>OW569412.2:42588296-43213296 GCA_937662695.2 Halyzia sedecimguttata
CATCTACGATAAATCAACTATTTCGTAACGTTTCGGAGACTAGATCATAAAATATTTCAGAAGATGTTCGCTTGGTGTCTGACGAAGGACTCTCATCCAGTCTCCGAAATGTTACGAAATAGTCGACTTATCGTTGATGTTGTTTCGTTATTGTAACACCACTACACTCGAAGTACATCTCAACAGAAAATTTACTCAAATCAAGAACATATCTACACCCTTTTGCACCCTGCACATGCAAATATAGCGGCATACAGTATTTAGGTACTACAAAACAAATAGTTAGATGCGGTATCTACTGTAGCGTAGTTGGTTTTACGGCGTAATTTCATGGTTATTAAAAGCTAGCGCACCCATTTATGGAATCAACGAATACAGTCAACTCTCCATAAATTGGCACTCGTTAAGTAATCATTAAAGGATACTGTGGGAGGTATACTCATTATTGAAAAGTTTTTTTTCTGGGTTTTCTCTCCCAAACTCTGAAAAATATCTATAAAATAAAAATTAATTATTTTGTGATTTGCTTCTGCGTAAGAAACACAAGATATTAAGCGTCTGACGAAGGAGTCTGATATAGACTCCGAAACGTTATGATATAGTTGTTTCTTCGTTGATGTTGTTTCGTTGTTGTTTGTTAGGCAACATTGTTCAATTGATTGCTTCTGACAAATATCTTGTGTTTCTTACGCAGAAGCAAATCACAAAATAATTAATTTTTATTTTATAGATATTTTTCAGAGTTTGGGGAGAAAACCCAGAAAATACTTTTCAATAATGACACTCGTTAATTTGAATCTCTCGATAATTTGAAATTTTTTTTCTGTCCCTTGAAAAATACTCGATGAATTGAAAAAATTAATATTAATTGGTCCCATCACTCATTTGAAGTTGAAAGAATGTGTTTATCATGCTCAGACCTGTCGTTTGTTCACATAAATGAGATACATGTGAGTTTGCAGTTCGCAATTCTCATCCCAGTTGATTTGTGTTATTAAAACGAATTCAAGAAAGCGTGTGGTTGAAACTGTGGAGGATGGATGAAAATTTGAAATAACATAAATCACGGATTTTGATCAAACTCTTATTTATTTAAATTTCTTCAGAACTCAGAACACCCTCTTTATTCTTAGAACACTTAATATTGTGAACTCTCGATAATTCGAACTATTTTGCGAGAGTCGACATTTTTGTAGATAGGGTCGCCAATCTTTTTTTCATGTTTTAAGTCTAGGTAAAAGTAATCCTTTCTTGCCGGAAGTTTGAAAATCAAAATTTTGAAGAAATTCACTGTAGAGCTCATTTTTAGCGCTCTTGTTCCTCGGAACAGAGTGCTTATCAATTTACCCAAATGACTGTAATTTCCGAATTTTTGGCTGAAAATGGTCTCAAACGTTTTGGTTCGATTCACTGATCAAGAATCCGTCAAAATTAATTCTGTTCGGCCGGTCGGGCGTTAACACGATAACTGTCGAATGGAATGAGCTAGACAGTTGGAATTTTCATAGTATAGGTTTGGGAGATAAATATCTCGGCTAAGTTCGTTATTGGGCAAAATTGGCCTGATGGTTTGGAGTAGGTAACGAAAAAAAAAATGTGTTTCTTTTACATTACAAATTTCAAATTTAATTTTTTTCAAGATGTAGTTTTATCATGAGAATCCATTCATATCATTTTCAACTTTAACAAGCTACTTCCGGAGATATGATTTTTCAAAATTTTAATAATAAATCGTGATTCTTTGTTTTCACAGAATGCTCAACTATTTTATCTATGAATTAAATGATATGTGTTCTATTCTATATCTAGAAAACAAAGTATGATTGAATGCAAAATGACAAACTAAATAACCTCAGCTATCGTAGTATTATGAGGATTATAGGATATTATAATTTTTGGGTGATGATAAGATATCCTTGGATAATCCATATGATGATGGAAATATATACTTTGGTAAATTAATCAAATTGAGTTCAGAATATCTGAAGTAAAAACAAAACTGGAATATTGACTAAGTTCTAATTGATATAACATAATTTTGAGAGTAGATTTCAGATAAGATATGAATACATTTTGTACCATATTAATGACAGACTTCAGAAATGAAAGAATCGTCTATAATCAAAGGATTTTTAAGTCTGACATATGTATTCTATCGGAATTAAAATTGTTTAAATATCTAATGATATACGAAAAAACTTACTTCGCAAGTAATTTCGGGATAGGGGCGTCGGCATTCTAGCAGTAATTACCGAGTTTTAATTGGATTGGATTCATATATTATGAGTTATAGCAGAAATAACAACAAAAAGTCGCTATCTCTTTCCGTTCTCCAGTTATCGTGAGATATATATTATTTTTCCATAATTTTTTTTTAATTTCCTAGAGATACGATCCTCTCAAAATTTCACATATACGTCTTTATGTCGGTATTCCACAACTATTTACCAAGTTTGAATTCGATCGGATGTGTATTTTTTGAAGTATCGAGAAAATGACTGGAACTTGGCTGTACAATTGAAGCCTCTCAAATTTTCAGCGATTTCGGACGGATAGTTTCTGAGGTAGGGATTTTTTTTCAATGATTTTTTAAAAATTTTCTAGTGTAAGATCCTCACCAAATTTCTCAATACGGTATTCTACACCTAATTACCATGTTTGAATTGAATAGGATTAGTATTTTTTGAGTTATTGAGGAAATAGCAACAAAATTCCCGATAGAGGTATAATTCCGAAACCGTTTGGCTGATTAAGCCTATTAACGAACTTGCGTATTCAGATGCGCAACCTACCCTAAAAATTGCAATTCGCTATCTCGTCCCGTTCTCAAGATATCAAGAGACAAATAATATTTTTTGATAGATTTTTTTTTTAATTTTCTGGTGTTACGATTATCATTAAATTTCACAAACGTATTTGTGTCAGTAATCAACAACTAGCTACCAAGTTTCAATTTGAATGGATGGGCCGATTATGCCCATTAACGAACTTGTCCGTCGTATTTCGACGCGCCACCTATACCGTGAACATTTCAAGTCGCTATCTCTTTTCGTTCTCAAATATCGAGGCAACGGCCGGCCATACAGAATTAAATTTGACCTAGAATTCTTCATCAGAAAGTCGAACCTAATCGTTTGAGAGCATTTTCGGCAAAAAATTCGAACATTACAGACATTTGGGCGCTGTTCTCCAGGACAAGCACGCAAAAAGCTCCAGACAAGCTTCCGAATCGTCGATTCGATGTTCGCGGCACCCCATTTGCGTTGAGCTTTTTGCGTTCTGGGGAACATCGCGTCATCATTTTGCCCAAATGTCTGTAATTTTCGAATTTTTTGCAGAAAATGGTCTCAAACGATTGGGTTCGACTCCCTGATCAAGAATTCGAGGTCAAATTTCAATCTATCCGGCCGACCGTCCGTTGTCACGATAATTTTGTAAAGGAAAGAGAATGATACTACGGACAAGTTCGTTAATGGGAATAATCGGCCCAATGGTTTCCGAGTAATAATTGTGTTTTCAACCAATACAAGTCCGATCAAATTTAAACCTGGGGAGTAGTTGTAGAATGCAAAACTAAGGACGTTGGTGAAATTTTGTGAGAATCGTATAAAAACAAAATTTTAAAAAAATTATCAAAAAATATTATTTATGTCACGATAACCTGAGAACGGAAAGAAATTTTCGGTTAAGGTTGTGCATCTGTTTGGGACATTTGAGTTTGTGTATAGGAATAATCGGCCAAACGGTTTTGGAGTTTTACCCATCTGAAATTTGGTTGTTATTTCCTCAATAACCCAAAAAATACAAAACCGATCCAATTCAAACATGGTTATCAGTTGTAGAATGCAAACGCGAAAATTCTTACTGAATTTTGTGAAGATCGTATGACCCGAAAATTTTTAAAACATCATTGAAAACACATCCCAATGTTAAGTTAAGTTCGTTTTTGGGCATTATTTCCCGAAGTAAAGTCCGAATAATGCTTATCAACCACATCTATAACTTGAGAACGCTTGATCCGATTGTCATGAAATTTTGACACATAACCTACTAAAGGATGGCGCTATCCAATGCCTTTCTTGATTCTGCATTTGTGGTGCCAACTATGTGCTAGTCCGGAAACTTTATGTTCCATTTAGTATTACAAGAAATGAACCCTAAATCGCTGGAAAGGAATTTAAATAGATATTACATAATTCGGTATTGAGTCACAAATCTGGTGAATCACTTTCTGCAAACTGTTACCCTGGAAATACAGGTATCTTATTCTGAACCTACAAATTAAAGCTTACGAATTGTATTTATGAATTCAGAATAAGCCAATTATGTACAGAATAACTGCGCGTTTACTCCTGCAATTCCTACCTGACTAGGTAGTTTCATCGCAATTTTAATTTTAAAATTATCCATGCTAGAATAAGTGTTTACCAGTGTTTTTCGAATTGAGAAATGAATAGTCCTTAATGAATTCCGATGCTAACAGGTTTTCATTCTAATGTTCGGAATCTTCAATCGACGTGACCAAAACCTGACACCGTAGTCGTGACATTATAGAGAAATTATCTGTTTACATTAATATTTCTCGTCTCACTCGATGTAATAACTGGTAATCAGTGTTAACAAACATATGTTTTTCAAATTTACTTGACTTTTAAATGAAGGAATCTGAGTAGCAAAGCAACAAACAAAATAATTAATACTCCTGAAATATACGTTTATCGGTACATAAAATTCAAAATGTCAAATGGATATATTTCTTGGCACAATAAATCATGTCCATTCACGAAGTTGATCCTTCCATTTGAGCTTGACATTGACCCTGCAAATATGGAGTTATTTTTTGAGAAATTATCGTAGTTATATGTTATATGCACAGACAGAGCATTGAAGTTGACCAATAAATTTTCATGAGTAGGTGCTTTGTACTCCTTCGAGACCATTTTTAGATCAATATTCGCAAAATACAGAGATTTTAACAAAGTTCCAGACCGGTAAATACAACAGACGACAAAGAAATTAATTAATAATTAAAGGATACTTTGGGAGGTATATTAATTGATTCCTTTCTGAGAATTATCTATAAAATCAAAATTTATCATTTTGTGAATTGCTTCTGCCTTGGAAACACAAGATATTTGTCAGAAGCAATGTATCAAACTAGGTTGCCCAACAAATAATAGCGAAAGAACACCAACGATAAAACAACTGTTTCGTTATATTAATTATTAACTGACAAGCTTCGAAATTTCGGAATAGCTTATCAAAAAATAATTCTGAAGATTATCGTTTGGTGTGTGATGAAGGAGTCTGATATAGTCTCTGAAACATTGCGAAATAGTTGTTTTATCGTCGATGTTCTTTCGTTATTATTTATTAGGCAACATTGTTATGATACATTGCTTCTGACAAATATCTTGTGTTTCTAACGCTGAAGCAATCAACAAAATAATAAATATTTATTTCAAAGATGTTTTTCAAAGTTTGGGAGAGAAAATCTAGAAAGGAACAAATCTAATCATTGAACGGTACTTTGGGAGGTAAAATAATCACTAAATGATTCCTTTCTGGGTTTTCTCTCCCAAACTCTGAAAAATATCTATGAAATAAAAAAAATATTATTTTGAAATTGCTTCTACGTTAAAAACAGTAGATAATTGTCAGAAGCAATATATAGAACAATATTGCCTCATAAACAGTAACGAAGCAACATCAACGATAAAACAACTATCCTGTAACATTTCCAAGACTAAATTAGACTGCTTCATTAGACACCAAGCGAAAATTAGAATTATTTAGGGTTATTCTGAAATTTGTCACACTGACGTCTTTAAAGAGACGACTTGGTAACAGAGTTACACTTAAAGTCCGGTCCATACGCTACGTTTTGCACAACCTTTTACCTGCGCAGTCTTAAGACGGAATGAAAACGTAGCAATTTTTAGTGCGTCCACACGATGCACAGATATATGTATATTTCGCACAGTCCTTGCGATATTGTCATGAAGTTACCACAGTTGCCGTCTATATGCAGCAACAAGTCCGCACACTTCACAGATATTTATGCTGTCTAGCTCAGTTTCCGCTGCAACTGCAACGTCTCCGCGACGTTTTCAAAACTGCGCAATTTTGCTGTCTACTCGGAACGTTTTACCTGCAACGTGTTGAACTGCGCAGGTAAAAGGTTGTGCAAAACGTAGTGTATGGACCGGCATTACATAAACATTTCCAAGCTATAAAAGTCTTTCTTCAACAAATTCAACCAAATATGGCCAATTTCTAATCTAATCATCAAGACATTTTGCATAAGTCTTCGTGTCTATTTTCCAACTATTTACCGAGTTAGTTTCAGTCCGATCAGATCATTATTATTCGAGTTATTGTTGCAAAACAAAATTTCAGATCGCTGGTACTCCGAAACCACTCAGCGGATTTTGACAATTAACATAATTGCCCGGTGCAATTGGACGCCAAACCTACCCTGCAAATTTCTACTTAACTTATTTCGTGCATACGGCCAGCCGGACGGGCCGCACCAAGTTTGATCTAGGATTCTTCATTAGTGTGTCGAAACTAAACGTTTGATTCCATTTTCGGCAAAAAAAATACAAACCTTTGGCAAATTGATTGACACTCTATTTAAGGCAACAAGCGCGTCAAAAACATTTCTGATTGGGTCATAACTCCCTGCAAAAGAGCATTAAAAAAAGTGGGAAGCTCTGTGGACAGGGGCTTTGGCGTTCTTGTCAACAACTAGCGAGTAATTATTCAAATTTTGACAATTTGGAATGGTATCAATGGAAAATGGATTCTTATGATTGAACGGCATCATAAAAAATTAAATTTAAAACGTAGTCCTATTACTCAACTCATATGTTGGATTTGCATACATCAGCAAATTATAATTTGGCGGCGGCTACACGGTCAATCTGGTATCAATCTGGCATCAATCTGACATCAATCTTGCCATCAATTCATGATTGATGTCAGATTGTCCGTGTAACCTCCGTCATAGAGTATTCTATGAAATCATAAAATTACGATTAATTATAGGGTTCATATCTCCGAAAGTATTGGTTTGTTAGAGTTGAGAATGATATCAATGAATTCTTATGATGAAACTGCATCTTAAAAAAAATTGAATTTGTGTGTTATAGAAAAATTGGTTCAAGCCCTGTGGACAGGAGCTTTGGCGCACTTGTTCAAACTTTTCCCAAATCATATCTCCGGGATTTTTGGTCTTTGGGAATTATGTAATTGGATTCTTACGATAGAACTGCATCATGAAAGGAATTAAAATCAAACAGACCGATTCCTCCCAATAACTAACTTATCTGAGATGTTCCTTCCTCAAATCTACTCTGAAAATTATATTATCTCAATTAAAACTTGAATATACCTCCCACAGTATCCTTTGATGATTACTTAAAACTTAGCCAATATTGCAGTTTTGTTTTTACTGGATATATTCTGAACCCAAATCGATTATGTATCTCACCAAAGTACCTATATATTTCCATCATTATATGGATTATCCACGGGCATTATATTATCACCTTAAAAGTATAATATCATATCATCCCCATAATTCTACGATAGCTGACGTTATTTCATTGGTCATTTTGCTTTCAATCATACTTTGTTTTCTAGAACAGGAGGTGTATTTCATATCAAGAATAATGAACTTGAAATAATTATTAATTTTGACATTTATCTCTAATAGGAAAATAAGATGACATGTAGGAACGCAGATCATAATAATTCATAGATAGAATAATTAAGTACAGCATTTTGTGGAAACATATAGAAGTACGATTTATTATTGAAATTTTGAAAAATCATATCTCCCAGAATATTAGCTTGTTGGAGTTGAAAATGATATCAATGGATTCTTGTGGTGAAATTGCATCTTAAAAAAAAATTTATATGAAATTTGTAATAGAATAAAAAAAAATTTTCTCGTTACTCCGAAACTATTTGACCGATTTTGCCGAATAACGAACTTAACAGAGATATCTATCTCCTGAACCTACTCTGGAAATTTCAACTGTCTAGCTCATTCTCTTCAACAGTTATCGTGTGGAAGGCCGGCCGGCCGGACAGAATCGATTTTGACCATGGATTCTTGATCAGTGAGTCGAACCAAATCGTTTAAGACCATTTTCAGCCAAAAATTCGAAAATTACAGGCATAGGGGCACATTGATAAGCACTCTGTTCCGAGGAACAAGAGCGCCAAAAAGATCTATAAGACCCATGAATCTCCATGCCTTACATCATTAACTCCATTCATTTCGAAATATGACGTGACGAATTATCGAATTAATGGATAACTTCCTATAGCAGACATTCCAATTGGTTATAATTGAAATTTCGAAATTCCCCTATGCGCCAAACCGCCAACTACCATCGGGTATGACTGTCGGTATGCAAATAATTTCAATGTATGCTTAATGATGTCAAAAGATCGGAATAGAAAGTGAGGGAGCCAAACAGATAATTAAAACCCATTACAAATCTCAGAACAAGGTTAATATGTTCAGAACAACACCGTAAACTTCGAAACCGTTCGGAATAAATCCTCGTGGAAATTGGTTGATGAAAGTCGTCAACGATGGTATTAAATTTCGTGTAATAAGTTGTCTTTCCGATCAGGAATTCTGATTAGGGAGTAAGTGCTATTTACGTAATAGCCACAACATGAGATATTTGTGTAATGGTTGTGTATAAACCGTTTCCTTTCTTGTGAGTTAGGTGTAATCATAAAATTTCACGGTAACCATTGTAGTGGCTCCCCATCTTATGATTCATTTGAATGGCTGCAGAGAAACCTCGGACTCGACGGATGAAGAGTATCAACCTCTGAAAGATTCTGGTACTTTTCTCTTTTTTGAAGAATATCGACAATATTGCAGTTTTGTTTTTACTGGAGATATTCTGAACCCAATTTGATTATGTATCTTACCAAAGAATATATCCCATCATCATATGGATTATCCACGGGCATTAATTATCATCCTCATAATTCTACGATAGCTGAGGTTATTCCATTGGTCATTTTGCATTAAATCATACTTTGTTTTCTAGAACAGGAGGTGTATTTTATATCAAGAATAACGAACCAGAAATAATTTTGTTATTTATCTCTCATATTAAAATAAGATGACATATAGGAACACAGATCATATAATAATTCATAGATAGAATAATTAAGTACAGCATTCTGTGAAAACATAGAAATACGATTCATTATTGCAATTTCGAAAAATCATATCTCCGATATATATAAACATATATAAGTATATTAGCTTGTTAGAGTTTAAAATGAAATCAATGGATCTTTATGGTGAAACTGTAGACTGTTAGACTGTTAAATTTTCAGGGACAGGGTTACAAAAAAGTTTGCGCTACGCGAATCCAAAGGAGAAGATAATGTAGTCAAGGCTACCCGATACAACCTGTAACATTAGAAGACCGAAGTAGGTTGCTGGTTAACCCTTAACCAAATTTTCAAAATTATTTTACAATCAAATCCTTGAAAAATGGTTGCTACTCCTCAATATAAATAGGATGTAAATTATCTGTGAAAAAGAGCATAGAAAAATTCGACAAAACTTTGTCAATTACTGTTGAAGAAAGTGTTTGGCTATGATTTGGAACTGTAGCTATCATTGAACAGTGTTTCTTTGAAGATGCTGCCAGAAACTCAAACACTCAAAAGTTAACGGTATGAGTAGATGATATTCCAATTTGTTGTACCCAAAACAAATAGTATATACTTCGAAGACATGGATTCATCCACTTGACATAAATGTCACCTGAAACTATGGCGTTATGGACCTAGAAATTCCCTGGTTGTGTTATTGTCCATTTGAATTACAAAACAATCATTATCCATGAATTAATTGCTCCTATATTAGCTCTGTTTAAGAAAAATTCTTCTTACAACTATTTCGAACATGATCTTGTTCAATAATTAAACCTTTAAGACGTAGGTTACACGGTCAGTCTGGTATTATTCTCGCGTCAATCTAACATCAGTATTACCATCAATCCGGATCATCAGTCCATCAATCTACGCGTATAGAACCAATTTCCTTCGATCTGACATCAATCCATGATTGATGTGATGCGAGACTGATACCAGATTGACCGTGTAACCTCCGTCTAACAATGTATCAGGTAATATTTGAATTGATTGCATTTAATTACTATCTTCATGCTGACATTGATGAGAGAAATCATTGTCATCTCAAAATTATTATTTTAACTGAAATTCACTGTATTGATATCTTTCATGATGTATCTATGTTATTGCAGGAACGACTTACAGCCAGCGGCCA
Organism: Halyzia sedecimguttata; assembly: GCA_937662695.2. Lineage (NCBI taxonomy): Eukaryota > Metazoa > Arthropoda > Insecta > Coleoptera > Coccinellidae > Halyzia > Halyzia sedecimguttata. Next base: position 42,598,636 of record OW569412.2, read on the forward strand.
TGGTTCCCTAGCCCTGAGCGGTAGCAGTCCTGGCTACGGTGCGGGTGGTTCGTCCGGCCACCATAGGGGCTCCTCTGGACTGCACCACGCCGCTGCAATGCAGCATCAGCTGCCGCAGCCAGACTTCCAACCAGCCTATTTCCCACCAACGTTCCATCATCCACCTAGTCCGCCGCCACAGCAACATTTGGAGTACCTCACGGATCCGTACGGGGGTCTGCCGGGTTTGCACCATTATAACCAGTTGGGATTGGGAAGGCCTAGGGATTCAGATCCTAACCACCATGTGGTAAGTCGTGTGATTTTCCTATATAAAATATAATTTTCTAGTAGGTTTTTAATCAAAAAAAGTTTAAAAGCACCCACATGACGTCAGGAGCTCTTGCGCGCTCGTTTGATTATCAATATGTTCACGCTGTTTTAAGAACGTCATTTTTCGATGCAAATCTACAGATTTTTTATCCGTTTCAGTGAATCTGTCGTTCTTTGATATTTTTCATTGACCCAGCGTGATTTAATATACTAAATTCATTGCAAAATGTAGGTAAATTGTTCAATTAGTTATGTAGTTTCCAGAAAAATCTTATTTAGGTACCTACTGTTATATTATCAAGACATCATTTTTTTTGGAATCATGGTGATTCTGTCCATCACGAGCCCATGTTTGGCACCAAACCTACCCTGCACGTTTCTAAGTGTCTCGAAGTTCTCTCTTTCGTAATTATTCGTGCTTACGGCCGGACACACGGGCAGAATTTAATTTGATTACTAATTATTCATCAGTAGTAGTATGTCAAATGGAATCATTTTGAAAATTTGAAAATTACATACATTTGCGCGAAATGGTATGAATGGTTTTCCTTTCAATTGCATCCATAGAATTTCAAGTTGCTGTAGTTTGGGCAGAATTTCGATGAATCAGTTTTCCGAAATGTCCACCACCTTGGATGAAAAATTGTTTAAAATTGAGCGGTGTTCTGATAAATAATTTTGAATTATTAAATTTTAAGCAATATTATCTTCAAGAGTTCATAGCATACTCCCTTCAATCGATTACTCTCGGAATAAAATATCCGATTTATGATGTGTGTTCTCTAACAACCCAATGGGTGGAATATTTTCTGTCCAATTCCCTTCGAAGGGTGATCCATAGAAATGTATGTAACTCTATGGTCCTTCGTTTGCCTACACCAAGTACATGAAGTTTTCTGCAGCATCACAAATAACTTTTGAGAGCGAATCTGTTTAGTCAGTAAATATGTAAAACCCATATGTAAGGCTTGTTTCACGGTGTCAGGTTTTCTTCCGAAACACAGACTCAATCACATTTCCAATTTTTTCGCGACGTCACATTCATCAAAGTCATTCAAAATTTGAACACCAACATCTTTGCATGCTCCATGCGTCTTTAATTTATCTTTATATTTTTCGGAAGTTTTGCCACAGAGCACTAGTTAAGATGTACTGAAGAAATCAGTAGTCACATTTGGTAGAGCATAATTTTCTCATGAATACTGGGATAGCAAAAAATTCCGAAAATATGTATTTATGTTTATATTTCTATACGTAAACAATATGGGAAAGACAGAAAACATATGTAAATGTTTATTACTTTATGGTTAAAACCGAAACTAAACCGTGTTTGTGAGAACGCCCCGGTTGATTTGTGTTCCCTGCAAACGAATTCAGACCTGATTGAAACATATTCGTGGCGAGGGAGTATTCGGTGCTGTACGGTTTCTGTTCGATACCGAATAAAAAAGATAACATTCGATGTCAGAATAGAAGCATTAATTTTTTTTTTGATACTTGAAATAATACAGAATTTTCTCATACCTCTACATAATATCTTTCGATATTATACAAAAAATATATATGTTACCTTTATCAAGTAAGGCCCATTTGAATTAAGCATTCAATTTATTGAACTTCATAAAAACATTCTCATGCATTTTTTGAAAGAAAGCCAAATCTGGTTGAAAACTGGTTATCTTTTCAATGATCATATCATGATGATAGATTTCGTGATATATTTGATTTGATCATTCAGAACTTCTTCTATTCAGTAGGAAAATGTTTTGCACAAACAAATGTTGCCATTCTTGTCGATATAAACCAAGAATAAAACAAAAATAACGCTAAAAACTAAGAAAAAATCAAACCAAACAATTACTATACGTACTCGAAATACGAAATTTCAGCAAATTATACGACTTTAAACAATAAACATGAATGAACAAAGTTTCGAATTTAGTTTGAAATATTGGTAAATTTTCTAGTGCCGGCATCTATCGGCAAGAACTGAAGTCGAACAATATCCTTGTATTTTGACATTATTTGGACCGCCTTTCGGTCGAAAATACGTCAAAGTGTGTCCGTACCATGTATTCTATGAATCTATGTCCATACTTTCGAGATGGTATTCGTGTGCCAGATTCACAGAACATTCTACCACTCGAAGGTGTTCCTTCTTTAGTGTGTGTCGCAGTAAAATCAACACGTCCACATTGGTAACCACCCTCTAACATTCCTGCAGATTGTAAACCGCTTTTCGTATCAGTCCATATCGCATCTTCGAATCCTCAATGGGGGATAAGGATACCCCGAATTCCGACGGGGGTTACGCGTTTTTAATAGTTGCGGAATGCCGAAGTTGACGAAGACGATAGTATCGGCATCGGCTCAAGATGATGAGCTCCTGGGACCGCGATCTCTACATATTTCCGATGTTCCGACATTGTTGCAGCATCAGGAATCCCAGCCATCCGCCGTATTCGCCTTCGCGATGATCAGGAAACATTCTGAAGAGATCTAGCTGCCCTGGCTGCGAGTCTAGCTTCCCGCCATCAATCAAACCATATTAACGATTCTTCTCAGAGCAGAAATGTGTTAAATCACTCGGAATTTTTCGCAACTATTAATTATCTCCCTTTCTTAATATGCCTTCTCTGTTTTTCCACGCTCGTACCAGGGCGCTACCATTCTGCCCAAATATCTGTAATTTTCAAATATGGTTCCGACGATGGTCTCATACGATCTCATATTTAACTTGCTGTTGAAGAATTCGTAGTAATATTGATTTATGTCCGTCCGTAAACACGAAAACTTTTGAAAGAGTGCTTAGTTTAACTAGACAGAAATTGCGATACAAATGTCAGACATAAATATCTTTAAGTAATAATTAAAGGATACTGTGGGAGGTCTACTCATTATTAAAAGGTTTCTTTCTGAGTTTTCTCTCTCAAACTCTGAAAAATATCTATAAAATAAAAATTAATTATTGTGTGATTTGCTTCTGCCTAAGAAACACAAAATATTTGTCAGAAGCAATCAATTGAACAATATTGCCTAACAAACAACAACGAAACAACATCAACGAAGAAACAACTATATCGTAAAGTATCGGAGTGTATATCAGACTCCTTCGTCAGACGCTTAACGAAAATCTTTAGAATTATTTTGTTGATAGTTATTGTGAAATTCGAGAATTTTCACATTGACAGTATTTGAAAATCATAGCTAACATAGTTTTACTTTGCATAGAAATTTCCAAGTTCCAACTCCTTTTTCTATAAATTCAGCCAAATATGGTCTATACCAATTGAGCAATTTGCAAAATTGCATTCTCTGTTCAATAAAATACAAGTTGACTCCTTAAGTTTCCTTTTGATATAATCAGGTTCTGTTATTAGAATCTTTGTATTACTCCAATTCATCATGTGATCTCCTTGGATTGAACATACATGTTCTGCTGTTTTTGATTTCTGTATGTCTCTATTTCTCAAGTTATTCTTATGCTCTGACACTCTTACTTCTAGTGGTCTTGATGTTTCTCCTGGTGTATGATTTACCATAAATGCAATGAATATTATATACACAGTTTTGTGTTTCGAAGACGGTCCTTATATTGAACTTAGAACTTAGAACCGATTCTTCTGATTTTTTCAGAAAGGCCACGAACATAAGGAAAAGAAGGATTGTGCATAATCAAAGCAGTATAAAAATAAAAAATTAAATTCAAAAAGTAGGTCTATGACTCACCTCGTATGTTGCATTTAGATACATCAGCAATTTAAAATTTGAACATTCTATGAAATCATCAAATGAGTTGAGAATGATCTCAATAGATTCTTATGATGAAACTATATATTAAAAACATTTTTTTTTGTTACTCCGAAAACACCATGCTGATTTTGCCAATTAACGAACATAACCGAGATATTTATCACGCAAACCTCTGAAAACTCTGAAAATTTCAACTGTCCAGCTCATTCCGTTCGAGAGTTATCGTGTTAACGGACGGACGGTCGGACATAATCGATTTCGACCACGGATTCTTGATCAATGAGTCGAACCAAAACGTTTGAGACCATTTTCAGCCAAAAATTTGGAAATTTCAGACACTTGTGCAAATTGATAAGCATTCTGTTCCGAGGAACAAGGGCGCCAATAAATGTATTGATGATAAAGATGATTTAAAAGTTTTATTCACTATTGGTGGTAAATTGCGAGAACAATTTCATAGAATAATACAGATTATGAAAATCCTATTCATCTATTTCCCAAAAGATACGCATTATTCACAGTTGAAATTTTGAACTAAAAATTGATCAAGAAATTAAAATTCGATTATAAAACAATGTTTAGACACTAATAACTCTTCCCGTTTTAAGATGATATAACTAATTTTCTAAAGTGATATAATATCTTGTCTATGATTCAAGTGCATATAAATTATATTATTATCACATGAGATAAGGGGGGTACTAGCTCTACCTCTGCCAGTCTTTCTGGAAGTATTCTATTGATCAAGAGGTGGTCAAACTTTGAGATTCGTTATTATGTCTTTATGGAGGTTCAACGATTTCATATGTCTGTGTTGAGAGGTTAAATTTATCTATGAATGATGGCAACGTGGCTTTCACCTTTATTCGAGGAATCTGTTTCAGGGTCAGATTCATAATTGTAGTGAAATTCCTGAAATGTTTATCACATTTTATAACATTCAATGAGAAATATCACGAAAACGATACGTTTCAGGAGACATGATGAAGAATAACTTAATTATCTAAAATGATTGCAATTTCTTATAATAACTTAAGATAAACTTTATCTGCTTTCTTCAGCCTGATTTCTAACAGTTTTATGAACTGGCGAATCTATAACTAGGAAACCACTGGAAGTCGAAACAAAGTTAATAGGAGAATATGTGTCATAGTTGTAGAATATGTGTCAAATATAGAAAAAAACTGATTGCCTGTATCTTTCTTCATGTGGTGAGCTTGAAAAAATGATAAATGAAAAAAATATTCATATTTAGATGTAGAATAACGTTATCAAGATTCGTGGGAAATTTTCTTATGCCTTGTATCACTAGAAGCGAAAAAAAGATTAGCATATTGACGAGACTATTCGTTCCGTTATGTGAAAAAAATCCATTAATCTGAGATTCTTATGATATCTATAATATAATCGTTTCAACACTACATAAAATGCTGTAATCATGCTAATGATAAATTCTTGAGTTGGCATGATCTCGAGGAAATATACGTACTCAGGTTTTCTTAAGATATTAATATACAATTACAATGAAAAATTCTGAAACACAGTTATTTGCGCTATTACTTGTCAAATCTTTTTCGACGCTGTTATTTTATTTTGCTTGCGACTAAGTAGTATGAAGCTCTTCGGACCGATTCCGTTATTCAAATTAGTTCATCGTATTTTTCAGCTCTACTGTTTCTCAGGTGCTAAGAAGCGGACACATTTAGTATAATAATTGCATATTGAGTGAACGCAATCAAGGTATCATGCGTTCTTGAGTGCAATCAGAGAGTGTAACGTACATTTAAGTCGGTTTTCCACTTTATGCTCACCAGAAATATCGAAATTAATGATCAAATTCCTAGAAAATTCAGACTGAAAGCAAAAGCAATAATTCATTTGGTGCCGAGGATATATTAGGTTGTTTGTTTAGTAATTAAAGAAGTTAATTGAATTCTAAACACCATATAACTAGAAGCCAGTTTTTCCAAATGTTGCGTTATCAAGAGTAACAACTGTTGTTAGGGGCTGTTAGTTATGAAGGATAGGAAGACCGTGCTCCCGAAAACATTGATGCTCGTTTCGGTATTATATATTGTATATATACAGGGCTTCCCAGCAACACTGCTACAAGACTTTTCTAATATATTAATATTTCCTAATTTTATTTTTTATAAAAAGTGGTTGCATTAAAAATGTTAGAAAACTCGGCCAACTGCGACTTCCGGTTTGATCGGAAATCGCAATTTTCAAACTAAAATGTAGACTATCTCAGAAAATTCGAATTTAGATCAATATGCAAAAATTCAGGCAGGAAAACCGTGAAAATATTTTTCGTTATAATTCTTTTATAATTTTAATAATTTCATAACCGATTTTTTTTGGCTTTTTTGACTTGACAATATCAGTGCACACACCACGATAATGTCAACATAATTGAACCATTGCTACACCGATACAATAGAGAATCTACACCAAAGGCAAAGTTACCAGCTTTGCCACTTTTCGAACACCTGGAATCCCTAGGATAACAATAATTGTCAATACACAGTTTAAATAAGTTGTATTCTAATTCTTTTATATACAAAATGTAGATAACTGGCTGGAAGACTGCGGTCGATAGCCAATTGATTGCAAGATCAATAAAGTTGATTTCTCTCTCTCTCTCTCAATATCAGTGTCAGCATGAATATGATTGTTACTAGGAAATTCTGTTTGAATTTGGTTTTTCCACATTTGCTCGAATTTTGACGAATCTGTTATAATAGAAAATAATTAACTGGTATTGAAATTGAACTACCGATGGATATTCATGACAAAATTCTATTTTAATAAAAAATGTATCTATAACTTGGCATTTTACACCAAAATATTCGTTCTTGGGATTCTCAGATTTTAATGGCAAAAATACGAATAGGAGCAACTTTTTAGGGAACATTCGAACAAATGTCGAATAACCAAGCTCAAACCATAGTTTCAAGTTACAATCATATTCATGCTAACACTAACATTGTATAGTCATCAAATAAAATCTGTTAGCTAATTATTCAATTTTCAAAAAAAGAAAAAATATTTGTTCATGGTTTTTCAGCTGAATAATTAACTGGAGTATTTGTGTATTATCTATATCAGTCAAAATTATTCCACCTTGTTTTTATTTTATTAAATTAAGTACCTAATATAACTCATTTTTTATTTCACAGTCAATGTTGCGATCACAAAATCTAATCTCAATAATATTAGTGAGTTTATCATTGACTTGGTATATTTATCATGAACAAAAACAAGCGCGTCAAAAACGGAATTAAACATTGCTTTATCAATTTGGACTCCTTGAAGTTGAATGGTTATTACAATGGAGACAAGTTAATTTTAAAAGAAATTTTGCAATGAATTGTAGAAGTCAAAATATGTCAGTTTACATGGCAATCGGAATTCGTGAATTGTATGCAATTTCAACTCTTCAGTCTGTAACCGAAGAACTAAACTTAATACAATTTATACAACATAAAGATATCGTCATTTTGACTGATTTGGTGTAACATACTCAAAATCAAATTTTTCAGAGTACACGACAGGTATTCCAGGACAGGTGCGATATCTCGTATTTTCAAAATGCAAAATCCTTTTCGATAAGCTTTGTGAAAAATAAATAAAAATTTTTTTTTAATTGGTCTTATTCCTAAAAAATTAGTATACAGGGTGAGTCTTTGACCACTGCATTAATTTTAACCAAAGATTCCTCTCATCAAATGAAACACTTTTTTCATTTAACATTTTTCCAAATTCAGATCAGGTAAAAAGATACAGGCTGTTGAAATTTTGAAAAAAGATCAGTTTTTATTTTGTAGCTTTGACATCCTTTTTTCGAATAAAATGAATGTTGGCGTTAAGTTTCCTATAACTATGATACATATTTTCTAAATATTAGTTATTTTCTACTTCTACTGATTTTCTAGTTATGGACTCGTGGATTCATAAAACTAAACGAAATTAGCATAAAGAAAGCATATAAAGTTTTTCTTGAGTCATTTCAAGAATATTTCATCGTTTTAGAACATTATATTATTCTTCATCATTTCTCCTTAAACGCACCGTTTTCGAGATATTCTTCATTGAATGTTTTAAAATGGAAAACTCCAGAAATTTCACTACTTTTATGGATCCGTCCCTGAGCGTTGAAATCCGGAATCAAGCTGTAAACCACGTTACCATGCCTTATTCTCGTCCGCCAACAATGTCATAGATAATTTATATGCGGGAGTGTATTAGCACATTGTGAAATCTTTAAACGCTTGTAACGTTTTACCTGAGCCGAATCTGGAAAAATGGTAAATGAAAAAAGTGTTTCATTTGATGAGAGGAATCTTTGGTTAAAATTAATGCAGTGGTCAAAGACTCACCCTGTATATAATAATTCATTGAAATTCAAATAAACACAATATCGTAAAAATGTCTGTCGCAGTGTCTAAAAATGGTTCAGATTCGTTTTCAGTTGGTCAGTTGTTATAACAGCTTTGCGGTTGTCTAAAATGATCAATATCCAAATGAAATCTAAACAAGAAATACTCGATCGAAAGAGCATGGAATCGACCAATTGAACGAAATCAAATAAAACATCCGCTTATCCTCGTAGGAAAAGAATCGTCATTAATATGCTTCTTGTTACTTTAATTATAGACCTAATAACATGATAACGTAGTAAATTGCTCGATTAACCGCATATTCAAACATTTAAAACGGCCGAGAAGCGAAAACAACTCGATCAATCCTTCATTTTTTCTGCACAACTAAATACACGTCCGCCATCTGTCGGATGAACAGATTACGACGCCGTTAATGTGGTTAGGGATCATAACAAAAAGTGTATGGAGGTGATGCTTCATTTAGGATAATCTAAACGTGAAAATGAACTTGTTTAGGCAGCTTAAGATTGAGCAGTAGCGCATCATTTATTTCAATATCCTGTTAATCTCGAAAATACCAGTAGATGTGTTCCTATTTCAAAATTTTCAATTCGTCCGCAGGAAGATACACTTTCAATTCTGGACGAAATATCATTACCTTGCAAGACCATACTTGAAAGTGAAAACTTTGACGACAGAACTGAAGCTACAAAGCTGACCGACGGGATATGTTTTACATGGTCAAATGGAATAAATTCATTATCTTGGTTACTGCACATATTTATCGAAAATCAAATCGTCAAATCTAAATTTTAAATTGTCATTCTTCTTCGTAAAAATTCGAACCCTACCTTCAACCCCCTTCGAAGACGGGTACAACCCCCAATTTTTCAAATAGTTAATACGGGCTTGATACCTCGTTTGAAAGGTCTCGTCATTCTCTATTCATAAATGTTATCACTTTCATGTTTATTGCAAAAATCAAATTAAAAAAAAAATAAAATCAAGTGATCAGTGAAATTTGGTACAATATCGAAAACTAAAATGTAATACAAAATGTAGCAAAAAAATTATGAATATTAATGAAGTAGATCTTCAAGCGTTCACCGCGAACGCCTTGGCAACATCCTAACCTCGAATAAAAATGTCTTCCAACATTATTCAACATCTCTGATGTGATCGGCCGATCCTGAGATTAGGTATAATCGCGAGCGTCATTCGATCTTTTTAGTCATTCAAATCAAGAGGTTTAGTTTTGTACACAATGTTCTTCACATATCCCCATAAAAATAAATCTAATGGGTTAAGATCAGGGGATCGCGCTGGCTATCCACCAATTTGGAAATATTGCGTCGAGGTACTACCAGACATTGCGTTGGTATTGTGGTGGTACCCCATCCTTTAGAACCATATCATATTCCGTGGAACTTTCCTTGATAAGGATATAAATTTGCCAGAGTTGGAACGACTTAATTTTGAAGTAGTGTTAAAGAATTATGGCCATTCAAATTGCCCTCAATGAAAAAGGGGCCTATGCTATGGTTTCCAACATTTCCTATCCAAACATTAACCTTTGGAGGGGATTGAGTGTGTTCCTCTCTCATTCAGTGAGGATTTTCGGTAGACCAGTAGCGGCAATTTTGACGATTAGCATGGCCGTGCACTCATCACAATACAAAACGACTACTAATTGGATAATTTTGTTATCCAACATGTTCCATAATTTATTCACAAAAATAAGTTCTCCTTCAAAGTCAAGCATCACATTTAATTTCACCTCTTCACACAGTTTATTAGCATCTGCTTCTTTGATCTGCCTCACATGCCCAAATTCGTGAAGCTGCTTCTCTATTTTACTTATTGTCCCTTGGGTTATAGGCGGCAAATTCGGAAATTTCTTATGAAATAAGCGACTTACTTTTTTTGTGCATTTCCGTTAATCGAACCATCATTCAAAATAAAGGTCAATGAAATTCAAACACGAACTAGACAATTTATAAACTACAACTTATCAGCACAAAAATATTTGCCAAGACGTTCTAAAGAAAGCAGATGAAGTTAATCTTAGGTCATTATAAGAATATTTAATCATTTCAGAAAATTAAATTATTATTCATCATTTTTCCTGAAATGCGCCGTTTTAGAGATATTCTTCGTTAAATGTTTTAAAATCTGGTAAAAATTCTAGGAATTTCACTTATTTTTAAAAACCGTGCCTGTACAATACTTGAATCATCTATCCTAATCAAGAAGTAGTTCTTGAAACCGCCACTATGCGCCATTACCCATGCAAAGCTTGGTTTGGCTATCTGGCGGTTTTTCTAATTTTATGACATTAGGATATTCCTGGAATGATGAGGATTAGGATATTTATCTAATTGTGTATAATCATATAATGGAAATTGAATTAAAATCAAATGGATATTCAGTGTTTTGATATAGTACAGAATAGTAAAATATTGAGAAGACTCTCCCTGTGTAATGATTCAAAAAAGCCACCAACTTATTCCAATTTTGTGTTCCATATGAAAGAACTCCAGCATAATCTTATCCATAATTTTTTTTAGGGGCAACTGGGCCATGGAGGAAGTTTTCCGTATAGTTCAGGACCAGGTGGTGGAAGATCTGACTACTCCGTCAGTGTGTCGCAGCGACCACACGATGATCCTTTGTCCCTGCATCAGGCTCTTGGACAGGCTGTGGATGAAGCCCAAGGTGGTCTTGACGACAATTCTGGGTTCATATCTGAAATACCTCTATTGAAAGGTGAGTTGAAAGAACCATGTATAATTATTGTGATCATCTTCACAAAAAATCTTATTATCATGAAATAATCAAAATGAGATCGTGCGTTTTATTTAATCCAATATAATTTTGTACTTACCTATGGTTGTTGACGGAACACATTAATTATATCAACTGGAGTGCCCCCTGTAAATGTCTTATATAATTGTAAAGGGACGAAATAAAGTTGTGGGAAATGTCAGAACATGTTGAGTGTGGTGGTAACGTTTTATGCTGACTTTCTTTAGAGACACTAAAGATTTTCCCTGGAAAATTATATGACCTTGGCTGGGAAACTTTACCACACCCTCTATGTTTTACAACATTTCTTCACTTGATTACAACCCTTTTTCTCCCTTGACGTTGTCAAAATCATTGAGTAATCACTTCGATGAGTAATATTGTAAGTGCATATACAGGGTGAGTCTTTGACCACTGCATTAATTTTAACCAAAGATTCCTCTCATCAAATGAAACACTTTTTTCATTTACCATTTTTCCAGATTCGGCTCAGGTAAAAAGTTACAAGTGTTTAAAGATTTCACAATGTGCTAATACACTCCCGCATATAAATTATCTATGACATTGTTGGCGGACGAGAATAAGGCATGGTAACGTGGTTTACAGCTTGATTCGGGATTCCAACGCTCAGGGACGGATCCATAAAGTAGTGAAATTTCTGGAGTTTTCCATTTTAAAACATTCAATGAAGAATATCTCGAAAACGGTGCGTTTAAGGAGAAATGATGAAGAATAATATAATGTTCTTAAACGATGGAATATTCTTGAAATAACTCAAGAAAAACTTTATATGCTTTCTTTATGCTAATTTCGTTTAGTTTTATGAATCCACGAGTCCATAACTAGAAAACCAGTAGAAGTAGAAAATAACTAATATTTCGAAAATATGTATCATAGTTATAGGAAACTTTACGCCAAGATTCATTTTATTCGAAAAAAGGATGTCAAAGCTACAAAATAAAAACTGATTTTTTTTCAAAATTTCAACAGCCTGTATCTTTTTACCTTAGCTGAATTTGGAACAATGTTAAATGTGTTTCATTTGATGAGAGGAATCTTTGGTTAAAATTAATGCAGTGGTCAAAGACTCACCCTGTATATTGTTATTTATTTTTTAATAAATATTTATATTTTCCACAAAAACAAATTGTAAAAGCACTGATGTGTGGTCAGTCTGCTTTGGCGCGCTTTCTCAAATTCATAGCTGGTCACCCATCCAGGTACTGAACTCGCCCAAGGCTGCTTGGCTTCCAGGAAAAAAAATGTTTTTCTAATATTTCCAACAATATGGATCCGATCAAGTTTGAATCTAGAACTGATCTAGAACAAGTTTAAAACTAGAACTAAAATATGGTTTTGAAGGCTCTTGCAAAATTTGAGCTATAGGTATAGATAGAGAATTCTTGCTAATATAATTTTTTTAAATTGCAAGTCATATGATTCCTGACGAAATTCCTGACACTTCGTGTCGATATTTTTCCACCAATTACCGAGTTTCAATTCGATGAGATCAGTATTTTTCGAGTTATTGGGGAAACAAAATTTTGAAATGGATCCATATTTTCAGCAACATCGTGAAATGTCAAAGAAACTCAGTGTTTATTTGAATCCCCTTTTAAATGTCGCTTTTCTCGATCCCTTTCTGAAGAAACGGACTATTAGTAAAGGGGAGACAGGGTATTTTTTGATGAAGTTGATTCATTTTGCTTTCATTTTGCCCGAAACGGAAAGAGAAATTCAATTGAAATGTTCAGGGTAGGTTGAGCATCCCACAACTATGGTCAAGTTCATTAATGAGCATAATCGGCCAACGGATTCAGAGTTATACCCATCTGAAATATTGGTTCCTCAATAACTCGAAAAGCACATATCCGATGGAATTGAAACTTGGTAATAAGTTGTAGAATTCCGAAGCGCTAGTATTCGCAGAATTTCGTGTTGATTGTATCACCAGAAAAAATGTTTTCTTCAGAAACTATCTGTTAGATTCTACTGAAATTCCTCACAAACCTTCAAGCCGCCATTTTAATATCGAGTACCGGATTTCAGCCCGATGAGCTTCGTATTTCAGCAATTATTGTGAAAATAAAATGTCGAACTGAAATACTTTTTGATTTTCTGGTGGTTTTTTTTTGCATCACATCTTTCAAATTCGATTTTTTTAAGATTCAGTTTCATCATAAAAATCCATTGATTTCATTCACAACTCTAACAAACTAAGACTTTCGGAAATGTGGTTTTTCAACATTTCAATAAATAATCGTTATATTATGATGTCATAGAATGCTCTAATTAAAATTTGCTGATGTATGTTAATTCAACATATGAGGTGAGTCATAGGCCTACGTTTTAAATCAAATTTTTTTATGAAGCTGTTCTATCATAAGAATCGATGGATATAATTCCCACCTCTGAGAAACCAATACTTTCGGATTGGATTAGTCAAAGTTGGAACAAGAGCGCCAAAGCCCCTTCCTCAGGGCTTTCCCACATTTTTACCATTGCAATATTTTAATTTCACATTCAATTCACATCTAAGAATCCCAAGAAGGGTAATCTTGCTGCAAAATCTCAATTTATAGTTAAATTTTTTATTGAAATAGAATTATGTCATGAATATCTATCGTTCAATTTCAACACCAGTTAATTATTTTCTGTCATCACAGATTTGTGAACATACGAACAATGTCGAAAAACCGAGTTCAAAGAAAATTTTCTAGTTACAATCATATTCTTGCTGAAATTAACATTGTCAAGTCACCAAAAAAAATCTGTTAGGTAATTATTCAATTTTTAAAAGAGTTATAAGCAAACAAATCCTTCATGGTTTTCTGACCTGAATTTTTGCATATTGATCTAAACTGTAATTTCACAAAAATTCGAATTATCTCAGATAATTTCCGCTCAAACCAGAAGTTATATTCTCTTTTGGTGCGCAATTGCTGGGAAGCACTGTATATATATTTTGGAAAAGGAATGTTCCACAATCGTCTTTGGGTTCGTATCAAAATTCTTCCCTTAAGCTTTATCATCAGAACCATAAACTTGTAATTTTTCCCGTACGGTAATATAAGTTTTTAACGCCACTTGCAAACAACCATTCATGAGTAAATATTCCCCTCTCAAATCTCGAATAACAATATTGTTTCCAGCAGAGAAAAATGCATTGTGAAGTGGGTACTTACAGCTGTCTCTGAAATGAGAGACCTAATTTAAAACACCTCATAGGGTGTTACTAAACAGATGTCGTATGAAGGAACTCCCTTTGATATCGCAATTTAAAAAGTGAACCACCCTTTCTAAACCATTTTCTTTTCTCTCAGTATTCCGTAAAAATCGATTGTTACTGTGGATTCATTAGTTTGCAAATCGAATTCAGAACTTGAGAGTTGGACACAGCGGGATACATTTTTAATGCGTTTGATATATAATTATTTAAACTAGACGGATGGGTCGGGCTGTAATGTTGAAAATCGAAGAAAAAGGTTGCAAATTTTATAGATAGATTCATTATTTTCTCATCAACATAAATCATTGCCCTCCATTCTCCACTACATTTCTTATTGGTTCCGCCAATAGTGCGAACAGCCGATCGTAAGATATTGCAGTAAAAATGTTTTCGTTGGACGTAAGAAAATTGACAAATTCGATGAGTTTTATATTGGTTGGATTTCGATAACAATTTTCAAATTTCCACTTTGAACTTCCACTCGAACTGAGTCTAACTGAGTGTAATAAACCAGTTTTGTACCAATTTCAGGAATTCCTCTCCAATTCCTTTAAATTCACAACTCCTTAAGAAAAAGAAAAAATTATTCTATTCCATACATCAATTGAGAAAATAATGAACTATATAATCGAATCAGAAATATATAAAACTTGGTACAAAAATGTGGGAAAGCTCTGTGGACAGGAGCTTTGCGCTCTTGTCAACTTACTAGCGAGTAATTATTCGAACTTTGACAAATCATATCTCCGAAAGTATCGGTTGGGAATGATATCAATGGATTCGGATGATAGAACTACATTATAATAAATTAATTCAAAACATAGGTCTATGACTCACCTCATATGTTGGATTTACATACATCAGCAAATTATAATTAGAGCATTCTATGAAATCATAAAATTATAATTAATTATTGAAATTTCGCAAAATAATATCTCTGAAAGTATTACTTTGTTATAGTTGAGAATGATATCAATGGATCCTTATGATGAACCAGCATGTTAAAAAAAATTGAATTTGAAATTTGTAATTCAAAAAAAATTTCTTTTTGAAACCACTATGCTGATTTTGTGCAATAACGAACTTAACTGAGATATTTATCTCCCAAACTTACTCTGAAGATTTCAACCATCTAACTCATTCCGTTCGAGAGTTATCGTGTTAACGGCTGGGCAGATCGATTTTGACCACGGATTCTTGGTCAGTTCGAACCAAAACGTTTGAGACCATTTTCAGCCAAAAATTCGAAAATTACAGACATTTGGGCAAATTGATGAGCACTTTGTTCCGAGGAACAAGAGCTCCAAAAACTGAGTAGGTATTTTCCTCAGATAATTCCATCTGAATTTATTTCCAGAAAATTATGATTTGACAAAAAATATTTTCATTGATTGTTCTACATTTCCACAACCACTTTATTACTGGAAACAACTAATCGTATAATATTGCGGTTAAATTTTCTTGCTTAAGCTCAACAAAATTAAGATATATTCCGAATTTTATTTATTTATTTTTGTAATTTTCGAATTTTTTGCCGAAAATGGTCCCAAACGATTAGGTTCCATTCACGTATGGAGAATTCGAGGTCAAATTCGATTCTGTCTGGCCGTCCGTTCCCTCGATAACTTTCGAACAGAAAGAGATAGCGACTTGCAATTTTGAGAGCAGGTTGCGCATCCTAGTCCGGCAGTTAAGTTCGTTAATGGGCATAATCGGCCAAACGGTTCCGAAGTTATACCCATCTGAAATGTTGTTGTTATTTCCACAATACCTCAAAAAATACAAATCTAATCCAATTCAAACTTGGTAATTATTTGTAGAATGCCGACGCACTTATTTTTGCGGATCGTATACCTAACTATAAAAATTGGTTCAAGCACTGACGTGGAGTCAGGAGCTTTTGCGCTTATGTTTTATTGTCCATTATCCTGTATTGGACAGTTTTAATCGAATTTACCATGGTGAATTCTATTGTCTATTCTCCTGTATTGGACACTCTTAATCGAATTCGCCATGGTAAATTAGATTAAGAGTGTCCAATACACTGATATATAACTGATATATAACTGATATATTTTTTGTTGCAGGAATGAAAGGTGGCAAAGAACACGGTATTGGTGCCATGGTGTCCCCTAGTGACGTTTTCTGTTCAGTACCAGGTCGTCTTTCACTCTTATCATCAACCTCAAAGTACAAAGTTACTGTAGGAGAAGTCCAACGACGTCTATCCCCACCTGAATGTCTCAACGCTTCTCTACTGGGAGGAGTTCTGCGCAGGGCGAAAAGTAAGAATGGTGGAAGGATATTGAGAGAGAAGTTGGAGAAGATTGGTTTGAATCTACCTGCAGGTAGAAGAAAAGCCGCGAATGTAACACTCCTTACATCTTTGGTCGAAGGAGAAGCCATACATCTTGCCAGAGACTTCGGTTACGTCTGTGAAACTGAATTTCCGTCTCGTCAAGTGGCGGAATATCTTCTCAGACAGCACGGTGAAACCCCTAGAAGAAAGGAGCTCTTGCAGGCCACCAAACAAATAACGAAGGAGCTCATGGACCTCTTGAACCAAGACAGATCACCCCTGTGCAATACCCGACCTCAAATCATCCTAGACCCTTCCATCCAGAGACATTTGACCCACTTCTCCCTCATAAGTCACGGATTCGGCAGTCCTGCGATAGTAGCCGCCCTAACTGCCATACAGAACTTTCTGAGTGAATCGTTGAAACATTTAGACAAAGTGTTCCCCAATCAAAATACTCAACAAGGACAGCAAATGTTAGTGACGTCAACGTTAGATAAAGCTAAATTAGAAGACAAGAAGTGACCGTACAGTAAATCCGTGTTTTTTGTGATCTGATGATAACGCTGATTTGGAAACAATTTTTTCAATGGCGTCGTCTAGTTTGTTTTTGAGACTTTGTTAAGTATTTTATTGTATTGTTTTTTATTGTAATTATTCTGATTGATATAAGATATATTTTTTTCAAACAGTGCCAATGCCGATCATATACATGTACATAAAATTTGGGTATATAATAAAGAAACATTCCAAACAGTATTATCCATAACTGATTGAGTTTTTAAAAGACAACTATGTAACACACCTCCTTTCCCTCGAGTTTTGGAGGATAATCACTATCCTTCAGTTGAATTTTGTACACCTTCCATTCTCAACAATACTTGAATTAATGTATTAGGATAACGATTTAATTTTAAATTTGCATAATATAGAATTATAAATGAGTGGCTCTCATCAGTTTACTGAGTTGAAGTGTTAAATGATCCAGGATATTATTTCATGTCGAATGGAATTATAAATAATATTATTTTTTAAAATATTACCAAAGGTAGGATAAACGAAAGGTTCCAACTATATTTCTCTAAGAATACTATGAAAATTATGGAAGAAAAGAATCAATTCCATAACAAATGGAATATATATCAAAAGTTGACTGATCTTATTGAATATAGGGAACGACGGTGAAAATCAAAAAGGATTAATTGCTAGAGCCTTCAGAATTTAGGAATCAGCTTGGTAAGAATTTAAAGAGCAAAATTTATGTCTGGATCGTAAATGTTTTTTCGAATATATTTCACGGAAGAAACAGCCTAGTCGTTTGTTGACTGAGATGATGATCGGAAGGGAAACATCTGAGGAAATATCTAATTCATTTACGAAATTTTGTGAGTGTTAATCATTGCCGAATTCCAAATTTCCGGTGTCCTACGCTAGAAAATATTTTGAGCCCTACTTTTTCGTCTATTTCAATTTATTTCGAAAACAAACTCAAAGTTTATTAATAAAATTGGTTCAAGTCCTGTGGACAGAGCTTTTTGTCGTTCTTGTTCAAACAGACAAATTATATCTCCGAAAGTATTGGTTTCTCAGAGTTGGGAATTATATCATTGGATTCCTATGATAGAAACTGCATCATGTAAGAAATTAAATTTAAAAAAAGTGTCGTTTAAAAAAAATACTCAGAAATTATCTTTTAAAAAAAGGAGCAATCTACAATGCTCTACATGCTTCCAAAATTGTCATTAAATTTATTTATCAAGATTAAATGACCAATCTGGATCTGAATGGGTTGTTGCAACTTACACTCGGTGCATATAGTTTTCACAACTCGAAATACCTAAGGAAAGTATAATCGAAATATCTAGAGCAAGGCTCGAGACAATCATAGCAGATTGTCCATTTATTCCTGATATTTGAGTGGGTTGTGGATTACGAACAAATTATTTTAATAGTTCAAAATATATTAATAAAATACAATAATCTTTTCATAATTTAAAATTTAATAGTTCATACCACTAACACATTGTTTTCTGTATTATGAACCTTAACTCAACAAAAAATGATTGATACACAAATGTATAGATCCATTTTCCAGTATTTTTTTGCTAGCAACATTATGAGAATACTGTATATAGGAACATGTCTCACTACTTAAGGAAGTAAAAGGTAATATTAAACTCAGGGGTCAACGAACAGTAATTTCTTTTGATGATTCCATTATGTTCTTCTTTCCTATTCCTCCATGAACTACATCAAAACAGTCTTGTATATAGGTATTCAGAAATTCAAGAATCGAATACTTGCTTTCCAGGAGAAAATATAGGAATTGACAATTTCTAATAGCTAGAAAAGATGACATTTATGAATAGTCACACAGATAGATTCTGTGTTCACATTCTGCGAATACATATAACTTACGATGTATTATTGAAACTTTGAAACATCATATCTCCAAAAGTATTAGCTTGTTAGAGTTGAAGGTCATAACAGTGGATTCTTATGATGAAACTGCATCTTAAACAAAATTGAATTCAAAAGTTAAATTGTAAAAAAAATATTTTTTTTTCGTTACTCCGAAACTATTAGACCGATTTTGCCCAATAACGAACCTAGACGAGATATTTATCCCTCAAACCTACTCTGAAAATTTCAACTGTCTAACTCATTCCGTTCGAGAGTTATCGTGCTCAAACCTACTCTGAAAATTTCAACTGTCTAACTCATTCCGTTCGAGAGTTATCGTGTTAACGACCGGGCGGCCGGACAGAATCGATTTCGATCACGGATTCTTGATCAGTGAGTCAAACCAAAACGTTCAAGACCATTCTCAGCCAAAAATTCGAAAATTACAGACATTTGGGCAAATTGATAAGCACTCAGTTCCGAGGGACAAGAGCGCCAAAAACAGCAATCTACAATGCTTTAATGCTTCAAAAATTGTCAATAAATTTATTTATCAAGATTAAATGAGCAATCTGCAATGATTCAACCTCGTTGAATGGGTTGTTGCAACTTACAATCGGTGCATAGTTTTCACAACTCGAAATACCTAAGGAAAGTATAATCGAAATGTCTAGAGTTCTAGAGCAAGGCTGGAGACAATCATAGCAAATTGTCCATTTATTCCTGATATTTGAGTAGGTAGTGGATTACGAACAAATTATTTTAATAGTTCAAAATATATTAATAAAATACTATCCTCTTTTCATAATTTTAACTTTAATAGTTTTTACCACTAACACATTCTTTTCTGTATCATATGAACCCTAACTCAAGAAAAAATGTTTGATACACAAATGTAGTTCCATATTTCAGCATTTTTTTGCTAGCAACATTATGATAATACTGTATATAGTAACATGCCTCACAACTTAAGGAAGTAAAAGGTAATATTAACCTCAGTGGTCAACGAACGGTCATTTCTTTTGATGATTCCATTATGGTCTTCTTTCACATTGCCTCCATAAACTACATCAAAACAGTCTTGTATATATTCACAAATTCAAGAATCGAATACTTGGTTTACAAGATGATATTTATGAATAGTGAACACAGACAGATTCTATGTTCACATTCTGTGAATACATAGAACTTACGATGTATTATTGAAAGTTTGAAACATCATATCTCCGAAAGTATTACCTTGTTAAAGTTGAAAATGATAACAATGGATTCTTATGAAGAAACTGCATCATAAAAAAAAATTGAATTCAAAAGTTTTAATGTAAAAAAAATATTTTTTTTCCGTTACTCCGAAACTATTAGACCGATATTGCCCAATAACGAACTTAACCGAGATATTTATCCCTCAAATCTACTCTGAAAATTTCAACTGTCTAGCTCATTCCGTTCGAGAGTTATCGTGTTAACGGCCGGCCGGACAGAATCGATTTTGACCACGGATTCTTGATCAGTGACTCAAACCAAATCGTTCATGACCATTTTCGGTCAACGTCGAAAATTACAGACATTTAGGCAAATGTATAAGCACTCTGTTCCAAGGAATAAGAGCGTTCCATGACTGCAAATTCTTTTATTGCATCTTCATAATTCAGACTTTGTTATATTTACCGGAATTTATTACAGGCAGGCAGCCCCTAATTAGGGTAAGAAACGTCATGGGAACCTTCGATGGTATTTTAGGCGCTCTTATTCCTCGGAACAGAGTGCTTATCAATTTGCCCAAATGTCTGTAATTTTCGAATATTTGGCTGAAAATGGTCTTAAACGATTTGGTTCGACTCACTGATCAAGAATCCGTGCTCAAAATCGATTCTGTCCGGCCGGCCGTAACCAAGATAACTCTCGAACGGAATGAGCTAGATAGTTGAAATTTTCAGGGTAGGTTTAGGAGATAAATATCTCGGCTAAGTTTGTTATTGGGCAAAATCAGCAAGGTGTTTTCGGAGTAACGAAAAAAAAATTTTTTTTTTACATTACAAATTCCAAGTTCCATTTTTTTAAGGTTACATTTCATCATTGATCTCATTTTCACTTCTAACAAGCTAATACTTTAGGAGTTATGATTCTTCAAAATTTCGACCTCAAATCGTAATTCTGTGATTTCACAGAATGCTGTCATCGTAAATATGAATTTTATCCGTGTTCATACATATCACAAAGAATATAGGTACCCTAGGTAAGATATATTATATGGATCGTCATTGTCATATATTAGTGTTCTTTAATTGTCATTTCATAGAGCAACACCTCCTTTTTAGAGCAACACCTCCTAAAAGGAGGTGTTGCATAGAGAAATAGAAGGTTCTCTGTCTACAGATGAGAGATTTCAAAGTGAGTATAATGTCATATTTATTTCTAGTTCTATTCAAAATTCTTGATATAAAATACCTCCTGTTCTAGAAAACAAAGTATGATCAGCTATCATGGATAGCTCTTGGATAATCCATATGATGATGGAAATGTATACTTTGAAAGTTAATAAAATTGGGTTCAGAATATTCTCCAGTAAAAACAAAACTGGAATATTGACTAAGTTTCAATTGATATGTGCAATATAATTTTCAGACTAGATTTAAGGAATGAATATCTCGTTCGTTAATCGTTATTGGGTGGAAACGGTCTGGTGGTTTCGGATTAATAATTTTTGGGACTGTTGAAGATTGCAGATTGTTAAGTATTTTTCAAATGATAATTTTTGAAGCATCAAAGCATTGAATATTGCTCATTCAATCTTGATAAATAGATCTATTATTCGAATTTCATTTGTGTTATGATGCAGTTCTATCATAAGAATCCATTGATATCATTCCCAACTCTGATAAACCAATAGGAGATATGATTTGTCAAAGTTCGACTCACTGATCAAGAATCCGTGGTCGAAATTCATTCTGTCTGGCCGTAGGCACGATAACTCTCGAACAGAATGAGCTAGAGAGTTGAAACTTTCAGAGTAGGTGTGGGGGATAAATATCTCGGCTAAGTTCGTTATTGGGCAAAATCGGACAGATGGTTTCAGAATAACAAAAAAAAAATTTTTTTTTTACGAAACAAATTCCAAATTAAATTTTTTTTAATAAGAATCCATTCATATCATTTTTAACTCTAACAAGCTAATACTTTCGGAGATATGATTCTTCAAAATTTCAATGTAAATCGTATTTCACACATTGATATAATTATTCTATGTATGAATTGTCATAATGTCAACTTGACAGAAGGGAATATTGTAACTTCAAAAATATTGGTGTTGAAATACTCGTATTTTAGCGATGCAACGGGGACCTCACCCGAAAATGTTTGAAAATATTACGTAAATATTGAAAGCATAATTTTGTAGTTCGAGAGAGGAGAAAATTTGATGAACGTAGATCAGGAAATTTTTGATCGATTACAAGGTAATTTTTTATTAATTACTCATCTTCTTTCATATTATTACTCATCTTCTTTCATACATGTTTTATGGAATACCTACTATTTGTAGGTACTTTAAACCTGTTTTGGCAATTGTCATACGAAACTTGTTTTTTTGGCGCTCTAGTTCCTCGGAACAGAGTGCTTATCGATTTGCCCAAGTGTCTGTAATTTTGGAATTTTCGGCTAAAAATGGTTTCCAACGATTTGGTTCGACTCACTGATCAAGAATCCGAGTGCGAAATCGATTCTGTCCGGCCGGCCGACCGGCCGTAGGCACGACAACTCTCGAACGAAAGGAGTTAGCGGATTGAAAATTGCAAGGTGGTTTTGGAGCGTAAATATCTCGGACACGTTCGTTCGATCTATCTGAAATTTAGCATCAAATTGTAGAATCATGACCTTTATACGCATGTGAAGTTTTGTATTGACCAGATTACCGCAAAGTGTAAAAAAAAAAATTTGAAAATTAAAAAAAAGTTTTTCCATAATAACTCTCGAACGGAATGAGCTAGGTAGTTGAAATTTTCAGAGTAGGTTAGGGAGATGAATATCTCGGTTAAGTTCGTTATTGGGCAAAATTGGCCAGATTTAATCCGATTTCTTCCATGGTGCAGTTCTCATTCTCATGATTGCTCATTTAATCTTGATAAATAAACTATTATTTGAATTGAATTTCCTTTATGATGCAGCTCTATCATATGTATACATTGATATAATTCCCAACTCAGAGAAAGCAATACTTTCGGAGATATAATTTGTCTGTTTGAACTAGAGCGCCAGAAAGCTCCTGTCTACAGGGCTTGAACCCATTTTTTTATTACTAACAGCTGGATTTTGCTCTAGGCCTTTTGTTTGTCATTCAATTGCGTTTTGTGTGACTATGACAATTTCCTTATTATTCTCGCTGCTTATAAAATATAGCATTCTAAAGAGGTAGGATAATTTTTTTTTTATTTTCACTTACAGGCCGAAAATTTTTTAAGAAAAATATTGACAATTGACAATTGATCGTGGGCTTCGGGGCCATATGCTCAAGCGTACCGGTTAATCCGCCACTGGTGTTTATGAGACTGCAGGTATAGCTAACCAAGTTTATAATTAAACGGAAAATATCTACAGGGTTTTCATAAACATTGCTATCAAATTGAGAATATTAATTTGTGAGTTATTTGGGGGCGAAAAGGTCCTTTAGGATTTTGTCCAAGATTCCTCGATATTTTCGAAATGGCAACAGATATTTGAAAGAGATTTATCAAAAAGGGACAAAGAGTTGGAAAAATATTCGAAGGAGTTGGAAAAAATTTCGAATCAGTTGGAAAAATTTCATTGGAGTTGGAATATTTCCGCAAAAATTGTTATAAAATGTGAAGGAATTTGACCGCCTGTCCGGATAAATGCAGGCAGATAATAGAGGGACGGGATAGCATGGAATAACACCAAGTACCATTGCACACATTCCTGTTGCCTTAAATTCAATATTCAATAGTTTTCGGCTCAATGTGTGTAGCGGGCGAAGAATAATATTTATCATAATATTACTTTATCCCAAAGCGGGTAGCTCTCTAGATGTTTCAGTTTCGCCGACTGGAGTATGTCATGAAACAAACCTACTGGTACCAATTTGAGCTTTTTCTCACTGTCGAGCGGCATTTTAAAAAGCTTTTATTTCTATTTAATTTTGCATCATAAATTTGTGACTACGCAGTTTGCTCCTTTCTTTTAATAATAGAAATAGATAAGTTTGAATTTCGGAAAACAAGTTTTGATGTTCTGGGTTTCTTGCAAATGGGCAATTCTACGGGCGGAATAACCATTACGCAACAGGGTCGGGCCGAAGGGGGGCTGTGGGGAATCTCCCCAATGTTGAAAGAAGTTTGCAAATTTTCAAAGCAGTTGGAAAAATTTTAAAGCAGTTGGAAGGTCACCTTCGGTTGTTTTTTTTATGCAATCCTTCATGTACAGTTGGGAAAGTTTCAATGCTTAACCCCACCCCCTCCAAATTTGGCTACGGTCCTGATTGACTTTCATATTTTTGAAGAAATAAATAGTACGTCAGTACCGTTTTCCAAAAAAAATCATTTCTACAATTCTTTTTTAATTTAGACCAAAAAGGTTATCTGCGTTTTTTTCTCTATGATGGGCCAATTTTCAGTAAAAAATTGAAAGCCGTTTGTTATTCAAAAAATACTCGAGTAGAGCAATCGAATAATGAATTTTATTATATCAAAAAGCTTTTCAAATTACTAGAATGGTTGAAAATGGCCGCCTCCAGCTAGGATATAGAAGAGTCCATTCTTCTCCTCATGGATTACCGGGCTCTTTCAAAAATATAATGTTGTCTCTAATTATGTTGCACCCAACAATTTTTCGATTTTTCAAGTCTTCAACATTCTCCATTGGTCTAGTGCTCTAGTGTACACTAATGACTTAAGATAGCCCCATAGAGAATAATCCAGGGAATTTAATTCCGAAGATCAGGCAGGCCATGGGCCAGGTCCACTTCGACCTCTCCACTGACACACGTCGTCGTGCATAAACCACATCCTATTTCTTGTTGCCAATAGTACATCTTCCAGAAACCCAAACATTCTACGAGAACTGATGCTCAAAACGGTCTTCGACTATCTCATATGGATTCTCTTCAGCCCACACATGATCATTTTGAAATTTCATTATTGCATTTTCTGAGAAATTGGCTTCATCAATCAGAGAAAGAAGGTGAGGAATTTGAAAGGATGCTCTGTAAAGCTCCACTTGCAAAATGCCTTGCGTGGAGAATAATCAGCAAAAGAAGGGCCTGAACATGTTGTATGTGATATGGAATGGTATAAGAATTCCCTAAACAGTGCACTAACATTCAAAGTATTCGTACTTTTAAAACCTCACAATATCGGCTCAACACCGAATCCATGACTACTAGACGTAAACCACTCCTAGCACAAGCCATACATCCCGAAAAGAGCCACTTCTCCTCTGCGCATGCGTAATCTACTCGTGGCTGAAATTCCTCTCAAAATCATATGCCTCACACAAAACTCTGATTCTTCAACACCAGTGGTTCAGGAGATATCACAACTTCAATCCACGCATGCGTGGATCCAAAATTCCACACATCGTTCACCCACTAAATTCACTTGCCACAGTAGTTACTCGTCATTATTTTAATGAGATGCCCTAGTACTTATCGCTATATTTCAGATTAGATAAAACACGTCGAATCTCACCAGATGTTATTTTCCTCGTAGGAAAACAGCAACTGAAATAATTTGCCCAGTTTAGAAGTTCAAAATTATAATTTTTTTTTAGGCTCCTAGTGATCTGTTCTGAGTGAAATTTTGCATACCCCAAGAGGTCATCTTTGGTCACCGAAGTGCCAAAATTGAACTCAATCAGATATTTGGTTTCGGGATTTCAAGCAAAATATTCCGCTAATAGTTAAACATTTTTTGAATTTTTTCTACTCATACTATCCTTGGAGTGATTTTTGACGAGGGTTTTCATTTCAGATCTCAAGTTACGGAGTGTATAGGAAAGGGGTTTTATAAGCTAAAGCTGCTCTACGGTAAGAGAAATATATTAAATAAAAAAACTAAATCCATTTTATGTAATTCAATGGTTCTCTCAGGGTTGAAATATGTGGTGTTGGGTTGTGTGAATGTCCAAAAATAAATTGAAAGAGTTTGCGATAAGATTATAACTGTGTGAATGGCCTACAGTTGCCTAGCACATAAATAGATAGAAAAAAAAATATTGTGATTATGTTCATGGCCATGTTTGAGTACGGAAGATGCAAGGCGGATTCAGGTGTTACAAAATTCTTGCTTGCGCTTAATTTTCGGAATCAATAGGTGCAGTCATGTCTCGCACAAGCTCATTGAACTAGGTTGGCTGAATATGGCTAATAGACGTCGTCATCATGCAGCTTGTCTCTTCTATAAGATACGATGCTTTAAAACACCGCCATATCTAGCTAACAAAATACGCTATAGATCAGATGTAAACAACATCAATGTTAGATTCAGAGGATCTGTAGCTATTCCCAGCCATAGAACAGAATTCTACAAACGCGCCTCTATCATCAATTCTCTACCATACTATCTGCTAAAGTGTAGTTCATCTCAGTTCAAGCGAAAGCTGAAGGAATACTTGTTTCATATTCAGAATACATGACTTGCCTAACCACCACCAAATATGCTCATTTCATATGTATTTAATAATGTTTGTTTTTTCAAGAAAACTCATTTGTATAAAACTTGCTTCTGCCGAGTGCCTGTTCCTGCATCGCCAAGAATTTCATCTATTATTATGTAAGTTTTTTTTGGTCAAGGAGATCAGAGGTCTGCCAATCTTTGGCTTTCCAATCTGGCCTTCGCCATTTCCATAATTGCAGTTTATTTATCGTTATTGTCTTGAATGTATTACTAATACATTGTTTCTGTTTCTCATGGAATAAAGTCACTATTATTATTATTATTATTATTATTATCCCCACGAAATTTTGCACGAGTGTTTGCGTCGTTACTTTGCATCTAACTACCGAGTTTCAATTTAAGGCAATCAGTATTTTTTTGTGTTATTGTGAAAACAAAATTTTATAATTTTTGAATTTTTTTTTGTCAGGCTATCAGATCAATACAAAACTTCGCACGCATATAAAGGTCATGATTCTACAATTTGATGTTAAATATAAGAAAGATCGAGTAATCGGTTTCGGAAATATTCATAAAAAATATTTTAAATAAAAATGGCCATAACTCTGAAACCGCTTGTTGCATTTCGCCTGTTAACGAACTTGTCCGAGATATTTACGCTCCAAATGCAAATTTCAATCCTCTATAGCTCCTTTCCTTCGAGAGTTATCGTGCTATCCGCCGGACAGGCCGAAAGGCCGGATGGACAGATTTGTATTTGACCACTGATTATTCATCATTTGAGACCATTTCCACAAAAAAAAATCGAAAAGTACAGACATTGTGGCAAAATGGCAAGGCACGCTGTTCCTTGCGGAACACGCGCGCAAAAAAAAGGGTCATATTTCATCAACTATCCGCAACATTTGTATTATCTCAACTGCATGATTGAACAGATTTATATCCTTACGTCACCACAAACAAAGAACTGTTTATTTTCGACCAAACAGAATATTATGTATTCGAATATAGGTCCTTACGCCACAACACAGACACAGCACTGTTTATTATCGACCCAACAGTGAATAGTAGTATTCTTTTTACCTTGTTGCATTCTCGATAGATGCATAGAATCTTGCATCTTGCATTCTCACTACTGAGATCAACGGAGTCAGAACTGAGAATCTCAGTTAATCTCAGCTGAAGTTGGTCAAAAGAATATCACTAATCTATGTATTTGAATTGAACAGAAACCTTACGCTATATAATGTCATTGAGTGATAATTCATGAATTAATACTCAATAATGTGTCTATTTTTCCATTTCTAGAGTTTCTAGAATTTCCAGTTTGGAAATGGGTTTCTTCCCATTTCTAGAATTAATGTGATTAATAAAGAGCGACGTTAAAAAAAAATGGGTTCAAGCCCTGTGGAGAGGAGCTTTCTGGCGCTCTAGTTCAAACAGACAAATTATATCTCCGAAAGTATTGGTTTCTCTGAGTTGGGAATTATATCAATGTATACATATGATAGAGCTGCATCATAATGGAAATTCAATTCAAATAATAGTTTATTTATCAAGATTAAATGAGCAATCATGAGAATGAGAACTGCACCATGGAAGAAATCGAATTAAATCTGGCCAATTTTGCCCAATAACGAACTTAACCGAGATATTCATCTCCCTAACCTACTCTGAAAATTTCAACTACCTAGCTCATTCCGTTCGAGAGTTATTGTGGAAAAACTTTTTTTAAATTTTCAAATTTGTTTTTTTACACTTTGCGGTAATCTGGTCAATACAAAACTTCACATGCGTATAAAGGTCAAGATTCTACAATTTGATGCTAAATTTCAGATAGATCGAACGAACTTGTCCGAGATATTTACGCTCCAACTCCTTTCGTTCGAGAGTTATCGTGCCTACGGCCGGTCGGCCGGCCGGACAGAATCGATTTCGCACTCGGATTCTTGATCAGTGAGTCGAACCAAATCGTTTGAGACCATTTTCAGCCAAAAATTTCAGAATTACAGACACTTGGGCAAATTGATGAGCACACTGTTCCGAGGAACTAGAGCGCCAAAAAAACAAGTTTCGTATGACAATTGCCCAAAACAGGTTTAAAGTACCTACAAATAGTAGGTATTCCATAAAACAAATATGAAAGAAGATAAGTAATAATAAAAAATTACCTTGTAATCGATCAAACATTTCCTGATCTACGTTCACCAAACTACAGAATTATGCTTTCAATATTTACGTAATATTTTCAAACATTTTCGGGTGAGGTCCCCGTTGCATCGCTAAAATACGAGTATTTCAACCCCAATATTTTTGAAGTTACAATATTCCCTTCTGTCAAGTTGACATTATGAGAATTCATACATAGAATAATAATTATATCAATCTGTGAAATACGATTTACATTGAAATTTAAAAAAATCATATCTCCGAAAGTATTAGCTTGTTAGAGTTGAAAATGATATGAATGGATTCTTATGATAAAACTGCTTATTAAAAATAATTTGATTTGGAATTTGTTTCGTAAAAAAAAAAATTATTTTCTGTTACTCCGAAACCATCTGTCCGATTTTGCCCAATAACGAACTCAGCTGAGATATTCATCCCCCAAACCTACTCTGAAAATTTCAACTCTCTAGCTCATTCCGTTCGAGAGTTATCGTGCTTACGGCCAGCCTGCCGGCCGGACAGAATGAATTTCGACCACGGATTCTTGATCAGTGAGTCGAACCAAATCGTTTAAGACCATTTTCATCGAAATATTCCAAAATTACAGACATTTGGGCAAATTGATAAGCACTCAGTTCCGAGGAACTAGAGCGCCAAAAAGCACTGACGTGAAGTCAGTACTCTTTGGCGCGCGTGTTCACGGTGGCTAATTTGAATTGAATGATGAGTACTTCAAGCCCAGTGGATAGAGCGAGCCGAAGATCAACCCAAAGGATAGTGGACATCATTCACTGTCGGTTCAAAAATCAACAGTGCTGTATCTAAGCTGCCATCAGGATAAAGGAACAATGTTGGAAAAGAACACAAGTGACTCTCCTTAGTCGCACAAGCTCCTAGAAGATTCGGGAGGGTCAGTATAATCCTAATCATGTTTATAGCACGCGCGCCAAACCAGATTGACTTTTTACACTTTTTCTTTCATTGTTAATTCAATCTGCTTTTGCGCGCGTGCTATAAACATGATTAGGATTATACTGACCCTCCCGAATCTTCTAGGAGCTTGTGCGACTAAGGAGAGTCACTTGTGTTCTTTTCCAACTTTGTTACTTTATCCTGATGGCAGCTTAGATACAGCACTGTTAATTTTTGAACCGACAGTGAATGATGTCCACTATCCTTTGGGTTGACCTTCGGCTCGCTCTATCCACTGAGCTTGAAGTACTCATCATTCCATTCAAATTAGCCACCGTGAACACGCACGCCAAAGAGTACTGACTTCACGTCAGTGCTTTTTTTTTTTCAAGTTCCTTTAACAAACATACCTATCAATACAGTTTGGCTGTTAGCTTTACCGTAGATCGAAAAAAATTGCGGTTGTGGGACCCCCGTTAGGAACGCAATTGCATCTTTTCCAAATCCGAACGTACTTTAATATAGATCTACCGAATATAGTTATTTATAAATTCGCCTCAGGGCCACCATAGAGACATTTCAGCTCGGAAACATCGCTATTTCCCCCAAACTGACTTGTGTCCGTGCTTGAATTGACATGAATATTCTTTTAAAACCTCACAATATCGGCTCATTACTCCCAACATAACCCATACAACCCAAAACCATTCACTTCTCGTCTGCGCATGTGCAATATTCTCATGGCTGCAAGTCCTCCCAAAATTACACACCAAACAAAAAACTCCGATTATCCAACACCAGTGGTTCAGGAGACATCGCTTCTTGAATCCACGCATGCGCAGACCCTCACCAGGGGATTCTATGGAGGAATAGCATCCGCCACCCCAAAACCCCAATGCTCTTTGATGAAAACACCAGCAGTTAAATCACTGATGGTCTGCTCATGCGCATATCGAAAAATGTCCGTAAGGGGTACCATCGATTTCAAAATTAGCCCCACGGCCACGGTATCGACACTTTAACTCGGAAACAACGCTACAACCCCCAACAACTGAATTATCCTTACACTAAATTGCCATGAATATCCTTTTAAAACCTCACAATATTGACCCAGCACTCCCGAAATAACCCGTACTACCCAAAATCAGTCACTTCTCTTCTGCGCATGCGCAATCTACTCGCAGCTGAAAGTAATCCCAAAATCACACACCCTACAAAAACTCCGATTAGCCAACACTAGTGGTTCAGGAGATATCGCATCTTCTATCCAAGCATGCGCAGACCCTCACTAGGGGATTCTATGGAGGCAAAGCATCCGCCAACCCAAAACCTCAATCCTCTCTGACGAAAACACCAGCAGTTAAATCACTGATGTTCTGCTCATGCGCATAACGAAAAATGCCCGTAAGGGGTAACATCAATCTCAAAATTAGCCCCAGCGCCACTGTACTGACCCTCCAACTCGTAAACAACGCTACATCCCCCAACTGACTTGTCCTTGCACTGAATTGCCATAAATGTTTTTTTAAAACCTCACAATATCGCTCAGCACCCCCAACATAACCCACACAACCCAAAAACAGTCAGTTCTCTTCTGCGCATGCGCAATCTACACGCGGCTGAAAGTCCTCTCAAAATCACACATCTTACAAAAAACTCCGATTCTCCAACACTAGTGGTTCAGGAGATATCGCATCCCTCATCTACGCACGCGCAGACCCTCTCCAGGGGATTCTATGGAGTAATATCATCCGCCACCCCAAAAC
Source organism: Halyzia sedecimguttata (assembly GCA_937662695.2). Classification (NCBI taxonomy): domain Eukaryota; kingdom Metazoa; phylum Arthropoda; class Insecta; order Coleoptera; family Coccinellidae; genus Halyzia; species Halyzia sedecimguttata. The sequence goes on from OW569412.2 coordinate 42,630,294, forward strand.
CCCAATCCTCTCTGACGAAAACTACAGCAGTTAAATGACTTCTCATCTGCGCATGCGCATAACGAAAAATGCCCGGAAGAGGCAGCATGAATTTCAAATAAATATTTTTCGGAATTTCAAGCAAAATAGAGTAATTTTTTGAATTTTTTTCATGTCACGTGATCTTCACGAAATTTTGTAAAAGTGTTCGCTTTGGTCTTTTGCATCTAACTACTGAGTTTGTATTCAATCAGATCAGTATTTTACGAGTTATCGTGGAAACAGAATTTTAAAATTTTTGAAATTTTTTTTTGTCACTTTATGGCCTTCCTGTCAGTCACAAAAAACTGCGATTCTCCAACACTAGTGGTTCAGGAGATATCGCATCTTGAATCCACGCATGCGCATACCAGCACCGGGGGATTCTATGGGGGAATAACATCCTCCACCCCAAAACTACAATCATCTCAGAAGAAAACTCGAGCAGTTAAATTATTTCTCGTCTGCTTATGCGAATAACAAAAAATGCCCAAAAGAGGCAGTTACACCCCAGTCGTTCACCGTTCAGACTAATTTTGAAAACCAATTTAAAATTCCACATATCGTTTACGCATTAATTCAATTGCCATGCTAGTAAGTAGTCCATATTTTAATCGTATTGATTCAGATAAACGCGTAAAAACCCGTCAGAATATGGTCACCAGATGTTATGTATTCCTTGTAGAACTTCGAAATGAAATAATTTGACCAGTTTGGAAGTTCAAAATTATTAATTTTTTTTGAGGCTCCTAGTATCTGTCCGCAGTGAAATTTTGCACACCCCAAGAGGTCATTATTGGTCACCGAAGTGCCAAAACTGAACTCATTCCGATGTTTGGTTTCGGAATTTCCAGCAAAATATTCCGCTGATAGTTAAAAATTTTTTTAATTTTTTCTACTCATGCTACCCCGACGAAATTTTGCATAAGTGTTTTCGTTGTTACTTTGCATATAACTACCGAGCTTCAACTCAATCGGTTCAGTTTTTCTCGAGTTATAGTGAAAACAAAATTTCATTTTCAAATATTTAACATTTTTTTTTCTAGTTTACAGCAATCCGATCATTATGAGACTTCGCAGGCATATAAAGGTCATGATTATACAATTTGATGCTGCATTTCAGATCGATTGAGTGATCGGTTTCGGAAATATTCTCGAAAAACGATTTAACTAAAAATGGCCGTAACTCCGAAACGGCTCGATGGATTTTGCCCATTAACGAACTTGTTCGAGATATTTACGCTCCAAACATGCCCTGCAAATTTCAACGCTCTAACTCGCTCCGTTCGAGAGTTATCGTGCTAACGGCCTGCCGGCCGGCCGGGCCGGACGGACAGAATTGAATTTGACCTCGAATTCTTCATCAGGGAGTCGAACCCAATCGTTTGAGACCATTTTCGCAAAAAAATTCGAAAAATACAGACATTGTGACGAAATGATAGCACGCTGTTCCTTGCGGAACACGCGCGCAAAAAGATATTCTTCGTTCTGGATGAAGTATTATGGTAAATTTCGTTCAAATTAAATTCTTTTGATTAAATCATCATCTTTCGGGCATATATCAAACTTCTAAAACATAATGAATTACAGCTACCTTTAATTAATATTACAATTTCCTGTTTTATCATCCTTCAACTAGGTAATGTGTTGATTAGAGAATTACACAGGGTACGCTGGGCTGGTTGCTGCATTGCCGCTTCTTGAATAATTTCTTTTTGCGCGCGGGTTTTTTATCAAGAATTTTGTTCATGAAGAAATTGCTCTTCAATTGAAAGATATTTATTCTTTACCCGATATAATTGTTCCTATAGTGTTTTTATCAACATTTCCAAATATCGCTCACGAAAATACCAATTAGTTCCGTTTCTTATCATGCCCATTCTTTCTATCTGCTATGTGGTAATAAAATAAGGTACCTATTTCCGCATATATTTGATTAATTAAATTCTTATCAGAGTTACACGAGCTTGATTTTCGTTTCAACGAAGCAAAACTAGATATCACTTCTAACGTGTTAACTAGCCGAGTTGACATGTTGGCAATGTGAACTTACAAAAGTGACTAGATTACTGTAATCAGTGTAATCTTTAAGAAGCTTCAGTGTAGATGACGCATAAGTAAACTAGTATCCAAGCAGAGCACTGACATGAAATCAGTCTGTTTTAGGGCGTCGGTTACCCATCCAGGTTCTGATCTCGCCCAAGGCTGCTTGGCTTCCAGGATAAAAAAATATTTTCACAATATCTCCAACAATATAGATCCGATCGAGTTTAAATCTAGAACTTGACTGTAAAATAAGGTTTTGAAGGCTCAGCTTCAGTGATATCTGAACTGTGATATTAGTCGAAGAATTGGTTTAAGCACTGACCTGTACTCAGGAGTTTCACCTATATTGGACACTCTCAATCGAATATACTATCGAGTATCGATATAGACCATTTTCTCAGCTTTTATAAGATAAGTCCTCAATTGAGTTCCTCCGCAAAGAAGAAGAGGAAGACACAGAAGAACGTGCAGGGAAGGAGTTCAGGAAGCGATAGACAGGAGAAGTTTGCAAGACCAAGATTGGGAGAATAGGAGTCCATGGCGACTGAGATGCAAGAAATTACATTATTGTTGTATTTTATATAAACATACTTCTGATAATAAAAGACCCCTCTTTTATACTGTCAACTCAGTTCATCTTTTGAAAAATATAGAAAATAGCTGGTAGACCTAGCAAATTTTTATATCTCACATCAATTGAAAAGCAGAATGTGAAACTAGTGCTACAAATTTTTAATCAAAGCACAATAGTAGCACTTATTGAACTTGGTCTTGGGGCATCCCTTGAGTGTCTTGAAGATAGTGCTATTTTTGAGATTCAAAATGATCGCATGTAAAATATAGGCGCTATTAAATAAATTCAACGCATTATTGCATGGCATGTATAATTCAACAATTTGTTTGAATATGAGAAAAATCATATAATTAAATATTTTAATTTATCGCCTTCAGTGTAGGAGGACTAGGAGGCAAGGGCGTAGCCAGGTGGGGGGGGTTTTGTGGGTTCAAACCCCCCCCCGAAATGTTATTTTTCTCTTAAAAAAAATGTTGCTGCAGAAAATGACCCTTACACCCCCAAAACCCCCCCTGAAATTAATTCCTATTTCAAAACCCCCCCCCCGAAATTAATTCCTGGCTACGCCCTTGCTAGGAGGTGTTGACTCTACTCATAAAAATGACATGACCATAGATATTTTAATTATATCACATCTCACACAACTTTTTATGTCCACATTCTTTAACTACCCACCGAATTTCAAACCCTGCAAATTTCATATCTCTAACTCATTTCGTTCAAGAGTAAGCGTGCCTTCGGACGGCGGGCTGGTCGGAGAGAATTACCTCAGCTTCTTCATCAGTGAGTCGAATAAACGTTTGAGACCATTTTCGTCGTACAATAAAATTACGAAGTATATCCGATTAAAGTTGAGTTTCAAAAGACCAATTCGAGATTATCGCGATGAGGCGCATCCACCTAATTTTTGTTCCCAAAAATGATTTCATTGTAGATGCAATGGATTGATTATGTACCATTCTCAAAACGCTGAATTCGAATAGGTAGATTTCAGACCTGAAAATGTGAGACTAAACTTCCTATTTTAGATATCTTCATTTGGGTCAAAATAAGATTGAATCAATTTAATTACCATATATTTCAATCGTCAAACTAATTGCATATCTTCCCACAATATCGCGTTAATGTAATATAATCATATTTTTCACTTATCATCAAAATTCCCCCCCAATTTCAAAGAAGACATCAGATGATCGTGGGGTCAGGGACCAGGGTTAATACCATCATCCTGATAAGTAAAATCGAGAGTAAAATCCGACAACGTTGCACCATTGATTCCTCACTTTTCTTCCGACCCATCGCACAAGCGTACAGCGAAGCGAGAAGCGATACAGCTGTCGTAGTTTGTATTTTGTTAATATAATAACAGTTTTTTGTGGAAATAAAAAATATCACCGCTGTTGCTGTTGTACTGTTAATTAACAGAAATTAATCATTTAACGCAGAGTGACATGGGGACACTATTATGTATTGTGTTTAGGGTGTTTTGATGGGTATAACGACTAAGGACAACAAATTCCGCTTAAAAAATTATGATCTGAATTGAATTAGATCGTATTGTAGTGAATAGAATAATTATTGTGTAGATTTGGTCAGTAAGAAACATTTTCAAAATGAATAATTTCGATTACGAGTACTTGGACAGTGAACAGTTGGCTGGATTTGACAAATATAAGGTTAGTATGTGAACAACAATACCATCTTCCTTGTTTATCTGATACTGGTTGATTTGGATGATTTTATATTGATTCTATGTACACATTCTCGTTTCAAATTCAAATAGTCAAATGTCAAAGGTTATCAGCATGGACGTTTTCACAGAGCCGGTTAATTCAATAATATATTGAATATATTCATCTGACAATCAATTATGTTTTCAATTTGAATTTTATTAGATATTTCCTCTTCAATCTCAAAAAACCATTACGTAATAGAAGAATAATACAGCAAAGGTTAAAGGAAACTGATTTTCTATATTGAAATCCACATATGAATCATCAATTAATACTTGGAATGTCGTCCCTTATAAAGGGGTTATTTACACCACACCAATTCATGAGTCAGTAAAAGGGTGTAAAAGCAGGGAGGTTTTCCCCTATTTATATTAAGGTTGTGAAATGCCAGTTATAGTTGGGTGACCTTAAACTTGAAATTATTTTGGGTAGTGATAATGTTTTTATGCGAACTTGTGAGGAATAGGTAAAATAGGTTACCCTGGTATGTACTTAGTAGTTGAATTATACCGGGGTTGTTCGAAACATAACTAAACATTTCCCTGTAATGATATTACGGTTGAGCTCAGTTATCAATAAAACATTTTGCGATAAAGGTTCAGCAAACCAGGAACCCCACCAATTATTTGGGACCTCTACCTACCTACTCAATACCAGATATGGTCCTTGTTATTGATTGATCATTTCGCAATTTTACAAACGTTTTTGGCGCGCTGTTCACCTGAACAAAGTGCCTATCAATTCGTCCAAATGTCTGTAATTTTCGAATATTTAGCCGAGAATGGTCTTTAACGATTAGTTTCGACTCACGGATCTAGAATCCGTGGTCAAAATTGATTCTGTCTGTCCGGCCGGCCGGCCGTTAGCACGATTACGCTCGAACGCAATGAGTTAAAGAGTTGAAATTATCAGCGTAGGTTAATTCGTTAATGGGCAAAATCTAATAGACACTTGAAATTATGTTTACCCAATAACTCGAAAAATACTAACCTGATCGAATCAAAGCACGGTAATTAGTTCAAAAATACCGACACGAAGACTTATGCAAAATTTTGCGAGGATCACATGGTGGAAAATTTAAAAATACGTTTAAAAAAATTCTGTTTCTCAGAAACTTTCCGTCAGATATCGTTGAAATTTTAGGAGAGCCTTCAAAACCTTATTTTGCAGTACCTAACGTCCTACTGCCGAAATATTCCAGATTCCAGCGATTGGGGTGTACTGGTCCACAGTTTTACATTCGACCAAACAAGTTGTCAACAGTTTTTGATTTTTAACGTGACTCGAAAGAATTGAATTAACCATGACGTGTTTGCATTGATCATTATTATTAGTGTTCTGTGATGTCATTCATATTTCATATCTCTATGTTCAAGTTCATGTTGTCTGACATGCAGGCACTGACAGACAAACCGGTGTGAAGTTAGCCACATCCACAAGTATACTCCGAGGGCTCCGAGGCAAAAGTATGGTCAATACAGTTTCAGTGTTTACCGAAGGAATAACGTCGAATGAATTGTTGAAAATGAGTATTCTGCTTTTAGATTGTGTTTCTGCTTTAGATCGTGGAGGAAATAGAATAGAATGGCACCACCTATATAGTTTGAGAGGGTGATAAAAGGGGTAGTTTATACGAAATATTTCACCTCCATAAAGTTAGCAGAGCCACTTGCGAAAATTTCAATGAAACCTATTGCATTAATTGTCGAATATTTGTCGAGAATTTGTCGTGAAAGAAAAAAATTTGTCGCGCGCTTAGTTTTTTTTATATGGGGTGGCTCTGCTAACTTAATATTAAGTTAGCAGAGCCACTTGCAACAATTTCAATGAAACCTATTGCATTAATTGTCGAGAATTTGTCGTGAATTTGTCGTGAAAGAAAAAAGTCTGTCGCGCGCTTAGTTTTTTTTATATGGGGTGGCTCTGCTAACTTAATATTAAGTTAGCAGAGCCACTTGCAACAATTTCAATGAAACCTATTGCATTAATTGTCGAGTATTTGTCGTGAATTTGTCGTGGAAGAAAAAAGTTTGTCGCGCGCTTCGTTTTTTTTGTATGGGCTAAATTAATATTTGGCTAAAGGGGCCACACACAAATCACGTAAGTTGGTTAATCGTATTTTTTTTCAATCAGAAATGAGCTGAATAATTGTCGAAGGACCCAAACATATTCGTCGTGACAGAAAAAAAATTGTCGAGCCCTTAGTTTTTTTTAAATGGGGTGGCTCTGCTAACTTAATATTAAGTTAGCAGAGCCACTTGTAACAATTTCAATGAAACCTATCGCATTAATTGTCGAGTATTTGTCGTGAATTTGTCGTTAAAGAAAAAAGCTTGTCGCGCGCTTCGTTTTTTTTGTATGGGCTAAAACAATATTTGGCTAAAGGGGCCACACACAAATCACGTAAGTTGGTTATCATATTTTTTTTCAATCAGAAATGAGCTGAATAATTGTCGAACGACCCAAACATATTCGTCGTGACAGAAAAAAAATTGTCGAGCCCTTAGTTTTTTTTAAATGGGGTGGCTCTGCTAACTTAATATTAAGTTAGCAGAGCCACTTGCAACAATTTCAATGAAACCTATCGCATTAATTGTCGAGTATTTGTCGTGAATTTGTCGTGAAAGAAAAAAGCTTGTCGCGCGCTTCGTTTTTTTTGTATGGGCTAAAACAATATTTGGCTAAAGGGGCCACACACAAATCACGTAAGTTGGTTAATCGTATTTTTTTTCAATCAGAAATGAGCTGAATAATTGTCGAACGACCCAAACATATTCGTCGTGACAGAAAAAATTTTGTCGCGCGCTTAGTTTTTTTTAAATGGGGTGGCTCTGCTAACTTAATATTAAGTTAGCAGAGCCACTTGCAACAATTTCAATGAAACCTATCGCATTAATTGTCGAGTATTTGTCGTGAATTTGTCGTGAAAGAAAAAAGCTTGTCGCGCGCTTCGTTTTTTTTGTATGGGCTAAAACAATATTTGGCTAAAGGGGCCACACACAAATCACGTAAGTTGGTTAATCGTATTTTTTTTCAATCAGAAATGAGCTGAATAATTGTCGAACGACCCAAACATATTCGTCGTGACAGAAAAAATTTTGTCGCGCGCTTAGTTTTTTTTAAATGGGGTGGCTCTGCTAACTTAATATTAAGTTAGCAGAGCCACTTGTAACAATTTCAATGAAACCTATCGCATTAATTGTCGAGTATTTGTCGTGAATTTGTCGTGAAAGAAAAAAGCTTGTCGCGCGCTTCGTTTTTTTTGTATGGGCTAAAACAATATTTGGCTAAAGGGGCCACACACAAATCACGTAAGTTGGTTAATCATATTTTTTTTCAATCAGAAATGAGCTGAATAATTGTCGAACGACCCAAACATATTCGTCGTGACAGAAAAAAATTTGTCGACCCCTTAGTTTTTTTTAAATGGGGTGGCTCTGCTAACTTAATATTAAGTTAGCAGAGCCACTTGCAACAATTTCAATGAAACCTATCGCATTAATTGTCGAGTATTTGTCGTGAATTTGTCGTGAAAGAAAAAAGCTTGTCGCGCGCTTCGTTTTTTTTGTATGGGCTAAATTAATATTTGGCTAAAGGGGCCACACACAAATCACGTAAGTTGGTTAATCATATTTTTTTTCAATCAGAAATGAGCTGAATAATTGTCGAAGGACCCAAACATATTCGTCGTGACAGAAAAAAAATTGTCGAGCCCTTAGTTTTTTTTAAATGGGGTGGCTCTGCTAACTTAATATTAAGTTAGCAGAGCCACTTGCAACAATTTCAATGAAACCTATCGCATTAATTGTCGAGTATTTGTCGTGAATTTGTCGTGAAAGAAAAAAGCTTGTCGCGCGCTTCGTTTTTTTTGTATGGGCTAAAACAATATTTGGCTAAAGGGGCCACACACAAATCACGTAAGTTGGTTAATCGTATTTTTTTTCAATCAGAAATGAGCTGAATAATTGTCGAACGACCCAAACATATTCGTCGTGACAGAAAAAATTTTGTCGCGCGCTTAGTTTTTTTTAAATGGGGTGGCTCTGCTAACTTAATATTAAGTTAGCAGAGCCACTTGCAACAATTTCAATGAAACCTATTGCATTAATTGTCGAGTATTTGTCGTGAATTTGTCGTGAAAGAAAAAAGTTTGTCGCGCGCTTCGTTTTTTTTGTATGGGCTAAATTATTATTTGGCTAAAGGGGCCACACACAAATCACGTAAGTTGGTTAATCATATTTTTTTTCAATCAGAAATGAGCTGAATAATTGTCGAACGACCCAAACATATTCGTCGTGACAGAAAAAATTTTGTCGAGCCCTTAGTTTTTTTTAAATGGGGTGGCTCTGCTAACTTAATATTAAGTTAGCAGAGCCACTTGCAACAATTTCAATGAAACCTATCGCATTAATTGTCGAGTATTTGTCGTGAATTTGTCGTGAAAGAAAAAAGCTTGTCGCGCGCTTCGTTTTTTTTGTATGGGCTAAATTAATATTTGGCTAAAGGGGCCACACACAAATCACGTAAGTTGGTTAATCGTATTTTTTTTCAATCAGAAATGAGCTGAATAATTGTCGAAGGACCCAAACATATTCGTCGTGACAGAAAAAAATTGTCGAGCCCTTAGTTTTTTTTAAATGGGGTGGCTTTGCTAACTTAATATTAAGTTAGCAGAGCCACTTGTAACAATTTCAATGAAACCTATCGCATTAATTGTCGAGTATTTGTCGTGAATTTGTCGTGAAAGAAAAAAGCTTGTCGCGCGCTTCGTTTTTTTTGTATGGGCTAAAACAATATTTGGCTAAAGGGGCCACACACAAATCACGTAAGTTGGTTAATCATATTTTTTTTCAATCAGAAATGAGCTGAATATTTGTCGAACGACCCAAACATATTCGTCGTAACAGAAAAAAGTTTGTCGAGCGCTTAGTTTTTTTTAAATGGGGTGGCTCTGCTAACTTAATATTAAGTTAGCAGAGCCACATGCAACAATTTCAATGAAACCTATCGCATTAATTGTCGAGTATTTGTCGTGAATTTGTCGTGAAAGAAAAAAGCTTGTCGCGCGCTTCGTTTTTTTTGTATGGGCTAAATTAATATTTGGCTAAAGGGGCCACACACAAATCACGTAAGTTGGTTAATCATATTTTTTTTCAATCAGAAATGAGCTGAATAATTGTCGAAGGACCCAAACATATTCGTCGGGACAGAAAAAAAATTGTCGAGCCCTTAGTTTTTTTTAAATGGGGTGGCTCTGCTAACTTAATATTAAGTTAGCAGAGCCACTTGCAACAATTTCAATGAAACCTATCGCATTAATTGTCGAGTATTTGTCGTGAATTTGTCGTGAAAGAAAAAAGCTTGTCGCGCGCTTCGTTTTTTTTGTATGGGCTAAAACAATATTTGGCTAAAGGGGCCACACACAAATCACGTAAGTTGGTTAATCGTATTTTTTTTCAATCAGAAATGAGCTGAATAATTGTCGAACGACCCAAACATATTCGTCGTGACAGAAAAAAATTTGTCGAGCCCTTAGTTTTTTTTAAATGGGGTGGCTCTGCTAACTTAATATTAAGTTAGCAGAGCCACTTGTAACAATTTCAATGAAACCTATTGCATTAATTGTCGAATATTTGTCGTGAATTTGTCGTGAAAGAAAAAAGTTTGTCGCGCGCTTCGTTTTTTTTGTATGGGCTATATTAATATTTGGCTAAAGGGGCCACACACAAATCACGTACGTTGGTTAATCGTATTTTTTTTTCAATCAGAAATGAGCTGAATAATTGTCGAATGACCCAAACATATTCGTCGTAACAGAAAAAAGTTTGTCGAGCGCTTAGTTTTTTTTAATTGGGGTGGCTCTGCTAACTTAATATTAAGTTAGCAGAGCCACCCCATTTAAAAAAAACTAAGGGCTCGACAATTTTTTTTCTGTCACGACGAATATGTTTGGGTCCTTCGACAATTATTCAGCTCATTTCTGATTGAAAAAAAATATGATTAACCAACTTACGTGATTTGTGTGTGGCCCCTTTAGCCAAATATTAATTTAGCCCATACAAAAAAAACGAAGCGCGCGACAAGCTTTTTTCTTTCACGACAAATTCACGACAAATACTCGACAATTAATGCGATAGGTTTCATTGAAATTGTTGCATGTGGCTCTGCTAACTTAATATTAAGTTAGCAGAGCCACCCCATTTAAAAAAAACTAAGGGCTCGACAATTTTTTTTCTGTCACGACGAATATGTTTGGGTCGTTCGACAATTATTCAGCTCATTTCTGATTGAAAAAAAATATGATTAACCAACTTACGTGATTTGTGTGTGGCCCCTTTAGCCAAATATTGTTTTAGCCCATACAAAAAAAACGAAGCGTGCGACAAGCTTTTTTCTTTCACGACAAATTCACGACAAATACTCGACAATTAATGCGATAGGTTTCATTGAAATTGTTACAAGTGGCTCTGCTAACTTAATATTAAGTTAGCAGAGCCACCCCATTTAAAAAAAACTAAGGGCTCGACAATTTTTTTTCTGTCACGACGAATATGTTTGGGTCCTTCGACAATTATTCAGCTCATTTCTGATTGGAAAAAAATACGATTAACCAACTTACGTGATTTGTGTGTGGCCCCTTTAGCCAAATATTAATTTAGCCCATACAAAAAAAACGAAGCGCGCGACAAGCTTTTTTCTTTCACGACAAATTCACGACAAATACTCGACAATTAATGCGATAGGTTTCATTGAAATTGTTGCAAGTGGCTCTGCTAACTTAATATTAAGTTAGCAGAGCCACCCCATTTAAAAAAAACTAAGGGCTCGACAAATTTTTTTCTGTCACGACGAATATGTTTGGGTCGTTCGACAATTATTCAGCTCATTTCTGATTGAAAAAAAATATGATTAACCAACTTACCTGATTTGTGTGTGGCCCCTTTAGCCAAATAATAATTTAGCCCATACAAAAAAAACGAAGCGCGCGACAAACTTTTTTCTTTCACGACAAATTCACGACAAATACTCGACAATTAATGCAATAGGTTTCATTGAAATTGTTGCAAGTGGCTCTGCTAACTTAATATTAAGTTAGCAGAGCCACCCCATTTAAAAAAAATTAAGCGCGCGTCAAAATTTTTTCTGTCACGACGAATATGTTTGGGTCGTTCGACAATTATTCAGCTCATTTCTGATTGAAAAAAAATACGATTAACCAACTTACGTGATTTGTGTGTGGCCCCTTTAGCCAAATATTGTTTTAGCCCATACAAAAAAAACGAAGCGCGCGACAAGCTTTTTTCTTTCACGACAAATTCACGACAAATACTCGACAATTAATGCGATAGGTTACATTGAAATTGTTGCAAGTGGCTCTGCTAACTTAATATTAAGTTAGCAGAGCCACCCCATTTAAAAAAAACTAAGGGCTCGACAATTTTTTTTCTGTCACGACGAATATGTTTGGGTCCTTCGACAATTATTCAGCTCATTTCTGTTTGAAAAAAAATACGATTAACCAACTTACGTGATTTGTGTGTGGCCCCTTTAGCCAAATATTAATTTAGCCCATACAAAAAAAACGAAAAGCGCGACAAGCTTTTTTCTTTCACGACAAATTCACGACAAATACTCGACAATTAATGCGATAGGTTTCATTGAAATTGTTGCAAGTGGCTCTGCTAACTTAATATTAAGTTAGCAGAGCCACCCCATTTAAAAAAAACTAAGGGCTCGACAAATTTTTTTCTGTCACGACGTATATGTTTGGGTCGTTCGACAATTATTCAGCTCATTTCTGATTGAAAAAAAATATGATTAACCAACTTACGTGATTTGTGTGTGGCCCCTTTAGCCAAATAATAATTTAGCCCATACAAAAAAAACGAAGCGCGCGACAAACTTTTTTCTTTCACGACAAATTCACGACAAATACTCGACAATTAATGCAATAGGTTTCATTGAAATTGTTGCAAGTGGCTCTGCTAACTTAATATTAAGTTAGCAGAGCCACCCCATTTAAAAAAAACTAAGCGCGCGACAAAATTTTTTCTGTCACGACGAATATGTTTGGGTCGTTCGACAATTATTCAGCTCATTTCTGATTGAAAAAAAATACGATTAACCAACTTACGTGATTTGTGTGTGGCCCCTTTAGCCAAATATTGTTTTAGCCCATACAAAAAAAACGAAGCGCGCGACAAGCTTTTTTCTTTCACGACAAATTCACGACAAATACTCGACAATTAATGCGATAGGTTTCATTGAAATTGTTGCAAGTGGCTCTGCTAACTTAATATTAAGTTAGCAGAGCCACCCCATTTAAAAAAAACTAAGGGCTCGACAATTTTTTTTCTGTCACGACGAATATGTTTGGGTCGTTCGACAATTATTCAGCTCATTTCTGATTGAAAAAAAATATGATTAACCAACTTACGTGATTTGTGTGTGGCCCCTTTAGCCAAATATTGTTTTAGCCCATACAAAAAAAACGAAGCGCGCGACAAGCTTTTTTCTTTCACGACAAATTCACGACAAATACTCGACAATTAATGCGATAGGTTTCATTGAAATTGTTACAAGTGGCTCTGCTAACTTAATATTAAGTTAGCAGAGCCACCCCATTTAAAAAAAACTAAGGGCTCGACAATTTTTTTTCTGTCACGACGAATATGTTTGGGTCCTTCGACAATTATTCAGCTCATTTCTGATTGAAAAAAAATACGATTAACCAACTTACGTGATTTGTGTGTGGCCCCTTTAGCCAAATATTAATTTAGCCCATACAAAAAAAACGAAGCGCGTGACAAACTTTTTTCTTCCACGACAAATTCACGACAAATACTCGACAATTAATGCAATAGGTTTCATTGAAATTGTTGCAAGTGGCTCTGCTAACTTAATATTAAGTTAGCAGAGCCACCCCATATAAAAAAAACTAAGCGCGCGACAGACTTTTTTCTTTCACGACAAATTCACGACAAATTCTCGACAATTAATGCAATAGGTTTCATTGAAATTGTTGCAAGTGGCTCTGCTAACTTAATATTAAGTTAGCAGAGCCACCCCATATAAAAAAAACTAAGCGCGCGACAAATTTTTTTCTTTCACGACAAATTCTCGACAAATATTCGACAATTAATGCAATAGGTTTCATTGAAATTTTCGCAAGTGGCTCTGCTAACTTTATGGAGGTAATATTTCCGTAACTTTTTCCAATGAAATTGTTCCGCGTTCTGCTTTTAGGATATGCTTAATGGAGGAAAAATGAATCGAAAGACGTACCCCACATAGTTTGTAGAGCCTCGAGGGGGTGGTAGTAGGGGTAGCAGGGGTGGTTTATACGAAATATTTCCATAACTTTTTCCAATGAAATTGTTCCTCGTTCTGCTTTTAGGATATGATTAATGGAGGAATAATGAATCGAAAGACGTACCCCACATAGTCGTCTTTCGATTCACTTTTCCTCCATTAATCATATCCTAAAAGCAGAACGCGGAACAATTTCATCGGAAAAGTTACGGAAATATTTCGTATACCTACCCCTTACTACCACCCCCTCGAGGCTCTATAAACTATGCGGGGTACGTCTTTCGATTCATTTTTCCTCCATTAAGCATATCATAAAAGCAGAACGCGAAACAATTTCATTTGAAAAAGTTTCGGAAATATTTCGTATAACCTACCCCTTACTACCCCTACTACCACCGCCTCGAGGCTCTACAAACTATGTGGGGTACTTCTTTCGATTCATTTTTCCTCCATTAAGCATATCCTAAAAGCAGAACGGGGAACAATTTCATTGGATAAAGTTATGGAAATATTTCGTATAAACTACCCCTACTACCATCCCCTCGAAGCCCTACAAACTATGTGGGGTACGTCTTTCAATTCATTTTTCCTCCATTAAGCATATCCTAAAAGCAGAACGCGGAACGATTCCATTTGAAAAAGTTACAGAAATATTTCGTATAACCTACCCCTAATACCACCCCCTCGAGGCTCTACAAACTATGTGGGGTACGTGTTTCGATTCATTTTTCCTCCATTAAGCATATCCTAAAAGCAGAACGCGGAACAATTTCATTTGAAAAAGTTACGAAAATATTCGTATAACCTACCCCTTACTACCCCTACTACCACCCCCTCGAGGCTCTACAAACTATGTGGGGTACGTCTTTCTATTCATTTTTCCTCCATTAATCATATTCTAAAAGCAGAACGCGGAACAATTTCATTGGAAAAACTTATGGAAATATTTCGTATAAACTACCCCTGCTACCCCTACTACTACCCCCTCGAGGCTCTACAAACTATGTGGGGTACATCTTTCGATTCATTTTTCCTCCATTAAGCACATCCTAAAAGCTGCATGATTGTGAAACCCATAATCACGTATGGGGCAGAAGTCTGGTATACAAAAATAAGCCAGAATAGTACGAGGAAAACGAGCGCAAAAAAAGTGCACACCTATTAATTATTTGCCCCAGGGTCATGGTATAGACACTCCAACTCGGAAACAACGCTATTTTCCCCAAACTGATTTGTCTGTATACAGAATTGCCATGAATTTTCGTCTTAAACCTCACCATATCGGCTCAGCACCAGACCCATAACCGATAGTCCTAAACCACTCCCAACATAACCTATGCATCCCAAAGACAGTAATTTCTCCCCTGCGCATGTGCAATCCACTCGTGGCTGGAAGTCCTCTCAAAATCACAAACCTCACACAAAATTCCGATTCTCTAACACCAGTGGTTCAAGAGATATCGCATCTTCAATCCACGCACGCGTGGACCCTCTCAAGTAGATTTTATGGAGGAATAGCCTCCTCCACCTCAAAACCACAATCCTCTCAGACTAAAACTGCAGCAGTTAAATCATTTCTCGTCTGCTCATGCGAACATCGATAAACGCCCGAAAGAGGCAGCATGAATTTCAATATTGGCCCCAAGGATTATTGTTATACACTACACCTCGGACATTACGCTGTTTCCTCGAAACTGTCGTGCAAACTACCAGAATTGACATGAGGTATTAATATGGCCTTCCATTTACACCTTCAGTCGCTCAACGTTCAGACAAAATTTGAAAACCAATTTGAAATTCCATACATCGCTCGCCCACTAATTCCATTGCCACAGTAGTTAGTCGTCCATATTTTAATCAGTTACCCCCGTACATATGGCGATATTCGATAAAACGCTTTGAATGTTTGCCAGTTGTTCGAGCAGATGTTATTTTCCACGTAGGAAAACAACCGAAATAAATTATTCAGTTTGGAAGTTCAAAATTATTATTATTTTTGCGCGCGTGTTCCGCAAGGAACAGCGTGCTATCATTTCGTCACAATGTCTGTATTTCTCGAATTTTTTTTCGAAAATGGTCTCAAACGATTGGGTTCGACTCCCTGATGAAGAATTCGAGGTCAAATTCAATTCTGTCCGTCCGGTCCGGCCGGCCGGCCGGTCCGGCCGTTAGCACGATAACTCTCGAACGGAACGAGTAAGAGCGTTGAAATTTGCAGGGTAGTTTCGTAGCGTAAATATCTCGGACAAGTTCGTTAACGGGCGAAATCGACCGAGCGGTTTCGGAGTTAAGGCCGTTTTTAGTAAAAACGTTTTTTATGAATATTTCCGGAACCGATCACTCGATCTTTTTGAAATTTGGCATACGATTGTAGAATCATGACCTTTATATGCCTGCGAAGTTTCGTGTTGAACGGACGGCCCTAAAGTGGCAAAAAAAAATTTTGAAAATTTGAAAATTTTGTTTTCTCGATAACTCGAAAAATACTGATCTGATTAAATTGAAACTCAGTAGTTAGATGCAAAAGACCAAAGCAAACACTTTTGCAAAATTTCGTGAAGATCACGTGACATGAAAAAAATAAAAAAATTACTACTATTTTGCGGAATACTTTGCTTTTAATGCCGAAACATATGTTGTTGAGGTTCATGCTGCCCTTTCCGGGCATTTTCCGTATTGCGCATGCGCAGATGAGAAGTCCTTTAACTGCTGTAGTTTTCGTCAGAGAGGATTGGGGTTTTGGGGTGGCGGATGCTATTCCTCCATAGAATTCAGATCCCTGATGAGGGTCTGCGCATGCGCAGATTAAAGATGCGATATCTTCCGAACCACTAGTGTTGGAGAATCGGAGTTTTTTGTAAGGTGTGTTATTTTGAGAGGACTTTTAGCCGCCAGAAGATTGCGCATGCGCAGAAGAGAAGTGACTGTTTTTGGGTTGGATGGGTTATGTTGGGAGTGCTGAGTCGATATTATGAGGTTTTAAAAGAATATTCATAGCAATTCAGTGCAAGGACAAGTCAGTTTGGGGGATGTAGCGTTGTTTCCGAGTTAAAGTGTCCGTACCGTGGCCCTGGGGCTAATTTTGAAATTGATGTTACCCCTTACAGGCATTTTTCGTTATGCGCATGAGCAGACCATCAGTGATTTAACTGGTGGTGTTTTCGTCAGAGAGGATTAGGGTTTTGGGGTGGCGGATGCTATTCCTCTATAGAATCCCCTGTTGAGGGTCTGCGCATGCGTGGATTAAAGATGTGATATCTCCTGAACCACTAGTGTTGGAGAATCGGAGTTTTTTGTAAGGTGTGTTATTTTGAGAGGACTTTTAGCCGCGAGTAGACTGCGCATGCGCAGAAGAGAAGTTACTGTTATTTGGTTGGATGGGTTATGTTGGGAGTGCTGAGTCGATATTATGAGGTTTTAAAAGAATATTCATAGCAATTCAGTGCTAGGACAAGTCAGTTTGGGGGATGTAGCGTTGTTTCCGAGTTAAAGTGTCCGTACCGTGGCCCTGGGGCTAATTTTGAAATTGATGTTACCGCTTACAGGCATTTTTCGTTATGCGCATGAGCAGACCATCAGTGATTTAACTGGTGGTGTTTTCGTCAGAGAGGATTAGGGTTTTGGGGTGGCGGATGCTATTCCTCCATAGAATCCCCTGTTGAGGGTCTGCGCATGCGTGGATTAAAGATGTGATATCTCCTGAACCACTAGTGTTGGAGAATCGGAGTTTTTTTTAAGGTGTGTTATTTTGAGAAGACTTTTAGCCGCCAGTATATTGCGCATGCGCAGAAGAGAAGTGACTGTTCTTGGGTTGGATGGGTTATGTTGGGAGTGCTGAGTCGATATTATGAGGTTTTAAAAGAATATTTATAGCAATTCAGTGCAAGGACAAGTCAGTTTGGGGGATGTAGCGTTGTTTCCGAGTTAAAGTGTCCGTACCGTGGCCCTGGGGTAATTTTGAAATTGATGTTACCCCTTACAGGCATTTTTCGTTATGCGCATGAGCAGACCATCAGTGATTTAACTGGTGGTGTTTTCGTCAGAGAGGATTAGGGTTTTGGGGTGGCGGATGCTATTCCTCTATAGAATCCCCTGTTGAGGGTATGCGCATGCGTGGATTAAAGATGTGATATCTCCTGAACCACTAGTGTTGGAGAATCGGAGTTTTTTGTAAGGTGTGTTATTTTGAGAGGACTTTTAGCCGCGAGTAGATTGCGCATGCGCAGAAGAGAAGTGACTGTTTTTGGGTTGGATGGGTTATGTTGGGAGTGCTGAGGCGATATTATGAGGTTTTAAAAGAATATTCATAGCAATTCAGTGCAAGGACAAGTCAGTTTGGGGGATGTAGCGTTGTTTCAGAGTTAAAGTGTCCGTACCTTGGCCCTGGGGCTAATGTCGAAATTGATGTAACCATTTACGGGCATTTTTCGTTATGCGCATGAGCAGACCATCATTGATTTAAGTGATGGTGCTTTCGTCAGAGAGGATTGGGGTTTTGGGGTGGCGGATGCTATTCCGCTATAGAATCCCATGGTGAGGGTCTGCGCATGCGTGGATTCAAGAAGCGATATCTCCTGAACCACTAGTGTTGGAGAATCGGAGTTTTTTGTGAGGTGTGTAATTTTGGGAGGACTTGCAGCCACGAGTATACTGCGCTTGCGCAGACGAGATGTGAATGGTTTTGGGTTGTTTGGGTTATGTTGGGAGTAATGAGCCGATATTGTGAGGTTTTAAAAGAATATTCATGTCAATTCAGTGCACGGACACAAGTCAGTTTGGGGGAAATAGCGTTGTTTCCGATTCGATATGTCTGTATGGTGGCCCTGAGGCGAATTTATAAATAACTATATTCGGTAGATCTATATTAAAATACGTTCGGATTTGGAGAAGATGCAATTGCGTCCCTAACGGAGGACCCACAACCGCATTTTTTTCCGATCTACGGTAAAGCTAACAGCCAAACTGTATTGATAGCTATATTTGCTAAAGGAACTTGAAAAAAAAAAAAAAGCACTGACGTGAAGTCAGTACTCTTTGGCGGGCGTGTTCTCGGTGGCTAATTTGAATTGAATGATGAGTACTTCAAGCTCAGTGGATAGAGCGAGCCGAAGATCTACCCAAAGGATAGTGGACACCATTCACTGTCGGTTCAAAAATTAACAGTGCTGTATCTAAGCTGCCATCAGGATAGAGTAACAAAGTTGGAAAAGAACACAAGTGACTCTCCTTAGTCGCACAAGCTCCTAGAAGATTTGGGAGGGTCAGTATAATCCTAATCATGTTTATAGCACGCGCGCAAAAGCAGATTGACTTAACAATGAAAGAAAAAGTGTAAAAAGTCAATCTGCTTTTGCGCGCGTGCTATAAACATGATTAGGATTATACTGACCCTCCCAAATCTTCTAGGAGCTTGTGCGACTAAGGAGAGTCACTTGTGTTCTTTTCCAACTTTGTTACTCTATCCTGATGGCAGCTTA
The DNA here is from genome assembly GCA_937662695.2 of Halyzia sedecimguttata. Classification (NCBI taxonomy): domain Eukaryota; kingdom Metazoa; phylum Arthropoda; class Insecta; order Coleoptera; family Coccinellidae; genus Halyzia; species Halyzia sedecimguttata. The sequence continues at coordinate 42,649,454 of OW569412.2, forward strand.
GATACAGCACTGTTAATTTTTGAACCGACAGTGAATGGTGTCCACTATCCTTTGGGTAGATCTTCGGCTCGCTCTATCCACTGAGCTTGAAGTACTCATCATTCAATTCAAATTAGCCACCGTGAACACGCGCGCCAAAGAGTACTGACTTCACGTCAGTGCTTTTTTTTTTTTTTTAGGCTGCTAGTGGCCTGTTCTCAATAAAATTTTGCACATCTCAAGAGGTCATCATTGGTCACCGAAGTCCCTAAATTGAACTCAATCCGATATTTGGTTTTGGAATTGCAAAATATTCCGCAAATAATTAAACATTTTTTGTATTTTTTCTACCCATGCTATTTCCACGAAATTTTGCACAAATGTTTGCGTCGGTACTTTGCATCTAACCACCGAGTGTCAATTTAATCAGATCAGTATTTTTCGAGTTATTAAAAACACAAAATTTTCAAATTTTAATTATTTTTTGTTTATAGCCATCCGATCAATACAAAACTTCGCACGCATATAAGGGTCATGATTTTAAAATTTTATGCTAAATTTCAGATAGTTCGAGTGCTCGGTTCCGGAAATATTAATAAAAAATGTTTTTACTAAAAAGGGCCATAACTCCGAAACCGCTCGTTGGATTTCGCCCGGTAACGAACTTGTCCGAGATATTTACGCTCCAAAACTAGCGTGCAAATGTCAAACCTCTAGCTCTTTTCGTTCGAGAGTTATCGTGCTAACGGACGGACGGACATAATTGAATTTGACCTCGGATTATTCATCAGTGAGGCGAACTCAATCCCTTGAGACCATTTTCGGCAAAAAAATCGAAAAATACAGACATTGTGGCAAAATCATAGCATGCTGTGCCTTGCGGAATACGCGCGCAAAAATTATTCCAATGACGGTGATTGAGAACTAAGGAATAAATAAGGAAATAGGTTCTAAAAGAGATGTGCAAATATGTTTTAATTAGTGGAAGAATTATAAAAATGTTATTATAATTCAGAACGAACCTAAACGCATTTCTGACGCGTTGTATGCAGTCCTCTTTATCAGTAAGGGGAGTTGCATATACCATATCATCCTTCGAGTGTCTTATGTTACCAGTTAATGTTCCATCGTAAATATGAATATCAAGAATTGCGTGATTTTTGAATGCACAAAAACATTGAAACTCATAGCGCCCTGGTATTAACTCACCAAAAAGCACCGCCAAAAGAATATATCAGAATGAAGTGACTTACTCCAATTTCACTCGTTTTTTGTCATTCAAACAATAAATTAACTGTATGATGTACATTTTGGCTTAATGAATCACATACATTATATTCTTAGAAATAATATTCATTAATAATACATCAAAATAATGTTAACATATTTATTTATTCTGGTTATTCATTTATCTTTTTTTTACAGTACAGCTGCAAGGATACAGGATTACTCAGTATATATGTTATGCACCCATTTTGGAATTGGGTTGTCGAGGTATGTTCTTTAGGTATGTAAGTACTTAATGCTCAATATTGAAGAACTGGTTCAGATAATATAACAGCTTGAAATATATTAATAAAATTTTCACAAACGGGAGTTCTTCAGAGATCAACCTTTTTTAGCAGAATGTGGAACCCATCAACCTCAACTATTCCATAAAAAATCGTTCATTTGAAAGTTACGATGATAATCCCAATAGAAGTTTTCATTAATATACTTACTTTTAAATCAGGCAGGACACTATGCGACTATTCGAGGAAAGACGAAGAACAAATAATAGAAATCATTGAAGCTAACAAAAATATGAAAATCTTACAACAAAAAATGTTAAAAATAAAAACTATACCGACAAAGGAGCTATTTCAGAGGAAATCGAAAAGTTCTATACAAGTCTGTACACATCTTCATTAACCTTAAGGTAATCTGAGGAGATAATGAATTTTGGGACCGAGGAACGACCAGAGATCACTGTACCTGAAATAATACAGGCTCTTCACCGAATGAAAGATCGGAAATCTCCTGGAGAAGATCCAATATCTTCAGAAATACTGAAATTAGGTGGAGAGAACCTCTCAAAAGCAATTAAAATTCTATTAAATAAATGTATTACGGAGGGAACAACCAAACAAACGGAATAATGCAGAAATTATATTATTATACAAAAAAGAAGACACGACAAACATCGAGAATTATCGAACAATAAGTGTGCTTTCTAACCTATATAATAACACACATTTATTTCCAAAAATGATCACATATACATAAAATACAGTGACCAAATTGAAACAGGTCAAACAGATTTATTAGTAACTAGTTGACCGACAATAATTATAGAATTCCTCTACATTGTAGGGTTCCATATTAAGTATAAACTTGCGTAAATTCATTTTAAATGATCGCACATTGTTGGTCTGTTGAAAAGATCTCAGAAGAGCATCAAAAAATCTCATACAACCGTATTGGTAACTTTGCAGCCTGAGAGTAAGTGAGCATTTGGAGAGAAGGTAAGGCATCATCCTTCTTGTATCGTTAGAATTAGAAAATCGTTTAAAGAGATCAGAATGCTTGCAAATGAAACACAATGACCTAAATGCAAACAACAAGCCTGGCAGCGTCAGAATATTGTTCTTTCTGAATAAACCTCTACATTCTCTGTCAGGTAGTCGTAAGATGGATCTCAGAGTCATTTTCTGGATGATGAAAAGACGTAGCGCATGCGAGCTGCTACCCCTAAAGATAAAAGCATATGAGATTAATGTTACCGGTGTGAACTTCGCGGCGTTTTTCTAGCAGCACTTTTAAGCGAGCGCGACCGAATCGGACCTCCATTGGCGTACCGTTGCCCTCGCACACGACGCACTCTCGTTCTTCGGAGAGCGGAAACTTGTAATCCGCCCCGAGAAGAATTATACTATTCATTCTATTACGAAGTTATTTGGAATTATAAATTATCATTGGGCTACAATGAAATGCGATTCTGATGAATATATATTAAACACACATAGCAATAATAAGGGAATTAAATTCAAGCAGTTTAACCATAAAATATTGTGTATGGAAACGATCGCGGCAAATTATCCTGATCTTTCGGAATTCGTTCGCAATCGACGGTAGAAAAATCTGAAGAGCTCGTAGATTTTATAACCATACAGAACAAGTTTTTGAAGCCATTAAATTTTATAATCTATACCAGATGTGTCACATCGTATTTTATACCCTTAAGAAACATTTCAACGGACCATTGAATAGGAGAGATATGAACGAATCTGCCGCTGAAAATGTCATCTTCGATTCAACGTTTTCATTTCCACAAAAATTAAGGAAATGCATTTTTGTTTTCAGAACCTACAAAAGCATATAGTTATCATATTTTTTTCACCCATAAGAAAAATTTCAACCGAACTATGAGTACGGAAGAAGTGAATAAATTAGCAGCTAAAAATTTCATTTTCAATTTCGCGTTCTCATTTCCACAAAAATTAAGGAAATGCATTTTTGATTTCAGCACCTACAAAAGCATATAGTTTTCATATTTTGTCACCCATAAAAAAATTTTCAACCGACCTTTGAGTACGGGAGAAGTGAATAAATTAGCAGCTAAAAAATTCAATTTCAATTTCGTGTTTTCATTTCCACAATAATTAAGGAAATGCATTTTTGTTTTCAGAACCTACAAAAGCATATAGTTATCATAATTTTTTCACCCATAAGAAAACTTTCAACCGACCTTTGAGTACGGGAGAAGTGAATAAATTAGCAGATAAAAATTTAATTTTCAATTTCGCGTTCTCATTTCCACAAAAATTAAGGAAATGCATTTTTGTTTTCAGAACCTACAAAAGCATATAGTTATCATATTTAATCACCCACAAGAAAACTTTCAACCGACCTTTGAGTAAGGGAAAGTGAATAAATTAGCAGCTAAAAATTTCATTTTCAATTTCGCGATCTCATTTCCACAAAAATTAAGGAAATGCATTTTTTTTTAAGAACCTACAAAAGCATATAGTTATCATATTTTGTCACCCATAAGAAAATTTTCAACCGACCTTTGAGTACGGGAGATATGAATAAATGTGCCGCTAAAATTTTCATTTTCGATTTCACGTTCTCATTTCCACAAAAATTAAGGAAATGCATTTTTGTTTTCAGAACCTACAAAAGCATATAGTTATCATATTTTGTCACCCATAAACAAATTTTCACCCGACCTTTGAGTAAGGGAGATATGAATAAATGTGCCGCTAAAATTTTCATTTTCGATTTCGCGTTCTCATTTCCACAAAAATTAAGGAAATGCATTTTTGTTTTCAGAACCTACAAAAGCATATAGTTATCATAATTTTTTCACACATAAAAAAAATTTTAACCGAACTTTGAGTACGGGAGAAGTGAATAAATTAGCAGCTAAAAATTTCATTTTCAATTTCGCGTTCTCATTTCCACAAAAATTAAGGAAATGCATTTTTTTTATGAACCTACAAAAGCATAGTTATCATATTTTGTCACCCATAAGAAAATTTTCAACCGACCTTTGAGTACGGTAGATATGAATAAATGTGCCGCTAAAATTTTATTTTCGATTTCGCGTTCTCATTTCCACAAAAATTAAGGAAATGCATTTTTGTTTTCAGAACCTACAAAAGCATATAGTTAACATATTTTGTCACCCATAAGAAAATTTTCAACCGACCTTCAAGTAAGGGAGATATGAATAAATGTGCCGCTAAAATTTTCATTTTCGATTTCGCGTTCTCATTTCCACAAAAATTAAGGAAATGCATTTTTGTTTTCAGAACCTACAAAAGCATATAGTTATCATAATTTTTTCACCCATAAAAAAAAATTTTAACCGAACTTTGAGTACGGGAGAAGTGAATAAATTAGCAGCTAAAAATTTCATTTTCGATTTCGCGTTCTCATTTCCACAAAAATTGAGGAAGTGCATTTTTGTTTTCAGAACCTACAGAAGCATATAGTTATCATATTTTGTCACCCATAGGAAAATTTTCAACCGACCTTTGAGTACGGGAGAAGTGAATAAATTAGCAGCTAAAAAAATCAATTTCAATTTCGTGCTTTCATTTCCACAAAAATTAAGGAAATGCATTTTTGTTTTCAGAACCTACAAAAGCATATAGTTATCATAATTTTTTCACCCATAAGAAAACTTTCAACCGACCTTTGAGTACGGGAGAAGTGAATAAATTAGCAGCTAAAAATTTCATTTTCAATTTCGCGTTCTCATTTCCACAAAAATTAAGGAAATGCATTTTTGTTTTCAGAACCTACAGAAGCATATAGTTATCATATTTAATCACCCACAAGAAAACTTTCAACCGACCTTTGAGTACGGGAGAAGTGAATAAATTAGCAGCTAAAAATTTCATTTTCAATTTCGCATTCTCATTTCCACAAAAATTAAGGAAATGCATTTTTTTTTCAGAACCTACAAAAGCATATAGTTATCATATTTTGTCACCAATAAGAAAATTTTCAACCGACCTTTGAGTACGGGAGATATGAATAAATGTGCCGCTAAAATTTTCATTTTCGATTTCACGTTCTCATTTCCACAAAAATTAAGGAAATGCATTTTTGTTTTCAGAACCTACAAAAGCATATAGTTATCATAATTTTTATACCCATAAGAAAAATTTTAACCGAACTTTGAGTACGGGAGAAGTGAATATATTAGCAGCTAATAATTTCATTTTCAAATTCGCGTTCTCATTTCCACAAAAATTAAGGAAATTCCTTTTTGTTTTGAGAACCTACAAAATCATATAGTTATCATAATTTTCTCACCCCTTAGAAATATTTCAACGGAACTTTGAGTACGGGAGATATAAATAAATCTGCAGATAAAAATTTCATTTTCGATTTCGCGTTCTCATTTCCATACAAATTAGGGAAATGCATTTTTGTTTTCAGAACCTGCAGAAGCATATAGTTATCATATTAAGTCACCCATAAGAAAATTTTCAACCGACCTTTGAGTACGGGAGATATGAATAACTGTGCCGCTAAAATTATCATTTTCGATTTCGCGTTCTCATTTCCACAAAAATTAAGGAAATGTTTTTTTGCTTTCAGAACCTACAAGAGCATATAGTTATCATATTTGGTCACCTATAAAAAAAAATGTCAACGGACCTATGAGTACGGGAGAAATGAATAAATTAGCAGCTGAAAATTTCATTTTCAATTTCGCGATCTCATTTCCACAAAAATTAAGGAAATGCATTTTTTTCCAGAACCCTCTAAAGCATATAGATATCATATTTTGTCACCCATAAGAAAACTTTCAACGGACCTTCGAATATGGGATATATTATAAATAGGCTGATGATAATAATTTCATCTTTGGATTTAGCTTCGACAAGCGATGTATGTCGCTACTTAAAATTTAGTAACAGCGGAATTCGAAACGGGGAAGTCGAAAAACTTGATATTTTTCTTAAATAATGGTAAATTTAAGGACACGCTAAGTATCGTCTCAATCAGGGATCACTTTCGTTTGCAACATCTGAAAACAGAGATTCTGGCACATTGCACCGCAGTGTGAAGTTGCAGAACTAAAATTTGATTTAAATAGGAAAAAGCGACACGGATATTCATTAGTTCCGATGTTAATTCATAACACTATAAAATACATTGACAACTAATTGAACTGTTGTTTAATCCAATTCTTTAGCAATTAATGATATGTGTTCAAGTATCTGTCTCCACCGGCATCAGATATTTACGATAGGAGGTAAATAGATCGCCGGGTCGTGATAAATTATATGTTTCTTCATAGATAATACAAATTTATGAGGTCATTTAAATTTCCATGCAGATATCTATGGTTTTATTTTATTCAAATTTCGATTTCTTTACTGAGTGTTAATAATACATCATTTAATTTGTTTGATATGTCAACAATATTCTACATAATCATATAAAAGATTTCCGGCAATTTAATTTACGGCAACTCTCATATTTTCGAATATTGAGTACAACATAGGCTCAAACCAGTATTTGCTTATGATTATTTCGATATTGTTTTCTAGGAATATTCATGAGGTGTATGTGTCATAGAGCTTTCCGTTAATGTCCATTCCAGTGCCAAAGTATTTAATTATTTGTATTAGAAAGTTTTCAATATTCATTGCAACAAAGAATTTTTACTCGAAAGGCAATTCCTTTACAACAATTTGGAAATTGTCTTCTAAGAATATACATTAGTTGTATGTAGAAAAGTGCATTCCATGAATCTGTAATCCAGTACCAAAAATATTCACAAATTAAAATTCGAATTTTGCAACATTTATTGCAAAAAGGAATTTTTACAGCAGGAGGGATGAAAAATGCAGATGTTCTTTCTATAAAGGGCATAACCGGATATTCTTTGAACTCGTCAAATGTTCGATAATCTTGCTCACAATATTCACCAAAGGATCTCTGTTATTCAACACATTGTTTAAAGAACCTTCAATCATTCTCCCTAATGGACACCATAAAAATTCTCCATTTAACAACAAATATTATGCTGAATATGGAATCACCAAGAACCGTTTGGAATGTTTATGTCGGAAAATAAAAATGTTTCCAACAAGATGAGGTACAAATCCTAAATCTTAGATAATTGAAATGAAACCGACACCTCAATATTATTCGGCAACTCCCATAATAATCTTTTTTGTTATCACCCCATCATCTAAACTGTCTTTAAGAAAATATTTTATGGTTCTCAATAGTGGCCTGCTTTAAAATCTATTTCATTCGTTTCTAGATGCCTTTCGTTTCCTACATTATTTAAAAAATAAATTTCCAGATTTTTCAACTTCCCAGTTTCGAATTCCGCCGTCACTGATTTTTTATGTAGCGATATACATCGATCGTCGGATTTTAAAATGAAAGGAAAACTAATGAGGAGTAATGCCTATCAGGATTTTTCTAGAAATTGCATGGATTTCCTTCCAACTTTAATTTACATTCTTTTTCTGGCTTACCCTTTATAAAATAATTCCCTAATGTATTCAAAAAATCATCAATGACGTCACCAAACATATACTCATGACGTAACGTGATGAAACGTAAGTTTCATCAAAGGTTGGAGAAGAAAATAATAAGCAGTTTAATGATTTGCCTAGAAATTTATTCGATATTCAACCTAATCGTTAATTCCTTTTTTGGGCTGATTGTGTAGAAATCAACATGTAACTGTAATTATCATACAGAACTGAAGAACTGAAGAGCTTTTGAAGGAGGTGTCACATGACAATTTTATTTTGTATAAAAAAAGGTGACCTACATCGAGATCGTGATCACTTACGATTATGTATTATGTAGTTGGTTACCACTAAAAGGATTTTTCTCGAAATTGCATGGATTTCCAAGTTTAATTTACATTTTTTCTCCGGCTCGGCCTCAATAAAATATTTTTTTTTGCATGTTGGTTTGGTGAGTACAGGAGTGACCTTTTACATGAGGTTTCATAGGACACTATGATTGCATTTGAAAAAACATCGATGACGACATCAAACCTACAAGGATGACGTCATCACTATAATAATGTAATTAAAAATTGGGGAAAAAAAGGCCCAACCTGTAGAAAACAATTTCTCAATGTACTTTATCATGAATGCAGAATCGAAAAATCTCCAGACGTAGTCACGATGAAAGTTGAATTAAAAGATTGGTTTATTTAAAATAATACTTGATTTTTCTCGAAATTCGATGGAATGCAACGAAATATATGTATTCCAACCTTTAGGTGCTCACCTATATATCGATGTACATCATATTTTTCTTATGGGTGACAAAATATGAGAACTATATGCTTTTGTATATTCAGAAAACGAAAATGCATTTCCTTAATTTTTGTGGAAATGAGAACGCGAAATCTAAAATGAAAATTTTAGCGGCAGATTTATTCATATTTCCCGTGCTCAAAGGTCGGTTGAAAATTTTCTTATGGGTGACAAAATATGATAACTATATGCTTTTGTAGGTTCTGAAGACAAATATGCATTTCCTTAATTTTTGTGGAAATGAGAACGCGAAATCGAAAATGAAAATTATAGCGGCAGATTTATTCATATCTCCCGTACTTAAAGTTCCGTTGAAATTTTTCTTATGGGTGAAAAAATTATGATAACTATATGCTTTTGTAGGATCTGAAAACAAAAATGCATTTCCTTGATTTTTGTGGAAATGAGAACGCGAAATCGAAAATGAAAATTTTAGCGGCACATTTATTCATATCTCCCGTACTCAAAGTGCGGTTGAAAATTTTCTTATGGGTGACAAAATATGATAACTATATGCTTTTGTAGGTTCTGAAAACAAAAATGCACTTCCTTAATTTTTGTGGAAATGAAAACACGAAATTGAAATTGAAATTTTTAGCTGCTAATTTATTCACTTCTCCCGTACTCAAAGTTTGGTTGAAAATTTTCTTATGGGTGACAAAATATGATAACTATATGCTTTTGTAGGTTCTGCAAACAAAAATGCATTTCCTTAATTTTTTTGGAAATGAAAACACGAATTTGAAATTGAAATTTTATGCTGCTAATTTATTCACTTCTCCCGTACTCAAAGGTCGGTTGAAAATTTTCTTATGGGTGACAAAATATGATAACTATATGCTTTTGTAGGTTCTGAAAACAAAAATGCATTTCCTTAATTTTTGTGGAAATGGGAACTCGAAATTGAAATTTTTAGCTGCCAATTTATTCACTTCTCCCGTACTCAAAGTTCGGTTAAAATTTTTCTTATGGGTGAAAAAATTATGATAACTATATGCTTTTGTAGGTTCTGAAAACAAAAATGCATTTCCTCAATTTTTGTGGAAATGAGAACGCGAAATCGAAAATGAACATTTTAGCGGCACATTTATTCATATCTCCCGTACTCAAAGGTCAGTTGAAAACTTTCTTATGAGTGACAAAATATGATAAATATATGCTTTTGTAGGTTCTGAAAACAAAAATGTATTTCCTTAATTTTTGTGGAAATGAAAACACGAAATTGAAATTGAATTTTTTAGCTGCTAATTTATTCACTTCTCCCGTACTCAAAGGTCGGTTGAAAATTTTCTTATGGGTGAGAAAATATGAAAACTATATGCTTTTGTAGGTTCTGAAAACAAAAATTCATTTCCTTAATTTTTGTGGAAATGAGAACGCGAAATTGAAAATGAAATTTTTAGCTGCTAATTTATTCACTTCTCCCGTACTCAAAGTTCGGTTGAAATTTTTCTTATGGGTGAAAAAATTATGATAACTATATGCTTTTGTAGGTTCTGAAAACAAAAATGCATTTCCTTAATTTTTGTGGAAATGAGAACGCGAAATCGAAAATGAAAATTTTAGCGGTACATTTATTCATATCTCCCGTACTCAAAGGTCGGTTGAAAAGTTTTTTATGGGTGACAAAATATGATAACTATATGCTTTTGTAGGTTCTGAAAACAAAAATGCATTTCCTTAATTTTTGTGGAAATGAAAACGCGAAATTGAAAATGAAATTTTTAGCTGCTAATTTATTCACTTCTCCCGTACTCATAGTTCGGTTGAAATATTTCTTATGGGTGAAAAAATTATGATAACTATATGCTTTTGTAGGTTCTGAAAACAAAAATGCATTTCCTTAATTTTTGTGGAAATGAAAACGTTGAATCGAAGATGACATGTTCAGCGGCAGATTCGTTCATATCTCCCCTATTCAATGGTCCGTTGAAATGTTTCTTAAGGGTATAAAATACGATGTGACACATCCGGTATAATAAAATTCAATGGCTTCAAAAACTTGTTCTGTATGGTTATAAAATCTACGAGCTATTCAGATTTTTCTACCGCCGATTGCGAACGAATTCCGAAGATCAGGATGATTTGCCGCGATCGTTTCCACACACAAGATTTTATGCTTAAACTGCTTGAATTTAATTCCCTTATTATTGCTATGTGTGTTTGAAATATATATTCATCAGAATCGAATTTCATTGTAACCGATTGATAATTTATAATTCCAAATAACGTCGTAATAGAATGAATAGTATAATTCATCTCGCGGCGGATTACAAGTTTCCGCTCTCCGAAGAACGAGAGTGCGTCGAGTGCGAGGGCAACGGTACGCCAATGGAGGTCCGATTCGGTCGCGCTCGCTTAAAAGTGCTGCTAGAAAAACGCCGCGAAGTTCACACCGGTATTAATGTTTCGAAATTTGCAAATTAAACTACCTGCAACACGTTGATTGTTACCTGACGTTTCAAAACATTTATTGAATACAGCACAGAGAACAATTTCTCAGCAAATACTCTACCTGAAGATCCCAGTCAGTGTTACCGGCTTTGAATGAGGGTAATCCTGAAAAAATGACTGATCCGTTGTGGCAAGTCACAACAACAAAAATACCAATGTGGGTTCCAAGGACTGTGAAGGTGTGGGGACCCATAACCTCTCGGCCGTCCAGCGTTTCGTTCCGGCTCTCACTGATGAACTTATCAATACGGCTTTGTTCACTGGGAGCCTGCCGTAGACGCTTTTGACTTCAGAACGAATGTACCGAAGTGATGTATCCAGTGCGGCGCTCCGGTGTTAAGGCGTCACGCACATATGTGACAGGTGTTCGTCAAAACGAGGCGACATCTACTGGCGAGGATCGGAGGAAAGGATGTAGTTCCCTGCAATATCCCCCTGCTAGTAGTGAAGTCACGACGCATTGGGTGTGATGTGAAGTTTCCCATGCAACCATGCCGGATGAGCTCGTGGACGTGCAACATGGAAGGTGCGAGAAAGTAGCGCACACCAATATAGAGATCGTAGAGCAATATATATATATATATAGGATGATTCAAAAGTCCAGATCATAACTTTAGGAAGTGATAGTTCTAGTTAAAATAAGAAGTTTTTCCAAGTAAAATTTTTTTCTATCCCGAATCCCTTCGGAGATACATGCTGTTGAACTTTTTTTCATGTACTATTGTAAGTAGCATTTCCTGAAGTTATGACATGGACTTATGAATCATGACGAGTCATGACGTTTCAAAGGAAACATTTCAAATGTTGCAAAAAAGCAGATCGAATAAAATGTATTGATTACTGTGAGCTAAATATTGGACCTTTCGTGAGGAAAAGTCTAAAAAAACAGATATTGGCTCTAAATAGCCCCCATGCTCATTGGCGTAGAAGTTAGGGGTGACTGAAGGCACGATACCATTGAAAACTACGCCACTGGGGAATAATAGGAACTCAACAAAAGCATGGAAATATTGGAAATCCTCTGAATACAATATCTTCCAAAAGTTCAACAGCCTATATCTCCGAAGGGATTCTTATTTTAACTAGAACTATGACTTTCCAAAGTTGACCTGGACCACCCTGTATATGAAATGATATTAGGGATATCGCGGGAAATCAGTGGATGAAATAAGCAGGGGACAGAAAAACATGGAAGAATCTAGAAGAGGCCTTTATCCACCAGTGGATGTCGAATGGCTGAAGAAAAAGACTTGTAAATTCTTTGCTCGTCTGAATACGTGGTTTGAAGTAAATTACTTCTTAATCTGAGACTAGCACAATGCCGGTATGTAATGCAATTTCTGGTAAGGCTTTATTCAACAATGCCACGAATATTTGTGAATGCTGTAGAGCTGTCTAAAAGTTGGAGAGCGTCCAGATGGATATGTGCGAAGGACTAGAACAAAGAATTTGAAAATGCTCCAAGGGGAACCAACAACTATTAGAATAGAAAAAGAATAATGCTTTAGGATGAAACCGGTATGAGGCTATTCAACTATGTGGATTGTTCTGAACTTTGATATCTGCTAGTCCTTTCATCGTTGAAACGATTAGAATGTTGACAGAAGATGGGAATAATCTTATTCTAACCATTATCGAAAGATGCAATTTCTACAACCGTCATTTTTAAATGTTATGTTTCAACTTCTACATGTACAGAGTCTTTAAGGGCAGATACGTACCGGTTTCTTGTGTGTTATCAATCATCAGCGTACCTTATCCACTGAATGACATACGAAGGAGCTCTAGGAATCTTGAATCCTATAGTAGCGAAGTACTGCAAAGAAAATCTTACCAGCGTGGTGCGGAAACATTGAGCAATGTTCAGTGACGTTCATTCTTTTGTCGCAAGAGTGAGTCAGAGACTGCAATGCAAACTACCTATATGATACCATTGCGATATGAAAACGCTCGGCTTAGTGTGGTTAGAGAAGACCACAAACCAGTGAACATAGACTAAGGTGACTATAGCTAATTGCTTATAACTAAAAGACACACAGCGCTAGTTAGATTCTCTCCAGTACTTCGCTACCATAAGGCTTCGGTTTGTCATTCAGTGAATAAGTTATGCTGATGATTGTAACAACCATGAAACCGGTACGTATCTGCACTGAATTACACTTTCCTCTTAGGAGGGACACTGAGCGATGAGGAGGCTATCCCGGATCACGAGTGTTGATGGTTAAAATGGACGAATATTTCGCCGTATGTCTTTTAGCTATTAGCAATAAGCTACAGTCCCCTGATTCATCGAGTCTTATACATTTTAATCATAGATTCCTTTCATCATATGGAAGACCTTTTTCATTCGCCATATTTCCAGATTCGGCTCAGGTAAATAGTTGGAATCGCTTAAATATTTCACAATGTGCTAATACACTCCTGCCCTTTGTGTAACTGTTCAACACAGATTCAATATGTTTTATAGAATGAGCGAAAAGATGTATCTTATGCTTCAAATTCAATGAAATTTTATGCGAAAAATTATTTACTCATTCGATTCTTATGATTTGGATTTTAATGCAGCATTTGTAATAAAAATATTTCACTATTCCTAACACTGAAATCTCAGTTGATATACAATTTTCTCCACTATACGATTATACACAATTTCATCATCGCCTATTCTCACATTGAAAATTCCTCAAATATCTAATTCTCATTAAATTTGTAAATGAATACAATGGTACCGTGTAATATACCGACCGCATTAATTAAACTCTATGAATGAACTCTATCTTGTCTATGACACGAACTCTGTGGATATTCTTGATGGTCGTCGTCGGATGTACTCAATTGGAGTAAAATCGAAGAAATCACAAATTGAATAGAAATAAATTATTTAGCAATTTCATGGTGAAGAAAAAATATACGGCAACGTGGCTTACAGATGGATTCTAGGATTCCGATGCCTCTTATATCTTAGAATCCATTTTACGATTGTAATTTCAAGAAATATTATGATTAACATCCAATAAAGATTATCTCGAAAACGATGCGTTTTTGAAGAAATTATGAAAAATAATTTTAATTTCTAAAATAATTGAATATTCTTGAAATGACTCAAGATAAACTTTATCTGCTTTCCTTATGCTAATGTCATTCAGTTTCATGAATCCACGAGTCAAAAATTAGTAAACCAGTGTAATTTGGAAAAGCATTGTGGCCAGGATCTTTGGCGCGCTGTTCAAATTCATAGCCAAAGCGGTCGCCCATCCAGGTAATGAGATCGCCATAGCTGCTTAGCTCCAGGAAAAAAATAATATTACAATATTTCCAAGAATATAAATCTGACTGTAAACACAAACTCTCCTGGTCGAGAATAGTATCAACCATTAGTTTCGACTCAAATACCTACCGTTCACCGTTGAGTCGAAAATAAACAGCGCTGTGTCTGTGGTGGCGCAAGGACCCACTCAAATACAATAATTCACTGTTGGGTCAAAAGTAAAAAGTTCTGTGTTTGTGGCGGCGTAAGGACCCTTTCGAATTCATAAATTTACTTTTGGGTCGAAAATAAACAGTGCTTTGTTTGTGGCGGCGTAATGTATAGTAGTGGTTTTATTTTCAATAATATATTCCGAGAATTATTCCAATTGACATTTTATCAAAAACGCTCTGTATAGCAGTAATTTTTTTAATATCTAATAATATACGGAAATACGTAATTTTACGAAAATATCGACGTAATTCCGTCCATAAATCCTTTCCACAAAGTTAGAATTAGTTTTGGAAACAAAAATGAAAGAGATCAATAATTTCGGCTACGGGTATCGATCCCACTGCCTACTTGCTAAATAGACTAATTCTTATCACTGGGTCATAGAAGCACTAAAAAATTAATGGTACTGGCGGAAGAAGCGCGCAAACACTGATATTATTTTTCTGCACCAAATTTGGAAGAATGATAAATAAATAACGTGATGTCCCCCAGAACATACGCGCAAAAAAGTATTTGATTTGATGAGAAGAATCTATGATTAAAATTAATGTAGGTACAACTTAATGAATCACCCTGTATACTTGGGTGATTTTCAATGCAATGAAATATATTTATGAATTCTAATTGCTGTTAAACAAGTCTGACCTTCGAAAATACCATGTGTCTTTTTCATGAGAGACTGGTGCGAATATAATTTAATTTTTTTCGCAGCGTATGTAAATTTAATATCCTCATGTACCTTCTTCCGTATTTGACATAATTAGTTGAAGCCGATCCTTTTCCAGAAAAGGGACCTTGTACCTTGATTGACAACAATTTCATAAGCATGGTTAACTTGGGAATTAATAACAATGTTCAGGATGGAATTGTATTGTAGCTATCTGTCCAAGTACATAGAATTAAATTCAGATATTGTGTGAAATAATTACCAGACTCAATTCAAGGTTGAATTGGAATTGATTATTTCAACGATTTTTATTCGGAAAATTCGAAAAAGACACAATATTCGCTTCCAATATACAACAAAAGCGTGTGTCCAAAGAGGCGTCAAAGGGGGTGACGAATACCCCCCCACCTCAGCATCAAGTTTCGATAAAACTATTACTAATTAAAGAAGATATCTGGGAAATTTTAATTCAAGTTCACGTTTTGAAGTATACAGTGTGTGGATAAAGTAAAGAACACAATTCATAACTGCGTTATTGAATGTTTTCGAGCAAAACACTAGGACAGGTTAATTTTAGTTTATAATTAACCACCTTATGGCATACAAATTTTACTTATGACGTCATTCATTCTTACAGAGTGACGTCATAATTTTTTTTAAATTAATACTCCAAAAAGAATTTTTAATCCTTCATAAATAGCTGAAAATTGGTATACTGACCCTGTATTTGATAATTAACAAGTCAAAACTCCCCAAGCTGCCTCCTCTTGCGTCATAAGATATACAGGGTGTAAAAAAATTATACATATATATTTTTGGCGCTCTTGTTCCTCGGAACAGAGTGCTTATCAATTTACCCAAATGTCTGAAATTTTCGAATTTTTGGCTGAAAATGGTCTTAAACGATTTAGTTCGGCTCACTGACTAAGAATCCGTGGTCGATTCTGGCCGGCCGTTAACACGATAACTCTCGAATGGAATGAGCTAGACAGTTGAAATTTTCAGAGTAGGTTTGGGAGATATATATCACGGTTTAATTCGTTACTGAGCAAAATCGGCCTAATGGTTTCGGAGTAACGAATAAAAAAATTTTTTACATCACAAATTTCAAATTCGATTTTTTTTTAAGTTGCAATTCGACCATAAGAATCCATGGCTATCATTTTTTTTTCAACTCTAACAACCTAATAGTTTTGGAGATATGATTTTTCAAAATTTCAATAATAAATCGTACTTCTATGTTTCCACAAAATGCTGTACTTAATTATTCTATCTATGAATTATTATATGATCTGTGTTCTTACATGTCATCTTATTTTCCTATGAGAGACAAATGTCAAAATTATTTCTGATTCGTTATTCTTGATATAAAATACACCTCTTGTTCTAGAAAACAAAGTATGATCGAAAGCAAAATGAAATAACCTCAGCTATCGCAGAATTATGAGGATGATATGATATTATACTTTTAAGATGATAATATAATGCCCGTGGATAATCCATATGATGAGGGAAATATATACTTTCGTAAGAAACATAATCAAATTAGGTTCAGAATATCTCCAGTAAAAATAAAACTGCAATATTGGCTAAGTTTTAATTGATATATTATAATTTACAAAGTAGATTTGAGGAATTAATATCTAGGATAAGTTCGTTATTTGGGAGAATCGGTCTGTTTGAATTTAATTTCTTTCATGATGCAGTTCTATCGTAAGAATCCATCTATATCATTCTCATATATGTTTAATTTTTTACACCCTATATCTTTTGACGCAAGAGGCGAAATACAGAGTCAGTATACCAAATTTCAGCTAGTTATGAAGGATTTTATGTATAAAACCTAATAATCCTGGGCTATAATTCTTCTTGAATATATTTTTTTTAATGAGCGGTTGCTACCTGTTATATTTTTTATTTAATTCTGAACATTCAGTTTCATTTGCTGTAAGTATTTACTTTTTTTTCAGTTTTGTCCAAAACAGATAGCCCCAAATCTGTTGACGTTTTCGGGTTTCGCCTTTACCGTAGTAACCACCATTATGTTCATGGTAATGGATTACTATTTTTACGCCTCGGATCCGGATCATCCGGATATACCTGCATTACCCTGCTGGAGTTTCTTGTTGGCATCCATCTTTATTTTCCTGGCTTATACACTTGGTAAGTATCTAATATAAATGTCACTATATGGCTTCTTGGTACATACCAATATCGATCAAATGAAAGATACACAACTATCCAGACACATCAGAATTTGCAAAAATATTTCCAAATATTGAATGCTCATGTAACTTTATTCATTTCTGCTGTTTTGATTCGTCAATTTATCGAAAACACCTAAATGAAATATGGAATTTAAACGATCAGATGAGACGGAATCGTGTGACGTCAGTGTGCGAGTGATTTTGACTGGTTATACCATGGTTATACGCATATTGTCAAGCCAGGTATCAATAATTCACATGACAACCTTGCCTAATCATAGAAAATATGATTCGCCATTTAATCAGGTGTGCGAGAAATTTTATTTTATTCCTTATTATCATCACAATTATGTAAATTACCCATCCGTCGTCGATTTTCTGATTATTATACATGGTTGCCATATCAGCAGATATATTATCTTAGAATTGGTATTGGCAAGGGCGTAGCCAGGGGGTGGGGTTTGGGGTTCAACCCCGTGTATGAGGGCATACATGATGATCTGGTATTGAAGTAGATTCAGAAAAAAAAAAGCACTGACGTGAAGTCAGTACTCTTTGGCGCGCGTGTTCACGGTGGCTAATTTGAATTGAATGATTCAAAAATTAACAGTGCTGTATCTAAGCTGCCATCAGGATAGAGTAACAAAGTTGGAAAAGAACACAAGTGACTCTCCTTAGTCGCACAAGCTCCTAGAAGATTTGGGAGGGTCAGTATAATCCTAATCATGTTTATAGCACGCGCGCCAAAGCAGATTGACTTTTTACACTTTTTCTTTCATTGTTAAGTCAATCTGCTTTTGCGCGCGTGCTATAAACATGATAAGGATTATACTGACCCTCCCAAATCTTCTAGGAGCTTGTGCGACTAAGGAGAGTCACTTGTGTTCTTTTCCAACTTTGTTACTCTATCCTGATGGCAGCTTAGATACAGCACTGTTAATTTTTGAATCATTCAATTCAAATTAGCCACCGTGAACACGCGCGCCAAAGAGTACTGACTTCACGTCAGTGCTTTTTTTTTTTTTTCAAGTTCCTTTAACAAATATAGCTATCAATACAGTTTGGCTGTTAGTTTTACCGTAGATCAGAAAAAAAATCGGTTGTGGGTCCTCCGTTAGGGACGAAATTGCATCTTCTCCAAATCCGAACGCATTTTAATATAGATCTACCGAATATAGTTATTTATAAATTCGCCTCAGGGCCACCATACAGACATTTCAAATCGGAAACAACGCTATTTCCCCCAAACTGACTTGTGTCCGTGCACTGAATTGACATGAATATTCTTTTAAAACCTCACAATATCGGCTCATTACTCCCAACATAACCCAAACAACCCGAAACCATTCACTTCTCGTCTGCGCAAGCGCAGTATACTCGTGGCTGCAAGTCCTCCCAAAATTACACACCTCACACAAAACTCCGATTCTCCAACACTAGTGGTTCAGGAGATATCGCTCCTTGAATCCACGCATGCGCACACCCTCACCAGGGGATTCTATAGCGGAAAAGCATCCGCCACCCCAAATCCCCAATCCTCTCTGACGAAAGCACCACCAGTTAAATCACTGATGGTCTGCTCATGCGCATAACGAAAAATGCCCGTAAGGGGTTACATCCATTTCGAAATTAGCCCCAGGGCCACGGTACGGACACTTTAACTCTGAAACAACGCTACAGCACCCAAACTGACTTGTCCTTGCACTGAATTGCTATGAATATTCTTTTAAAACCTCATAATATCGTCTCAACACTCCCAACATAACCCATCCAACCCAAAAACAGTCACTTCTCTTCTGCGCATGCGCAATCTACTCGCGGCTAAAAGTCCTCTCAAAATAACACACCTTACAAAAAACTCCGATTCTCCAACACTAGTGGTTCAGGAGATATCACATCTTTAATCCCCGCATGCGCAGACCCTCAACAGGGGATTCTATAGAGGAATAGCATCCGCCATCCCAAAACCCTAATCCTCTCTGACGAAAACACCACCAGTTAAATTACTGATGGTCTGCTCATGCGCATAACGAAAAATGCCTGTAAGGGGTAACATCAATTTCAAAATTAGCCCCAGGGCCACGGTACGGACACTTTAACTCGGAAACAACGCTACATCCCCCAAACTGACTTGTCCTTGCACTGAATTGCTATGAATATTCTTTTAAAACCTCATAATATCGACTCAGCACTCCCAACATAACCCATCCAACCCAAAAACAGTCACTTCTCTTCTGCGCATGCGCAATCTACTGGCGGCTAAAAGTCCTCTCAAAATAACACACCTTACAAAAAACTCCGATTCTCCAACACTAGTGGTTCGGAAGATATCGCATCTTTAATCTACGCATGCGCAGACCCTCATCAGGGATCTGAATTCTATGGAGGAATAGCATCCGCCACCCCAAAACCCCAATCCTCTCTGACGAAAACTACAGCAGTTAAAGGACTTCTCATCTGCGCATGCGCAATACGGAAAATGCCCGGAAAGGGCAGCATGAACCTCAAAAACATATGTTTCGGCATTAAAAGCAAAGTATTCCGCAAAATAGTAGTAATTTTTTTATTTTTTTCATGTCACGTGATCTTCACGAAATTTTGCAAAAGTGTTTGCTTTGGTCTTTTGCATCTAACTACTGAGTTTCAATTTAATCAGATCAGTATTTTTCGAGTTATCGTGAAAACAAAATTTTCAAATTTTCAAAATTTTTTTTTGCCACTTTAGGGCCGTCCGTTCAACACAAAACTTCGCAGGCATATAAAGATCATGATTCTACAATCTGATGCCAAATTTCAAAAAGATCGAGTGATCGGTTCCGGAAATATTCATAAAAAACGTTTTTATTAAAAACGGCCTTAACTCCGAAACCGCTTGGTCGATATCGCCCGTTAACGAACTTGTCCGAGATATTTATGCTACGAAACTACCCTGCAAATTTCAACGCTCTAAGTCGTTCCGTTCGAGAGTTATCGTGCTAACGGCCGGACCGGCCGGACCGGACGGACAGAATTGAATTTGACCTCGAATTCTTCATCAGGGAGTCGAACCCAATCGTTTGAGACCATTTTCGAAAAAAAAATCGAAAAATACAGACATTGTGACGAAATGATAGCACGCTGTTCCTTGCGGAACACGCGCGCAAAAACATAAACATATGGTATTTCGTATTTCTAACATGTAGTGACAGAAATAAAACGGATTGATTTGTAAATTGTAAACATAAGCCGCAATACAACTGGTGGGGTGAAAGATTTTCGATAGTTCGTTATATCCGGTGACATTATAATCAACTTCACCCTTCGATGGAAAAAATATGCCGCTATATTAGAGCGATCGCAATAAGCGGGTACGTCATAGCCGAACGTATTCATATGTAATAATATATGGTTTTGACCGGGATTTTATATTTATTCGTTATAACCGAACGTTCGGTATATCACGTGTTCGTTATAAACGAGTTCTACTGTTTACCTACGTTTTACATTTATTTTTTATGATGCAGTTCTGTCATAAGAATCCATTGATATCATTTCCAACTCAGAGAAACCAATACTTTCAGAGATATGATTTGTCAAAGTTTGAATAGTTACTGGCTAGTAGTTTGACAAGAGTGCCAAAGCCGCTGTCCACAGGGCTTTTCCAAATTTTTTCATAAATAACTATATGTATTTGGAAGATCTGTATTAAATTACGTTCGGATTTGAACGTAATTTTTTTTTTTTTATTTCGACCGATGGTAAAACTGGTGTAGATCAGACTGTAGTGATGAGGATAATTCAAAATAACTTGAAAAAAAAATTGGTTCAAGCACTGACGTGAAGTTAGGAGCTTTTGCGCGTATGTTCTATTGTCCATACTCCTGTAATGAACACTCTTCTTAATCGAATTTACCATGATGAATTCTATTGTCTATTCTCCTGTATTGGACACTCTTCTCAATCGAATTCACCATGATGATTTTTATTGTCTATTCTCCTGTATTGGAGACTCTTCTTAATCGAATTTACCAAGATGAATTCTATTGTCCATTCTGGACAATAGAATTCATCTTGGTAAATTCGATTAAGAAGAGTCTCCAATACAGGAGAATGGACAATAGAATTCATCATGGTGAATTCGATTGAGAAGAGTGTCCAATACAGGAGAATAGACAATAGAATTCATCATGGTAAATTCGATTAAGAAGAGTGTTCATTACAGGAGTATGGACAATAGAACATACGCGCAAAAGCTCCTAACTTCACGTCAGTGCTTGAACCAATTTTTTTTTTCGATTAAAAGGGTCCAATCAGGAGAACGGACAATAGAATTCATCATGGTAAATTCGATTAAGAAGAGCAAAAGCTCCTGATTCACGTCAGTGCTTGAACCAATGTTCTATTGTCCATTCTTCTGTATTGGACACCCTACCATGGTAAACTCGATTAAGGGTGTCCAATACAGAAGAATGGACAATAGAACATACGCGCAAAAGCTCCTGACTTCACGTCAGTGCTTGAACAAATTTTTATATTAGCCATCAAACCTTTTTAATTCTTCATAATCATTACAAGAATGTCTGTCGATATGGAATATGGTAATAATTTGACATTTGAACACATCGTTTAATGCATAATCAATTTCAATACTTTTGTCACTCGTTGATGAGATGAGATATCTGAAATTATAGATAAACTCTAAATATTCCATTCAATATTGAAATATTAAAATTAAATTTCCACTTATTCATTTGTATTTCAAGATAATGAACGTTTGAAGCTAATGATTCATGTAAATTGTCTGTGAAAATTTGTTTTCATGGGTTAGGGGAAAAGAGTTATTGTGAAAATAAGATTCATTTATTTAGATACCAATCTATAAATTGTTTTATACTATCTACTAAGGGCCGATTTATTCAACCTCTCCGTAAAGTATTCGTCAACTATGTGCTCGTTGAATTTACTGATCCCCTTTAAAGTGAACATTTACAGATTACTTTCCTTTCGGTAAGGCTACTTGACAGTTTACAGGTCGTAAAATATATCAGCCCTCAGTGAACAAAAAATTTGTATACCTCACTGAAGCCGTAATACAAACAAAGGAAATAATTTCGAATAAAACTCTATTAACATATTCGATTATTTACTTCAAGAGAGATCAAGAATAACATTCATTTTGAAAATTCAATACTACATCAAGCAGCATGCAATACATTTTTTCGAGTTTGGACCACTGCTGCCCACATAATCATGGAGGATTCGTGAAACACTGCAGGGAGGATAAATACTTGTATATAGATTATTATTAAAATATGATAACTGACTTTCTCCGTTTCCTTATATACTACTTCTCGTTGTAAAATATACTTGGATTTTCCTCCGCAACACTAGGATACATCATTTTCAAAGTTAGCGTTGAATTATCAAGCCATTCTATTATAATATTAGTAAAATCTGTTCTTCAGAGGTATTCATTGTTAAGCATGCTAAGCAACAAGCATTTAAGAAACATATACCTGAAGTTCCACGGGAAAACAATATACATAATATATACCTACACACATGTTATATTGCATCGCCTTCTACTCCTATATTTTAAAATATTCTGCAATTAGAAAAATTAAAATGTTTCTTTAAAAATGCCTATTATATAGGTACACGCTGGCATCCAAACACCCTGATGATGGATCGTAAGAGACCCATGATATCAGGAAAACAGATTTGTTTGAATAGAAACACTAGATTTTCTTCTTGGCTATTCCACTTTTGAACTTTAAAAATTTTAGTGTTCATGTCATCTTGGTTGCCTCTTATCAATATTAAATTTTCTCATGAGATATACTTAAGCTTCACAAATATTCAATCGACTAAGTTCCATATACCTTGTTTTTAAGAATTCTATCTGCAGTAACTCCAAGAGTAACTCATGCATTCTATTTGTCGAAAAGCATTACTTTTTTGCTCTACGTCAACTGGACCTTAATTCATTCCAACCTGAAAGGAAATATTAAGACTTGGATTTCTCTGAGTAAAGTAATTCATTCAATTCACTTCTATTACTTACTGCTGATTTTTAGCCAGAAATCCTGAAGGACATATACCAGATATCTTCTTTCTGAACAACTTTTCCACAGTTCTCCATAATTTGGAATTTCTTTCACATACGTAAACAATATTTCTAGATTCCTCCAATCTTCAAATACAAGGTAATCTCGATTATTTTCAACGGAAGGAATACTCGTTCGTACTTCGTGGATTGAGAATATTTTGTTTACGTTTCAGATTTCAGATTCGATGTTGAGCAAAGATTATTCTCTTTAATCTTTGATGTTGAGGTTAAAACGGGGCGCATGCGTAGATCAGAATGTAGTTTGTAGTATATCCATTAATCATGAATCATTCTCAAAAATACCACACAAGCAATTTACCGATCACTGCTAATATTTATTATTTACCAGAAATTCATCACAAATCGAAACTATTTAAATTAGAAATGTCAATTTTTACATGACTAACCCGGACTTAGCCATTTAACCCTGCTATTTTGCCGGGTTAAATTTTTATAGTTTTAACCCAGGGTTAGGCTCTAACTCTTGAAGGTGCAAGACCTATTATCAATTTAACCCTAGGTTTAGAGTTAATCCGGATTTAATTAGATAACCCGCATTCGTGCAAGTGGGCCTTAGTGGCCTACATGGCCTAAAATTCCTCTCTACCCATCACAGGATTTAATATCCACAAATGAGCCTCTCACCTTACAAGATCAGAAGCCTTCAGCAAAATTTCAGCGATATCATATTAAAAATAATACATAACCTTTCAAAAGTCCCCTCTCGCAAATATACTCCTCTGAAGGCACATGGATCTCTTGAAGAAGAATCGCCTTCTCTATTTCTCAAAGATATTCACTCTTGTTCATAGAAATCCCTTCAATATTTAGTTGCCTCCTCCTAAGGAGGATCTCTTTCAAAACCAGGTCTGACCACTAATGTAGGGCTATCATCTCCCATAGATTTGTGATGAAATAAGACGATTATCCCATAATATACGAGCGAAAATATGTCATCATGACATTCATATATTTATTTTTGAAGCTTCTCGCAAAAATACGACCATAGACTACATATTATCATACGACGATTCCCATCCGCTACACGCTACACTTGGCTACCACTACGCAACCAAACTCACAAAAGGCTGCCCGGTTCTCCAACAATATAGATCCGATCATGTTCAAACTTGGAATTCTGCAGTAGAGTTAGGTTCTGAAGGCTGTTCCAAAATTTCAGCCATGCCGGACGAATAGTTTATGATATATAGATTTGTTTTCAATAATTTTCAACTATTTTTTTTTTAATTTTCTAGTTATACCATCCTCACGAAATTCTGCGAGAATTTTCGCGTTGGCATTCTTCAACTAATAGCAATGTTTGAATTCAATCGGTTTTGTATTCTTCGAGTTAATGAGGAACAAAAAACTACCAAATTTCAGAAAATTTTAGATGGCTATAACTCTAAAACCGTTTGGACGATTATGCTCATAAACAAACTCAAATGTCGCATTCAGATGCACAACCTAACCTGAAATTTTCAAGCCGCTATCTCCTTCCGTTCTCAGGTTATCGTGACAACAAAAATATTTTTTAATAATTTTTTAATAATTTTCTAGCAATACGATTCTCACAAAATTTCACGAACGTGCTTAGGTCTATATTCTACAACTATTCACCAAGTTTAAATTCGATCGGATTTATTTTGGTTGAAAACAAAATTATTACTCGGAAACCATTGGGCCGATTATACCCATTAACGAACTTGTCCGTCGTATTGGGATGCGCAACCCACCCTGAAAATTTCAAGTCGCTGGCTCTTTTCGTTCTCAAGTTATCGTGGCAACGGCCGGACGGCCGGACGGCCGGACGGCACCACAGAATTAAATTTCACATTTGGGCAAAACTATAACGCGTATGTTCCCCAGAACATACGCGCAAATATAAAAAAGTGGGAAAGTCCTGTGATCAGGAGCTTTAGCGCTCTTGTTCAAACTTTGACAATAGGTATCTTGCATGTTTTTTTTTTTAATTATTGGAATCGATTATTATATCCATAAGAATACTGAAAAAGTTCAACCGCCGTCAAAAATTTCAATTTTTAACGAGAAAATTATCATTCAAATTTGGTTGCATATAATGCATGTTCAAACGATCGAAACTTGGTGCCCCGCGTGATGTAACCCGTCATATCTACTCTCACTCTTTTCTCGTGTCTGTTTCACTCTTTATTCCAGTGTAACACAGCAACCTATAAGCTCGATGTCGACATTGGCTGCAACAAGCAGATTGTACATTTTGATTAGGTCAGCCGTCATAGCAACAAGCAACGATTCAGAAGCGTTTCACCTCATTTTAATTTGCTTATTGATTTACCGATTTTCAATACCGAAATATTCAAATTTTATAAATTATGAAAGTGGATGAGGGCTTACATGATGATCTGGTATTGAAGTAGATTCAGAAAAACATAAATATATGGGATTTCGTGTTACATGCAAGAGACCTATTCATCTCCGAAATTATTGGTTTCTCAGAGTTGGGAATGATATCAATGGATTCTTATAATAGAACTGTATCATAAAAGAATAAATTAAAATTAAATAACGAACTTATCCGAGATATTCATTCCTCAAATCTAGTCTGAAAATTATATTATATCAATTGAAACTTAGCCAATATTCCAGTTTTGTTTTCACTGAAGATATTCTGAACCCAATTTAATAAAAGTATCAAATTATATATTTCCATCATCATATGGATTATCCAAGGGCATATAGGGTTGGGGTAATTATAATATCCTATAATTGGTCATTTTGGATAGAATCATACTTTCGTGTTCACTGTTCATACATTTGTCATGTATGAACAGTGAACACAGATGGAACACAGACAGATAGAATTCCCATTCTGTGAAAACATAGAAGTACGATGTATTATTGATATTTTGAAAAATCATATCTCCGAAAGTATTAGCTTATCTTATAGAGTTAAAAATTACATCAATGGATTCTCATGATGAAACTACATAAAAAAAAATAATTCGAAGTTTGTAATGTAAAAAAAAATTTTCATTACTCCGAAACCATCCGGTCGATTTTGCTCAGTAACGAACTTAACCGAGATATTTATCTTCGAAAGCTACTCTGAGAATTTCGTTCGTGAGTTATCGTGTTAACGGACGGACGGCCGGACAGAATGGATTTCGACCACGGGTAAAAAAGAATATGTTTATTGTTTTCCGCGTTATTGTTAAATCCAAAAAATTCATTGCACCATTATTTTCCATTTCTGTTGTGAATTTGACATCGGTAGGAATGAACTATTTTGAATGTTTACAAAGTACTAGCAGGATAAGATTGCG
This sequence comes from Halyzia sedecimguttata, assembly GCA_937662695.2. NCBI lineage: Eukaryota > Metazoa > Arthropoda > Insecta > Coleoptera > Coccinellidae > Halyzia > Halyzia sedecimguttata. Next base: position 42,676,433 of record OW569412.2, read on the forward strand.
TAACTAGTTTTAAATAAGTCGCAATAAGAAATAGGACAGAAAGACTCTTTTTCTAGTTCATGGGATTGTTATGTATAGGGAGATATTTAATTGTTAAGAATAGTATGATGTAGTCTGAAGAAGTAGATGTATCGACGAAACGCGTCACAATATTAAAAAATTGGTTCAAGCACTGACGTGAAGTCAGAAGCTTTTGCGCGTATGTTCTCTTGTCTATTCTCATTTATTGGACACTCTTAATCGAACCATGGTAAATTCTATTATCTGTTCTCCAGTATTGGACACTCCGAATTTACCATGTTAAATTCGATTAAGAGTGTCCAATACAAGAAAACAGATAATAGAATTCGCCATGTTAAATTCGATTAAGAGTGTCCAATACAGGAGAATGGAAAATAGAACATACGCGCAGAAGCTCCTGACTTCACGTTAGAGCTTGAACCAATTTTTTTTATGAAGTCAAGAGCTTTTGCGCGTATGTTCTATTGTCCATTATCCTGTATTGGACACTCTTAATCGAATTTACCATGGTGAATTCTATTATCTGTTCTCCTGTATTGGACACTCCGAATTTACCATGGTTAATTCGATTAAGAGTGTCCAATACAGGAGAACAGACAATAGAATTCGCCATTGAATGGTTTCTTTCTGGGTTTTCTCTCCCAAACTCTGAAAAATATCTATAAAATGAAAAATTTATTATTTTGTGATTTGCTTCTACGTAAGAAACACAAGATATTTGTCAGAAGCAATCAATCGAACAATGTTGCCTAACAAATAACAACGAAACAACATCAACGAAGAAACAACTCTATCGTAACGTTTCGGAGTCTATCAGACTCCTTCGTCAGACGCTTAACGAAAAAATCTTCAGAATTATTTTGTTGATTGTTATTCTGAGATTCGAGAATAACAATCAACTAAATAATTCTGAAGATTTTTTCGTTAAGCGTCTGACGAAGAAGTCTGATATAGACTCCGAAACGTTACGATATAGTTGTTTCTTCGTTGAGGTTGTTTCGTTGTTATTTGTTAGGCAACATTGTTCGATTGATTGCTTCTGACAAATATATAGTAAGTGTTTCTTACGCTGAAGCAAATCACAAAATAATGATTTTTTTATTTTATAGATATTTTTCAGAGTTTGGGAGAGAAAACCCAGAAAGAAACCATCCAATGGCGAATTAGAATGTCTGTTTTCCTGTATTGGACACTCTTAATCGAATATACCATGGTAAATTCGGAGTGTCCAATACAGGAGAACAGATAATAGAATTCACCATGGTAAATTCGATTACAAGTGTCCAATAAAGGAGAATGGACAAGAGAACATACTCGCAAAAGCTTCTGACTACACGTCAGTGCTTGAACCAATTTTTTTTTTCAATGATTTTTTAGGAATTTTCTAGTGCTACGCTCCTCACGAAATTTTGCAAGAATTTTCGCGTTGGCATTGTACAACTAATAACCATATTTGTAAACTGCAAGTCGCTATTTCTTTCCGTTCTCAAGGAATATTGAGATAATATTTTTCGTAATTTTTTAAAAATTTTCTAGTGGTACGGTCCTCACAAAATTTCACACACGTCTTCATGTCGATATTCTACAACTAGTTACCAACCTTCAATTCGATCGAGTCCATAGTTTTCGAGTTATCGAGGAAATAATATTACAGATGGGTATAACTTCGAAACCATTGGGCCGATGATGGCCACCAGCGAACTTAACTCTCCCATTCAGATGTGCAACCTATACTTAAAATTGCATGTCCCTATCTCCTTTCCTTTGAGAGTTGTCGAGGCAACGCTCACCCATCCAGCTATTGAACTCACACAAGGGTGCTCGGATCTCCAACAATATAGATCCGATCATGTTCAAAATTGGAACTTGGTAGTAGAGTTAGGTTCTAAAGGCTCTCGCAAAATTTCAGCGATATCGGACGAATAGTTCCTGATCTATAGAATTTTTGCAATAATTTACTATGATTTTTTTTAAATTTTCTAGTTATACGATCCTCACAAAATTTTACAAGAATTTTCGCGATACCATTCTACAACTAATAACCATGTTTGAATTGGATCGGCTCTGTATTTTTCGAGTTATTGAAGAAATAACAACCAAATTTCAGATGGGTATAACTCCTAAACCGTTTTGCCGATTATGCCTATAAACAAACTCAAATGGCGCATTCAGATTCTCAACCTTACCTGAGAATTTCAAGTCGCTATCTGTTTCCGCTCTTAGGTTATCGTGACGTGAATATTATTTTTTAATAATTTTTTAAAAATTTTCTAGTGATACGATATTAACAAAATTTCACAAGCGTCCTTAGATTTATATTCTACAACTACTCGCCAAGTTTCAATTCGATCGGATAAGTATTGTTTGTAGACAAAATTATTAATCGGAAACCATTGGGCCTATTATGCCCAACGAACTTGTCCGTCGTATTGGGATGCGCCACCTACCCTGAAAATTTCGAGTCGCTATCTCTTTTCGTTCTCAAGTTATCGTGGCAACCGCCGGCCGGGCTAAATGCGATGTTCCCCAGAACATACGCGCAAAAAATAAGAGTAAATCATTTATAAGTTCTCATTTGAGGGATATTATCAAAATAATATTCGGTTTATCGTGCATAGTTAGTTTTCATTGACTCGTGCCGAATGGAAAAATATCAAATGATAGAATATCGAAATCCGGGATTACGCAGAAAATTGATAAGATTCTGATACACTATTTAACTAATCATATTCAGCACCTACATCATCACAGTTTCAGTGGCGATATCTTGAAGAAATCGTTTGTTAGGCCAGATTTAGTATTCCATTGACATAAAAATATCTATGTGAAATGATTAAACTAATTCGTTAATGAATGAACAAGTCAGCAGAATAGGATAGGAGATCAAGAGATCAGCTGTAATAACGTTTTTGACTTCTCTTCTCATATGGAAGAAACAATACATCTGGGGCATCTGCTAGTGCTAAATGAAAAGATTGCAGCAGAACAGTCCCGGAGTTACCAATCCTAGGTGGGCCATTTATAACCGACGTTGAAAAACGCTTCAAATTGTTAGCAAAAAAGTTTCTAATTTTCTCATTAAAATTCACCTATTCGTTATCTATATTGTTTTGAAAAGTAGAAAAAATAAAATTTGGTAGGAAAACTTTTTTTCTAGTGATACGATCCTCTCAAAATTCTGCAAAAATTCATGCGTCTGCATTCTAAAACTAATTACCAAGTTTCAATTCGATCGGATAAGTATTTTTGGAGTTATTGAGGAAACAATATTTCAGATGGGTATAACTCCGAAACCGTTTGGCCGATTATGCCCATTTAAGAGCTTAACCATCATATTCGGATGCTTAACGCGACTACCTAAATACGATGAGATTAACATCATTTGAAACTTCAGAATTTTATTTTGATCATAATTGCTAAACTGAAACACGATTGTAGAATGACGGCTTGAAGGTTTGTACGGATTTTCAGCTGAATCTGACAGATTCTGAAATAAAATATTTTTCAATTAAAAAATCGATCAAAAATTTCCTGATCTACGTTCATCAAATTTTCTCCTCTCTCGAACTACAGAATTATGCTTTCAATATTTACGTAATATTTTCAAACATTTTCGGGTGAGGTCCCCGTTGCATCGCTAAAATACGAGTATTTCAACCCCAATATTCTTGAAGTTACAATATTCCCTTCTGTCAAGTTGACTTTATGACAATTCATACAAAGAATATACATAGAATAATTATATCAATCTGTGAAATACGATTTACATTGAAATTTTGAAAAATCATATCTCCGAAAGTTTTAGCTTGTTAGAGTTAAAAATGATATGAATGGATTCTTATGATAAAACTGCTTATTAAAAAAAATTTGATTTGGAATTTGTTTTGTAAAAAAAAAATTTTTTTTTTATTACTCCGAAACCTTCTGTCCGATTTTGCCCAGTAACGAACTTAGCCGAGATATTCATCCCCCAAACCTACTCTGAAAATTTCAACTCTCTAGCTCATTCCGTTCGAGAGTTATCGTGCCTACGGCCGGACCGGCCGGACGGCCGGCCGGACAGAATGAATTTCGACCACGGATTCTTGATCAGTGAGTCGAACCAAATCGTTTAAGACCATTTTCATCGAAATATTCGAAAATTACAGACATTTGGGCAAATTGATAAGCACTCAGTTCCGAGGAACTAGAGCGCCAAAAAGTTCCTAGTGATGCAATCCTCACGAAATTTCGCAGAAATTTGAGCGCCGGCATTCTACAACGAATTACCAAGTTTCTATTCGATAGGATCTGTATTTTTTCAGTTATTGAGTAAACAATATTTCAGATGGGTATAACTCCGAAAACGTTTGGCCGATTATGCCCATTTATTGACCGTCGTAATCGAATGGTCAACCTACCCTGAAAATTTCTAGTCGGCATATCTTACCGTTCGAAAGATATCATGGCAACGGACTGCCAGACAGAATTGAATTTGACCTCGAATTCTTCATCAATGAATCGAACCTAATCGTTTGATACCATTTTCGGCAAAAAAATTCGAAAATTATAGAAATTTGGTCAAAATTATAGCTCGCTGTTCCCTAGAACATGTCCCGAAAAAAAATTATACTGAAACCTAATATGGTAATATCATGATCGTGATACGTGTATACGTAATTAAATTATTTCATATTCATGTATCTAGGACGAGAAACTGTCTATTATAGTCGAGTCTGCAAATTGCTATCCGAGGCGGTGCCGAGGATAGCCAGCAGGCGAGACAATTGACAGTTTTTCGCCGAGGTGCATATGAAATGACTTAGTTTCATATCATTATATTTTATTGAGGTACAAGAATAACTCGGGTTTCCTAGTACTTACTACTACATTTTGAAACTGGTGTATTTCCAGTTGTGCAACTAGGTATTTAAATGTCTTCTTGAGAAAAGTGGGGAAGGTACGTCTGTTGGTTTAGAAGTTTTCCTGCCGAGTTATTTAGGTACTTTTATTCTTTTCTCAAATGAACTATCACAAAGTTACGGACTACTCATCTATCCATTATTTTTCAATAAAATTTCAGCACTTGATTTCCATACAAGAAAATAGCATAATTTAGGCTGGTTTTCCTGTCACGCTGACGGTCGGCGCTGATGGGTCAATATGTATGTAGCTATAGGTAGCGTTTTCGAGTCACGCAGCGCTGACGGCCGTCAGCGCTGAGCTATATACGCGCACGTACGCGCCGGCGCGTCGGCGCCTCTGACTAGCTGGCACCGACAAGCCTCCACATTCAGTGAGCCAGAGACAATAGCATCCTTCTATTTCTCTATGTGATCAGCGCGATACTAAAAGGATCCGAGCTGACCGTCAGCGCCGACCGTCAGCGAGACAGGAAAACCAGCCTGAATCTTCCAACCAGTTTATATACGTGAAATATTGCCAGTAACAACGGAGCCAACATTTTTTTCTATAGTCGCCAGGACTGTAGAATTATTGAATTCACAAAATATCTTCTCAAATTCATTATTTTTCCGAAGTAAATTCACATTGTGAAAATACGTAATTACTACGACTTCTATGTAGAGAGGACAACGTTGCTACGTTATCTGACGGGAAAATTACTATAACCTAACATTTTCAAAATATACATGGTGAAATGTGTCAAATTTTCATGGCCAACCGGGAGACTTTATAAAAGTGAATGGAGTATACATTTATGTTTGTATCGAACCGTATCCATAGAAGAAGTACTTTCTGGTTCGCAAAGTACAAGCCTTTTGTCGACCTTGAAGAAAAGTGACTGTTTACGTACTAATTTGCGGCCGTAAAATCGACTATTATTGAAGGCAAGTAGTTTGCGGTCGAGAAAGTACTTTCTCGTCCGCTGTTGTCACTATGAATACGGAATAATACGGTACAATACAAACAATACAAAGTGTCTGTAAGAATAACTGTCAGTGCTATGGATACGGTTCAATACAAACATAAGTGTATGTGTCATTTGCTATTGTGAAATTATTTAAGAGGTCCGAAATTCTTAAAAGTATGTGGAGGTCGACGAAAAAACGTAATATGCACCTCGACGAAAAACTGTCTATTGTCTCGCCTGCTTGCCATCCTCGGCTGCGCCTCGGATATCAATTTGCAGACTAGACTATAATAGATAGTTTTTCGTCCTTCGTACATAAATAACTATTGTCAGTTATCTTCAAATTTTTTTAATATCTATATTTAGGGCCTAATGATGAAAATTCATAATTCGTTCATAGCATTTTCTGTATAGCATAAAGTAAAAAACAAAATATCTTCAGAAACGTAATTTATAATTAATTTGAAAATGGACTGCAACTTGTATTACAAATTCAATAGGAAAGAACTTAGAGGATGTCAATTAATGTTTATATGTAGAGGTTATCAGTGTAACAAAGATTTATTGTGAGTTCACATAGAAAAAATAAGATAATATGTATAATATTTTCATGTTATTTAATAACTATTACTTTGGGGGACATTGCCTTCAATACGATTACATTATTATTGAAAAAAACACGTGTAAACTACTTCGTTACTCTGTTAATAGATTCAAAATATATTATATCGATATCAAGTACACCAATAACAAGGTACATATTATGTTGTTCGACTTCTTTCAATATATTCTGATGATATTATTCTTATGAAAGAAATAGAATATCGAACAATTTGGGCACGAAATTCGCAAGATTTATACTATAATAGGGAAATATCGAAGAACAACGTCATAAGTGCTGAAAAATTAAAATCCAATCATATTTTGAAAATTGTTTTATTATTTACTTCTGTAAATATGCTTCTAATCACTTTATATTAAGTTGCAGACGGACTAATGATTTTTGAAATAAAAAATATAAAAAAGCACTGACGTGAGGTCAGTACTCTTTGGTAGTGTCCGACCGAAACTGGTTTTTCAGCCGAAACCGAAACCGAACTTTCGGCCAGGGTCTCAGTTTCGGCCGAAACCGAAACCGAAACCGAAACTTCATATTTCATACAGAAATCTACTGTATTTTTTACAATTTCATTTGCATATACATAAAAAACAGTTGAGGAGTGGTGAATAAAATAAAGTCAATTTTTTTGAGACCTTTATTTATTATTTTGGTTTTACCAAGTTATCAAAATAATCAGTCGAAGTATACAGGGTGATTCCAAATCAGACGTGAACCTTGGAGGAGGTGTTAGTTTGGATCATATGCTGTGGTTTGAGCCATTTTTATTGATGACCGAAAATCAACAGTTTCCGAGATATTTGAGTTCTGGTTCTGTTGAAAAAGATTTGGAATGATTTGAAAGGGGATTTAAGAAGTAGATAGAGAAAAATACCGAATTCAATATTTTTTTGTTGCAACTAAGCTCGAAATTCCATTAGAAAATGTATTCATAAATTATGTTCCACCATTCCATAAGCAAGCACGTGCCGTCTTGCTGATGTCTCCAGTTGTTATTTTCCGCCGGAAATTTACTCACTCTGTCTTTTGATACATATTCACTATTTTATATACCGGACATTCCAAAGGCTGCTTATAAAAAATCTTCTGAAACGAAACTAGTTAAGCAATCTAACGAAATCTTTCAGAGAATGAAGAACAAAGTAGACAAGTTTTTAAAATAATTTTGGCATACTAAGTAAATTGTGAAATTCGAAAGTTGCAGACAAATTGATACTAGAAATTGATATTACATTTTTTCATATACCACATTTCAAATCATACTAATTCTTTTTCAACCTATTATACAGCATAGTTTTGCTTTTTTCGTATAATATCCTTTTCTGATAAAAATAAACCAAAATTATCATCAAATTTGCTCAACGTAGAAAAACTTGACGAAATATGAACTAAGTTCAGAAATCTTTCAAAAATCACCCGACCTCCAAAAACTGTTGATTCTCGGTTAATAATAAATATGGATTAAACAACAGCTAATGAGTCATACTAACTCCTCCTCCCAGTTTCACGTCTTATTTGGAATCACCCTATGTAATCTAATCAATAATCATTAAAGTGAATTCTCATGATTTCTCAGTCTAAACAAAGATAGATTACAATATCTTGTACGACAATTATGTATACCTACTTATAACTCCTGGCCAAACGACCAGGACAATTCACGAACAGTCAAGTTTCGGCCCGGCCGAAAGTTTCGGCCATTTTGGGCCGAAACCGAAACTAGGGCCGAAACTAGATTTCTTGGCCGAAACTGGCCGAAACCGAAACCGAAACCGAACTTTCGGTCGGTCACTACTCTTTGGCGCGCGTGTTCACGTTGGCTAATTTGAATTGAATTATGAGTGTTTCAAGCTCAGTGGATAGAACGAGCCGGAGATCTACCCAGAGGGTAGTGGACAGCATTCACTGTCGGGTCATAAATTAAGATTGCTTTGTCTAAGCTGGCATAAGGATAGAGTAACAGAGTTGACAAAGAACACAACTGACTTTCCTTAGTCACACAAGCTCCTAGGAACTTCTGAGGTATCTCCTTGGGGAAGAGTTGGGAGGGTCAGTATAGTCATAATCATGTTTATAGCACGCGCGCCAAAGCAGATTGACCCCACGTCAATACTCTTTTAGCCTTTTTCTTTCATTATGAAGTCAATCTGCAATTGGCGCGCGTTCTATAAACATGATTATGACTACACTGACCCTCACAACTCTTCCCCAAGGAGATACCTCAGAAGCTCCTAGGAGCTTGTGCGACTAAGGAAAGTCAGTTGTGTTCTTTGTCAACTCTGTTACTCTATCCTTATGCCAGCTTAGACAAAGCAATCTTAATTTATGACCCGACAGTGAATGCTGTCCACTACCCTCTGGGTAGATCTCCGGCTCGGTCTATCCACTGAGCTTGAAACACTTATAATTCAATTCAAATTAGCCAACGTGAACACGCGCGCCAAAGAGTACTGACCTCATTTCAGTACCTGGACCTGGAAATCGAACTCTCGATGAAGAAACCTTGAGCGATTTTCAGTGACGTTCATTATTTTGCCGTAAGGGACTGCAAGGCACATTACGAACTGAAAACGCCTGGTGTAGTGTGGTTATATAAACCACAAACCAGTGAACTAGAATTAAGGTGAACTTCAGCCTTCCTCTTTGGGGGAAGACTGAGAGATGAGGTGACCCAGCCCGGCGGACGGGGAATATTTGTTGATGGTTAAAATCAAAGTGTCTATAATTGTCTCAAACGATTAGGTTAGGTTAGGTTAGGTTAGGTTAACTAGAATTAAGGTGAACTTCAGCCTTCCTCTTTGGGGGAAGACTGAGAGATGAGGTGACCCAGCCCGGCGGACGGGGAATATTTGTTGATGGTTAAAATCAAAGTGTCTATAATTGTCTCAAACGATTAGGTTCGACTCACTGATGAAGAAATCGAGATCAAATTCGATTCTGTCCGGCCTGCCGGCCGACCGTTGCCACGATAACTTTCGAACGAAAAGAGATAGTGACTAGCAATTTTCAGGGTAGAACGCATCTGAATGCGATGGTTGAGTTCATTTGTGTACTTAATCGGCCAAACGGTTTCGGACCAATCTGAAATATTGTTTGCTCAATAACTAAAAGAATGCAGATCCGATCGAATTGAAACTTGGCAATTAGTTGTAGAATTCCAACGAGCATGTTTCTGGTAAAGTCCGTGAGGATCGTATCACTGGAAAAAAACAAATTTTTCTTCAAAAATGTTTTATTTCGGAAATTATCTGATGGAATCTGCTCAGATAGAACAAGACTTTATTTGACCAATCTGTGATATACGTTGTGATGCTCTAGTATTAAGATGGCTGTGAAGACCTGGTCTAATTCCCACAATGTAACAATTGTTAAATGCAGTTACATCGGCCTAGGCCGCTTACTGTGATATTTATAATAATAATAATAATAGTAAATTCCGTGGTCGTAAAACTACCCTTGGCCGATATTTGAACGGCCCTCGATATTGCAAACAATTTCAGTTGATAGTGGTTGCTATTTCCATGCAACATCTATGTGGCAGTCGCTTTTTGACAGCCCATGAAAAATATGTCAATTGATTGGGGCCATTGGGGTCTACTAACCAATCAGGATTGTTTAACCACCAGAAAAGTGTGACGACCACTGCTGTAAATCAACTAGATTGTTGCAATCTACTCTTAATTATTTAACTTGAGTGACTTGAATTGTACACAAATTCTAAAATCTTTTTATTCATTCCAGATGGAATTGATGGGAAACAAGCTAGAAAAACAGGAACCAGTGGACCACTGGGTGAACTTTTCGACCATGGTTTGGACTCGTACGCTGCCGGATTAATACCCCTAGCTGTATATTCCATTTTTGGGAGAGGGAGTTATTATAGTTTGGACGTGTATCGGTTTTACTTCATGATGATCAACATTCTCTTGAATTTCTACTCCCCACATTTTGAGAAATATAATACTGGCATTCTGTTCTTGCCTTGGGGATATGATTTTTCCATGTGGGGCACCATTATAGTGTTTGCAGCAACTGGGGTGAGTCCAGAAAAAAGGCAACTAAGTATTCGTTACTAATATATATTCCATTTTTCAGATTCTTGGTCACGAATTTTGGCAATTTAGACTAGACAACGGTATCAAAACAGCGACAATTTTTGAATTACTCATTTATGGTTCAGCTATAATCTCAAATGTACCTGTTATAGCATATAATATTTATAAATCCTATAAGGATAAAACTGGTTATATGAGGACTTTCAGTGAAGCTGTGAGACCCCTAGTGCCTGTTACAGCGTTATTTGTGATTTGCACAATATGGGTTGTGTTATCGCCTACCCGTATATTAGAGAAAGACCCTCGAATGATTTATTTGATTCTTGCAACCATATTTTCGAATATTTGTGTAAGTATTTTGAAATTCTTCTTTATTTTTGGCGCCCTTATTGTAGGGCGCTATCATATCGTCCAAAGGACTGTAATTTTCAAATTTTTAACCGAAAACAGTCTCAACCGATTAAATTAATCCACTTTTAGGATGTGGATGAGGAATTCTGTCCTGCCGTGAACACGATAATTTTTGAAGCATACTACTTGCAGGGTTAGTTTGATGTTGAATTGCGCTGGTTACCTATGTTCGTTAGTGGATATATGCCAAATATGGTTTCGGATGTTTGTTTGGACTTTTATCTTTCCCATATTACCAAGATTCAGATCCGATCGAGTTGAAATGTTGTCCCTTGAGTGTAGAAAAACAACGCTGCAGGAAAAGGTCATTTAATCATATGAGTGCGTTAGTAATGTTGTATCCTACGTATTTCTTAGGGATCTTCAAATTAAAAATCGACGCCGAGCAACAAGTTTATTGCAAAACTTAAAATCGAAAAAAATAAAATCATCATTACCGAAATTCATTATAATATTCCCTTAAATATTCACAAATCTTATTACAATAAGACTAAACTTATTTGCCTTCAAGATGTGATTAAAAGAAAATGAAAAAAAAACCATAACATTTTCCGGATGGTACATTGAGAACTACGAAATACACTTTCTGTGACAATGTTAGTTTCTTGAGAACGCCTTCGCAAATTGTTTTGTGCTGATAAGTTGTAGTTTATAAATTATCTAATTTGTGTTTTAATTTCATCAACTTCAATTTTGAACAATGGTTCGATTAACGGAAATGCACAAAATGACAATTTTAAAAATGCCCAAACACGAGTTTAGTCATGTAAGGCAGATTAAAAAAGCAGGTGCTAATACACTATGTGAGGATGTGATGCTTGACTTTCAAGAAAATTCACAGAAATCGGGTAGAGATGCTTCCACAACATTCAATGTTAGCCATACATCGATTCTAAACATATTAACAACAAAACAAAAATGCATCCCTATAAAATGATACCTAACGAGAAGCTCTTAGAAGACGATTTTGATAGGAGACCTTATTTTTGTGAACAAATGATGGACATGTTGGATAACAATAGTATACCATTAGTAAACGTTTTGTTTTCTGATGGGTGCACTTTTTCTCTCAAAAGCCATGATAATCGTCAAAGTTGCCGCTACTGGTCTACCGAAAATCCTCACTGAATGAAAGAGGAACACACATAATTCCCCCAAAAGATTAATGTTTGGGCAGGAAATGTTCGAAACCATGTCATCGGCCCCTTAATCATTGAGGGCAATTTGGATGGCGATAAATATATTTAGCACTACTTCAAAATGATGTCGTTCCAACTTTGGCAATTTTTTATCCTGGTATAGGAAATCCTCAAATTCTACGGAATACGATATGGTTCCAACAGGACGGAGCACCACCACATTACCAACACAGTGTCCGGCAGTACCTCGTCGCAATATTTCCAAATCGGTGGATAAGAAGGCGAGGAACGATCGAATGGCCAGCGCGATCCCCTCTGATTCTTCACCCATTAGATTCATTTTTATGGGGATTTGTGTACAAAACTAAACCTCTTGATTTGAATGACCTAAAAGATCGAATAACGCTTGCGATTCGATCGATCAGCGATCACTCCGGAAATGTTGAATAATGTTGGAATTATTTGTTCCAGTTTTACTAAGTAACAATTAAATTGAATAATGTTCTATCGTGAACAAACAAACAATTGATTTTATTTTTTTCTAATTTGATTTTTGCAATAAACATGAAAGTGATAACATTTCTGAATAGAAAATGACGAGACCTTTCAAACGATGTATCACAAGCCCATACTTCCTATTTTCAAAATTGGGGGTTGTATCGGTCTTTCGAAGGGGGTGAAGGTAGGGATCGCATTTTTACGAAGAAGAATGACAATTTAAATTTGACGTGTTTTGAGATTTTCCATAAATATGTACAGTAACCAAGATAATGAATTTATTCCATTTGGCTTTTCCACACTGCATAAAGTTAAGCATTATTTTTGGTTAGTGCATGAAGCCCTGATGCTAAATCATTACCTAGCCTTTCTTGCACCATGAACTTACTTGGTGCAACTACTCCTTGGTTATGTTTTTCTTGGATAATCAACACCACGGATAACTAATATATAAAAACAATTCCATGTGCAGTAGCATCTATAGTAACTAGCATGTATAACGCCCTGGTGTGTACACTGATTCAATTTTGTTTGCAACGTGTAGATCGAGATCACTATAACTTCTTTTCCCTTTCTGCGGATGCAATTCAGAAATCTGGATAGATATTTAGTTATTTTGAATTAATTTCTGCCAATATCATCTGTTTTTCAATTTGCTGTATCGAATATTCTGGAAATTCTAAATAGTCATCAAGTTTTATTCATAAGAAATTGATGATCATTTCAGAAGGAATGACAACATAATATACACAGTTTTTATGTTGGAAAATTGTCCTATCATGCTCTAATTTGTCCATGGTAGAAAAATATTTTAAGAATATTTTATAATTTAAACATGCCAATGATTGGGAATATGAATTGAATGATGTATGTATTGATTCATAAGGAAAAACTTCTGGCTATTTTAATTTTTTTTTTTTTTTCATTTCATTTATTCATTAGCAATCAGAATACAATAAAATAATTCTATAAGCTAATCTGATGTCTGTAGAGCATGAGGCTCTGAAGTGGAATTATAGGGTCTTCTCCATTGAAAAGACCCCTTCTGTCCTACTTGAGGTCTGCTGGCCAATTCCTTTTGAGTCTTCGGGTAGTGTGTAGTTCTAGCAATGGCTGAAGAAGGTCGTTTATGTGTCCGTGTAGTTTGTCGTGGTGTTTCTGGCTCTTTTCCTTTATGACGTCCATATGACGCTATTTTAATTTCGATACAAGATTTTCACAGCATTGCTGCTACCTCGAAAATTACATTCAATTACAAATATCAGAGATTTACAGGGCATTGATGCTAGTTTCAAAACTCCTATAACAGTCCTGCCATAATATAACAGTCCAATCCAGTTGTTACAGCCCATTTTCGGCTCAAAATTTGCAAAATATAGACAGTTGGACGAAAGATATTATTTTTCTCAAACAAAATCCAACTAGCTGAAAAATTATATGATCATATTATTATTTAGAATCCAAGATGATGAGTTTCAATAACTGCGCCTATTCAAAATGTTTGAAAGAATTTTGCCACAAGTAGAGAATTGAAAATTTATCTTTCTATCATTAAAATGTGTCTCCCATCTTATCATGAATTGATCTGCTTTCCATCTAATTTAACTGATTATATTTTTATTAAATGGTTTCTTTCTGGGTTTTCTCTCTCAAACTCTGAAAAATATCTATTAAATAAAAATTTATTATTTTGTGTATTGCTTCTGCGTAAGAAACACAAGATATTTGTCAGAAGCAATAAATCGAACAATATTGCCTAACAAACATTATCGAAACAACATCGACGATGAAACAACTATTTTGTAATGTTTCGGAGTCAGACACTTAACAAAAAACTTCAGAATTATTTTGTTGATATAACTTTTCTGAAATTCGAGAATTGTCACATTGACAGTATTTGAAAATCAGTTTTACTTTCAATGAGGTGAACTGTGCTAATTGCCAATAACTAAAAAAGGACGCACGGTGAAATATTTATTGATTTTAACCATCAACAAATATTCCGCGTGGCCGGCCTAGATCACCTTATCGCTCAGTGTTCCCCAAAGAGGAAAGTGTCATTCAAGGACAGACACAAACTCAGGGTTTCATGGTTATTACCAATCATCAGTGTGACTCAGCCGACACTGACTGAATGACATCGAAGGCGTTCTAGGAAACTTAAGTCCATCGGTCGCGAACTGGTAGGGAAAGAATCCCACCATCGACACCTATGGAAATCCTTACGAACTCCGACCCTCTGCGAAGAAGAAACCTTGAGCGATGTTCAGCGACGTTCATTATTTTGCCGTAAGAGGGTCAGGGATGGCAATGCCATCTACCTATATACGACCTTTACGGACTGAAAACGCCCGGTTCATTGTGGTTAGATAAACCACCAACCAGTGAACATTCAATGAGGTGAACTATGCTAACTGCCAATAACTAAAAAGAGACACACCGTGAAATATTTTTTGATTTTAACCATCAACGTGATCTTGCCCGACCACGTGGAATATTTGTTGATGGTTAAAATCAATAAATATTTGACAGTGTTTTTTTTTAAGACTTCCAACTCCTTTTTTAATAAATTCTGCCAAATATGGTGAATTCCAATTGAGCAGTTTGCAAAATTTAATTCTCTGTTCAACAAAATACAAGTTCACTCCTTAAGTTTCCTTTCAACGTAATCAGATTCTGTCATCAGAATCTTTGTATTACTCCTATCCATCATGTGATCTCCTTGGATTGATTTTGGTTTTTCATTAATGGGTTTTGTCTTTGTCAATAAAGACCTAAGATCATTTTGTGTCTTGAAAACGGTTCTTATATTGAACTTAAAACCGATTCTTCTGATTTTTTCAGAAAGGCCACGAACATAAGGGATCACATTCAACAGATTGTGTTGTTCTTCTTGTTGATTAATCTGTTGTACTTGATTGATTGTTATTTCATTAGAAGCTCCTCTATCTAGCTTCATGATTGATGTATCTATGAATTGACTCGGATATCCATTATCATCAAGAAATTTTTTGATGAAACCGATTCCATTATTTCGAATTTCAAGAGAAACCATTTAATAATGCAAATACCTCCCACAATATCCTTTAATGATTATGTGATTATATTTTTATTAACCACCGTTCGTAGTTCGCTTACTATGAAGTATCACAATCACATGTTGTGATACAAACTGGCGCTAAGTCTGTATGAAGTAAATGCTGATGTTCAATGACACAGACAGTTATATTATATATTTTTTCCAGTGTCGACTCATTGTGGCGCAAATGAGCAGTACCCGATGTGAAATTTTCAATTGGTTGTTTGTTCCGTTACTGTTAGTTGTAGTAACATCACTTTTCGTCAAGATAGCATTTTTAGAACTTGTACTGACTTATATCCTATGTGCTTTGACCACTGCTGCTCACATCCACTACGGAACCTGTTTGGTAAGAACAATTAGATGAAAAAAATTATTTTGAGATTTCAATTTTCGAAATGGTTACCTAGTAAAATAATTTGTTCATGTTTTTTTTTTTTTTTAGGTTCGCCAAATGTGCCGACACTTCGATATCAATTGTTTCACCATCAAAAATAAGAACTAATTTAATTTCCTGCAAGTCATCACTGATGTTGGTTAAAGTTATATGTCGGAAGAATTCAGGGTTTGCAACAATTAACTGTTTTTTTACGAATCGTATTTTTTGTACATTTATACATTATTTTCTCAGCAAAACTGTAGATTTCACTTTACCACATATTATTTCAGAAAAAAAATGCACTTGAATTATGTGGAAGGTTGTATATATTTATTACTGTTTTAATTTTAGCTGCTTTGGAAGGTGTTCAGAATGTGTTTATACATATTTATTTTGCTGTTTCAGTGTAGAATAAGCCAAAGACAATTTGAGCTTTAAAAAAGCTAATATTATTCTTTGATATGCCAGAAAAACATAATAATTCGAAGTATTATTCACAAAGTGAATGTTGTATGGCTATATGTAAAAAAAATTATATCAAAGGAGCATATATTGGCTCAAATTTGAATAATTCAATCATATTTAAAAAGAAATTTTCTAGTGTGAATTCATGAAGTGTGTGAATAGCAGGTGTAAAATTTGTTTATCAAGAATTTTTTTCAATATGTATGGCTGGATGTGAATCAGTGTCAAAAATATAATTTGCAACTTTTATTATAATTTCTCACTCATATAATTTTAAATGCCCAATTTACCTCAGTAGATCCAAAAAAACGAAGAAGATGGCACGTAATAATGAAGACCCCACTCCCAACAAAAATTGTCCGATTTTTGTAACATGATTTGAAGTTTCCTCCTGAACCCAACATATCGGTCGTTTTGTGGAATTTCATTTTAAACCATATGTAGTACTGTGAAACTATCCTGAACCACAGCCCTCTATATCCATGATAGTAGGTTGTGTCTGAATATAATGCCACAATAGGTCGCAGTGGCGGGGCGGGGCTCGTACGCAACACACATATCTATCATATCATAATATAAATCATCAATCGTACTTAATGAGGATGTTGTAGGGAAACTGAATCAATTATATGTTGGTTGAAACACTACATTTAATAATCATCCTCAATGATACAGTTGGGAATATTTCAAGCATTGTACCTACTACATTTCTCATGCAAATCAACTCCCCTGCCTACCCATCTGTACTTGTGCAGTTTCAGGTTAATAAAGCAACAGCAACAATATAATTTTTTCAATGTGTATCTGATAAACATTTTTCATCAATATTTTTTCGTTTTATTGAATATTTTGAATTAAATGTTTAAATCCATACCACTTGAAAAAAAACCTTCCTTAAAATCTAAGAAGAAATAATAATGAGTATATTCTAAGAATGAAAATGTTTAACAGATAAAAATTACCTCTCCAATATCTACATCAATACTCTAGAACAGAGGATTCTATGTGATGTCTGTTTTGTTTTCGAAATGATTAATAGTATTACTACTACTACAATAGTTCTTTTATGCATTTCAATTATAATTGCACTCAACTTCACATATGATCTTAATACAAATATAAACTTGCACATATTTGTGTTGAAATACAGATCCGATCGAATTGAAACTTGGTAGCAACCACTTGGCACCACTAGAAAATTTTTCAAATATTATGTATCTCACGATAACTTTAGAAGGGAAAGAGATAGCGACTTGCAATTTTCAGGGTAGGTTGCGCATCCGAATGCGACATTTATGTTCATTAATTGGCGTAATCGGCAAAACGGTTTTGGAGTTATACTAATCAGAAATTTTGTTGTTAAAACTCAAAATATACAAATCTGATCCAATTAATATTCGGTAATTACTTGTAGAATGCTGATCCACTAATTTTCGCGGAATATCGTATCCTGAAGTTACTTGAGCCCTAAAGTTTTTTCGTATATTATTAGATATTCGACGCGAATTCAGAGAAAAATCTTAAAATGACCATAACTCCGAAACTAAAAGACACACGGCGAAATGTTCGTCGATTTTAACCAGCTGTGTTCCCACAAAGAGAAAAGTGTCATTTAGAGCAGATACATACTACCGGTTTCATGGTAGTTACCAATCAATTATTGCTACTAATTTTATGTATGTTGGTATAACTGCTAACTGCCCAAGCTAGCAAAACTGTACGTTAGATTTGCGTGTGATCCTTTTGCTCGTTGAAAAACTACATGATAGAACAGAAGTATCGCTCAACAAGCATTCGGTACCTATATAAACAATTATTTAGTTATATTGTGTTTCGAATAACTTCTCTATACAGATTCTTTCCAAGCGTGAACTAACCTCAAATTATTGGATTTGTTTATACCGGTATTCATATATTTGAAAGATGTTCAAGATAGTAGAAACCCAGGAAAATAATATAAAAGTATTGACGATTGTTCCCACAAACTGGGAAACGAATCGGACGTTATCCTTTCCAAGAAGATTTGCCTCCAAGTTGCAACGCTAGCTGAAGCTAAAATTGTTGTTTCTTCTAGACGTTGATCACGCGAACTGCACGTCTTGAAGTATTCTACGGTATTTCATTTTAACTGATCTTTTAAAATTACCACTCTTTTTTATTTGTTTTATTGCTAGAAAACCCGCGTAATTTTTCGATTACTATTGAGTTATGTTTATATGTATTCCTGGGAACCACATGAGCTATGAGCTCTTCATAAGAGCTAGAATACTGTTGTAGTTATATAAGATGATTATAAAATAGTTTTATATCTATTGTGTAGTGTTCAACTTCTGCGTAAAGCTACAATCTTTTTACTTTTCTTAAGGAACTCTAATGCAACTATTTATACAGCTTCCTTTATAACCATCTTTTAACGTCGCTATTATAAGTAATACAATAGCTATGCAACCGTATCATAATCTATATTACACTGTTTTAAAATTATTTTATAGCACGTTATGCAACTGTTATAAAATTTGTATACACTATTTCTTTGTCGCATGACATGAGTTGTAAGAACGTCTATACAACAGCATTAAAGAAATCCATCTATTTTATGATAGAATTGTCGAATTGAGACACATTAAAAAATAATGTTCTCCTCTCAAGCGGCGCTATACGATAATTATGAAATAATTTCGATCTTTTAGGGGTCTTTTTTACTGGTTGGGAATTCAGGATGGCCGAGATGTAGGATTTCAATAAGGATTGGAATTAGGATGAATTAGGAATTAGGATGATATTTTAAGGGTGCAACCGACGTGTTATCGACACATCAGGCGTTATATGCGCCCTCTGACACGGTGAAATATTTATTGATTTTAACCGTCAAAAAATACTCCGCGTGGGCCGGCTAGATCCCCTCATCGCTCAGGGTTCCCCAAAGAGGAAAGAGTCATTCAAGGGCAGACACAAACCTGGGTTTCATGGTTGTTACCAATCATCAGTGTGACTTAGCCAACACCGAATGAAAACCGAAAGGGTCAAACGCCCGGGCGTGTTCAGTCCGTAAAGGTCTTAATAGAAAGACGGCTTTGCAGTCCCTGACCCTCTTATGGCAAAAAAATTAACAACGCTCAAGGTTTCTTCATCGCAGAGGGTAGGAATTCGTAAGGATTTCCATAGACGTGCCGCTGGTGGTATTCTTTCCCTACCAGTTCCCAACTGATGGAATTAAGTTTCCTAGAACTCCTTCGGTTGTCATTCAGTGTTGGCTAAGTCACACTGATGATTGGTAACAACCATGAAACCCGGGTTTCCCCTGAATGACGCTTTTCTCTTTGGAGAACCTTGAGCGATGAGGTGATCTAGCTCGGCGACTCGGAATATTTGTTGATGGTTAAAATCAATAAATATTTCACCGTGTGACTTTCTCAGTTATTGGCAATTCGCACAGTTCACCTCATTGAATTAGCATACCGTTAGCTAGCGATCCTAGAAGGATTCCAAAGACGATGTGCCACCCGACAGAAGATTATGTATTCAATACCGAACCCCGACCTTTTGGCGTCTCCAAAGAGGTCGGGGTTAACGGGATAACTATATCTGGATTTTATAATACTCGAAGGGCTCTTGAAGTTCAACATTAACAACGACTATATTCCTGGAATTGTTTTAAAACCGTGGGATCTTTCCCATGGAATCCTATTGGTCTAGGGCGGGGTAGTTCAGCCAAGGAATCACCAATCATTGCACTACCCTGTGAGATAGAGAGCAAGCCGAAGTGTGTGGGGGGGGGGGGGGTAAACAGAGCAGGTATAAGACGATGACAGTATAGGATTAAGACGGTTAGCGAATACGACTTTTAATCCCTGAGACTTAGACAATTTAATTGAATTCTGACTTAGACGAATTTAGAGTATATTGCGGTAGTTGACGAACTTCAGCAGTTGCTAAAGTAAATACTGTCAAAGTTGTAATTATTTCTTCGAGTTGTATTTTAAATAGCAGAACAAGTGTTTTTGAAAACCAAAGATGTGAAAGACGAAAATGTTAGCAGCGTAATTCAATAAACCCCTAAGCGATTGATATAAAAATCCTACATATATGTATGTATGTCCAAGAGTAAGCCGACGGCATAGTCATTGTGGCCACGGGCCGGGATGACTCAGTGCTGGTCTAGAGCCTATCAAATGCGCAACACAAGACTGGTGTGATGTGGAACAATTAAATGTGAAGCCGGAAAGAGCTTGATCGTGACATTCACTAGGAGGAAGAAGTTTAATATGGATTCCCTTACTATGAATGGAGTTCCCATCCCTTTTGCGAATCAGGCTAGATATCTGGGTGTCATTCTGGATAGAAAGCTGAACTGGAATTCAAACCTAGAAAGGATGATCCACAAGGCTAGGCACTCTCTCTGGGCCTGATAGCGGACTTGTGTAAAGTGGTGGGGACTGGCACTTACGGCAGCATTGCTTGGTGGAGGTGCATTGTTAGCACAGGCTTCAAAAAATTCAGAGATCTGCGTGCTTGATGGTGACTGGGGCTTGAGGGTTCCTGTTGGTTCACATATGGCTCCGCTATCACCCAAGGGTTGGGAGCGGGAGTCAGCGGTTGCAAAATTGCTGATGGTGAATCCAACAGCCTGGTTATTCTTGGGACTATCTTTCAAGCAGAAATGTTCGCCATAGATCAATGCGCGAAGCTCATACCTGAGAAAGGATGGGTCTGCAGATCAATCAAGAACCTATCGGCTAACCAAGCCGCCTGGACTTCTTACAAATGTAAGTCCCTGCTTGTGCATGACTGTCGCACCACACTTGCTAAAATGGGAGTGCTCTGTAGGCTGCAGCTAATATGGTTCCTGGGCCACTCAGCCATAGAGGGTAATGAGGTGGCGAACTCATTGGCTCACGAGGGGCTTCCACGGGGCTCATTGGACCTGAACCGGCCTGCAGCTGGGGACAGGATCAGATTTGAGGAACTAGGAGTCCACAAACTGAGACTGAGGGAACTGAAAAAATTCTCACCCACCGGACTCATTTCCCTTATCAAAAGACTTGAGATTGTGGGAGGAGTATAGATTTAGGCGTGCCACAATATACCGATTGGTCGCAGTGGCGGGGCGAATTTCGTTTGCCCGATACTATTCACATATCATATATACGTCTGTGGTAAAATTGAGGCAATCTGTTTTTTTTTAACAATGAGCAACCCGTTATTGTCGATACACTAATCTGCCATGTATGGTAAGACAGTTTGCAATGCACAAGTGCCAAAAATACTACCTTCGGGAAACCCTCTGGATCTTCTCCAAGGAGACCCCTCAGAAGCTCCTAGGCAAGGCTGTAGCCAGGAGGGGGTGTGGACCCCCAAAAATTGTGTTGAACAGATAAACTATACTATTGCACAATTGATCAAACTTAGTCCAGTAGCACCTTCAGCTAGTTTAGCAGCTTACGTTTAGTTTGTAGTTAGTTGTTTTGCGTGCAGTTCACAAGTATTGTTGTCCAAAATGCCGACTAGAAAGCACACAACGTTCAAAGATGCCGTTCCAGATACAAATGAAGCTGATATATGAATAGATCAATTTAAATGAGATCTCTTGTTTATGAAAATTTGAAATCAATTAATGTTTTCTGTTACCTTTTTGAATAATATATTTTATTTAATAAACAAATTAACAAGAATAATATTAGATATTTCTCTAGTAGTTGAGAATTTTAATGTTTTCAATTACTTTTATGAATAATTTATTTTATTTAATAAACAACCTATAAGAATAATTCTGTTTTCTATAATCCGGACAACTACCTTGCCATCAACCATCCGTATTAAAAAGGTTACACTGTACATTAATCTGTATGTTCCATTGAAGTCCTCTAGCAAGCCGATACAGAAAAATCATCATCATGGGGTTTCTTTGTTGCCTTTGGCAGACGTTGAATGTTTGCATTTCCACTATCAAATATTATGTTTTCGTGTATGTGGACTTTCCATGTTGTTTCTTTACTGCATCATGAAAGGATATTTATTGTTTCACCTCCCATAACCTTGATTGATTTATTCCAAATATCTAGTGTAGACTCTATTAGAATTTTGTTGTTTCCATCTGTGCTTCTTATCGGTTCTATTATTTTTGAGAAGAATGTCATTTTTGCGCGCGTGTTCCGCAAGGAACAGCGTGCTATCATTTCGTCACAATGTCTTTATTTTTCGAATTTTTTTGCGAAAATGGTCTCAAATGGGTTCGACTCCCTGATGAAGAATTCGAGGTCAAATTCAATTCTGTCCGTCCAGCCGGCCGTTAGCACGATAACTCTCGAACGGAGCGAGTTAGAGCGTTGAAATTTGCAGGGCATGTTTGGAGCGTAAATATCTCGGGCAAAATCCATCGAGCCGTTTCGGAGTTACGGCCATTTTTAGTTAAATCGTTTTTCGAGAATATTTCCGAAACCGATCACTCGATCGATCTGAAATTCGGCATCAAATTGTAAATATTTGAAAATGAAATTGAAATTTTGTTTTCACTATAACTCGAGAAAAACTGAACCAATTGAGTTGAAGCTCGGTAGTTATATGCAAAGTACCAACGAAAATTGGTGTATGCAAAATTTCGTCGGGGTAGCATGAGTAGAAAAAATTTAAAAAATTTTTACCTATCAGCGGAATATTTTGCTGGAAATTCCGAAACCAAATATCGGAATGAGTTCAGTTTTGGCACTTCGGTGACTAATAATGACCTCTTGGGGTGTGCAAAATTTCACTGCGGACAGACCACTAGGAGCCTCAAAAAAAATTAATAATTTTGAACTTCCAAACTGGTCAAATTATTTCATTTCGAAGTTCTACAAGGAATACATAACATCTGGTGACCATATTCTGACGGGTTTTTACGCGTTTATCTGAATCAATACGATTTGTACGAGGGCAACTGATTAAAATATGGACTACTTACTAGCATGGCAATTGAATTAATGCGTAAACGATGTGTGGAATTTTAAATTGGTTTTCAAAATTAGTCTGAACGGTGAACGACTGGGGTGTAACTGCCTCTTTTGGGCATTTTTTGTTATTCGCATAAGCAGACGAGAAATAATTTAACTGCTCGAGTTTTCTTCTGAGAAGATTGGGGTTTTGGGGTGGAGGATGTTATTCCCCCATAGAATCCCCCGGTGCTGGTCTGCGCATGCGTGGATTCAAGATGCGATATCTCCTGAACCACTAGTATTGGAGAATCGCAGTTTTTTGTGACTGACAGGAAGGCCATAAAGTGACAAAAAAAAATTTCAAAAATTTTAAAATTTTGTTTCCACGATAACTCGTAAAATACTGATCTGATTGAATAGAAACTCCGAAGCGAACACTTTTACAAAATTTCGTGAAGATCACGTGACATGAAAAAATTCAAAAAATTACTCTATTTTGCTTGAAATTCCGAAAAATATTTATTTGAAATTCATGCTGCCTCTTCCGGGCGTTTTTCGTTATGCGCATGCGCAGATGAGAAGTCATTTAACTGCTGTAGTTTTCGTCATAGAGGATTGGGGTTTTGGGGTGGCGGATGCTATTACTCCATAGAATCCCCTGGAGAGGGTCTGCGCATGCGTGGATAAGGGATGCGATATCTCCTGAACCACTAGTGTTGGAGAATCGGAGTTTTTTGTAAGGTGTGTGATTTTGAGAGGACTTTCAGCCGCGTGTAGATTGCGCATGCGCAGAAGAGAACTGACTGTTTTTGGGTTGTGTGGGTTATGTTGGGGGTGCTGAGCGATATTGTGAAGTTTTAAAAAAACATTTATGGCAATTCAGTGCAAGGACAAGTCAGTTTGGGGGATGTAGCGTTGTTTACGAGTTGAAGTGTCCGTAGCGTGACCCTGGGGCTAGTTTTGAGATTGATGTTACCCCTTACGGGCATTTTTCGTTATGCGCATGAGCAGAACAGTGATTTAACTGCTGGTGTTTTCGTCAGAGCATGCGTGGATCGAAGATGCGAAATCTCCTGAACCACTAGTGTTGGATAATCGGAGTTTTTGTAGGGTGTGTGATTTTGGGATTACTTTCAGCTGCGAGTAGATTGCGCATGCGCAGAACTGTTTTTTGGGTTGTACGGGTTATTTCGGGAGTGCTGGGTCAATATTGTGAGGTTTTAAAAGGATATTCATGGCAATTTAGTGTAAGGATAATTCAGTTGTTAAAGTTAAAGTGTCGATACCGTGGCCGTGGGGCTAATTTTGAAATCGATGGTACCCCTTACGGGCATTTTTCGATATGCGCATGAGCAGACCATCAGTGATTTAACTGCTGGTGTTTTCGTCAAAGAGCATTGGAGTTTTGGGGTGGCGGATGCTATTCCTCCATAGAATCCCCTGGTGAGGGTCTGCGCATGCGTGGATTCAAGAAGCGATGTCTCCTGAACCACTGGTGTTGGATAATCGGAGTTTTTTGTTTGGTGTGTAATTTTGGGAGGACTTGCAGCCATGAGTATATTGCGCATGCGCAGACGAGAAGTGAATGGTTTTGGGTTGTATGGGTTATGTTGGGAGTAATGAGCCGATATTGTGAGGTTTTAAAAGAATATTCATGTCAATTCAGTGCACGGACACAAGTCAGTTTGGGGGAAATAGCGATGTTTCCGAGCTGAAATGTCTGTATGGTGGCCCTGAGGCGAATTTATAAATAACTATATTCGGTAGATCTATATTAAAGTACGTTCGGATTTGGAAAAGATGCAATTGCGTTCCTAACGGGGGTCCCACAACCGCAATTTTTTTCGATCTACGGTAAAGCTAACAGCCAAACTGTATTGATAGGTATATTTGTAAAACTACTTGAAAAACAAAAAAAAAGCACTGACGTGAAGTCAGTACTCTTTGGCGCGCGTGTTCGCGGTGGCAAATTATAATTGAATGATGAGTACTTCAAGCTCAGTGGATAGAGCGAGCCGAAGATCAACCCAAAGGATAGTGGACATCATTCACTGTCGGTTCAAAAATTAACAGTGCTGTATGTAAGCTGCCATCAGGATAAAGTAACAAAGTTGGAAAAGAACACAAGTGACTCTCCTTAGTCGCACAAGCTCCTAGAAGATTCGGGAGGGTCAGTATAATCCTAATCATGTTTATAGCACGCGCGCAAAAGCAGATTGAATTAACAATGAAAGAAAAAGTGTAAAAAGTCAATCTGCTTTGGCGCGCGTGCTATAAACATGATTAGGATTATACTGACCCTCCCGAATCTTATAGGAGCTTGTGCTCCTAAGGAGAGTCACTTGTGTTCTTTTCCAACTTTGTTACTTTATCCTGATGGCAGCTTAGATACAGCACTGTTAATTTTTTAACCGACAGTGAATGATGTCCACTATCCTTTGGGTTGATCTTCGGCTCGCTCTATCCACTGAGCTTGAAGTACTCATCATTCAATTCAAATTAGCCACCGTGAACACGCGCGCCAAAAAGTACTGACTTCACGTCAGTGCTTTTTTTTTATACTTTGAACCTCAAATAAAAGGGTATTCAGATATTGGATATTCACTTTTAAGAATTTATTCTCAGACTACGAATGTTTTCATAATCTTTGATCTTTGCTAGAATTACTAACCTTGTCAATTTGTAGTTTTCTTATTTACTGCTTGAGTAAGGAATGAGGGATTAAAATAATCCATGCACTTATTACTCTTAACATAATCTAATACCTTCCTATATTGCAGTGGTTGTAAAATTTATCTTCACTTTCATCACCATAAGTTGATGATGCTAGAAGGGGCAAGGTGAATGGTGTATAACTGGGGTATCAAGAACTCACTAAAAAACAAAGAGTTACTTCATATATAAAGTCCTCTCGAGAGGCTCTGATGCTACCACATGATCTAAAAGAAAGCTATATATTTCACCTGTATATAATCTTATGCACACTTATTATGTTACATTGAAGGTATCAAAATAATTACCCAGTTTTCATCTCATCAAAATTATTAATTAGCAATATTTCATCAACTTTCAATCTGTAATATAGGAAGATGGCATGATAGGGTCATAGCATGAATATAAATGCAAAGTTAGGTAATGTTTTTTCATATTTAGCAATGTACGACCATTCTACTTTCTAATTAAAATAAGTATTTCACAGAATATGCAGCTTTTAGAGTAAACCTCAGTGGATTTCCTGTTTCTTTAAATATTCTCTCTTAATTTGTTCACGCTCTTCTAAAGGAGGTAGATAAGGTTTGATACCATTTCTTTTTCTGTCCTTTTTTACAGCATGCTAAAAATCCATTGACCAGATGTTCGTTTCCTTATAGCAAAAAATATCTTACCCAAAAGTCCTTGCAAACCTTATAGTTTTGAATTGGTAAATCACACTTCTCATAGTCGAAATTATTTTGGTGGAAACATTTATTTGTGAGGTCATATTCTTTCAAGCAGGGATTATAAAGACTTTGGTCTCTCTTCAGGTTTTTCGATACCATTATTATTTAATATTTATTATATGCTAAATGCTAATAATTTTTGTTTTGGCTGATTATGAGCATAGCATAATTTTGGTCATAGATCTTCTTCTTCTTCTTCAATCTTTTATCATGTGCTGGGCTTCTCGCCATCTACACAAGGAACATGCGGTTTCACCAGCTGTCATTCTGGCTGATTTATTGGGGTCGATTGTTCTGGTGTTGTAATTTCTACTTTAACCATTCGTGGTATACCTACTATCCAGAGGTTTCGTCTACACGTATATGAGGGAAGGAAATATCCCCAAGTGTACGCACACAACACTGAAAGGCAGGATTCAGGTAATTCCAGGAATCACACATCAAACTTGTACAAAAGCAGAATACGATTTTACACAAATCACCCAAGACACATACAACAGAGAAAACCAAAGGCAAACCTAAAGCTTGATATCTGAGGCTAACAAGAAATCGTACATCAACCTATAAACAGTAACATCCTCAGAGAAAATCAGGTCATATATATTAATTGGAAATGTCGACACTGTTTTGAGTTTAGATAGGTCGCTATACAACTTCACATGCGTCTAGAGACAGGGACATGCAGGTTGGAATCAGCCAATCAGAGAAAAAGCTATATGGCGGCAAATTTGAATTTCAGAACGGAATGAATAGATCCTTCAGAAATTATATTTTAACCGTTTACATGTGTTTTCAATTCATATATGTATGTACTTGTAATCATCTCGATATTTATTTCATTGCTCATATTGTTTGAGTCTTCATAAATAGTCCTAATCCAGTGAAATGATTATTCAAGGAATAAATGCAATCGGTGCAATAACGGAGAACGTGCGCTATCGTTCCATCCTTCCGTCTGTATTAGCGCGAAAATAATAGGATTAGATTATTTCTGCTTTTCGATTTCTTGGCGAGAAAATACTAATTCTTCAACATTTTCATACTGTCTAAACCTGTGTAGAGTTTCTTCTGCTTTAAATGCAAATCAAAGTATAAAAGTCTAAAAAGTTTGAGGTAAGTAGGTAATTATGAAAAATTCTAGAAAAGTACTGATACGAGTCTGAAGCATTTTCAAGCTGGTTTCACATGGAAATTGAAAAAATGATTGGAACATTGAAACAACTTTATTATTTTTCATGTTGCATGCTAAGAAAAATCACTTCGAAGAAATGGAATCAATTGCACAATTAGACAAGAGGAAATTAAAATGTGAATTTTGTGATAAAACCTACAATAACAACAAATATATATTTACTCAAGCACAAAAAGGCTGCCTACAATGTGACTTATGTGAAAACAGGACAATGATATTACAGCTGTCCACTTGTCCTTTCAAAAGTACAAAAAAAGATTTCTTATTCAAGCATTATGAGGAAATACATGGATTGAATATAGAGCAAACTACCGCTATTTTTGAATCATTTGAAGATTTCAACTCGTGGAAAGAAGATATATCGAGAAGAAAACACAAAGCAAATTCATCAAAGATAGTGGGACACACAAAAGGGGGAACCAAATTTTTCATTTTGAAAAATATTTTTCAAAAAAGAAATTGAAATTTCTGCACTCGTAAAGAAGATACAAAGACCTTGCCAAAAATGTACCACATGACCCACTTTCCCTATTCAAAAAATTTAGAGGGTTTATGGGGATGGCACAGAGTGCAACAAAAATGCATAAAAATTTGGTAAAAGTGAAACAAAAATTAACCAGTTTCAGGATTTTGTTGCCAAATATTTTTCTTCTGAGAAAATGAATTTGTTCCATAATTTTGACGCGCACTGTATATGTTACTTATGCTATAAATATATGAATAACAAATTTTTCTTCATAAATAAGGGAAGACAGTCTTTGGTTACAAAAAAATTATTAAAAGTTAAGATAAAATACTATGTGGTACCACAGATCGATCAGTCTAGTAAACTTCACTTTCGTTTCGAAATTCAAATTTTACCGCCATACTGTGTTTTCTCTGATTGGCTGATTCCAACCTTCATGTCCCTGTCTCTAGTCGCATGTTACAACTTCGAGCAATTCCGACTATTCACCTGGCACGCGAAAAATACGAGAGCGATATCGCCCCTGTCCCCACAAGAACATAGGTCCGACTCCGCCACACGAATCCTGAACAAATGAGATGGGGTGCTACAATGACTTGATCTCAACCTATTTATAGTGGATATGTTCAATGTTGCCCCTCGGGATATCCACCCGCAGAAACCACGGCCTGTCAGCCGGAGATCTAGGGAAGACATACATACATACATAGTATATCTTGTCTATGAGACATACCGAGAAAAAAGGCGACCTCCCATCTGAGTTGTCCACTCGTGCTTCCATCTCTCCCAGATCTTATACATATATACTGGCCACGATTCTCTAATGTCCGCCTTCAGGTCTTTCAGAGTTGTTCCTCTTGAACCTATTTTGGCCAGCCTGTCAGCCTTGTCATTACCACTAATGTTGGAATGACTCGGAATCCAAACTAGCTTCACTGAATAACCGTTCTGTGATAAAAACACAAGTTAGATCTGATGGACAATGCTATGTGGTCATTTTTTGCGGAAATCTTCCAATTAGATATTCTCTCCAAGGCACTTTTCGAATCGGAAAGGATTAGGCATTTCCTTACTCCCCTACGCTTAATCTCCCATGTAGCCTCCAGAATCGCGATCAGCTCTGCAGAGCATATAGAAAAATGATTGGGTAGTCTCTGCGATACGGAAATTCCTATGAGTTTTTTGTTTGGTGTGTAATTTTGGGAGGACTTGCAGCCATGAGTATATTGCGCATGCGCAGACGAGAAGTGAATGGTTTTGGGTTGTATGGGTTATGTTGGGAGTAATGAGCCGATATTGTGAGGTTTTAAAAGAATATTCATGTCAATTCAGTGCACGGACACAAGTCAGTTTGGGGGAAATAGCGATGTTTCCGAGCTGAAATGTCTGTATGGTGGCCCTGAGGCGAATTTATAAATAACTATATTCGGTAGATCTATATTAAAGTACGTTCGGATTTGGAAAAGATGCAATTGCGTTCCTAACGGTCATTTTTTGCGGAAATCTTCCAATTAGATATTCACTCCAAGGCGCTTTTCGAATCGGAAAGGATTAGGCATTTCCTTACTCCCCTACGCTTAATCTCCCATGTAGCCTCCAGAATCGCGATCAGCTCTGCAGAGCATATAGAAAAATGATTGGGTAGTCTCTGCGATACGGAAATTCCTATGGGGCTAAAAATTCCTATACCCGTGTGGTCGGCAATCTTAGATGCATCTGTGAATACCCGAACAAATTCAGGGAAGCGATCCGAACATTTTGCCTCGAAGTCCACCGCATTATCTGTCGACTTCGACAGTCCCAAGGGAACGTATCCTATATGTGTGGTGTGCACGCTCAATTCTTGAGTGAAACAGGGCAATCGATAGGAGGAATAAAAGCTTTCGATGTCAAGGGGCGACGCCATCGCCTCAACTATAGGTGGGGGATTCCCCAGGGACAACCAGTGTCTGAGAGGGATCCACTTGGAAAGGACAGGGTCATTGGTGACTCTATGTAATTTAGTTATAAACTTTTTTGCCAACCATAGACGTCGATATTTTAGCGGGTACTCTTTACTTTCCATCAGAATGATGGGGATGGGCGTGGACTTCATGTATCCCAGCGCTACCCGTAATGCCGCATATTGGGTACGATCCAATTTGCTTAGCACCATCTTTGGGCATTTCCCGTAAAAAAGACAACCATAATCTAGGAATGGGCGGACTGTGGACTTGTATAAAAGTAGTTGGGTAGCCGGATGACAGACCCACCAAGTTCTGCATAAAGCCTTCATTATATTAATTCCTAGAAAGGCTTTGGAGCACATTCTATTGACATGTTGAGACCAATTGAGGTGTTGGTGTGTAGTGACACCCAACACCCAAATAAGTGACAGATTCGACCCATGGAATGTCGGAATTAAAAAGCTTCAAAGGGCACATTTCTGCCCTTATGACAGCACAGCGCTGATGACTTTTCAGGAGCCAGCTGGAGACATTTCTCAGTGGCCCATTTCTCAATTGACTTCAAAGCCATGGACATTCGTTCAATAGCCAATGAGATAGACACTCCTGTGGCTATGATTCGTGATATTCGCGATATTCATGAATGCGCAACACTCGCCACTTTAGTTAGGCACAGCACTGTTAATTTTTGACCCAACGGTGAATGAGCATGAGTTTTAGCATTGTTTATAGATAACTATAGACAATCTAGACAAAGATATCTATATACAATGCATAGATTAAATCTAAGATTAGATTAGATCTAATCTATGATACAATGGTTTTAGCCATGGAGGTAGAAGGAAGTGGAGGGGGCATAAAGATCGAAACTTGTCACATACTCCGCCATATTGGTGTGTCCCAATTTTCTATAGGAATCCGGAATTCCAACCATAGAAAACTCACAATTTCATGTTTATAACAAAGGATTTGCCCATACCAATATGGCCGATTTTATGTGACACTTTCGTTACAAGGGAAATAAATAATAGTTTAAAAAAACTAAAAAAACACGCTTTTATAGCTAACCGAACTAAAAATTAGAAAATAATTTTTAATTTCAGAGAGTTTATAATACAGTAGTAGAAGATCGAACAATCAATCAGAATTTATCACCTCAAAATAAAATTATAATAAAAATTAAGTTATTAACAAAAGAATTCAATTCAGAGTAAACAGCGTGGGGTGCTTGATAAAGTAAATGTAGCAACCATTCTATTGGCAACTATCTATGAGAAAAGAGTTATGAAAAGTAGTAAAATGCACCCCACGCTTTTTACTCTGAATTGAATTCTTTTGTTAATAACTTAAACTTTATTATAATTTTATTTTGAGGTGATACATTCTGATTGATTGTTCGATCTTCTACTACTGTATTATAAACTCTCTGAAATTAAAGATTATTTTCTAATTTTTAGTTCGGTTAGCTATAAAAGCGTGTTTTTTTAGTTTTTGCGCGTATGTTCTGGGGAACATCGCGTTATAGTTTTGCCCAAATGTCTGTAACTTTCGAATTTTTTGACGAAAATGGTCTCAAACGATTAAGTTCGACTCCCCAATGAAGAATTCGAGGTCAAATTTTATTCTGTCCGTCCGGCCGTCCGGCCGTTGCCACGATAACTTGAGAACGAAAAGAGCTAGCGACTTGAAATTTTCAGGGTAGGTGGCGCATCCCAATACGACGGACAAGTTCGTTAATGGGCATAATCGGCCCAGTGGTTTCCGAGTAATAATTTTGTTTTCAACCAATATGAATCCGATCGAATTGAAACTTGGTGGGTAGTTGTAGAATATGAACCTAAGCACGTTTGTGAAATTTTGTGCGAATCGTATGGCTAGAAAATTTTAAAAAAATTATTAAAAAATATTTTTGTTGTCACGATAACTTGAGAACGGAATGAGATAGCGGCTTGAATTTTTCAGCAGAACGCGACATTTCAGTTTGTTTATGAGTATAATCGGCCAAACGGTTTTAGAGATATAGCCATCTGAAATATTCTGAAATTTGGTGG
Source organism: Halyzia sedecimguttata (assembly GCA_937662695.2). NCBI lineage: Eukaryota > Metazoa > Arthropoda > Insecta > Coleoptera > Coccinellidae > Halyzia > Halyzia sedecimguttata. Next base: position 42,708,956 of record OW569412.2, read on the forward strand.
TTTTTTGTTCCTCATTAACTCGAAAAATACTGAACCGATTGAATTCAAAAATGGTTATTAGTTGTAGAATGCCAACGCGAAAATGTTTGCAAAATTTGGTGAGGATAGCATTTGTAGAAAATTTTTAATAAATCATTGAAAATAAAAAAAAAAATTCTATATATCAGTAACTATTCGTTTGAAATTGCTGAAATTTTGCAAGAGCCTTCATAACCTAACTCTACTGCCAAATTTCAAGTTTTAATATCATCGGTTAAATATTGTTGGAGATTCGAGCATTCTTGTGCGAGTTCAGTAGATGGGTGACCGTTGCCTCGATAACTTTCGAACGAAAGGAGATAGGGACTTGCAATTTTCAGGGTAGGTTGAGTATCCGAAAGGGAGAATTGATTTCGTTTTTGGGCATAATCGGTCTAACGGTTTCCGAGTTATACCCACCTGGAATATTATTTCCTTGATAACTCAAAAAATAAATATTCGAACGAATTGAAGCTTGGTAACTAGTAGTAGAAAATCAACATAAAGACGTGTTTAAAATTTCGTAAGAACCGTACCCATAGAAAATTTGAAAAAAATGATGAAAAAAAAAATTTTTAAGTACCGTACCCCTAGAAAATTTTTAAAAATCACGAAATTTATTACTATCACTATTATTTATTTTTCATTTTTTAGTTCGATTTATCAATTAGTTATTTGTTGACATGTGGTATTGAAATGTCTCACAAATTATTTCGCAATCTCATCATTTCATTCAAAATTTTATTAATCCTGGCGGTCCCAATAAGGATAATGGGAAACTGTTAGAACATGTTAGAACTGTTAGAATATGAGCCCAAAATGATATATCGCATGCGACAAATCGCCTTGCGATAGACAGGCTCCACTCTGTGAGATTTTGTACATGAGATACAGATAGTCCGCCGTATTCACAAATCATTCAATCTCCGTTAAGTCCTAACTGAGGTACTCAGTTAAGGATAAATTTGAATCGGAACCTCAGTTACCTAAAGTGAAAATCAACGTGAAACAGGCCAGTTTCACCACCGTTAAATACTTTAACTGAGGTTGCGATTCAAATTTATTCTTAACGGAGGACCTCAGTTAGGACTTAACGGAGATTGAATGCTTTGTGAATACGGCGGAGTATCTGTCTGCGCTTGTCGCTCATGCGATATCGCATCAGTATGAACTGCACCTGAAACATCACGTTGCAAATTGGCGGATGTGCCCGGTATGAGATAATAAGCTATAAATAATAATCAATTTTTGTGGATAATAAGGATAATGGGAAACTGTTATCAAATTATTGCATTGTCATCGGTTCTTGATACATATGCAAAGTTTCAAATTAATCAGACTTCTGGAAACTGGTGAAAATTAAGTTCAAAGATTCCGTTACTTACATACATAGTCAGATACAACCCAAGCTAATAAAAGCGTGTTAATATAGCACATGCTCCCTCCACTTCCTCCTACCTCCATGGTTTTAGCACAGATTACTGTGGTTAATCTGTGGTTTTAGGACAAGCATAGAAAAGTATCCATTCTCCAAATATAAAATTCAATCTCTGGTAATCAATTCTTAGTTATCTGGTTATCTGGTTATTTGTATTCTGTGCTGGTAATTTGCCGGCTCAGGTGGTGCAGTGGGGATAAAGACCTGCTGTACTGCCGGGGTCGCGGGTCGCGGGTTCGAATCCCGCTCAAGGGCATGGATGTTTGTGATTGTCACTATAATATAATCTGTGCAGGTGCACATGGCTCAAGCCGAGCACATTAAAAGAGAAGCTTTAAGGCTGGTTTATGCTGGCTGGTAACTTTAACCTGTGCTTTAACTTAATCATATATATATATAATATATATAGACATTTATTTTTAGTGTTACGCTTTATAATCAGACCAAATAATCCGTTAACTTATTAATTATTATTATTAATAATAAGTAAACGAGTTATTCAGTCTCAGAATCAACCATAGCGTTAGAAATCTATGTTTCAATTTTTAAGTTAGGGAATAAGTTAAAGTTACCAGCCAGCATAAACCAGCCTTTAATCTCTGGTAATAATTTACCGTGATCGCCCATAAAATAGTGAACCTTTTTAAAATTCATAGAGGAAAGTCTCCGCGGGAAACTTGAAATTGGTTAGTAGGTTAGGTACATTTTATATTTACATCATAAACACAACAAGTGAACAAGTCAAAATTCAAAAATTCCCATGGACTTGCCTCAAAGTATAAAGAAATTAGATGAAGCTGTAATTAACAGAATTGCTGCTGGAGAAATTATTCAAAGACCTGCCAATGCGCTGAAGGAATTGATTGAAAACAGGTATTCGAAAGATTATAATCAAATTTAAAATTAATTATGCTTTAAAATCTTCAGTTTAGATGCGAAATCATCCAATATTCAAATAACTGTTAAGAATGGAGGACTCAAATTATTACAGGTTGGTTAAATTTTTTGTTTCAATATTTCTTGCTATATTTCATGATATTATAGATACAGGATAATGGCACAGGAATTAGAAGAGACAATTTTGACATCGTATGTCAACGTTTTACTACTTCTAAACTCGAGAAATTTGAAGATCTATCGGCAATAGCCACTTATGGATTTCGAGGAGAAGCGTTAGCTAGTATAAGTCATATTGCCCACCTCACTATTACTTCTAAAACATCAAACGAAGTGTGTGCATATAGGTATGTATGCTTTTCAATTCATATCTCTTTATTAACAAATATATATATTCCTGATCGTAATTTCAAAGTGCTGCCTATATTGATGGCCAACTTCAAGGAAGCCCAAAGCCTGTGGCTGGTAATCAGGGAACCATAATCAGTGTTGAAGATTTATTTTACAATATGATAGTTCGAAAGAGGGCATTAAGGAGTGCTACAGAAGAATATCAGAAGATATCTGAAGTTGTTAGTAAATATGCAATTCATAATGCTAAAGTAAGTTTTTCTATGAAGAAATCAGGTGAAAACAATGACATTCGCACTCCTCCGAACTCAAATACTGTTGAAAACATCAGGATTATTTATGGAAATTCAATTGCAAGGTAAATATTTCACATTGCGCTAATATTTCTTTATTCTACCAGCATCTCTTACTAAAGTATCAATGAATATTCATATATTGGAGTTATATATATTAAATCATACTTATCCTATCCTCTCATTTTATTTTTTATACATATATCACAACGTTAACAATGTCTTTTGATAATAACCCTACAACTCCTTGGATATTTTTGTTGTGATATTGTAGCTGATAGTTATTAAAACTGAGATTACTGATTGTATTTTTGATATTATTTATAATTATTTCAGAGAACTTCTAGAGTTTTCCTTGGAAAACGAACCTCTCAGTTTTAAAGTAAATGGTTACGTCACAAACGTAAATTATTCCAGTAAAAAGATGATATTCCTCTTGTTCATAAATCATAGACTGGTAGATTGTCAAAGTACGTATATTTAATTTGTTATTTTATTCTTTAAACCATTTAATTTTTTAGGCTTAAAAAAGTGTACGGACCAAGTTTACGCAACCTATTTGCCAAAAAATGCTCATCCTTTTGTTTATATGAGTTTAGAGATTAATCCAAATTATGTGGATGTTAATGTGCATCCCACAAAGCATGAAGTTCATTTCTTAAATGAGGAACAAGTTGTAGAGGCTGTAATAACAGCTTTGGAAACCAAACTCTTAGGTTCAAATAATTCTAGAGTATTTTACACTCAGGTTTGTTCCATAATTCTTTCACAGTCTTTTAATTAACATAACTAAGCAGAATAGCAAAAATTTCGATTTAAATTTGATTCACACAGTATAAGAATTTATCTTCAAATATTTTGAAATCCTATGAATGGTTCAAATAGTAGATATACAGTGTGAATCCTGACTAACTGTACATATTTCATAGAGAGATAAATGACTCTTAGCTGGTTCCAAAATTACCACCCCACATATTAGGGGTCTCCAACCATTCGTTTGAATTATACAGGGCAAGTTCCAGTTGTGGGTCGTATTTTCAAAATGCCCCATTCGATAATGACCATGCTATCAATTTGCCAAAATGTCTGTAATTTTTTGCCGAAAATGTTCTCAAACGATTAGGTTCGACTCACTGATGAAAAATTCGAGGTCAAATTTGATTCTATCAGGCCGGCCGTTGCCACGATAACTTTCGAACGGAAAGAGATAGCGACTTGAAATTTTCAGGGTAGATGGCCTGTCAAATGGGACGAACAAGTTCAATAATAGGCATAATCGGCCCAACGGTTTTCGAATACTAATTAAACTAATTTTGTTTTCAACCAATACAGATCTGATTGAATTGAAACTTGGTAACTATTTATAGAATACCTACACAAAGACGTAGTGTCAAATTTTGTGAGGATCGTATTACTAGAAAATTATTAAAAAATATTATTTATCTCGGGATAACTTGAGAACGGAAAGTGATAGCGATTCACAATGTTTAGGATATGTTACGAGAGAAATAAACTTTATTGATCATAATTAAAATCAAACGGCTATCGACCTAAGTCTTCCTGCCAATTAAAAAATTTCATTAACATAAATATATATCCATTATTTTCTCAAAGTGTTACAAGGTTTTTAAGTATTCGAAGATAGGGAGTGGTGGTAATTTTGCTTTCGGTAGTGTTCTGTAATTTTCGAATTTTTGGCTGAAAATGGTCTCAAACGATTTGGTTCGACTCACTGATCAAGAATCCGAGGTCGAAATCGATTCTGTCCGGCCTGCCGGCCGTAGGCACGATAACTCTCGGACGAAAGGAGTTAGAGGATTGAAATTTGCAAGGTGGGTTTGGAGCGTAAATATCTCGGACGAGTTCGTTAATGGGCGAAATCCATCAAGCGGTTTCGGAGTTATGGCCGATTTTAGTAAAAACATTTTTTATGAATTTTCTGAAACCGATCTATCTGAAATTTAGCATCAAATTGTAGAATCATGACCTTTATACGCGTGTGAAGTTTTGTATTGACCAGGTTACCGCAAAGTGTAAAAAAAATTTTTTTTCTACAATAACTCTCGAACGGAATGAGCTAGGCAGTTGAAATTTTCAGAGTAGGTTAGGGAGATGAATATCTCGGTCAAGTTCGTTATTGGGCAAAATAGGCCAGATGGTTTCGGAAGAACGAAAAAAAAATTTTTTTTTAAGTAACAAATTTCAAATTAAATTTTTATGTAAGATGCAGTTTCACCATAAAAACCCAACAATATCATTTTCAACTCCAACAAGCTAATACTTTCGAAGATATGATTTTTCGAAATTTCAATAATGAATCGTACTTCTATGTTTTCACAGAATGCTATAATTATTCTATCTAAGCTTCATTATATGATCTGTGTTCATACTCATATATGTCATCCTGTTCTATAAGAGAGAGTCAAATTCATTTCAGCTATTTTAATTTGATTTCTTCCATGGTACATGGTTCTCATTCTCAGATTGCTCATTTAATCTTGACAAATAAACTATTATTTGAATAGAAGTTTCTTTATGATGCAGTTCTATCATAAGAATACATTGATATAATTCCCAACTCTCAGAAACCAATACTTTCGGAGGTATAATTTGTCTGTTTGAAAAAGAGAGCCAGAAAGCTCCTGTCCACAGGGCTTGAACCAATTTTTCTTATTACATTGAATATTTGATGTTGAAATTGTTGGAGGGTGAGTTGTGGAGGTTTGGCTCTTGAATCCAAACTGGTATGAAGGAATAGATTCTCCTGCTGTACAGATCCTCTCCGTCAGAATTTTTTCAAAATTTTTTCCCAACACCGGGAGTAATGTTATTGGTCTGTAATTTTCTACATTTGAGATTAATAGGAATAATACCCATCTGAAATTTTCTTGATAATTCCTCAATAACTCAAAAAATACAAATCCAATCCATTTCAGACATAGTAAGTAATTAGTTGTAGAATGCCAAGGCGCAAATTTTTTGCGAAATTTTGTGAGGATCGTACACCACTAGAAATTAAAAAAAAATCATTGAAAGAGATTCTATATCTCAGAAACTATCTGTCCGCTTGCGAGAGCCTTCAAAACCTAGCTTTATAGCCAAGTTCCAAATTTGAACACGATCGTATCTATATTGTTGGAGATCCGAGCAGCCTTGTTTGAGTTCAGTATCTGGATGGGTGACCGATGCCACGATAATTTTTCTAACAGGAAAAGATAGCGAATTGGAATTTTGGAGTAGGTTGTGCATCCGAAAGGGACAGTTAATTCCATTGGATTTCGAGTTATACCCATCTGAAATCTTGTTATTTCCTGTAGAACTCAAAATATACTTATTCCATTCTAATTAATACTCAGTAATTACTTGTAGAATGCCGACGCGCTAATTTTCGCGAGATTTCGTGAATATCTTATCACTAGAAAAAAAATTTAAAAATATTTTTCTTGAAAAAATGTAACATGTTAATTTAAGCAAATTTTTCATTTGAGAAACAAAATACGAAAAATGGTACTTTTTCATTATCATTTGCAATAAATTTGGAATAATTTAGTTCTACAGCTTGCCCTCCAGTTCCAGAGTTCTGATGAACTCCAGTATCTAGGATGGCTTCAAGGAGACTACGTCTTCATTCCTGCAGATTTCTTGCCCAAAGCATTCCTTGCGTTGGTTTGAGATGGCGAGACATTCCATAATCAGATGATCGTTTGTTTCATCCTCATTCCAACAGAATCTGCAATCGTCAGTTTCTGCTATCCCTAATCACATCATATGCTTCCTAAGGCTGCAGTGCCCTGTGAGGAAACCATATATTTCTTGGATCTGATAGTGTCAAAGTTAAGTGATACATTCCTGGGAAATATCTCCAGAAAATCTGATAACTTCTTTCTAGGTTAATTTCCACAGATCTTTCTATTGCAAGTACTTCTGCCTGAAATGCGATAGTGAGCATTTGGTACCTGCCCCAATACTCCAGCGCCAGCTCCTGTATTTGTTTTTGAACCATCTCTGTACCATTTAATGACATTTTTTTTAAGAACTTGCGTGGTAGATTCCCAGTCCCAGTCTTTTTTCCTGATGTAGTTTGTTGGAGTCGCTGTGTCTACGAAACGCGTCACAATATTAAATAAATTAGTTTATAATTTTTTATCGAGTTAAATTTGGTATAGATGGTTTTAAAAAGATTTATAGCAAAAAGTCTAATGTCTTATCGCAATTCCACCATCTTTTATGAATCTGTTTTCCAGTTTTATTTTAGTTTTACTCAATTAATTAATCAATCAATTTTCAATCAAAAGCAGATGGATTCCGATGCAATGAAAGCACTTAAACATTTACTTATCAAAATTAAAATTTCCAGGATAATCCTTCCGTACCAAATTTATTGCACATGATGATAAAAACAAATCAAAGTACAATTTTTCGTAATGTGTTTCTGAAATAAAAAATTTGCTTGTGAATAAAAATGAATTAAATCTGATTTTGAGTTCAGATTAATATGTAGTGGTTTTCCAAATTTATTTTATTTATTTCCACATTTGTCTGTTTTCTATGGAAATTGGTGAGGTCATATAGAATTCTTTGAAATAATTTTCAAGTACAGTTCATCAGGATTCACTCTGTATTACTCTTGAATAAAAATGTATGCAATATTTGTTCAGCTCATAAATTAGTATTAGAAGTTCAATATGGATATTCTACTATTATATTTCAGGCGAAGCTTCCTGGTGTTCAGGTAGAACCTCTTTTATTCAAAGATAAAACTCGCAATGAAAAAGATAAAATCAACACAACAATAAATCCAAAGCATTTAGTTCGCACAGATGCAAAAGAACAAAAATTAGACAAATTCTTTGGAAGTCCTGTTGCAAGAACTAATGAACCAATAATGTCCAAAAAGGAATTAAATATATCACTTACAGAAGAGCAGTTTGAAACAGAACATGAAAATTTCATGAAGGCCGGAGAAAAATTTGAAGACAGAATTCTGAATAAGAGTGTACAGGATATAGAAAAGGGTTACAATGAAGTTAAGACCATTGAGAGTAATAAAATTGTGACCACTTCTATGTCTAATATAAGCAAGTAAGAACACTATTTTATTTGAAGTCGAGTAATATGGATTCAATCAAAAAATGTGTGATATACCTGATTTTTGCACTCGACATTTTTTCGTTGTTTCTGATATTGTTTGGATGCCAGAGCTACAGATTGCACCCTTTTTGTTGAAAATTGAAGATTTTGTTTTGAATGAGGCAGGTACAAGCATGTCATAGAACACTCAATTCGTTTTGAAAAATTTCAGAAATAGAAGATCTATTCTAATTCATATAAGTAAACAGATATACTGGGCCCAGGAAAATGGGTGTTATGTCAGATATACGACAGGACATTCACAGATATGATGACAATGATAAATTTTCTTACAGGCCCTGCTCATGGAGACATGGGCTCCTGAAGGAAATGGCTAAATTAGGTTTTTCTTGAATAACTAAAATTCCTATTCAGCGGCGACCATTCTCTGTTGGTTAAAAATTAACAGTACTGTACCTAAGGTGTGGTAAGGACACATTGACAAAACCCAGATCTTAGCTGATTCTTCCAACTCGCACAAGTCCTCAACAGCTTTTATGAGGAGTCTGCTTGGAAGGTCTAAGGGTGTTAGTAGAATCATAATACATAATTCCCTAAAAATGTAATTTGATAAAAACTAGATAGAACCCCTCTGAATATTGTCCTCGGAACATATTCAACCTTTGTAGATTGCCAGGGCTGGACTAAGTTGACTTGATTAATGCTTATATTTTTAACTCCCTGTATATATATATATATTCTTTTGACTGTATGATGAATACCTACTAAAAATATTTCTGGGTAGCTTGAATCTTAAGTTGAAAACTCTTTGGCGCGCTTGTTCACGTTGACCAATTTGAATTGAATTATGTGTGCTTTAAGCTCAGTGTATAGAGCGAACCAGAGATCTAGTCAGACGGGAGTGGCCACCATTCACTGTTGGGTCAAATATTATATTATATTAACAATGCTGTGCCTAAGCTGGCGTGAGGATACAGTAACAAAGTCTATACAGAACACAAAAGGCTCACCCAACTCGCACAAGCTCCTTGGAGTGTTTGAGGTGTCTCTTTGGGGAAGACCTAGAAAGGTCAGTAAAATAATATTAATATCAGAGAGTTGTTTTCAGCCCATTTCTTCCAGTTTATCCTTGCGCGCCAAAGCAGATCGACCTCACTTAAGTGCTTTTTTAGCTTTTTTACTTCTTTCATAGTGAATTCAATCTGCATTTGCTATTAACATAATTACCCATGATTATACTGACCTAGGTTCTTCCCAAGTTGACCCCTCCGAAGCTCGAGTTAGGAGAGTCAGTTGTGTTATGTGTAGGTTTTGTCACTGTATCCTTACGCACCTTAGGCAAAGCACTGTTAATATTTGACCAAACCGTGAATGGTGGCCACTACCGTCTATCTAGATCTCCAGTTCGCGCTATCCATTGCGCTTAAAGCATTCATCATTCAATTCAAATTGGTCAAAGTGAACAGGCGCTCCAAAGAGTACAGACTTCAGTCACTTGCATCCTAGCACAAACAACACCATAAACAGCCAGTTCACTTATGCGCATGCGTAATTCACTCGTCACCGAAAGTTCTCTCTATAATGCTGCCTGCACCGAAAACCATGGACAAAACGTCTGCTCATGTGCAGAAATAAAAATGTCCAAAGAGGGCAGCGTGAATTTCAAAATTGGTACTAGGGATCACAGTATGGACACCAACACGGAAAGTACGCTATTTCACTGAAACTGACGTGAAAGCGCACAGAATTGCCATAAATTTTCCTTTAAAACCTCACAATAATCTCTCAGCACCAGTCCATTCGTGGCTAGGACAAAAACTCCAACAGTTAAATCACTTTTCGTCTGCTCATGCGCAGAACGAAAAAATTTCCGAAAGAAGCAGCGTTCATTTCAAAATTGAACACTCCACCTCGGACACTACGCTATTTCCTCGAAACTGGCTTTCACACACACATAATTAACACGAGGTGGTAAGATGGTCTTCCATCCGCTGCAAGTTCAGGCAAAATTCGATTTTTTTTTTAATTCCACACATCCCTCTTGCACTCATTCAATCGTACTTACACCTATATTATCCGTCCGATTAAGAAATAGTAGAATTTCTTCAAAACCATCCAGTGCGCATGCAGAACTCTCAAATGACAATTTCACGCATTTCACATTAAAATGATCAATAATATAAAACTCGCCTAAGATTTCACAATTCGTCCATATTTAAATTAGTTGCCCTTGTGCATATGATAGCGATCGCAATAATCATATAAAGCACGTGTAGGAACCGAATTAGCACAGGCTGCTTATGCTTCCTTCGTGCCGATGCTATATTTTGCCTACGAATTGGAGGTCCTAGAAGCTGAAGGCACAACTTGGTTGCTCGCTCCTGTTGTGGTGTTACCTGTTCTCTGTTTTCTTTCCATCTGTTCGTTGGTTTTTTGGTTGTCCTATCCTGAAGAAGCCATTTAGCAGAAACACGTGTCGGTAGGTACCAGCAGAATGATTTGTCTCTGCTCCTTTTGCGGAATTACCCGTGAAAGCTTCACATTTAAATAATTTTATTTCAATAATGCTTCCCTGATTTGATACTGTACTCATTAGTTTCTTCAACAACCAACTTAGAAATGATAACAATGGATTCAGTGAATATCTCTTCAAAGAACCCGCAATTGACAATAACATTTTTTATTCAAGGTGTGTAACGGAGCTCACCAGCGTGCTGGAATTAAGAAAATTGGTAGAAGAAAGCTGCCATAAAACATTGCGAGAAACATTTGCCCAGCACGTTTTTGTTGGAGTTGTGGATCTGAACCGCGCCCTTATGCAACACAATACCAAACTATACCTCTGTGATACTAAAAAACTCCTGGAAGAACTGTTGTATCAGTTTATCATTTATAATTTCCAGAACCTGGGCAAAATCAATCTCTCAGAGAAAATTCCGATTGGAGAACTTGCTTTGATAGCTCTAGATTTGCCAGAGACTAACTGGACTCCAGAAGACGGACCAAAGGAAGAGTTGGCTCAACGTGTAGTTGAGATTTTGGTTGATAACTGTGATATGTTAGATGACTATTTTTCTATGGAGATTGACAAAAGTGGTCATTTGTGCTCTATGCCATTGCTTCTAGGTAAATATATTACTTTACTCCTTGAATGAAGATAATTCTCAAAATAAATTCACATGTTGAGATTGTTCCTAGATATCCGTTTATTATTTAAATAGCATTCATCAGCATTGAAAACTTATACTTCTTATTGTACAAGCATTTACAATGTACAGGGGCGGAAATGTGAACGATTTTTGTTCCCATTGTAAATATGACTCCATCCATGCATATCTATTGCTATAACACCCAGTCGTTGACAACAAAAAAATCATAATTTATTGAGGTAATATCAAATAAACGGAAATAATTATAAAATCCCCCAACATATAAACGATGGTGAGAAAATGAGGGTAATTGCTAAACTGGAGGAGAATTGATCGCTAAATGCGACAGCAGAAGCCTTAAATGTTAGTAAAACTTATATTTTCAACCTGAAGCGACGCTGGCGCATTCAACGTCCGATCCGAGTTGGAATTAGAAGAATATCAGATCAAAATGAAGACAATGCGCTTATCAATTATATTAAGGAGTATCCATTTGCAACTGCTGTTGAAGCATGTCAGTTCACTGATTTCCCTGGATCCGTAAAAACAGCGCGAAATGGAATCAAGGAATGCAACTTAAAGAACTATTCTGCAGCAAAGTAGGCATTCTTAACAGAAGGTCATAAAATGAAGAGATTGCAGTTCGCAAATGAATATTTAAATTTGGATGACAATTTTTGGACAGCAGTCCAACTTCGGGTTTATAGACCTAGAAACCGAAGGTATGACGAGGATTACGTCCACTCTGTAAGAAATAGTGGTCGCTTTTCAGTGAGTGCGTGGGCTTGGGTAAGCATCTATGGAACATGTGTCTGCTGTAAAATAGATGGGAGCTTACAAAGAAATATTAGAAAATGTAATGATACCTTCGGTTACGCAGGTGTTCCCCGAAAACTTTATATTTCAGTATGATAATTCTCCTATTCATATTTCGAATATAGTAACAATGGATGCAGGAAGAAAATATAATCGTATTACCTTGGACTGCAAGAAGTCCGGACATGAACCCTATGGAGAATATTTGGGGGCATATGGCAAAATTAATGTATAATCGAAATTTCACACCAGCAAATGCCCAAGAATTATGGGAATCCATAGAAAATGTTTGGGAACATATTATATCTGATACGAATGAAACGAGATCATTAGTTTTATCAATGAGGAGTCGCCTGGAAGCTGTTATAGCAGCCAATGGTGCTTCTATAAAATATTGATTATGTTTTATCAATAGATATAAAATATTTAATCTCGTTGACTGGTTTTCATTCAGAGTTTAAATCAAGGATCGGCAACTGGCGGACGCGGTCCGTATTCGGGCCGAAAGAAATCGAAATCTGTTCCTCCAAAAATTTGAATCTATACCTATTCATAAAATAATTGAAAAAAAATATTAAGCAAATAAATATATGCCAGTGCTATGTTTGTCAATGATTCTAGTATTTTACAAGAAATACAGTGACCGAAACTTAGTGTGGATTCATGCAGCCCTAATTAACGAGTATCGAGTAACAATTAACAATTACAAATAGTGAGTAAAAGTTGAACCTCATATATCTCAATGAGAGTGTTCATGCAGCCAAGTAACAATTATCAATTAACAAATAACAAGTAGGAGTTCGCCAACTATGAACTACTTTAATTGACCGAGGTTTTGTACTTGTACGCAACTCGTGCGCATCTGAACGCAGATTAGACAGTCCGATGATGTAAATATAACCTCACTTTGTGAAATATTTAATTTATTTAGTGTGTATTTATAGCCGTATTCTTTTTACCTTGTTGCATCTCAATAGATGCATAGAATCTTGCATTTTGCCTTCTAACTACTGAGTCAGAACTGAGAATCTCAGTTAATCTCAGCTAAAGTTGGTAAAAAGAATACGGCTTATGTGGGTTCCGTGTTATCACATTTAAAAATTGGATTTTAAACACTTGTTTTCAATTACAGGGGAAACAGGATATTTTGAAAATTAATACCTCGGATCTTTGGCTTGTGGGTTTTTATTTCTTAATTGTTAATTTGAGTGCATGAATGCTGCATTTTTGTACTTATTTGGTAATTCATAATTGTTGTTTGATACTTTTTACTTGATAATTGTTATTTGATGCTGCATGAATCCACACTAAGTGTAGATACGTAACTGTTATTGTAGTGTAGACCTGGAAGTCGCAGCAATTTACTCAAAGTATGCGGACTCCATTTCAAATTACTTGCCGACCCCTGGTTTAAACATTGAACTATATACTAACTGGAAGGGATCCGTCCATACAACATACGTTTGAAAAGTGAGGCAGGGGCAACAAAGACAAAGATAGCACTATTTACGGTAACCTGTCTTTGTTGCACTCATACAAGCGAGTTATGTTTACCTACATTAATTGTCTTTTGCTTTGAAATTCAGGTAATTGGGGATTGCCTTCATTCGTAAAGTGCGATATTATTGATGACGAACATTTATTTCGTTTTGGTGTGCCATTAGTTCAGCTGTCTTTATCGTGTGAAGTTTAAAAAGTACAAAACTTTGTTGGTGCGAGTTGTGATTGGCGATAGTTTCAAACTTTTAATATAAATAAATCAACAGTTTTAATTAACAATTAATAAAAATGGTTATATATTGTGTATCGTTTGGATGCAAGAACGAGCAAGATCATCGGTTTGAATAGGTTTTCAGGGGTGAGTTGATAATATTTAGATTTGAATATAAAATAAAATATATGAATAGCAAGAACATTGATAGATTCAAAGTGGATTTATTTGTTATAGGTTTCCATTCAAAAGACCTGATATACTGAAGTTATGGATTAAGGCAGTTCACAGGGAGAATTGAACGAAATCACCAAACTTTGTGGGGACCATTTTCTTCGAACTGATTACATAGTGCGAGACCTGGATGTACTTCTAAATTATTTAAACCAGATGCTGTTTCTAGTGTATTTTCATATTCCAAGCATTTGAGACCGCAAATTGTTGAACCTCGACGGAAAATAAGAAAAGTGGTAGATAGGTATCTTATGATGTAAATGAGAAAATAATATATTTGAAGCCCTCTTGGAAGAAAATAAACGAATTTTTTTCAGGAATTGTCTGGATGTTCCTAATAAGAATGTTAGTGGGCATACCATATTATCACCCGCAGATGTTAATTTACCGTCAACTTCAAGAAGCTCAAAAGTTAGAATGTTGATTGATCGTGAAACTCGAATGTTTCTTTTAATGAAGATATATTATTACGAAGAAAAGTAAAAACATTTAAAAAGAAGCTGAAGAGGAGAGAAGTGAACATTTCTAAGATGAAAGAAGTCATTCATTCAATTTCAAAAAAGTGGCCATAGCAATTTAATGAAAATCTAGAAGTCTTAAAAAAATCATGTTCAAGGTAATAACAACAAAATTACATTTTTAAACTCAAGAGCTACAGCATATTCTTTTCAGGTTTGCCTCCGCAGAAAAGCAAATTCGTCTTCTGTTATAAAGTGGAACCTTTTTGACAAGCAAAATAAACTTAATGCAGACAATCATAAATTCAGTTATAGATCAGTCTTTTTAAACCTAGATCCTAGTATCCTGTTGTTCAAGTATTTTCAGTTGAGGAATGTCATGAAATTCAGATTTTCGGAAAATAACGTTATATTTAATGTGCCGAATGTATCACAAAAGTAGACAATTGAATTTAGTATTGCAAGGAAAAACTGACAATACTTGTCTTATGTGGCAACTGTTAAATTATTGTTGAATAAGTAGTAGTAGCAGCTATCTGTAGGTACAGTGTGTTTTAATATTTAAATAAAATTTGCATTTGCGATCTTCTTTTCAGTTTATTTACCAACCACATAGGAGAAAAATTTAAATTTGACTTGAACCATGTACTATTTGCATTATTACTTTGATCCTGATAAATTGTTCAGAAAAAAAATCACGTTTACTTCTAAATAAGCATACAAAATTTAATATAAACAAAGAAAATCGCGAACGTGCCATTAACTGATATGAGATAGAAAGAGATAGATATCCGTAAGCAATGCGGGTTGCATATGCAATCGTTTTGCCTCACTTTTGACTCAAGGCGGGTCCCTTCCAGGTATATATAGAGTTTACTGGGTTTAAATGAACCTGCGAAGCGTTTGCACTTTGGACTTTCATGGACTAGCAATGCAAAACCACAGAATAGAGCTATTCTGTGTCAAAGCCTCATTTAATCAACTAAAAATTGCCAAATATGCCCTGTAAAGTGGATTTTGCTCATTAACGAACTTAGTCGGAGCATTTGGACTCCCAACCTTCTCTGAAAATTTCAACTATCTAACTCACTGCGTTCGAGCGCAACCTGCCGTCGGCTAGACGACCTCAGATTATTCATGAGCCCAGGTAACACAGACCTCGCATAGAGAGGTTACAATTTGGATCTGAGAGGTTACAATTTGGATGAAAATGCGAGCTCCCAATGTGAGATCCTCAAGATATCACACAGATAACCAGGATAAGATATTCCTATTGCGACCTCCTAAGGATCGGGATATCCTGTTGCGAGATCCTCAAGATATCACATATGTAAGCAGAATAAGACATTCCCATTGCGAGCTCCTAAAGATATCACACAGAGAATCAGAATAAGATATTCCTATTGCGAACTCCTAAAGATATCAGACAGATAACAAAAATAAGATATTCCTATTGCGCGATCCTAAAGATATCCCACATATAACCAGAATAAGACATTCCTGTTGCGAGAACCTCAAGAATTCACATATGTAACCAGAATAAGATATTCCTATTGCGAGCTCCTAAAGATATCCCACAGAGAACCAAACTAAGACATTCCTGTCGCGTGCTCCTATATTCATCGCAAGTATAACCAGAATAAAACATTCCCATTGCGAGCTCCTAAAGATATCACACAGATAACCAGAACAAGATATTCCTATTGCGAGCTCCTAAAGATATCCCACAGATAACCAGAACAAGACATTCCTATTGCGAGCTCCTTAAGTCATCGCAAGTATAACAAGAATAAGATATTCCTATTGTGGAGGTCCTCAAGATTTCACATAGGTAACCAGAATAAGACATTACTATTCCGAGCTCCAAAAGATATCACACAGATAACCAGAATAAGATATTCGTATTGCGAGCTCCTAAAGATATCCCACAGATAACCAGAATAAGACATTCCTATTGCGAGCTCCTTAAGTCATCGCTAGTATAACAAGAATAAGATATTCCTATTGAGGAGATCATCAAGATATCACATATGTAACCAGAATAAGATATTACTATTACGAGCTCCTAAAGTTATCACACAGATAACAAGAATAAGATATTCCTATTGCGAGCTCCTAAAGATATCCCAATGATAACCAGAATAAGACATTCCTGTTGCGAGATCCTCAAGATATCACATATGTAACCAGAATAAGACATTCCCATTGCGAGCTCCTCAAGATATCACAAGTGTAACGAGAATAACACATTCCATTGCGAGGTCCTAAAAACCTCGCTAATTCAACAAGAATAGGAAATCAGGTGGCGTGTTGCAGGGATCTACTCCATCCCTACTCTGCACTTCTCGTTTCCACTGGTAGATGGCGCAATCGTCTACTCTGTACCCGGAAGAACAACCCCATCGCTAATAACCCGAGTGGAATATTGATCTACGCATCAGTGTTGCCAATTACCGGGAATTTTCCCGAATTTCGGGATATTTTATGCTTCTTGGGAATTTTGCCGGGATATGCCATATTCCGGGAAATATCCGGGAATTTCATTTATCTCAGTTGAAATTTTTTTGCTTTGCTATTTTCGAAAATTAGATCCATTCAAATATGATATGTTTGTAATAGCGAATTCCATTGGTAGAACTCGTGCGCACTGAGTGCATGAATCGTATTCCATTGGAGAATTTCGTCGAGCATTTTGACGTCCAGTGCAACATTTTTTGCACTCAGTGCAGCACCAGTGCACCACTGGTGCTGCCAATGGAATACGCCATTGGTAGCCTGAATGGGGGATTCGTGATTTCTGTGTTCCATAATCAAATGTCACAAAACCACGTGTTTTGATCATGGAGGTATTTTTTATAGGAGTTCTACTTCCATGGATTTGATACGTTTCGTGTTCTATGCACCGATTGTACCATTACGAAACCATTTCATCGCAAATTTTTTCGTCACGAAACTCGAGATTGTAGTAACCACTAATAAAAGATTCTTTCGCCAAATTAATTTGTTATAATATTACATCTTGAAATGGCGTGCGCAAACTCTCTGATTCAAAGTTATAGGCAAGAGGCTACTAATGGAGACATTGTGTGACGTCATACTGCATACCTATACTGTTGTTCGGGAAAAACCGGGAATTTTCAGTTGCCATGCTGGGAAATTTCAGTCGAAGCCTCTGGCAACACTGCTACGCATCGATGTCATGTATTCGGCGCCACACATGTACTATGTACTGCACATTTGGAGGATATTTATATTATAGATCCATATCGCAGCCATCTTCTCTCAGTACTGCCCCGGTTGGGCAGCCTGAGAAGTGAGAACTTCCCCATGTGATATCTCTGAGATGTTACTGGGATCATCCCCTGTGGAGGACATTTGGAGGTGATGGAGAGGTCTGGGCAACCTCTCTGCGATATCTCAATAAACCTTTCAAAATACTCCCCAGGGTGAGCAGTTTGAGAACTTCCCCATGCGATATCTCTGAGATGTTACTGGGCTCATCCCCTTTGGCGGACATTTGGAGGTGATAGGGAGCTCTTGGCGATCTCCCAGCGATATCGCAATAGGCGTCACAATATCCCGGCATCAGAAGCTCGCCGAGACATCTCTGGGAGGTCCCTGTGTTACCTAGGAGTGAGTCGAAACTAATCGTTTGAGACCATTCTCGGCCAAATATTCGAAAAATACAGAAATTTGGACGAATTGATAAACACTCTGTTCACCTGAATAGCGCGACATAAAGGAACTACAGTGGACCCCCGGTAGTCCGGAATTATTTGAACAAAAGTACCTTGTAATCCAACAAATTACCGATAAAAATACATATTTCAGCAGTGATACGCTTTTCGGATTTTACAAGGGGCGCCGGATAAGACGGAGGCCGGATTACCGCCGGGGGTCCACTGTATCATGAAACGTCTTACCAACGACCTAAAGGGAAATTTTGAATGTGGATTTTTATGAATTGTACAGTCTTTCGTTAATGAAGTTATCGTTCCTGGTTCAAAAAAAAAAATATATAAAAATACTTTTATTTTTTTCATTTCAAGGGTTATACCAAAATCCTAACCAATCTTAAGATTGATGAATTGACATTTATTTTTAGATAATTATTTTCCTAATATGGCGGATCTTCCAATGTTCATCATTCGGCTTGCAACAGAAGTTACCTGGGATTCGGAAAAAGAATGCTTCCATACATTTGCCCGAGAAACTGCAAGATACTATGCTAAAATATCGATGGATACTAAATTCGAGTCTAATGATTGGCAATGGGTAATTCAACAAGTTGTATATCCTGCCATAAAAGATTTTTTTATTCCTCCAAAAGAATTCACTGAAAATGCTGCTATTCTAGAAGTAGCAAATTTACCGAACCTATACAAAGTTTTTGAGAGGTGTTGAATGTGAATTGTTATGTTGTTTAAGCTTCTCTGATGTATATGTGTAAAGTTGAAATATAAATAATAGCTACTAATATTGTTAATATATCAATTTTATCCGAACAAGTGAACTGTCTTGTAATCATGACCTAAAATATATATACTCCATTCACTTTTATAAAGTCTCCCGGTTGGCCATGACTTAGGTATCACGTTTTTTAACTAAAACGAAGGTAGGTTGGCTCTTCTGAAATATCGTCAATGTCAAAACAATTCTCTGAGACATTGCCAATTTCTACTCTCAACTCAACAATCAACATAATGTTCCATCTTGGACAAGATATTATCACAGATTATCTTCGAATAATACAGAGTTCTTCGCTTTGAATATGTCGAAAGCAGTTTTGAAGAAATAGACAAACTATCAGGGAGTGCTATACAGAACTGAAATCTGCATTAGGAAAACTTAGCACATGTTGAACTCTCGAATGAAATTACCTACTTAGTTTCCTATCTTATCACTATATTTTATTAACGTTCAACAGTGACACGGGTTCCGTAGTACTGCTACATTTTTAAACTGGTGTATTTCAAGTTGTGCAACAAGATATTCAAATATCTTCTATAGGCTTATTTCTTGAATATTTCGAAAAGTGGGAAATTCCGTAGGTACGTCAGTTCGTTTAGAAGTTTTCCTGTCGGGTTATTCCAGGTACTTGTATTCTTTTTTCAAATGAACTAGCTATCTCAAAGTAACGGACTACTCTTTGACAGTCGCCAGGTCGTTGGAATTGTTGAATTCACATAATATCTTATCAAATTCATTATTTTTCCGAGAAAATTCACATTGTGAAAAATACGTAATTACTACGACTTCTATGTAGAGAGGACAACGTTGCGTAGTTATCTGACAGGAAAATGAGATTAACGTAACATTTTCAAAATATACACGGTGAAATGTGTCAAAATTTCATGG
The DNA here is from genome assembly GCA_937662695.2 of Halyzia sedecimguttata. Taxonomy (NCBI): domain Eukaryota; kingdom Metazoa; phylum Arthropoda; class Insecta; order Coleoptera; family Coccinellidae; genus Halyzia; species Halyzia sedecimguttata. The sequence goes on from OW569412.2 coordinate 42,728,770, forward strand.
CAACCGGGAGTCTTTATAAATGTGAATGGAGTTATGGAGTATACATATCAGATAGTCACATAGCACATGAGTTTATGCAGACAGATACTAAGAATATTCTGCCTCCAGATGTTGTGCTTCAATTGGTCATTTTGCAGAGCAATAAGATACCATCAATGTCTCTTACTGACTGATATATTATATTCATTAGAAATTCGGTCTCGTAACTATTTCAGAGAAGATTGGTTAAGGTTCATTTAAAAATTATATAATAATAATAATTACTTTATTCATCCTTTATGACATTTAACAATGTATAGGATAAGTCCAACAAAAAAAAATAGAGAAACATTCTGAGAGTTAGATAAGAATATTAGGTATATAACTAAACAAAATCAAATTTTCTTATCGGCAAGGTAATCTTCCATGCTATAATAGCATTTATCCATCAATAGACCCTTCACTGCACCCTTGAACTGTCTGGCATTCATCGACTTAAACCTAGTTGGCAAATGATTGAACAATTTTGTTCCTACGAAAGTTGGTGAAGCCTCGTATTTAGTGGTGTGATGTCTTGGAATGCAAATGGTATTGACATGTCGGGTATCATATTTGTGGAAGTCAGAGCATTTTTTAAGGGTATGCTCATTAAGTTTGATAAATAGCAAACAGTTCAGGATAAAAATACATGGAAACGTCAAAATATTACACTTCTGAAACAACGGACGACAAGAATCTCGAGGTTTCAAATCAAATATGAGTCTAATTATTTTTTTTTGACAAATAAACACCCGGCCCACATCAACCGATGACCCCCCACAGAATGACGTTATAACAGAGATGACTATACACCATACTGTAATATATTCCGAGTGGGGCATCTATGGGAAGTACGCTCTTAAGTCTATATAATATAATGCGTAGAATGAGTTGTTCAATTTTTTACACACAGTGCCACTTCAGGTTTCGGTCAACATACAACACAAGAAATCTAACGCACTCAGATGACACCAAATTTCCCTTATGATGTTTCACGTGGAATGAATCGTAGATTTTAAAATTTTATTATTTTGGTTTTCTCCAAGTTGACAATGAGTGCGTTCCGGTGACACCAATCTATGAAACAATTAACGACAACCCCACAAAGAGTTTCAAGTTCCTTCAGACTATCTGCTCCTATCGCAATAGAGGTGTCATCAGCAAAAAGGACTAAAACACACTGTGACATATAATTGGGTAAATCGTTTACAAAAAGCAGGAACAGCAGTGGCCCCAATACAGAGCCCTGAGGGACTCCCAGATCACTGTCATACTCGTGAGAGCAATGCCCATAAGCATATTTGATTTGTGAAATATATCATAAGTATATTTATTATACGAAGCCATTTATGAAGGACCCGATTGGCAGGAACGCTCTGGACTTGTTGATTTATTAAGAACGGTATCGCCATTTTTCATTATTATTTTTGAAAACGCTAAACAGCGTTCATGGCCATTGGGAAGATACTGTCTGAGCTCTGCGGGACTCGTTCTCGATTAATATAGAGTGAATGGTGGCATATGATTTCACGCTTCAAATATTCACTGGTGGGGAGAGGCTGATTTCCGTTTTTCGTCTCATAGGTGGCGTGGGCGATTAAAATGATCGACCAAGCCGGCTCTGAGAGGCTTAACCCGGGTCAGTTTAGTTGAATTTGTTGGGGAAGCTACAGAGTAATGATGAAGGCCAAGAAGCCAGAAACGCGTCTGCTCTTGCTTTCTCGGCAAATCAACGAACCCCCTGGGGTCTATTTGATTTGTGAAATATATGCATAAGTATATTTATTATACGAAGCCATTTATGAAGGACCCGATTGGCAGGAACGCTCTGGACTTGTTGAATTATAAAAGAATATGCATATATATTATTGTACCATAATTTACCTTAAAATTCCATAATTCTGGCATCGTTGTACCATAATTTTATATTCGACATCTAGCATCGCTGAAAACCACTCTCAATTTTGTTGTCAATGAGTAGTTATCCTTCATGACGCAGTGATGTGGCAAATAAAACGTTTTTGAAGTGACAGGTATTTCCGAATCGATGAGTGTCATGTGACCAAGTTCGATGTATTCTTCCATAAATAGTGAATATTGCCTTTTTATTTCCGGCTGTTTTTCTAATTTGCGTTCCAAAGCGTGAAATCTGTGAACAGCTTGTTCTCTATTATTTACTAAACAAATTGAATTTTTCCGAAGTGGAAGCTTGACAACGAATCTTCCTTCTTTAATCCTTGATACGTTATCCAAAAAAATGATTTTCACACGCTAATTCTTCCTTCGAGCACTTCGCATATTTTTCGCTGATCTCTTCAATGAACCAGAATCTTTCTAACTGTTTTTGTAGGGTTGTGGTTCGACTCAAATTACAGTAAACTTAGGGTTGCCAACCGTCCTTTATTTCAAAGGACAGTCCTTTAATTTAAAAATATGTCCTCCTCCCCCCCCCCCCCCCAGGAGCGAAGTCCTTGATGTCCTTTATTCCAATAGCTCGGAGTTGGCAACCCTAAGTAAACTCTTGATTGAGTTGAGTATGCGTTCTGTATTTGTCCTGAAACGATCCAACCTACTTTTGAATTTTGTAAGATCAAATTTTGACCCTTGACCGAAATTTTACCTTCTAGTAAAAGCTGGTAGAATATCCCAGCACCCAACAAAATATCGATTTCACCGGGTTCATTGAAATCGGGATCAGCAAAAGTTAAATTACTAGGAAGATTCAAAAGAGAGGTATCGAATCGAAACTGTGGAACATTTCTGGTTATCTGATCAATCACGAGAAATTGAATTTCGGTTTGGAAGCTTGCATTCACAGATTTCAACCTTGTTCTTTTGTGGTATTCGAAATATTTGTAGACGCAGCGTTTATACCTGTTACAGGAACGTTTAGCCTATTACCCCGGCTCCACACGTTGGGCCAACGTTGGCCCCAACACTGTTGGCCCAACGTGTGGATGGGGTAATTTTTTATCAAAGGAAAATAGCGCCAACAATCGCGACGACTTCATCGCCATAAAAACATCGCAAAGTATTCTTCGCGATGTTCTCGTCTACATCTGCAGTCAACGTAACGTGACGATTATTCTTGAGAATTAAAATGGAGGAAGCAATGGCGTTCTATTATAATTATGTGATTGAAATTATCTGCTACAAGTCATAAATTTCCTGCGAAATCAAACATGCACTCAAAATCTGGACCGCTACTGAACTGAACACCGAAGTCGAATACTGCATCATAAAAAACCCTTTGAGTCGTGCCAGTTTACGAACAGTCCGGCGAAGTATATTCGTCTTCGCCGGAACACATCGCGATTCCACGAAGTACCCGGCCACATTGCAGCGAAAACGCGAATATTTGCAAAATCGTGTGGAGCCGGCCTTACAGTGTAACTTTAGTTTTTTACAAAGTTGAGTTGTTATAAATGATGACTGACTACCGTTATCGAGAATGGCTCTACATTTTTGGAAATGGTTTTTGCTGTCGACTACATATATATTATGGCGGTAGAAATTAGTACGAGATTTTGATTTTTTGTGCGATTGTTTGCATGTAGATTACTAATTGTATGTAATGTCGAATTACTGTTTGCGTTCGTATGTTCGGTTTCAAAAGTTGGTCGGAGATTTTCCGCAATTGTTGTGTCTGAATGTGCATGCCGTTCTTGATGGAGCAAGGTATTGTGTTTCTTGTTACATGTTCTGCAGTGTGTAGAAGAACATTCTTGAACGGAATGTCCCTTTCTAAGACAGTTCACGCACGCTTTGAGACGTTTGATTTCAAAGAATCTAGCTGCCGCCTAGAGTTTTTTTAAAATCGAGACATCGGTATATATAGTGTTCTCCTTTACAGAAGATGCATTTTGCTGCAACCTTGTTAGTTGACAAATGAACGTGCGATGACTTTAATTCGTACGCTCTTTTGTGATAGTGATTATTTGCATTCGTCGTCAGACCGCATTTATTATCTATCGATTCCAAAGATGACATCTGTCTGTTAGAAAATTGATACAATCTTGGATTGACGGTGAATCATTGTTCCTTGTTAGGGATTCCCATTTCCCGTTTGGAATTGGAATCTAATTTAGACAGGAGTGAGTATGTTAACATTGTGTTCCATGAATCGACTGGCTCTTTCAAGGAATGCTCTATAATTTTTTAGAAAGTTATCTAAAATTAATTGTCTCAATGCGATATGAGACTCTTTTGTTATGTTGATGGGAGCTTCCAATATGGTTTTTGAATGGGTCTTTATTATTCTCTTTTTATTTTCAAATCTCTCCTTAAATAACTCCCACGCTACAGAGTAATTAATCTCTGTTATTTCTAATGAATGGATTACCTGGGCTGCTTCTCCCTTTAAACACGATTGCAGATAATCAAATTTTTGAATATTACCCAGACTTGAATTGTTATCAATGAGAGATCGGAAGGTGTCGTGAAAAGTAGACCACTTACCATAAGCACCCGAAAATTCCGGAAGAGTAATGAGGTAACATTTAATTGTTGTTCCAGAGTATGTGAATATGTGATGCATTACCGTTTAGCGTTGAATATTAGACGGATTATTATTAACTTGTAGAGAATAATGTTTATTCTCAAATTGTTCTCTAAATTTCAAATGTTGTGGAAAATTTTCGATATCGAGCTGCTCTATTTTGTACTGAATTTCTTCGAATTCGAAAAACCAAATGTTTAAATTTTCGACACGGGTCGGAGTTTCATTGATTCTGATATCAGAGTTATCGGTAATGTTGTCTAAAAATTTAGCGAACCGTGTTTGCTGTCCTTTCAGATGTGCTCTACGAGTGGTTAAAGATTTAAGATCTTTTGACATGATGAATTGTTATTTTAGGAATGTTTTACAGTGAAGGTTTGAAATACTTTATTTTACCTGAGTTTGAACGCACGCCACTAAGAAAAAGATAGTCAATTGGGTTTAGGTACCTGCTCTACGAAACGAGACACGTGGCTTATATGGAATGTTCTTCAAGTAATGTTTGAAACAAGAATTATAGGTACGCTTGGAACTAATCCGTGTTTTGAACGATATTGTGAACAATATTTCTATTTACGTGGTAAATGATGAAATAGACACTATGAATGATTGAAATATAAAAATTGTCAATAAAAGTAGATCGATATATGTATATCAAATACTGCGTTATAGGTTTGAAAGGAAAGATAAGGAATAAACTCACTCTGTTTCTACGTTGCTGGTGATTTCTTCTTTGTACCTTTGCTTATCCAGTTCGACTGGACCAAAATGTGGGGTTCTGCGGGGTGAATAACTGTACACTGACCAACGGATTCTATGTTGAATTGTTATCACTGGTTGAATTCAATGGACTGTAGATTAAAGGTTAGAAAGATACACGATGACTTAATTTTATGACTTATATTCCACAACTCACAACTGTACTCGTAGACGTCTTGGTTTGAACAGAACGACTTTCATTTCTCGCCCTCCTAAGTAAGAGGCGTTTTACAAAACATTGAAACTACCTGTTATTTGCCGTACTCAGATGAGATTGTACATGGGACCTAAACAAACATACAAACTGTGGGTTAAACAGGAGAATATTACGTCTACGGTTACAACATCGTTGCACAACACTGTCCATTTGAGTAACTATATAAATACCAAATTTCTCTGTAAGATGCAAGATATGTGCACTATTGCACTGCAACCAGTTGGCCTATTGTAGCACACCTAGATCAATACTTCACACACTGGCTCAAGCATTCTGATGAGGAAGATGAGCCTAGTGGGTGAGAACTTTTGTCCAGTGTTCCCTCAGTCTCAGCTTGTGGACTCCTAGTTCCTCAAATCTAATCCTGTCCCTGCCGGGGCAATCACATATAATATAAAAAAAAATCCTCTGGCTAACTAAAGTAAATATGGCAATGTGACAATTCTCATACTATTATTTACTGTCTGATGAAGGATTCTGATTTAGGCTTTAAAATGTCACAGAAAAATTGTTCTATCCTTAGTGTTGTTTTGTTACCCATAAGTTGCCAGTGTACAAGTTCGATTTCTGACGCAGAAGAAATTTCAAAATAATTGAAAAATCCTTTTATTTTATAGTTTTTCAGAGTTTGAGAGAGAAAACCCAGATATAACAATTGAATGATGAATGCACCGCCCAAAGTATCCTTCAATGATTATTATTTACTATTACTGATTTAGGGGTACGATCTGCCTGTGATATGTTGTGTCCCCCTTTCTGTATATGATCAGGTGTATCGCGAGTTAGTAAGGATTCATCCTTGAAGGAAAATATCAATTTTGTAAATCTCTTTATATTTACAAGTCGTAAATTGAGTAATGTACATGTTTTCAAAACAAAGAAAGAAAATAGAGGTCCATAAACTCACCATAAATAGCAACAATAAATTATATGAAGTACAAAACATCAATTCACAATATTTGCGCTTTGCGCTACAAGTTTTTAAAATAACTCAACAATTGGTTGCATAATATATAAAAATTACTTCGAGTCCCACATTGCAACAAATAATTATATTAGAATAAAAACAAGGAATGACTGATGTGAATTTCCGAATGAACTTTTCAAATCTCTGAAAAATCATTCTCAAAATACTCTCCGATATCTAGATTAGAGAAAGTATATACTTGCTTCAATATGAAATATATTCTCAATTTTTCAACTCTTACTTTCCCTGATGGGGGAAAAGATACACGATGTGGTGTAACAAATACTCAAATGACAAAAAATGTCAAAATGTAGGATTTGTGACCTTTGAAAAAATTCAGTATCGCTGTTTTTACATTTGAAATTGGATTTACTACTGCGATAAGTGACTTTTTAAATAAATAGTTGATAGTTCTCATTCTGGAAACAATAATAAAAAACAGGAAACAAATACATACAAAAGCATAAATCTATTATATCTAGCAAAGATGAAGAGGAAAATATGACCAAAATAGTTTTTGCTTTCTGTTCCTAAAAAATCCCAGTTACTATAAGATTACATCAAAAATACAATCAATATATTAATCCTGCTGGCTTGAAGGTTGTTGGAATTTCTTTAGTCTCCTTTGTCTAATTTCATCTTCAGGAGTTAGAGACGTAGTCATATCTTCAACTACAGAAGAAGCTGAAGGTTCAGTCTCCAAATTCGTTCCTAAGTTAGTTTTGACATGACGATTAGTTTTCACCTCCTCTAATTCCTCACCTTGCTTTTCATCAGAGATGGATGTTGAATTGGTTTCAGTTTTAGAGTTGGGCACTGTGGAATTTTCTTTACTTGTAGATGGTTTTGGAGAATAGCTTGTTGGAATATTTTCAGGTGGTGAAGCAGTTGAATTAGATGTGGCAGGATTAGCTGCTGTACCTGACCTGTTGGGCGGGGGAAAAACACCGGAAAGTGTTGCAGCTGTTGTGTATTGTTGCATCATCACCACTGCTGCATCCAGCATTACCTGAAAAAAAATTATAAGGCTGAAAAATTCCAATTCTTCACTTTATCTCGATTATAAAACAGTAAAAAACTATTATCAGATCCTAACCTATAATAAAATATAAAATCCTAAATATTATGTTGCTATCTTATCAGCAACAATTTAAATACCTACATTTCAATTGTACTTTGAACGTGTCATATTTTTTTTCGTGGATACATAACTATGAATAATGCTAGAATACATTGGTGATTATTATTGTTGGATTTTATATCGATCGCCTAGGAGTTGATTGAATTACGCTCCTAACATTTCGTCCTTCACGTCTATAGTTTTCAAAACACTGCTTAACTGGTTCTAATATTTACACATTTTATTTACAATACAACTTGATGATAATATTTACATCTTTCGCATAATTTACTTCTGCAATAATTACTGAACTTCGCCAACTACCGCAATATACTATAAATTCGTCCGAGTCATAATTCAATGTTCAATAAAATCGTCGCAAGACTCAGGGATAAAAACTCGTATTCGCTAACCGTCTAAATTTTATCGTCTTCGTCGCAGTAGGTTGGGTAGCACGCCCAAGGTGGTGTGCAACGATTGGTGATTCTCTAGCTGAAACTTACCCGCCTTCGACCAATAGTATTCCATGGGAACGATCCAACGGTTTCAAGGCAATTCCAGGAATAAAGTCGTTGCTAATGTTGCACTACAAGAGCTCTTCGAGTATTATAAAATCCAGATATCCCGTTAACCCTGATTTCCTTGGAGACGCCAGAGGATCAGGGTTCCATATTAAATACTTTGGGATCTGTCTAAGGTCGCTAACGGTATATTAATGGATTTGGGACGCCAGAAGATCAAGAGCACGTCTGAAGCCGGGTCCAAACGGGTGTAATGTAACACATGATGCAATGCGTAATGTAAGGCGAATTCTCCATGTGGACGGTACTACGAGCGTTGCATGTAATGCTCGTATTACCGTCCACACGGAGAATTCGCCTTACATTACGTGTTACATTACACCCGTCTGGACCCGGTTCTGCTTTCTAGGATTCCAAGTAACGAAGTGATGAATGTTGAATTGAAGCTATCATTTGTACAAAAATGGGTTCAAGCCCTGTGGACAGGAGCTTTCTGGCGCTCTAGTTCAAACAGACAAATTATATCTCCGAAAGTATTGGTTTCTCAGAGTTGGGAATTATATCAATGTATTCATATGATAGAACTGCATCATAAAGGAAGTTCAATTCAAATGATAGTTTATTTATCAAGATTAAATGAGCAATCATGAGAATGAGAACTGCACCATGGAAGAAATCAAATTAAATCTGGCCAATTTTGCCCTATAACGAACTTAACCGAGATATTCATCTCCCTAACCTACTCTGAAAATTTCAACTACCTAGCTCATTCCGTTCGAGAGTTATATCTATGTCTATGGATGAAAAGCAGTCTCACTACTCTCAGATCTCTTACTTCATGTTCCGTTCCGAAATGTAAGACTTTACTGAGAAAAACTAATTTCGGAGCAAACAACTGAGATTTTTCTCACTTCGCTCACAATTCTTCGATTGATTAGATAATGACATGTCTCAGGAAAATAAACTGATATTATGACAATTCATACATAGAATAATTATATCATTGTGACAACGTTGAAATACGATTTATTATTGAAATTTTGAATAATCATATCTCCGAAAGTATTAGCTTGTTAGAGTTAAAAATGATATCATTGGATTATTATGGTAAAACTGCTTATTGAAAAAAATTAATTTTGAATTTGTTTTTGTAAAAAAAAAATTTTTTTTTGTTACTCCGAAACCATCTGTCCGATTTTGCCCAATAACGAACTCGTCCAAGATATTTACGCTACAAACCTACTCTGAAAATTTCAACTGTCTAGCTCATTCCGTTCGAGAGTTATCGTGTCTAAGACCGGACCGGCCGGACAGAATGATTTTCGACCACGGATTCTTGATCAGTGAGTCGAACCAAATCGTTTAAGACCATTTTCATCGAAAAATTCGAAAATTACAGACATTTGGGCAAATTGATAAGCACTCAGTTCCGAGGAACTAGAGCGCCAAAAAGGAAGTAAATCAATTAATTACTCGAAAACCGCTAGTGATAGGGATGAGGAAGTTGAATTAATCAGGAAACTACGTTGAATCGAAAAAAGCAATAATATATACGGATATATATAGGGTTTTCCATTTGAAATATCAAAGTTGTTAGAACTTTTTGATATAAGCGGCAATACCGCAGCGCTGAAAATATTCTAGATCGATGGAACAGTGGTCCCTAGCCAAGAAACCAAATTTTCAACAAAATCATACGTCCCGTTCTCCGTAAAAGTCCAGGGTACCATCGACCGTGGCCCATCCTGTATACAAGTAGAATTGCAATCCTGAAATATGAGTTCGCCTAGAATTCACTGTCGCTTTTATTGTGGATTCACGCCTTCATGTACTCCGCATATTTAAACGTGTAATGCCGCCAATGCCGGGTCCAGACGGGTGTAATGTAACGCGTAATGCAATGCGTAATGTAAGGCGAATTCTCCATGTGGACGAGCATTACATGTAACGCTCGTAGTACTGTCCACACGGAGAATTCGACTTCCATTATACCCCTTCTGGACCCGGCTTTAACCGGTCCCTCGTGGAAGCCCACTTTCCCAACGTCATACCTCTCATTTCCCTTGACCTTAACAACTTCATATGGCCACGAAAAAATGCGCGACTACAAATCTCTTCCTCTGCTTAAGGAGTTGATGTATTTGAGCCGTGCCCACCATCAAACTCCTAAATCAATTATTTTCTCAACGATGCCCACGTTTTTACCCCCGAAAGAGATTGAACAAACAACTTTGCCAATCCTGAAAGCGACTTCTTTGCAATAATAATTTTCTGCAAGTCCGTCCAACCTGTAATCGAAGAAATTTCTTCAAAGTCCCTTATCCATTTACCCACCGGATAATTCGGTTTTCCCTCAAATTGTCGAAAGCTATCTTCCACGTCTCAAAAAGGTCAACGAAAAATTAGTTTTCCTCGAGTAATTTTTACCTTTTTACGAGCTGACGTTTTACCTACTTTCTTCCACATCCTCGAATTTTTCTTCATCGCGATCTTCCTCCTCCTCGCTAATACATACTTGGAGTCTCGAGAAAGTTACATATCCGTTTTGCCAATTCTTCGGCCGAACCATCGCAGCCAGTATTCCACATAGTGTAATTAAATCAGCGGACTACAGTTGCGATTTTATCAGCATGTTCTTCCGAGTTTTCATCCCATTCAAAGCCACAAAAATTTCTCAAAGACCTACGAAGTCTGTAAGGTTTAATTTCTTGTCCGAAACAAACTACATGCAAGGCTATGATCGTTGCAATCTTCGAGCTAGTGATGTTGGATTCAACTTTGGAAATTTGTCCAAGTGAATACATCTTATCCAATTTCGCCAATAATTTCCCAACAATTTATATGCAAACTTCGCGAATTGCAAGTTCAGGAAATTCAGTAATTGCTCACAAAATAAGGAACATGAACAAACACATGCCCTATAATCACTCAGAATAAAATACAAGTTTCTTTAACTCTGTCAAAAAAATATTAAACATCTAAATATTGTCCCGATAGGAAATACAAATTATCAATCCGCTAATCAAAAGTCATGTGACCAATATTCGAAGATCCCACGAATGATCTAGACTCAGAGTTTCTTTCTGAATTGAATCCTAATCTCGTCTACAGAAAGTAAATCCTACCTAGGAATTAAGTTAATCCTCTTCAAACACACTCTATCACAACACTTGTCACTATTCTCGTCGTTGGTACAGGATCTCGACTTCCTTCCGTTCGGTCTCAAATTTTCTTGGAAAAAAAAACTTCTCTCTCGTCTCCAAGTTCTCGTCAGAATGTATATCTAATTCAGATCCAAAGTCTATCTAATTAATCGCGGACTGAGCCCCCAAAATGTAGGATTTTTATATCAACCGCCTAGGGGTTTCTTGAATTACGCTCCTAGCATTTCGTCTTTCACGTCTGTAGTTTTCACACATTATTTACAATACAACTCGATGATAATATTTACAGCTTTCACATAATTTACTTCTGCGAGAATTACTGAGGTTCTTAATATACTATAAATTCGTCCGAGTCAAAATTCAATGTTCAATAAAATCGTCTCAGGGATAAAAACTCGTATTCGCTAACCGTCTAAATTCCACCGTCTTCGTGGTATCCCTCATCAGAACTCACCCTTTGCCCCGATTCCTGGTGCCCTCGAAGGATCTCATTACCCCTCCCGCACTTCGGCTTGCCCTCGAATATACAGGGTAGTACGCCCAAGGTGGTTTGATTGGTGACTGGCTGAAACTAACCCGCCTTCAACCAATAGAATTCCATGGGAACGATGCCACGGTTTTAAGGCAATTCCAGGAATATAGTCGTTGTTAATGTTATACTACAAGAGCCCTACGAGTATTATAAAATCCAGAAATAGATATCTCGTTAAACCTGGCTTCCTAGGAGACGCCAGAGAGTCGGGGTTCGTTATTAAATACTTCATCTCCTGTCGGGTGTTTCATGGTCTTTGGGATCTGTATAAGATCGCTAACGGTATACTAATATGGATTTGGGGCACCAGAGGGTAAAGAAAACGTCTGATTTGTCTATAATGCGTCATGTGCTCCCTTCAAATATAATCCTAATTCCAACTATATACAAGTACAATGGCAATCGTTATTGAAATTCAACATTATTAATGATTAAGGGATACCAGTGTACCGCGCCCTGTTATTTATTGTCATATATATACAATGTGCTCTAGAATTTAGATTAATTCCTGGACCTGATAGTACGTTCAAGAATAACCGACATCCTAGTGAGCTTCGCCGTCGTTTCTCTTTTCACAACATATTATATAAGGACTGTCTTACTTTCATAAACCATTGCAAGAAGAGTACATATTTTCTTTCCCAAGGTACCTCCTACAAACAGGTCTTAGGTGTCGCCATAGGTTCTCCCATTTCCCCTACGGATATACTCATGGAAGAGTTCGAGACCAAGACCTCAAAGCTACGTGTTGGAAAAGATACGTAGATGATATGTATGTCATCAATTTCACGATGAAACTAGAGAATAATAATTCAATTGCTTTTTTATTTTTTAATGCTTGTGGCTTTTACTTGATGCAAATCCATATTAACTCAATGAAAAAATATATACGATTTACACTTATTTATTCAATAATTGAATAAATAAGTGTAAATCGTATATAATTTTTCATTGATTCAATTGCTTTTCTCTTTTCTTGATGTCCTCATTACAAAACCCACCCTCACAAATCGGTACTTACATGCCAACTCCCATCATCATCCCGCGCCAATCAATTCCGTTTTCAACTCCCTCGTCCACAGATGACAAGAATTTAAACAATTTGAGTCTGCTCGCTCCAAAATGGGTATAACAGATACCAAATCAACCAATCTTTTCGTAGAAATCGGATGCATTCCCATGATCAAAAGGAACCTCCAAAGAGTTTTCCTCACAAAGCTAGCCTTTCATCCCAGGTGTTACCGATAAAATAGGTCGCATCCTTGAGACACAGGAAGCTATTTTTACTGTGAACAACAAAATTTTTAACATTCTCCGTTCACCAGAAGATTCCATTCCCAAGAATGCCAAGGTGTATATGAGATACGATGCTCTGAATGTCCATGATCATACACAGGTCAAACTAACAGGGTATACGAACACCAACTCACAGTACAGAAAGCTAAATCATCCTCAGCGCTCTTCAAACATTATGAAGATACATGTCACAAAATTGACTTTGATAGCTGCAGAACCATCGCAATAGAGAAAATGCTTACTAGCCACATTATTCGAGAAGCCATTGGAATTGAAAGGCGTCCAGATTGCCTTAGAAAATGCGACATTAGTCAGAGATTACCTCATACATGGAAACCTTTGATTTCTCGCCTCCTCCCACGGTCACTTCATCCTCAACCAGTATCCTCACCACTCCCCCACTCCCACCTCAACACGTATAAATATAGCATCTCGATCTTCCGTTAATCATTTTTTTCGAACTAGTAGAAATACAGTGATCTCCAAGACTACTGGTGATGAAACCTGGGTAGTCGGCAAATTGAGACCTCGGCGTTGATTCACATTTTACATCTTGTTCTTGATAATGGCTCCAAAATCGGTGCCACAACGTTGAACAACATTATACTCTAGACATGGTCCAAACCGTAACCTTCTTATTCCTAATAATGAAGTTTCAATATGATTCATGATAATAACAAACAGAAATTCTGAACAGAAGCTGCATAGTTTCAAATGTTTTCGATGAAAACGACGAGAACATATGAAATCATAAAATGATATCTTCCAGAAACATACAAAAACAAAACAATTTTTATCAAGACAAGTTTGCATGTTATGCACATTACTCCATGGAAACAAATTTATCATTCAAAGCTTAATTACATTGATTCATGGTGGTTGGAAAGTAATAGTTTTCATTCAGTGCAGTATCGTTGATTTTTTTCATTAATACCCAAATCTGAGGGAAAAGTGGCAACTTGAATTCAGGTAATGTCTTATGTCAAATTCGAAACAAACAAGAAGCTGAACTTAATACCTCGTTAACAATAGTGTAAATCTGATAACTCATGATCTATACAGATCGAGTTGTACCCAGACCAAGTTTCCAAAAACTTTTATATTTATTAATTCCAAAAATTTCCTCTTTCTCTATTTAAGTACATAGATCTGATATTTATGATTATGATTAGTTCATTTTGTAGTTGAAGAGTCTTCAACTGTATTATAAACAGTTTTCAAATATTCACACCAAGCTTTTTGTTACGGGGTTATTAAAAGAGCATATTGAGATCATATCCAAGCACATATCTAACATGCTATGTAAATCGTCTTCAATATACACTTATTTAAGGTCTTATTTAATCTTATTTAATACTAAATGCAAACTGAACATCCCATTACTACCATAAGGATGATTCAATTATTGTTACTCCAGAGTGAACAATAATGTATGTAATATAAAAAGCTAAATGTTCAATATTAGTCAAATAGTTCTACAGAAATAAATTTCATTTCAATACATTTCTATATTTTTTACCTGGATATTCCTCAGGCATTGAATTCTAGCTTCAACATTCGCCCTCTCATTTCCTTCCATCTGCCGGAGTTCATCATCGCTCAAATTTTGCAAGTTCTGTGGTGGCATAGGGGGCGGAGCCATGAATGGAAAGAGTGGGAAAGGAGGTAATGGAAAAGAAGGAATATTGATAGTGGGCAAAGCATTGGATGGAGCACCATTTGAGGGAGGGGTCATTGGGTTAGGTGCAGCATTTTGGACATTTTGATTGAACATTTGATATGGATTAGGAACAGCATTTGGATTCTGGTTAAAAATTTGGAAGGGATTCGGTCCAGCAAAAGCATTGAAGAATTGGTTAGGTTGATTCGCAGGCATAGGTCTTGGTCTTGCTTCAGGTCTTTCATTGTTAGGACTACGCAAAATATTTAGACGACAAGTGGGACAGGTTTGTTGCCTCTGGAACCAAGACCTGAGGCAAGAAGTGTGGAAGATATGATTGCATGGAAGCTTTTTCGATGCAGTTGTCATTTCTTCTCTACATATAATGCAAACATTATCTGCAGCTGCCAGTTCTTCCGGCGTTGCATCTGGATATAATGTATTCATGTTATGGATAGCACGACGTGAAAGAATAACATCACTAAGTGCTTTTTTGAAATTTCTCAAAGTATAATACATTGGCCTAAATGCAAATAATGGCAAGGTATATATCCTGACCATAATTGCAACAAAAGCAACGTATAATATAACTTTGATCAAACCCATAACTAATTCTGTATACAATAAAAATACAGCTTTATTATCCCATGGGGCTTCACTATTAAGATCCACAGAATGCAGAGCATATTTTATGGCTATGTTGAAAACTATTGTGAGAAGAATAGCATATTCAAAGCCAAACACTAACTGTACAGATGCTCCTTTTGAAACAGTAGATAAATATGCATGCCGAATAAAATGAAGATCCAATGATCCAAGTAAAAGCAATAGAGAAAGAACCCTTATGTGGAACAACCAACTTATCACTGGGCTCCTTTCCATCTGCAAAAAGCAATGAATTATTTTCACTTGAATTCAAAATTCAAATCAATATTGAAATGTGATATCGATATATTTAGACTCACATAATCTACTCTGTCTTCAGCAAGCCAGTGGAAACTTTTCAAAAATAATAATAAAGTGAAAAGAGCAACAAATTTTGGATTGAAATCATCTCTGAATACTGTGAATGCAAGACATGTCTCTGTAATTGCATACCATGAGCGTTCCATCAAATGCTGAAATTGAATACATTTAAATAAACATCAAGATTAAGTTTGTACATTCGAATACTTCAAATTCTGCTGTCCGTAACTGTCCGAAGAATATCCTTCTTATAATTTTCCCAGCTATAAGTACACAGATGAAAGCTTGAATATAAATTACCTACAAAGATAGTTTATGTGTACCAAGTATCTCATTACCCTAGAATGGTATATACTTACAGCCATACTAGGATTAGATTTAGTTATGTACACTACAGAAGGATAAAATTGTTTCTTTTGATAATATGCATTTGCAATAACAATAACAGTCAGCGTTAAGCTCAAAAGAGATATTCCGAGAGACCTCATTTTGGCGAGTATTTTGCCTATCTTCCCCTTGTATTTTATGAAACAATATGCACACTAATAATTTTCTACGTGTATTTCATGGTGTTGAAAAATCAAAATATTCTGAATTGTTTTGAGAGTCTTATGTCAAAGTCGAATATCTGACTGCTCTCTGGTGGCGATTTCATCAATCAAATTTCGTGGACCATTTTGATTGGTTCATTTGAAATTCCAATTCCAACTGTACCAAATTGGTTTTCTGGAATCCATGGCATGGAGAATTTTATAATAAGCCAATATTATTATTATTAATATTTCGTATATTTCACGACAGAGGGATTCAATAATCAGAGATATTATATTATTAATATATCTATGGAGACAATCTCTCTGTGGCCATATAAATATACATATATATATATTTATATATAATTGACATATCTCTATGAATAATATTAATGAAATGCGGCAAAATTGAAAAATTAAATTCTTGTTATACCCATAGTAAATAGCCAGAATGAAATTGGATCATCATTTCAAACATTTCTTCAAACTGATATGTACATAACTGAACTGAAAATATATTAATTATTGAAAATTCTTATTTTTTAGCTAAACCTTGCATCAAGGAATTTTTACTTATGGATCGATGTTGTGCTATTGTTGATAAATATATTTTAGTAGGTGTTTTTATATATTTTCTGCGAGCAAATTTCGAATCCAAAGATTACACAACTAGAAACTTTTTTGTAGCACTGTAAGTTTTTAGGAACATTACTAAAAATATAAGAATATCTACGAATATACTAAGAGTTGAATTGATTTCAGATATTTATGTCACGAAATACATGAGGAAGTAGATATTTTGAAATTAAGAATAGTTCAAAAATGCTTGGGCAATTGTATTAAGAAATCTACATGCCTTCAAAAGTTTGATTCAGATCGAATACTATTACTGAAAAAAATTAACTTCAAAGTATATTATAATGTGGAGCAATGTGATTTGATATTCTCAAGATTTCCACATGTGGTATGGTACCGCATTAGAACTGAAGATCATTCTGGCGTTATTATTGATGAGAATACATCATGTTGTACTTGCTCTCTACCTGTAGTTCAATAGAAATTAATAACATCCCCCATTTAGTATCAATGAAAATTGTAACTTGTGTTACAACATTTTGTTAATTAAAATCAACCTCAAAACAATTTGTTGTTTAAATTTTATTATTCCTAAAAGTTGTGGAATAGGAAATGTTGTGTTAGAATAAGCTTTTGTCCTTCAAAATATTTGAATCGATGTCTTTTCCATCAGTGGTAGACTGAATATTATATTTATATAGAATGATTAACAGCTTCGTTCACAGATTTCCAGTTTTAAATATGCAATCGATACAAATTCAGATGAATGCTGTTAAAATATATTTCCATACAAAAATACAATATAAAAAAGTAATAAGACATAAAGAACAATTCTATTATATTGAGCAACTTAGTAATCCATGGGTTTGGGAGCAAAAACTTTGAGAGGAGTGTTTCTATCAAGATGTGGAGTCCTGCATAGCCTCTTAGGAGATCTTGTAATCAAGGATTTTTTTATCACTGGACTCCTACGAGGAGTATATTTAATGGGAGATAGCAAATCATTATCAATATCCAGAGGGCATTTCTTCTCAGGTGGTGTTCCATTCAATCTTCTATTTCTTTGCCCTTCAACAAGCTGCCTTACAGCTTGCAGTTTCTGTTTCTGAGATAAATTCAAACGGTTTCTTTTAGGTGATGAATTTTTTCTTACAATCCTTTTTTCTTCATTCCTCAAGCTTTTAACTCTTTGTACTAACTTCATATCTGATTGCCTGACACCTCCGATCTTGTAAGTTGTCTTCACTTTTGTATTAGATTTTACTGATTTATCACTTATATTAGAGTTATCAGAATCCACTAGATTGTCAAATAGTCTTGCTTTTGCAAGCACCATTCCAGCATTTTGACTCCTCAGTTTTGCAACAGATGGTCTGCTATTACATAGGTCAGCCTCTATGGAAGGAGTCTTTAGAGTCGAGAAATATTTCTCAGCACTGGTCCAATGGTCTGAAGCAGCAGCAGATGTATTACTAGGAACACAAGAACTAAATGAATTTTTGACAGGCGTGTCAATTGATGAAAATGAAGTATTCTTATTCACAGAGGAGCGAAGGACTCTATCAGATGTATTTGGCGTTGAAACATTAATAATTCCTGTTTCACCCAATGCACCACTATAATTTGATTGTGTAGAACTAGCTCTTTGACGTCTCAAATTGACGCGTGGTATCGTTATCGCTTCATTGCTCATATGCCAGGTTTGGTTCCTTGACAATTTGCTATTTTGTCGTTCCAATTCTCTTGATCTTCGTTTAAGGGTACCTATCTTTCTGGCACTAGGAGATCGAATTACAACATGATCGGAACTACGTCTTATCTTTAATTCTCGACTTAATCTCCTTGCTAGATGATCAGTCGTAGGACTAAGTGGTTCTGCTTGAACTAATGTTTGTTCATATGCTGTTTGAACATTTTTCAGTGGATCAATGTCATTATCACAATTTTCATTGACCACATCCATTTTTGACTGCACATTATCCATTTCTATTGAGATTCTTCTTTCTATCTCTGAAACTCTATTTTTAATTTGCTCATATTCTACTTTCGAAATTTGAACAAAACCATCATCTAAACCATTTCCAATTTGAACCGCTGTTAGGCCAGGATCACTTGAGGAAGACTGTACATTAAGTTCATGCTGGGAACCCCCACAGGAATTACGTTTCTTATTTCTTCGAAATGCAGCTACGCTGCTCACAGCAGACCACCGTCTTTCTATGATTGATTTTGGCCCCAGACTTGTCCTACTGGATCGAATATTCTCTTCATTTTCTGTCCTTGAAGTTTTTGAGGTTTTACTTTTTGTGTACCACTGGGTTTTTTTCTCTTTTCCCCTGGAAAAATTCAAATTGTGAACAGCTTATAAGCCTATGAAAATTCGGGAATTGATCCCACCCGTGCAAAAGGTACAATCAATTTGTTTTAGCACGGCATTAATTCTAGTTCCGAACCGTGCGAACCTGGATGACGCATGCTCAGACGAGGATTTTCATCATAAATACTCCACTGAGTATGCGTCACACGGTTCGGACTTCATGCTAAAACCAACCTAATAGTTCTGAATGATAAAAGACCTTAAGTCTAAAATGTGCATTTCCAACCTAGACTCATTAGAATAACTGCAAAAGTAAATAGTTCTTAACCAATATTATACCTTTATTTTTGAATATCTTGCACGGTAGGTTATATTCAATACAAAAATATTGTATATTTTTCAAGATGTTTTGCTCATGACTAACCCTAAATGATTCCATTTGGCTAAATGATGAAGATTGGGTAGTCAAATTCTATTCTGTTTGTCCTTCCGTCCTACTACAAGTAGGATAACTTTGTGTTGAAGTATATTGATACTACTATACAGAAACTCCTAGTTCTTCTGAGGAGATCTCTCATATGATCTTAAGAGATTAGGAGAATCAGTTGTGTTCTGCATAGCCTTTGTTACTGAGTCCTTACGGCAGACACCTTAGGCATATTACTGTTAATTTTTGATCCAACAGTGAATGGTGGCCTCCACCGTCTGACTAGAAAATTTCTTTCCTAGCCCAGGATTGGACTAGGCACCTTACGGTTCCTTGCCATCACTTGAAGGAGCTTCAGAGTCTTAAAATTTGCAGGGTATGCTTGAGGTCTGGATACACCGGTCGATTTTGTGGATGTGCAAAATATGAATAGTTTTGGAGGTATACCCACCTGAAGTTTTATTTTCCCAATATTTCCAAAACAACAGATCTGATCCAGTTGGATATTTGGTATTTGGGTGCAGAAGATAGACTTCAAGGTTCATGCAATAATCACATGAGGCTCACTTGAAGCAAAAAAAAGATTTTTGAGAAAAATTTCAATATATCAGAAACTTATCCTATTCTTTTGAACTGAGAGCTTTACTTTTTATGTACATAGAGGATAACGATAAAATTAACTATCCAAAAAATCAGCAATATAGTTTTTTTTATCATAACAGAAAGTATGATTTTTCCAGAAACTACATACACAGTGCTCCTGACATCACATCAATGCTTTCAAAAGATTTTATGCAAGAATTCAAGATTTTGAAATATGGGATAAATGCTATAATTTGAGGAAAACCAATGATAACTTACTTAGGATTTTCACTTATTGGAGTGGATATAGGTACAAATGGCATCTTTAGTAATTTCCCTTCTGGTAGTTTGCTTATCACTTCCTTTCTGGGGTAGATAGAACATCATTAATTAAAAATGAAATAATGCGATCATCAATTTATATTGATGTTGCATTGGTTGTAATGAAGGCAAAAAATGCCCCAAACGGTAGTCAAAAGACTGCAATCTAACAGAAGTTTAATGAAATATTATTAAGAATTAAAAACATGATTAATGATCTTCAAAACACATATCCAGGCATGAATTCATAAAAAAGTTGGTAATACAAGCTGAAAACTTTTGTTCAAAATTAAAAATAAATCATCAAAACTTCACATTCATAAATTGAGATTAATCCTATGTTTGCTTACTTTTTCTTATTGGATAAGCCAGTTGACTCAATTTTTCTCTTCTTCACGCTCCTACTTATGGACGGTGTCAAAAGGAGATCAGGAGTTACAATAGTTGGTGACATTTCATCAGATCTATTTCCTACTATTTTTCTCAGACCATTGAACATTCCTTCAAATAGAATAAAATCAATATCAATTTATTTTAAACTTCTCACTTACTTGTTAAAGAACCACTACGTCGTTTCTTCTTCTTCTCTATCACAATTTCATCATTTGCGTTATTGGAGTCTGCTACTTGATCTATTATATAATTTGGTATGATCCCCACTTTATTGGCATTTTCAATAAGAAGCTTTAAGAAAACAAAATAATTGTAATTTGAAACGCAAGTGCATCCTCAGGTCAAATTAGCCGAAGATACTTTAAAAATTATGATAAGCACCCACATATATTTATGAAAATATTTTTCAATTTTTATAGGAGTAATTGATTGAAAAACATTACCTGTATTAGCTCACAAGTTTTCTTTATTTTATGTTGGGCAGTGTATGATTTATCTTGATGAAATGGAATGATATTTGGTCCAATAACAATGGATAAATTTAAGGTACTCATTTTATTATAGGTAGAACGTTTCGCGATAGCATTAAAAAACTGAAATGAAAAAGATTATTCAAACTATTTATCATTGCATTATAAACTTACTCTCAGTAAATATGCCAGCGTGTTAAGATTTTCTTGAGGAAGCAGAAGACAAAGTAAAAGAACAGCTTCCAACTTTTCTTTTTCTAGTATTGTACACCTCAAAAAATAATCATGAAATGCTGTTGGGATGAGGGGTTCAGGCAACTCTCTCAAGAATGTTTTCAATATTCCAGCTACATCAATGACATTATAATCATTCTCGACTTTGCAACCTGCATTCAATGACAACTAGAACAAATAGTCATAACAGATACTAAATACTCATTGTATATTATGAATGGAGTTTTATTACTTTAATTTCATTTTGTCTGGATTTTGAACCCTCTTTCCTGAACAAGCCTTCAGTGTCAACTTTTTTTAAAATACAGGAGCATAGGTTGTGAACAACCATAGGAACCAGCAACTGTTGTCCATCGCTCAAAGTCACTAATTGCGTTGGCAGCAAGCTCAACTCGATCTTGAAACATTTCGTAGTTTTTCTAGTTTCCTAAAAAGGAAAAGAACACTGTTGAATAATCAAAATAAAAAATTTTTTCATAGTCATAACCTGTACACCAGACTTGAATTTCTTTCTTCGATATTTCACCCCAATGCGTCGCAAATCTTGAATTGCAATTTCTTTAATATCATCCTTTTTGTGTACATCATTCATAAACATTTTCAGAAATCACGTTACTAAACATTTGATATTTTATTTTATTTATTCATTAGAGCAACCACATCTTGCTGTCATTTTTTTGAAAGTTGAAAATTTACATTTACATATTGGAATGTTTTGCGCATGAACGTTTCTCAAACTTTTTGTTCTATTGGATATTAGCGTGGAGGGAAGGTTGAAATGTAACCGTCGTTTTTATCACCGTGGTATCTTTTATGTTATCAGTCAACAGCGGTTTTTAGGTTTTCAGTTTGGCTGTGCATTATATGTACCTCTAAAGATTTCTAATTTCTAAATCTAAAGTCTAGTCTCAACATGAAGTCTCCATAGATAGATTGCTTGGATTCTGCGATGAATTTTTGCGATCATTATTTATCTTTCCTATTATATGTTGGAAAATTCATGGAGATGTTTTCATTTATTAGTACATTATTCTTTACAATAATACTTATTTTAACAAGTACATAAATTCTTTAAAATAATACTTATTTTAACAATAATAATAATAATAATAATAATAATAATTATTATTATTCTTTACAATAATACTTATTTTAACAAGTACATAAATTCTTGTATTAATAGTAACAAGTATTACTTTACTACATATACTTACCTTATCGAATACATTAGGTTTGTTTTAGTCCCAAACTGGACAGCGCATGCTCGCAGGTCAAGGATTTTCATTAAAACTCGACAGATCATGCGCCGTCCGGTTCCAAGCGATTCGGATTTGGAACTCTTGCCAAAACAAACCTATTGAAGGTCAATAAAATTGTCCATTACCGAGATATGTATGCCTTAAATAATATAATGCATACGGTCGGACGGATTCTTCAACAATGAGTCGAATTCGAATGTATTCTATGCATCTATGTCGAAACATAGATGCATAGAATGTTATTCTATGCATCTTGGTCGAAACTAAACGTTTGATACCATTTTCAGCCAAAAATTCGAAAATTACATACATTTGTGGAAAATGATAGCTATATACTCCCCCCAGGGGAACAAAGGCGGATTTTAATTTGTAAAAGGTGTTTTGAGTTGCAAATATATTCAGTAAGAAATTAGCTGTAATTTTCGAATGTTTTGCCGAAAATGGTCTCAAACGATTGGGTTCTACCTGAGAATGAAGAACTCGAAGTCAAATTTGATTTTGTGATAACTTGGGAACGCAAAGAGGTAGCGACTTGAAATTTTCAGGTTAGGTGGCGCATCCCAATACGGCGGACAAATTCGTTAATAATGGGCATAATAGTGGCCCAATGGTTTCCAAGTAATTATTTAATTTTCAACCAATACAAATTCGATCAAATTGAAACTTGGTGAGTAGTTGTAGAATACAAACATAAGAACGTTTGTGAAATTTTGTGAGAATCGTATATACCTACTACAAGAAAAAAAAAATATTATTTATGTCACAATAACCAGAGAACAGAAAGAGATAGCGACTTGAAATTTTCCAGTCAGGTTGTGCTTCTGAATGGGAAATTTGAGTTTGTTAATAGGCATAATCGGCCAAACGGTTTTGGAGTTATACTCATCTGAAATTTGGTTGTTATTGCCTCAATAACTCGAAAAATACAAAACCGATCCAATTCAAACATGGTAATCAGTTGTAGAATACCAACGCGAAAATTCATGCGAAATTTCGGATCATATATGACTAGAAAATTTTAAAAAATCATTTAAAAAAATTCTATATATCAGTAACTATTCGTCCGACATCGCTGAAATTTTGCGAGAACCTTCAGAACTTAACTCTACTGCAAGTTCCAAGTTTGAACACGATCGGCGGATCGGATCTATATTGTTGTAGATCCAAGCAGCCTTTGTGAGTTCAGTAGCTGGGTGACTGTTGCCTCGATAACTTTCCAACGAAAGGAGATAGGGACTTGCAATTGTCAAGGAAGGTTGCACATCCGGATGGGAGAGTTAACTACGTTTTTGGGCATAATCGGTTTCGGAGTTATACCCACCTGGAATATTATTTCCTCGTTAACTCAAAAAATATAGACTCAATCGAATTGAAGCTTGGTAACTGGAGAACTGTACCCCTAGAAAATTTTAAAAAATTTTGAAAAAAAAAATTGATTCAAGCACTGACGTGAAGTCAGAAGCTTTTGCGTGTATGTTCTATTGGCTATTCTCTTGTATTGGACACTCTAGCCATAGTAAATTCGTAAATTCGTGTCCAATACAGGAGGATGTCCAATAGAACATGCACGCAAAAGCTCCGGACTCCACGTCAGTGCTTGTTTAACGAATTGTTGTATTATACTTCAACCTAAATTGGCTCAATTTATTGTACTCTTCATAAAAGAGTGGGACAAAAATAAGAGATTTTCCGTGTCATGAGTTACGTCAATTTTGTTGAGTTAAATTGACCCAGCTATTTTGTAGAGTTACGGGAGTTAACTCGGACTCGAATACTCTGATATTTTCGAAGGACAGTCTTAGAATAAAATATATACAGCTTTTCGGTTTTCAAATGCTAGTTGGTAAGTTGGTAAATAATACTGTATACCGAGTTGAGGACTATGGCTGGCTTTCCTCTCATGCTTACCGCCGGCGCTGACGGTCAGCGCGTAGCTTGTCAGCGCTGATCGGTCAGCTCGGATCGTTTTAGTATCTCGCTGATCACATAGAGAAATAGAAGGATGCTATTGTCTCTGGCTGATAACCGTGAAGTACAGACGTGAAATAATGTCGATGGTAGTGAAAATTGTTGCTGCGTACTATTTAGCAAAGAAAAAACGGCTGAAAAAGAAAAAACTACATGTCATCCATTGATCGAGCAGAGAATCTTCGCATAATGAAACCGTATGTACGAAGCAATATGACTCATAAAAAAAAGATTTGTAACTATAGATTAAGTCGCGCTAGAAGATATATAGAATCATCATTTGGTATAATGTCGAACAAGTTCAGAGTGTTTCATGCACCGATGAATACAAGTTTCAATATTGCAAAAAATATTGTAAAAGCATGCTGTGTGCTACATAATTTCATAAGAGTTCGTGATGGTTACTGGTTTTGAAGATACACTTACAATTGAGGGTATAGTAGATCTAGATAATAATATACCAACGAACAGATCCGGAAATACTTTACGAGAACATTTTGCAGAGTACTTTTTGATTCCCGCGGGCAGTGTGTCCTGGCATTTCTTTCTAACTTAACTAAGACATAGCTGTTAAAACATCAAAAAAATATCTTTTCCGAAGGCAACTCCATTGGCAAGCCAGTGAAACTGTCTTGTGTAGAAAATATATAAACCAGCACAAAAACAAAACAAAAATCCAATGAAAGAATATGAAGGTGTACAACAAAAACAAAATAAAGTCGATATTTGGTGTATAAGCCATGGTTGAATAATTCGATCGTTATTATGTATGGACATAAGAATTCTTCAGGTCTATCATTTGGGAAACTTCCCATGTCGGCAGCGAAATGAGCTCTTTTATTTTTCTCTTGAAGACATTCATAACAACAACATTCCTTATTTCAATTGGTATCTTGTATGCGATCTTTGACCTATTGTTTTCTCAGTTCTCGGAAAAGTTATCCACATTCCCCTATTTCTAGTATTATAGAGATGGTCATTGAAAAATGGAGCCTCTAAATGTTTTCTCTGATATATGGATAGAGCGAGGAAAAATAGCTGCTTTCTTGGATCCATAACTCTGGTCTTCATATATAAAGTCTCTGTTGGAAACCGATGAGGTTTTCTAAATATTATTTTTAGAAGCCACTTCTGTGATATCTGAAGTTTTCTTGAGTAACTTTTCGTCACTCCACCCCAGGCCAATATTCCATAATTCAGATGAGTCTGCGCCAGAGCAAAATAAAGCCTCTTTAAAAGTCCCAAGCTGCAAAAATCTCTCAAAGTTCTAAATCGTGGTATCAATATACGTAATTTTTTAGTCAAGCTACATACATACTGACCCATCAGCGCCGACCGTCAGCGTGATAGGAAAACCAGTCTACACAAACTGACGCGGCCGGGGTGGCGATCAGAGAGCGGTAGAGACCGCGGTCAAAACAAACACATGGATATTCATGTGGGTTGATATCGGACTGAATAACTGATGCCAGATTGACCGTGTAACCTCCGTCCTCCGTCTATGATAAACTAGAAATGCATCTGCGATGCAGACGGTCCATGATCAGGGTAATGAACATCAATCACGGATTGATGACAGATTGACGGGAAACTGATTCTATGAATACGCACAGACTGATGGACTGATGATCCGGATTTATGGCAAGAGTGATGCCAGATTTACCGTGTAACCTCCGTCTTGCACAGTCAATCTGGCATCAGTTCAGTCTGACATCAATCATGGATTGATGTCAGATTGACGGGAATCTGATTGTATTCGCGTAGACTGATGGCCAGATTGATACCAGCTTGACCGTGTAACCTCCGATTATAATTAGAGCGATAAATAGACGAATCTCTTTACGTGATGGTTTATATGATGCGTATTTGAGAAGTTTGCAGGTATTACATAATTATTTTTGCGCGCGTGTTCCGCAAGGAACAGCGTGCTATCATTTCGTCACAATGTCTGTATTGTTCGAATTTTTTTTCGAAAATGGTCTCAAACGATTGGGTTCGACTCCCTGATGAAGAATTCGAGGTCAAATTCAATTCTGTAGGTCCAGTCCGGCCGGCCGGCCGTTAGCACGACAACTCTCGAACGGAACGACTTAGAGCGTTGAAATTTGCAGAGTAGTTTTGTAGCGTAAATATCTCGGACAAGTTCGTTAACGGGCGAAATCCACCGAGCGGTTTCGGAGTTAAGGCCGTTTTTAGTCAAAACGTTTTTTATGAATATTTCCAGAATTGATCACTCGATCTTTCTGAAATTTGGCATCAAATTGTAGAATCATGACCATTATATGCCTGTGAAGTTTTGTAATGACCGGACGGCCCAAAAGTGGCAAAAAAATTTCAAAAATTTTTAAATTTTGTTTTCACGATAACTCGAAAAATACTGATCTGATTAAATTGAAACTCAGTAGTTAGATGCACAAGACCAATGCAAACACCTTTGCCTAATTTCGTGAAGATCACGTGACATGAAAAAAATCAAAAAATTACTACTATTTTGCGGAATACTTTGCTTAAAATGCCGAAACCTATTTTTTTGAGGTTCATGCTGCCCTTTCCGGGCATTTTTCGTTGTGCGCATGCGCAGATGAGAAGTCATTTAACTGCTGTAGTTTTCATCAGAGACGATTGGGGTTTTGGGGTAGCGCATGCTATTCCTCCATAGAATCCAGATCCCTGATGAGGGTCTGCGCATGCGTAGATTCAAGATGCGATATCTCCCGAACCACTAGTGTTGGAGAATCGGAGTTTTTTGTAAGGTGTGTTATTTTGAGAGGACTTTTAGCCGCGAGTAGATTGCGCATGCGCAGAAGAGAAGTGACTGTTTTTGAATTGGATGGGTTATGTTGGGAGTGCTGAGTCGATATTGTGAGGTTTTAAAAGAATATTCATAGCAATTCAGTGCAAGAACAAGTCAGTTTGGGGGACGTTATTTCCGAGTTAAAGTGTTCGTACCGTGGCCCTGGGGCTAATTTTGAAATTGATGTTACATCTTACAGGCATTTTTCGTTATGCGCATGAGCAGACCATCAGTGATTTAACTGGTGGTGTTTTCGTCAGAGAGGATTGGGGTTTTGGGGTGGCGGATGCTATTCCTCCATAGAATCCCCTGTTGAGGGTCTGCGCATGCGTGGATTAAAGATATGATATCTCATGAACCACTAGTGTTGGAGAATCGGAGTTTTTTGTAAGGTGTGTGATTTTGAGAGGACTTTTAGCCGCAAGTAGATTGCGCATGCGCAGGAGAGAAGTGACTGTTTTTGGGTTGTATGGGTTATGTTGGGAGTGCTGAGCCGATATTGCTTGGTTTCAAAAGAATATTCATGGCAATTCAGTGCAAGGACAAGTCAGTTTGGGGGATTTGTAGCGTTGTTTCCGAGTTGAAGTGTCCGTACCGTGGCCCTAGGGCTAATTTTGAAATTGATGTTACCCCTTATGGGCATTTTTCGTTATGCGCATGAGCAGACCATCAGTGATTCAACTGCTGGTGTTTTCGTCATAGAGGATTGGGGTTTTGGGGTGGCGGATGTTATTCCTCCATAGAATCCCCTGGTAAGGGTCTGCGCATGCGTGGATTAAAGATGCGATATCTCCTGAACCACTGGTGTTGGATAATCGGAGTTTTTTGTGAGGTGTGTGTTTTTGGGAGGACTTTCAGCCGCAAGTAGATTGCG
Source organism: Halyzia sedecimguttata (assembly GCA_937662695.2). Classification (NCBI taxonomy): domain Eukaryota; kingdom Metazoa; phylum Arthropoda; class Insecta; order Coleoptera; family Coccinellidae; genus Halyzia; species Halyzia sedecimguttata. The sequence goes on from OW569412.2 coordinate 42,757,236, forward strand.
CATGCGCAGGAGAGAAGTGACTGTTTTTGGGTTGTATGGGTTATGTCGGGAGCGCTGAGCCAATATTGTGAGGTTTTAAAAGAATATTCACGGCAATTCAGTTCACGGACAATTCAGTTTGGGGGATGTAGCATTCTTTCCGACTTGAAGTGTTCGTACCGTGGCCCTGGGGCTTATTTTGAAATCGATGTTACCCCTTACGGGCATTTTTCCTTATGCGCATGAGCAGACCATCAGTGATTTAACTGCTGGTGTTTTCGTCAGAGAGGATTGGGATTTTGGGGTGGCGGATGCTATTCCTTCATAGAATCCACTGGTGAGGGTCTGCGCATGCGTGGATTAAACATGCAATATCTCCTGAACCACTAGTGTTGGAGAATCGGAGTTTTTTGTAAGGTGTGTACTTTTGGGAGGACTTGCAGCCACTCGCAGACGAGAATGGTTTTGGGTTGTTTGGGTTATGTTGGGAGTTCTGGGCCGATATTGTGAGGTTTTAAAATAATATTCATGTCAATTCAGTGAACGGACACAAGTCAGTTTGGGGGAAATAGCGTTGTTCCCGAGTTGAAATGTCTGTATGGTAGCCCTGAGGCAAATTTATAAATAACTATATTCGGTAGATCTATATTAAAATACGTTCGGATTTGGAGAAGAGGCAATTGCGTTCCTAACGGAGGTCCCACAACCGCAATTTTTTTCGATCTACGGTAAAGCTAACAGCCAAACTGTATTGATAGCTATATTTGTTAAAGGAACTTGAAAAAAAAAAGCACTGACGTGAAGTCAGTACTCTTTGGCGCGCGTTTTCACGGTGGCTAATTTGAATTGAATGATGAGTACTTCAAGCTCAGTGGATAGAGCGAGCCGAAGATCTACCCAAAGGATAGTGGACACCATTCACTGTCGGTTCAAAAATTAACAGTGCTGTATATAAGCTACCATCTCTGGTGTCGACTATCCTTTGGGTAGATCTTCGGCTCGCTCTATCCACTGAGCTTGAAGTACTCGTCATTCAATTCAAATTAGCCACCGTGAACACGCGCGCCAAAGAGTACTGACTTCACGTCAGTGCTATTTTTTTTTTTTTTTTTGAGTACAATCCGGCAGTGAGAGATGTTGTATTCTACTGAAAACTTTTATCTGGAATCAGAAATTCTTGATGTGAGAAAAGTATATCATCGGGCTATGCTCTGACGTACATCTTCAAAAATAAGAATAACTTATTACCTCGATCACGGATAGGGTACCCGCGGAAATACTAAAACCAGGGTTGTATCAAATAGAGCAAATATGACTTTTGGACAACAGTCATACACACCTCATACCACATGTTTTCAACTATATACATATTTTATTATATACAGGGTGAGTCTTAAAGTTGTACATTAATTTTAACCATAGATCCCTCTGATCAAATGAAACATTTTTTTTATTTACCACTTTTCCAGATTCGGCTCAGGTAAAAAGCTACAAGCGTTTAAAAATTTCACAATGTGCTAATACACTCCTGCATATAAATTATCTGACATTATTGGTGAACAAGAACAAGGTATGGTAAGGTGGTTTACAGCTTGATTTGGGATTCCAAGGCTTTTGGGCGGATCCATAAAAGTAGAGAAATTTCTGGAATTTCCCATTTTATAACGTTCAATGAAGAATATTTCAAAAACGGTGCATTTAAGGAGAATTCATGAAGAATAATTTCATCTTCTAAAATGATTGAATATTCTTGAAATGGATCCAAAAAAAAATTATCTGCTTTCTTTATGCTAATTTCGTTTAGTTTTATGAATCCATGAGTCTATAACTAGAAATCCAGTAAAAGTAGGAAAAAAACAATATTTGTTAAAAATGTATCATAATTATAGGAAACTTCACACCAACATTCATTTTATTCGAATTAGGGATGTCAAAGCTACAAAATAAAAACCGATTATTTTTCGAAATTTCAACAGCTCCTGAATCTTTTTATCTGAGCCGAATTTGGAAAAATGGTACATGAAAAAAGTTTTAAATTTGACGATAATAATCTATGTTTAAAATTAATGTACAACTTAAGGACTCACCCTGTATATTATATTAATATTTTATACACGGAATTCTTTCAGCTTGTTCAATAGAAAAATTTTTTAAAGGTGCTTGACAGATCTGGAGCGGCTGATATTGTGAATCACAACCTTTAAACATTGAATTCCTATGTTTCTATAACAATCAGAAAAACAATTTCCTCATGTTCCTAAGGTAACACGATTCTATATTTGGTCGATATTGGTTATTTTTTACGGCTACAGAGAAAATATCAATGTCTATCTTATGCTTGGGTCCAAAATCATCAGGAAAAACTCTATTACTTCAGAAACTACAGAATATAAGCAATGTGGACAATACATCAACATCTGTACCAACTACTGGTACTAATATGTACAATATAAAACATAATAACTACATTATGGAAGTACGTGAACTCGGAGGGTCTATGGCACCCTTATGGCACAAATATTTTGGGGGAGTCTCCATAATTATCTATGTTATTGATGCGTCCAATTTGTGCACAATTTCAGCCGCCGGAGTTCTTCTATATACGATACTGGCTAACCCAGCTCTCCAGTATTGCAAGGTAATTTGTTTAATACCATTGTTGATTTTTCATTAAGTGGCACATATGTGCACGTGCACGCCCTAAATTCTAAAGGACCACATTTGAATTTGATAATTTTTCAAACAATTTCATAATAGAACATAATGACATATATATATATATATACCTACTATTCAGTGTTAAAGAAGAACTGCCAGTAATAAGGCATTTAATACGAAATATTTATACGAATATGTTTGCTTAATTTAGGATAAAAATCGATGACTTTTTCAACTATGTGGATAAACTGGTTTTTGTGATATATCAAATCAAACAGTCCAGAGCGTTCCTGCCAATAGGAACATCATAATGGCTTCGTATAATTAATATACTTATGCATATATTTCACAAGTCAAATAAACTCCAGGGGATTTAATTGATTTGGCGAGAAGCAAGAGCAGACGCGTTTCTGGCTTCTTGGCCCTCATCAGTACTCTGTAGCTACCCAACAAATTCAACTAAACCGAACCGTCTTGAGCCTCTCACAGCCGGCTTGGAAGATTAAACATAATCGCCCACGCCACCTATGGGACAAAACAAGGAATTCAGCCTTTCCCCACCAGTGAAAATATGAAGCGTGAAATCATATGCCACCAATCGCTCGATTTTAATCGAGAAACGAGTCCCGCAGAGCTCAGACAGTATTTTCCCATTCGGTTTATTTGAATTTGTTGGGAAGCTACAGAGTACTGATGAAGGCCAAGAAGCCAGAAACGCGTCTGCTCTTACTTCTCGGCAAATCAATGAAATCCCCTGGGGTTTATTTAACTTGTGAAATATATGCATAAGTATATTAATTATACGAAACCATTATGAAGACCCTATTGGCAGGAACGCTCTGGGCTTGTTGATTTATTAACAACGGTATCTCCATTTTCACTATTATTTTTGTGATATCGTCTGATCTTACAAAATAAGCAAGTATTCGATATTTGTGTTTTATAGCTACAATTAACTGAATGAAAAATTATATACGATTTACACTACCTATATATACACTATACATATATATTTACACTATATACATTTACACACTGAGAGAAGATGTGAAAATTCAATACAACAAGGGGGATATTTGTAATGTATACATTAAAGTTATTCATTCCGAACTTGCACATAGACTCCATTCGGTAGAATTCGATATTTTGGACCACGAAATTAGATTAAAAGTTAGGAGTAAGATTCATCGGAAATTTTGTAATCAAACTCGGAAGCTTAATTTACTAAAACAAAATAAACCGGAAATTAAACACCCTCAGTCCAAAATTATGAAACATAAATTTTTTGACCGATTCATAAATTTATCAAATTCGAAATTTTCCAGTGAAGAAATAGAATTGTTGAATAAAGGTTTCAAATATAATTTACGCACACCAGTTAAAAGAAAAAATTTAGAACAAATTGCTATAGATACAGAAATAATACTCAATCGACAAATAACAAATAATAAATCAATTAAATATCAAGCGGCACATTTTATTAAAAAATTGGTTCAAGCACTGACGTGAAGTCAGGAGCTTTTGCGCGTATGTTCTATTGTCCATTCTCCTGTATTGAACACTCTTAATCGAATTTACCATGGTGAATTATATTGTCTGTTCTCCTGTATTAGACGCTATTAATCGAATGTATCATGGTGAATTCGATTAAGGCTGTCCAATACAGGAGAATAGACAATATAATTCACCATGGTAAATTCGATTAAAAGTGTCCAATACAGGAGAATGGACAATTTTTTTTCGTGAAGTCAGGACAGAAAGCACTGATGAAAAAATTAACACATTATTGTAGACCTTCAATTCTTCTTTAGGAGAAGAATACATAATTATTCTTGAAAAATATTACTGGAATTAATGTCATATTTAAATAATCAAAGTAAAGAAAATTATAAGTTTAGTTACTAACATATTGAATGAAATTCAATTGAATTCCAGTAATATTCAATTACTTATTCTTAACCAATAAATGTCCACTGATAGATCTAAAGGTGATGAGGTGAAACATAAAGATATATTCTCATTAGTGATAGAAAAACTGGCCTTAAATTCCTCTCTACCCATCACGAGATTTAATATCCACAAATGAGCCTCTCACCTTACAAGATCAGAAGCCTTCAGAAAAATTCAGCGATATAATATTAAAAATAATACATAACCTTTCAAAAGTCCCCTCTCGCAAATATACTCCTCTGAAGGCACATGGATCTCTTGAAGAAGAATCGCCTTCTCTATTTCTCAAAGATATTCACTCTTGTTCATAGAAATCCCTTCAATATTTAGTTGCCTCCTCCTAAGGAGAATCTCTTTCAAAACCAGGTCTGACCGCTTATGTAGGGCTATCATCTCCCATAGATTTGTGATGAAATAACACGATTTTCCCATAACATACGCGCAAAAATATGTCATCATGACAGTCATATTTTTTAAGGTTCTCGCAAAAATACGACCATAGACAACATATCATACGACGATTCGCATCCAGCTACCGAACTCACAAAAGGCTGCTCGGTTCTCCAACAATATAGATCCGATCGTGTTCAAACTTGGAACTCTGCAGTAGAGTTAGGTTCTGAAGGCTCTTCCAAAATTTCAGCCATGCCGGAAGAATAGTTTATGATATATAGAATTTTTTTCAATTATTTTTAATTATTTTTTTTTAAATTTTCTAGTTATACCATCCTCACGAAATTCTGCAAGAATTTTCGCGTTGGCATTCTACAACTAATAACCATGTTTGAATTCAATCGGTTTGGTATTCTTCGAGTTAATGAGGAACAAAAAACAACCAAATTTCAGAAAATTTCAGAAGGCTATAACTCTAAAACCGTTTGGACGATTATGCTCATAAATAAACTCAAATGTCGCATTCAGATGCACAACCTAACCTGAAATTTTCAAGCCGCTATCTCATCCGTTCTCAGGTTATTGTGACAACAAAAATATTTTTTAATAATTTTTTCATAATTTTCTAGCGATACGATTCTCACAAAATTGCACAAACGTGCTTAGGTCTATATTCTACAACTATTCACCAAGTTTAAATTCGATCGGATTTATTTTGGTTGAAAACAAATCTATTACTCGGAAATCATTGGGCCGATTATACCCATTAAAGACGCTAGCTCTTTCCGTTCTCAAGTTTCACCAAGTTTCAATTTGATCAGGTAATTATTACTCGGAAACCGTTGGGCCGATTATGCCCATTACGAACTTGTCCACCGTATTGAGATGCGCCACCTACCCTGAAAATTTCAAGTCGCTATCCCTTTCTGTTCTCAAAATATCGTGGCAACGCTCGGCCGGCCGGCCGGACCGAATGAAATTTGACCTCGAATTCTTCATCAGTGAGTTCAACCTAGTCGTTTGAGACCATTCTCGGCAAAAAATTCGAAAATTACAGACATTTGGGCAAAATGATAACGCGATGTTCCTATAGAACATATAAGACAACAAACTATGAAAAAGCTTAGATAGGTAACTTAATTTTTTTTTCAATACGGAAGAATCATTGTTATTTACAGAGGAGAGTAGAAAACAGTTATTTAGATGCATTTATATCGATCTTTAAAATCATTTGTTGGTCAAAGAGAATAAAATATGGTATACTGGACGTATTTTGATGGAATATGAAATAGGTATTTTTAGATAAGAAATACTGAAGTAAATTTTTTTGTTCCATACTGAATGAAGATTAAATTTGTGAAAATTGATTTGAAATCGATATATGAATGTAATAATGGCTCGAAATGCGTAAAATAGGGTATATTGGAAGTATTCTAATGAATTGAACACGATCGGATCTATATTGTGGAAGATACTAGGGAAATACAGAAAAATCACCAAAGCTGAAATTAGAAATTTAAAATTCCTTCATAAACCACCTTTCACCGCAGATCCGTACAGACCTAGCATAGCTCTTTGTCTATTAGCATAGAAATCATAGATAGGAGTAATCGAATCGAGTCCCGGAGCAGAAATTACTCTTTTTCGTTTTTGGCGCTCTAGTTCCTCGGAACTGAGTGCTTATCAATTTGCCCAAGTCTGTAATTTTCGAATTTTTCGATGAAAATGCTCTTAAACGATTTGGTTCGACTCACTGATCAAGAATCCGTGGTCGAAATTCATTCTGTCCGGCCGTAGGCACAATAACTCTCGAACGGAATGAGCTAGACAGTTGAAATTTTCAGAGTAGGTTTGGGAGATAAATATCTCGGCTAAGTTCGTTATTGGGCGAAATCGGACAGTTGGTTTCGGAGTAACAAAAAAAATTTTTTTTTTACATAACTCATTCCAAATTAAATTTTTTTCAATAAGCAGTTTTACCATAAGAATCCAATGATATCATTTTTAACTCTAACAAGCTAATACTTTCGGAGATATGATTTTTCAAAATTTCAATAATAAATCGTATTTCTACGTTTTCACAGAATTATATGATTATTCTATGCATGAATTGTCATAATGTCAACTTATTTTCCTTAGACATGACATTGTCTAATTCCTTGCTAATAGTTGGTTCGAGAAACGTCAAAATCGACTTAGAGAGACAAGGGTAAAAAACCATCAAATAAACCCCCATGTGGCGATTTTATGTCGAAAAGTGAACATTAAGAATATATATCCCAGGTAAGTACCGACGTTTTATTCTAATACCGAAGATCGACAAGATCGTACTAGGAGCCCGATAGTCGGTGTGTCTACGCCGTCGGGTTTTCGGTTTCGGAACGAGAGAAGGCGGGCTCAAATCCCGGAAAGGGAATTACACTTTTTGGCGCTCTAGTTCCTCGGAACTGAGTGCTTATCAATTTGCCCAAATGTCTGTAATATTTATTTAAGATGCAGTTTCACCATTAAAATCCATCGATATCATTTTCAACACCAACAAGCTAATACTTTCGGAAATAAATTATATAAATACAAATTCATTTCAGCTATTTTAATTTGATTTCTTCCATGGTGCAGTTCTCATTCTCAGATTGCTCATTTAATCTTGATAAATAAACTATTATTTGAATTTAATTTCCTTTATGATGCAGTTCTATCATATGAATACATTGATATAATTCCCAACTCTGAGAAACCAATACTTTCGGAGATATAATTTGTCTGTTTTTTTTTAATTACATGAAACGTGAGTATTTTCGTATATTAGTACATATTAAAATTAGGTACCTACTGCTTTACAGAATGAAACTGTGAATTGTCAAATTATAGTTTCTCATGGCACAACCATACGATTGGAGTGATTTGTTTCATAGAAATTACTCGGAATACACATTTGAAAACAAACCACTGCTATACACATGGTGTTTCTTATCTCATTGCACAATTGTATGATTTAAATTATTTGTGTTATTACGTCACCACAAATATGTATATATAGCACTATATATTTTCTACAGTAAATGCATGAATTCGAATGAGACCTTATGCCACCACAGACACAGCACTGTTTATTTTCGACCCAACAGTTAATGTTTGTATTCTAATGGGACCTTACGCCAGTCGAATTACCGGTATACATTTCGATTCTGCTACTTCCGACAATTTGAAGAATGAATTATTGAATTCCGCTCGGATTTCGTCATAGATTTCATTTTCAAAATGTTTAATTTTTGATTGAATGTCCTAAAAATTGATCATAAAGTACTTCTCGAATATTTCATTAGTTTGATTCCAGCTCGAATTCGCCCAAAAATGTGCTGAATCTTGTGATTTGAGCGTTCAATGAACTTCTTTTGAGTTATAATGATTTCAACTCCTCTTTTAGGAGTGAATTGAACACATTCTCGTTGACTGGCCATTCTTGAAATTGGAATTTTGAGATATGAAAAGGAAAAATATGGAATTGGAATTGACAATCACTTAATTTGATTATCCTTGGCACTGATTATTCCTTGGAGGCCTATTGCACTCGCGATTTAGGAATTACTTTTAATTTTAAGATTTTAAATTGTTTTTTATCAACTTTGCTATTGCACCGATACTGATAACTATACTTTCGCTCTGGGTTGTTCACTGTGTCACTGTCTATGCTTTTGCACTGCAATATTCACTGTTTCGCGGATTTGTATCCGGCCCGAAGGACCATGTACAAATTGCTTTGTGTTGGTTCAAGGGTCTGTTGACTAGGTGTATAGCAACATATCATTAAAATTAGTTGAATAGTAGGTATCACTGTTTGAATTTACAATACCGCATTCATTCATCATTTCGACAAGCATCAATTCAGTACGTATTTGCTCCAGTGAATTAATTCATACCGTGGTAACTCACTCAATAAACACATAAACCGACACAAAGCAATTTTGTCCATCGTGTTTGTGAAATACAAACCCAACTTATAATTTTTTTTTACCTTATATTCATCTACACCGAGTATATACTCGGTAATTATAACCCTTCGTCTGTTCGTAAACACGATATCTTTCGAAATAATGAACTTAACAAAATGCGTCGGCTCACTTCGTGAATGGGCCAAAACCACCCAATGGTTTCGGTGATAATAAACACATTTTAATTTTTTTCCTAATATTTTCAGATTTGAATTTCGTATAACAATTCATTCATTACATCCACTAAGTATCTCGGAAAATGATGCCAGAATTCGCTGAAATTTTGCTTCAACAGAAATGGAAATTTCGGAAACTGCATGATTCAATGAGGATGTCCAAGCAAACGATTCATTCGTTTTCAATGTTTCCATGAAGCCGATTACTATTAATATCATTTGAAGTTTCAGGAAAATATGACAACGTTATTTTGACAGATTTGCTGAACTGGATTAAAAATACAGGATGTCCAACTACCGCGAAAAAGTAGATTATCTCCTTACTGACAATAGATACGACACAAATTTGTTCGCAAGAGTTGTAACTCTTGCACTGGTGCATCAGCCTAAAAGAGTTTCAATTATACAGGATGTCTCTGTGAAGCGGTACGACAACCAAGTTGGGTTTTTCTTATGGAAACGTATTAATATTATGCAGTACTTGAGAAAAAATTGAGATTCTCTATTTAACGAAAGCAATATTTTTTTAAAATTATGCAGCGTTGCTGAGATATTACGAAAAATATAAAATTTCGCGAAAAATTTTGACTTCATTCTCATAGTGTTTCGAACTTTAATATTTCCAGAATGTCCCGATAATTTTCCCAGAATTTTCTCAACAGATGAGAAGACGAAGGATGTTTCCAGAAAGTTGATATTCAAGAATTCGATTTCCTTATAGGGATTGCTCTTGACAGGGTCTGAAAGCTGAGTAATTTCAACGAACCCAAACTTCATTTTTTTAAATGGCTTGCCTTATATTTTATTCAACGTTTCCATAGAGCTCTTTTGGCCCTCAAAAATTCACTCTGACACCTACACTCTAAGATTCATACTTTTTGAGATATCTCATTTTTAATATTACAATAAATTTGCAAAGCATTTTAAGCCTATCCACTAGGTGGCCCTGCTTCTGATATTTCAATTATAATTAAGAACTCAAGTAGATACTTCAAAAAAATGGGTTCAAGCCCTGTGGACAGGAGCTTTCTGGCGCTCTAGTTCAAACAGATAAATTATATCTCCGAAAATATTGGTTTCTCAGAGTTGGGAATTATATCAATTTATTCTTATGATAGAACTGCATCATAAAGGAAATTCAATTCAAATAATAGTTTATTTATCAAGATTAAATGAGCAATCTGAGAATGAGAACTGCACCATGGAAGAAATCGAATTAAATCTGGACAATTTTGCCCAATCACGAACTTAACCGAGATATTCATCTCCCTAACCTACTCTGAAAATTTCAACTACCTAGCTCATTCCGTTCGAGAGTTATTGTAGAAAAACTTTTTTTAAATTTTCAAAAATTTTTTTTACACTTTGCGGTAATCTGGTCAATACAAAACTTCACATGCGTATAAAGGTCATGATTCTACAATTTGATGCTAAATTTTAGATAGATCGAGTGATCGGCTTCGGAAATTGTCATAAAAAATATTTTTACTAAAATCGGCCATAACTCCGAAACCGCTTGATGGATTTCTCCCATTAACGAGCTCGTCCGAGATATTTACGCTCCAAACCCACCTTGCAAATTTCAATCCGCTAACTTCTTTCGTTCGAGAGTTATCGTGCCGGCGGCCGGCCGGACAGAATCGATTTCTACCTCGGATTCTTAATCAGTGAGTCGAACCAAATCGTTTAAGACCATTTTCATCGAAAAATTCGAAAATTACAGACATTTGGGCAAATTGATAAGCACTCAGTTCCGAGGAACTAGAGCACCAACAAGTTTCGTATGACAATTGCCCAAAACAAGTTTAAAGTACCTACAAATAGTAGATTTTTCAAAAACATGTATGAAAGAAGAGTAATAATGAAAAATTACCTTGTAATCGATCAAAAATTTCCTGATCTACGTTCACCAAATTTTCTCCTCTCTCGAACTACAGAATTATGCTTTCAATATTTACATTCTATTTGCATTCTATGTCTATGGATGAAAAGCAGTCTCACTACTCTCAGATCTCTTACTTCATGTTCCATTCCGAAATGTAAGACTTTTCTGAGAAAAACTAATTTCGGAGCAAACAACTGAGATTTTTCTCACTTCGCTCACATTTCGGAATACACTTTATTCTCATAATTCTTCGATTGATTAGATAATGTCATGTCTCAGGAAAATAAGTTGACATTATGACAATTCATACATAGAATAATTATATCATTCTGTGAAATACGATTTATTATTGAAATTTTGAAAAATCATATCTCCGAAAGTATTAGCTTGTTAGAGTTAAAAATGATATCATTGGATTCTTATGGTAAAACTGCTTATTGAAAAAAATTAATTTGGAATTTGTTCTGTAAAAAAAAATTTTTTTTTGTTACTCCGAAACCATCTGTCCGATGTTGCCCAGTAAAGAACTTAGCCGAGATATTTATCTTCCAAACCTACTCTGAAAATTTCAACTGTCTAGCTCATTCCGTTCGAGAGTTATCGTGCCTACGGCCGGTCGGCCGGCCGGACAGAATGAATTTCGACCACGGATTCTTGATCAGTGTGTCGAACCAAATCGTTTAAGATCATTTTCATCGAAAAATTCGAAAATTACAGACATTTGGGCAAATTGATAAGCACTCAGTTCCGAGGAACTAGAGCGCCAAAAATGTATTGCATCAATTCGCAAGAACTAGAAATGTTGCATATGAGAAATGGACGAAAACAAAAACAGCACTTTCTGAAGAGAATGAAATGACGGTGCTGTTGGAGGTCGTCGAAAATCCACATACCTATGTTAGAAAAATTTCTAGGCAATGCGTTTTGTGAAAGACTTCTATGAATAAAATAATCAGAAATATTGAATAACATCCTCATTACATTCGAAAAATTAACATAATGAATACAAAAATTTACACGAGAACAGAATTTTTCATTACTAAGTAAATGTACAAATTGGGCTCCATTCTCTTCCATGCAAAAACGTATGCGATCTCCGAAATCTCTGTTGACGTTCTGCAATACATCAATGGGAATACTTCGTAAAGCTTCCCTTATTCGAAATTTTAAATTTTCTTTAGTGGTTACTGGAGTTACATACAATCTGTTTTTTATGTAACCCCACATGAAGAATTCCATTTACGTGAGATCTGGAGAACCTGGTGGCCATCTACACGTCCATCTGTGCGCTGTTGAAATACAGCATCATAGATGTGCATGAACCCTAGCTGTGTGGTGAACCTGTGCACCATGATGTAGATACCACATTTGTTCTTTAATGTTATCCGGAACATATTGGAGCAATATTGGTAGTTCCACCCCATTCATTCAGTTTAAACTTATCTTGGGTCACAGGTTGAAAATAATCAGGTCTATTAGTGGAGTAAAAATGTGAGTTACGTTTATTCGAAGATCCATTTTTGGCGCTCTTGTTCCTCGGAACAGAGTGCGTATCAATTTGCCCAAATTTCTGTAATTTTCGAAGTTTTGGCTGAAAATGGTCTCAAACGATTTGGTTCGACTCACTGATCAAGAATCCGTGGTCGAAACCGATTCTATTCAGCTGGCCGTCCGTTAAAAAGATAACTCTCGAATGAAAGGAATTAGAGAATTGTAATTTGCAGGGTAGGTTTGGAGCGTAATTTTCTCGGACGAGTGCGTTAACGGGCGAAATCCACCAAGCGGTTTCGGAGTTATGGCTGTTTTTAGTGAAAATATTTTTCATGAATATTTCCGAAACCGATCACTCGATCTATCTGAAATTTAGCATCAGATTGTAGAATAATGACTTTTATACGCATGCGAAGTTTTGTATTGAACGGATTGACGTAAAAGGTAAAAAAAAAATTCTTTATTTTAAATTTTTTTTTCTACAATAACTCTCGAACAGAATGAGCTAGGCAGGGCAGTTGAAATTTTCAGAGTGGGCTTGAGAGATAAATATCTCGGTTGACTTCGTTATTGGGCAAAATAGGCCAGATGGTTTCGGAGTAACGAAAAAAAATATATTTTTTTAACATACAAATTTCAAATTCAATTTTTTTTAAGATGCAGTTTCTCCATAAAAATCCATTGATATAATTTTCAACTCTAACAAGCTAATACTTTCGGAGATATGATTTTTCGAAATTTCAATAATGAATCGTACTTCTATGTTTTCACAGAATGCTACAATTATTCTATCTATGAATTATTATATGATCTGTGTTTATACTCGTACATGTCATCCTGTTCTATAAGAGAGAGTCAAATTCATTTCTGCTATTTTAATTTGATTTCTTCCATGGTCCTCATTCTCAGATTGCTCATTTAATCTTGATAAATAACAACTAACCTTGTCAAATTTTGAACAAGAGCGCCAAAGCTCCTGTTCACAGGGCTTGTACCAATTTTTTATGAAATGTAGCTTCGTCAGCGAACAATAAAAAATTAAAAAACTTCCTACTGAATTGAATTTACTGTTGCGCCCATTCACAGAACGTTATTCTGGTTCGAAGTCTTGGTCTAATAATTGGTGCATTTTCCGCATGTGATAAGGATGATATTTATTCTTCCTGATTATCTTGTTAACAGAAGTCTTGCTCAAATCGCTCAAATCGAGTTGTCTCGAAATTTTTCTAACAGAGGTATGTGGAATTTCGACAACCTCCAACAATACTGTCATTTACTTTCTTCAGAAAATGTTGTTTTTGTTCACATTTCGCATAAGCAACATTTTCAGTTTTTTGAATCGATACAATAATTTTTCTAAAGCAACTTTGCTCGGTTGTCTTCAATGCGGATACGTTTGCTGATAAACTCTTTTTGCAAGTAAACAATTTCTTTCACAAGCGCCCAGAATGTAAACCATATCAGTAATTTCTTGGATTGGAAAATGTATGCTGTTTAATCGAATTCATAAACTACATCATTAAAATGATCCAATTCTAAATCTTCTGAAACATATCATCCCCAATATTTGCACATAAATTATTCAATATGCAACAAGTCAATATTATTTTTGGTTTCAAAACAGTCTTGTATATATTCACAAATTCAAGATGCGTAACCTTGTTTTCCAACACAAAATATTTTCAGAGTACGAATTATATAAACAAATAAGATGACATGAATGAACAGTGAACACAGATAGAACACAGAAAGATAGAATTCGCATTCTGACTAAATATAGAAATACGATGTATTATTTACATTTGGAAAAATCATATCTCCGAAAGTATTAGCTTGTTAATGTTGAAAATGTCATCAATGGATACTTATGATGGAACTGCATTTAAAAAAAAAATTTTTTTTTCGTTATTCCGAAACAATTGAGCCGATTTAGCCCAATAACGAACTTAACCGAGATATTTATCTTCCAAACCTACTCTTGAAGTTTCAACTGTGTAACTCATTCCGTTCGAGAGTTATCGTACCTACGGTTGGACGGGCCGGCTGGCCGTACTTTTTTGCCACTTTACGGCAATCCAATCAATACAAAACTTCGCGTGCATGTAAAGGTTATGATTCTACAATTTTATGCTAAATTTCAGATAGATCGAGTGATCGGTTCCGGAAATATTCATAAAAAATATTTTTACTAAAAACGGCCGTAACGAACTCGTCCGAGATATTTACGCTCCAAACCTACCCTGCAAATTGCAATCCTCTAACTCCTTTCGTTCGAGAGTTATCGTGACTATGGCCTGCCGAACCAGCCAGCCGGGCAGAATTTATTTCGACCAAGGATTTTTGATCGGTGAGTCGAACCAAATCGTTTAAGAGCATTTTCATTAAAAAAATCGAAAATTACGAACATTTGGGCAAATTTATAAGCACTCTGTTCCGAGGAACAAGAGCGCCAAAAAGGGGGAAAGCCTTGTGGCATGAGCTTTGGCGCTCTTGTTCAATTTTTGGCAAACCATTCGAGTATCTCCGAAAGTATTGGTTTCTCAGAGTTGGGAATGATATCAATGGATTCTTATAATAGAACTGCGAGATAATTACGCTCCAAACCTATCCTGCACATTTCAATCCTCTAACTCCTTTCGTTTGAGAATTATCGTGCCTACGACCGGCCGGACCGGCTGGCCGGACAGAATTTATTTCGACCACGGATTCTTGATCGGTGAGTCGAACCAAATCGTTTAAGACAAAAATGAGATAACTCAAAAAGTATTAATCTTAGGGTGTAGGTGTGAGAGTGAATTTTTGAGGGCCAAAAGAGCTCTATTGAAACATCGAATAAATTATAGGGCAAGCCATTTGAAAAAAATTAATTTTGTTTCGTTGAAATTACTCAACTTTCAGACCCTGTCAAAAGCAATCCCTATAAGGAAATCGGATTCTTGAATATCTTCAGTCTGGAAACACCCTTTGTCGTCTCATCTGTTAAGAAAAGTCTGCGAAAATGGGATTATTTGAGTTCAAAACACTCTGAGAATGAAGTCGATATTCTTCGCAAAATTTTTGATTTTCCGTAATATCTCGGCAACGCTGCATAATTTTTAAAATACTTTGCTTTCGTTAAATAGAGAATCTCAATTTGTTCCTAAGTACTGCATAACATACATCAGTTTCCATAAGAAAAACCCGACTTGGTTGTCGTACTGCTTCACAGAGACACCCTGTATAATTGAACTATTTAGGCTGATGCACGAGTGCAAGAGTAATAACTCGTGCGAACAAATTTTTGTCGTAACTATCATCAGTAAGGAGATATTCTAATTTTTCGCGGTAGTGAGATATCCTGTATTTTTAATCCAGCTTAGTAAATCTGTCTATTCATATTTACCAGAAACTTAATAGTTATTTAATTAACTAGTTTATTAATGACAGCGATTAATGGTCGAGATATTTGAACTAGTTTGAGACCATTAATCGCTAGAGTAATAAACTAGTTGATTACAAGTTCTAATTACTGCATAATATTCATACGTTTCCATAAGAAAAACGACTTGGTCATCGTATCGCTTCACAGAGACACCCTGTATAATTGAAACTATTTTAGGCTGATGCACGAGTGCAAGAGTAACAAATGTTGCGAACAACTTTTCGTCTTAACTATCATCATTAAGGAGATACTCTACTTTTTCACGGTGTGGGACACCTGTAAATTGATTTGCAATGATAAGTGACGTTCTTTGAATGTCCAATGGATTTGCGTATTTATTTGATTGGAATGCCTATTTTAAACAAATTAAAACATTTCCCAGCCGATCATGTCCATTCAAAATGTTGTATTCTTGATATTGGTAGTATTGGTACCTACACTACCTACTTAATGGAAATCTGAATACATAAATTTCAGTATTCTACTGTGCTAACCACTAGTACATTTTCTTCCGAAACTAACTTTCTGATATGCCCCGTCGACAATTTTTTGGCGCTCTTGTTCCTCGGAACAGACTGCTTATCAATTTGCCCAAATGTCTGTAATTTTCGATTTTTTGGCTGAAAATGGTCTCAAACGAGTTGGTTCGACTCACTGATCAAGAATCCGAGGTCGAAATCGATTCTGTCCGGCCGGCCGGCCGTAGGCACGATAACTCTCGAACGAAAGGAGTTAGAGGATTGAAATTTGCAAGGTGGGTTTGGAGCGTGAATATCTCGGACAAGTTCGTTAATGGGCGAAATCCATGAAGCGGTTTCGGAGTTATGGCCGATTTTAGTAAAAACATTTTTTATGAATATTTCCGAAACCGATCACTCGATCTATCTGAAATTTAGCATCAAATTGTAGAATCATGACCTTTATACGCATGTGAAGTTTTGTATTGACCAGGCTACCACAAAGTGTAAAAAAAAATTTTGAAAATTGAAAAAAAATTTTCTACAATTACTCTCGAACGGAATGAGCTAGGCAGTTGAAATTTTCATAGTAGGTTAGGGAGATGATAATATCTCGGTTAAGTTCGTTATTGGGCAAAATAGGCCAGATGGTTTCGGAGTAACGAAAAAAAAATATTTTTTTTCAAGCAACAAATTTCAAATTCAATCTTTATTTAAGATGCAGTTTCACCATAAAAATCCATTGATATCATTTTCAACTCCAACAAGCTAATACTTTCAGAGATATGATTTTTCGAAATTTCAAAAATGAATCGTAGTTACATGTTTTCACAGAATGTTATAATTATTCTTTCTAAGCTTTATTATATGATCTGTGTTCATACTCGTACATGTCATCCTGTTCTATAAGAGAGAGTCAAATTCATTTCAGCTATTTTAATTTGATTTCTTCCATGGTGCAGTTCTCATTCTCAGATTGCTCATTTAATCTTGATAAATAAACTATTATTTGAATTGAATTTCCTTTATGATGCAGTTCTATCATAGGAATCCATTGATATAATTCCCAACTCTGAAAAACCAATACTTTCGGAGATATAATTTGTCTGTTTGAACTAGAGCGCCAGAAAGCTCCTGTCCACAGGGCTTGTTTAACTCTGAATTTGATGGAAAAAATCCTACAGGGTATTCACAAAAACATGCCGAATTTCGATTCGAGTTTTCATCAGAAACTTCCATTTCAAATTTTACAAAGTTTTTTCAGTAATTATTTTTTTTAGTTAGAAAAAGGAGGATTATCGCTGAAAAAAAATTTCGAAACATTTTTAAAGCTTCGAGGCACTGAAAAAAATTTAAAAAAGCACTGACGTCAGTACTCTTTGGCGCGCTTGTTCACGTTGGCTAATTTGAATTGAATGATAAGTGTTTCAAGCTCAGTGGATAGAGCGAGCCGAATATCTAGTCAGAGGTTAGTGGACACCATTCACTTTTGAAATAAGAATTAATTTCGGGGGGGTTTTGAAAATTTGGCAATTGATTTTATATGGGCTGGGGTGTGTAAGGGTCGCTTTCCGCAGCAAAAAAAAATTTTGAAATTTTCATGATTTTCAGGACACTTTGAGGTTAAAAAATTACTGAAGATATCTTTCGTTCATTCATTGTACCTATCCAAAGTTATACCAAGTTATCCAAATATCCTCAAAACAGAATTTTAATCTAGTTGCGCGTATGTTCTGGGGAACAGCGTGCCAACTGTCTGTAACTTAAGAGTTTTTTGCCGAAATTAAGTGGTCTCAAACGATTAGGTTCTTGGGTGAGTTCAGTAGCTGGATGGGTGACCGTTGCCACGATAACTTGAGAATGCAAAGAGATAGTGACTTAAAATTTTCATGGTTAGAGGCGCGTCCAAATACGACGGGAAAGTTCGTTAATGGGCATTATCGGCGCAACGGTTTCCGAGTACCTACTTATTTTGTCTTCAATCAATGCAGATCCAATCAAATTGAAACTGGGTATGGCTAGTTGTAAAATACTGTCACAAAGACGTTTGTGAAATTTTGTGGGAATCGTATCACTAGAAAATTTCAAAAAAATTATTAAAAAATATTATTTATCTCACGATAACCTGAGAACGGAAAGAGTTAGCGACTTGCAATTTCAAGGGTAGTTTGCGCATCCAAATGCAACATTTGAGTTTGTTAATATAGGTATCATCGGCTAAACGTTTTTGGAGTTATAGGTGCCCATTTGAAATATCCCCAATAACTCAAAAACACGAAAGAAAATAATATTTTCTTATTACATATCCTCGGGTTTGGGTCGCATCGCACAGGTGGCTTATGCTTCCTTCGTGCCGATGCCATAGTTTACCTCCGAATTGGAGGTCCTAGAGCTGAAGGCACAAATTGGTTGCTCGCTCCTGTTGTGGTGTCGCCTGTTTTTCAGTTATCTTTCCACCTTTTCTTGGTTTCTTGGTTGCCCTGTCCTGAAGAAGCCAACTAGCAGAAACACGTGTCGGCAGGTACCAGCAGAATGATTATCTCTGCTCCTTTTGCGGAATTACCCGTTATACTTTTCCATTTTAATAAAGAAGTATATGAAATTTTGGGACGACTGTACCACTAGAAAATTTAAAAAATTGGTTGAAGCACTGACGTGAAGTCAGAAGCTTTTGCGCGTATGTTCTATTGTCAATTCTCCTGTATTGGACACTGTCAATCGAATTTACCATGGTGAATTCTATTGTCCGTTCTACTGTATTGGACACTATTAATCGAAATTTACCATAGCAAATTTCGATTAAGAGTACGTCCAATACAGGAGAACAGACAATAGACAATAGAATCCACCATGGTAAATTCGATTGAGAGTGTCCAATACAGGAGAATGGACAATAGAACATACGCGCAAAAGCTTGTGACTTCAGATCAGTGCTTGAACCAATTTTTTTTTCGTATTTTTTTTTTAATTTTCTGGCGGTACGGATCTCACGAAATTTTACACACGTCTTTATTTTGATATTCTACCACTAGTTAGCAAGCTTCAATTCGATCGAGTCTATATTTTTTGAGTTATCGAGGAAATAATATTCCAGATGTATATAACTCCGAAACCGTTGGGCCGATTATGGCCAACAGCGAACTTAACTCTCCCATTCAGATGGGAAAGTTGCACCTGAAAATTGCAAGTTCCTATCTCCTTTCGTTCGAGAGTTATCGAGGCAACGGTCACCTATCCAGCTACTGAACACACACAAGGCTGCTCGGATCTCCAACAATTAGATCCGATCGTGTTCAAACTTGGAACCTGGTAGAAGAGTTAGGTTCTGAGGGCTCTCTCAAAATTTCAGCCATATCGGATGAATATTTTCTGATATATAAAAATTTTTTCAATGATATTCAATGATTTTTTTAAAATTTTCTAGTGATACGATCCTCACAAAATTATGCAAGAACTTTCGCGTTGGCATTCTACAACTAATAACCATGTTTGAATTTAATCGATTTTGTATTTTTCAAGTTATTGAGGAAATAACAACCAAATTTCAGATGGGTATAACTCCAAAACCGTTTGGCCGATTATGCTTATAAACAAACGCAAATGTAGCATTCAGATGTGCAACTTAACCTTAAAATTTCATATCGCTATCTCTTTCCGTTCTCAGGTTATCGTACACAAAAAATATTTTTTAATATATTTTTTTAAATTTTCTAGCGAATCGATTCTCACAAAATTTCACACCCGTGCTTAGGTTTATATTCTACAACTATTCACCAAGTTTCAATTCGATCGGACTCATATTGGTTGAAAACAAAATTATTACTCGGAAACCATTTGGCCGATTATGCCCATTAACGAACTTTCCCGTGATATTTGGACGCGCCTCCAACCATGAAAATTTCAAGTCACTATCTCTTTCCATTCTCAAATTATCGTGGCAACGGCCGGACAGAATCAAATTTGACCTCGAATTCTTCATCGGGGAGTCGAACCAAATCGTTTGAGACCATTTTCGTCAAAAAATTCGAAAGTTACAGACATTTGGGCAAAATTATAACGCGATGTTCCCCAGAACATACGCACAAAAATATTATGTATCTCACGATAACTTGAGAACGGAAAGAGATAGCGACTTGCAATTTTCAGGGTAGGTTGCGCATCCAAATGCGACATTAAAGTTCGTTAGTACGCATAATGGAACAAACGGTTTTAAAGTTATACCCATCTGAAATGTTATTGATATTTCCAATATAACTCAAAATATACAAATCTGATCCAATTAAATCTTGGTAATTATCTACTTGTAGAATGACGACGCGCTAATCACTTGAGGCGTAAGTTTTTTCGTATATAATTAGATACTCAACGAATTTCACCTATACTCTAGTATGCCATGTATTCATATCTTATGAAAGCTGAGAAAACGGTATATATCGATGGTAAATTCGATTAAGAGTGTGAATAGACAATAGAACATGTGCGCAAAATCTTCACGTTAGTGCTTAAACCAATTTTTTTTAAGTCAAAATTATCTCTCTGAAAAAAAATGTTCTATCAAAAGTTACTAATAGAGTTTTATAGGAAATATTTTGTAGTTTGCAAAACCCTACTTCGATTCCCGGTACGGTCATTTTTTCCCGACTTGTTGATTATCAAACTCAAAAACGCCTCTTTCGCTTTGATTGGCGATTACTCCGCGGCAACTCATCTTAGATCAGTCTTTTTAGTTGAGTCAAACTGAAGGGCGTTAAATTTCCGAAAGAGGCTTCATGGTGGAATTCTGAAAAAAATGCAAGTCCAAGGTAGCCTTTTTTTCTTACAAACAGAAATTTGTAATTTTTTTTCGGTGGTTCTTGAGTTTACTGCGGAACCGTACATGATAAAACATTTTTATGCCCTGTTCTGAAAACTAGACACACTTGTATAGCTATAATTTGCTCAAATTTTTTGCTATATTATAATTTAACTCCGAGCCTGTTGAAAATCACCCAAAAATTTGGAATTCTCATCTATACCCCTTTATTTTGAGGCTAGTTTATACTGATCATTAAATGAATACTTTTGATATATTTATCTTGGTTTCTGCTTCGTGGACGCTAAATTAGTTCTTGCGCATTTTAGATAGGAAACAATGAATGCAGCTTTTGGGTGTATGTAGGTACCTAATGAAAACATAATATTTTCAGATTCTTCTAATTTTATCGAAATCTGATGCAAGCTACCGTCAAATGAGGAATGAGGCTCTTCTGATGCTCCAGATTAAAAGATTGCAGACGGAAATCCGCCAAAAAGTAACAATTGTGGTCGCCAGTGCCATAACAGGAGAAGGAAGAGAAGAAATTTTGAACTGGTTGAAGAAACAGTCGATAAAACACTTTCACTGAAGTTCAATCAAGCGTTTCATTGCTTTCATCTAAATCTCCGAGCCTATTTTGTCCCTTTCCTCAAAAATAAATAATAATTTTATGGTCTAGTGATTTAACATTTCTATATAACACATAATTCAAGATTATTAAAATGTAGTTAAGTGCTTGCACATTAACCATAACTAACACTTAAAAATGTCTCAAGTAGGTTTTGATGATAATCATAGTTTTATCAGTATTAATTTTTTTTTTCATTTCAGGTTACTTTTGTATGTATTTGTATATGTATGTTTATTACATTAGTTACATCTTATCCTCTACCACAAGATTTAGAAGAGGCTGCAACAGGGGATGGTGAGTAAATGAATTGTATCCTTTCTTCTTTTTGCCTGTTTGTTTATAATTTTCGATTTTTGTGCCGAAAATGGGATCTTCATCGATATCGGACAGTTTATGAGATATGGAATTTTTTTCAATGATTTTTAAAAAAATCTAACAACATCCTAAAGAAACGAACTTATTACAACTAATTATCATATTTGAAGTGAATCGGATTCGTACTTTTCGAGTTACATATTGAGGAAATAAAAAAAAAATCAGATGGGTATAACTTCGAAACCGTTTGGCCGATTATGCCTACTAACGGATAAGAAGACTCAAATATTGCATTTGGATGCGCAACCTACGCTAAATAATTCAGGTTGCTATCTCTTTCCATTCTGAAGTTATCTTGAGATGAATAATATTTTTTAATAATTTTTTAAAAATTATTACTGATAAGTTCCTCACAAAATTTAACATTAGACCAATTACCAATTACCAAGTTTCAATTCGATCGGACCTGTATTGATTAAAAACAAAATTGTTACTCGGAAACCGTTGGGCCGATTATACCCATTAACGAACTTGTCTGTCGTATTGGGACGCGCCACCTACCCTGAAAATTTCAAATCGCTATAACTTTCTGTTCTCGAGTTATCGTGGCAATGGCCGGCCGGACAAAATCAAATTTGACCTCGAATTCTTCATCGGGGAGTCGAACCCAGTCGAACTCAATCGTTTGAGACAATTTGTAATATGTGATTGTGTGTCTGTCCGTGTCAGAGCGTGAAAGAACTTCATAATAGCAGAATTCAAATTCAAACATCATAAAAGAATTCAAATTCAACAAGAGTGCCAAAAATTATTAATCCAAAACAAGGGCGTAGCCAGGAATTAATTTCGGGGGGGGGTTTTGAAATAGGAATTAATTTCGGGGGGGGTTTTGGGGGTGTAAGGGTCACTTTCTGCAGCAAAATTTTTTTTTTTCAAGGGAAGAATACATTTCGGGAGGGGTTTGAACCCCCAAACCCCCCCCCCTGGCTACGCCCTTGATCCAAAACCAATAGACCAATTCTACCCAACAACGGACTCATCCGAGATATTCGTTCCTCAATTCTACGATTAACGATATATTTTTTCCTCAAATCCACTCTGTGGATTGTTTTATATCAATTGAAACTTTAGCCAATATTTCAGTTTTGTTTTTACTGGAGATATTCTGAACTCAATATTATTAACTTACCATTACCATTCCCATCATCATATGGATTAACCATGGGCATTAAATATCAAAACTTGACATATCATGTCTCAGGAAAATAAGTTGACATGTATCAACACAGATCATATTATAATAATTCATAGATAGAATAATTATCGCATTCTGTGAAAACACGGAAGTACAATTTATTATTGAAATTTTGAAAAATCATATCTCCGAAAGTATTAGCTTGTTAGAGTTAAAAATGACATCAATGGATTCCTATGGTGAAACTGCATCTTGAAAAAAATTTATTTTGAAATTTGTGATGTAAAAAAAATTTTTTTTTGTTACTCCGAAACAATCTGACCGATTTTGCCCAATAACGAACTTAGGCGAGATATTTATGTCACAAACCTGAAAATTTCAACTGTCTACCTCATTCCGTTCGAGAGTTAACGACGTGTTAACGGCCGGCCGGACAGCCGGACAGATTCGATTTCGACCACGTATTCTTGATCAGTGAGTCGAACCAAATCGTTTAATACCATTTTCAGCCAAAAATTCGAAAATTACAGACAAATTGATAAGCACTATGTTCCGAGGAACAAGAGCGCCAAAAACGTCGAAAAATAAACAATCTTAAAATTATATTTCTCTTCTGTTATGCTCGGCAAAGTCCAAGATTTGCGATAAGAGATAATTATATATATCCAATTTGTGGTATTTTGCCAAGTGTTATCGGAATTTTTTAACCATTTTGACGGAATTTTCTTAAATTGAGTGGCCGGTTGGGGGGGGGGATGAATTATCCAACTGCTTCGAAATTTTTCCAACTGCTTTGAAATTTTACCAACTGCTTCGAAATTTTTCCAACTGCTTCGAAATTTTTCCTTCTGCTTTGAAATTTTTCCAACTGCTTTGAAATTTTTCCAACTGCTTTGAAATTTTTCCAACTGCTTTGAAAATTTGCCAACTCTGGTTAACATTAGGACCCTTAGGCCCGTTCCTGAACATCAAAACTCGTTTTACAAAATTCAAACTTATCTATTTTTATTTTTAAAAGAAAGGAGTAAGCTTCGTGCTCACATATTTACTTTGCTAAATTCAATAAGAATAAAAGCTTTTTAAAATGCCGCTCGACTGTGAGAAACAGCTCAAATTGGAACCAGATGGTGTTTTATGACTATACTCGCTTTAGGATAACGCAAAAGAAATATTATTTTTTGCCGGCTACACACATTTTGCTGAAAACTATCGAATATTGAGTTTACGGCAACAGGAATGTGTACAAGAGTAGGTACCTACATGGTGTTATTCCATGTGATCCCGTCCCTATTATCTGCGTGCTTTTATCCGGTCAGGTAGTCAAATTCTTTTACATTTTATGACAATTTTTTCGGAAGTATTCCAACTCCATTGAAATTTTTCCAACTGCTTTGAAATTTGTTCCAACTCCTTCGAAATTTTTCAAACTGTGTGTGAAATTTGCCAACTCCGTACAACATTGGGAGGGGGGGAATCAACCCCCCCCCTCCTTAGGGGCCCATGCCTGTGGCCGACGTAACACTTGTTGCAATCTAAATCTTAATTTCAAATATACCCGATTTTAACATATAGCTGGAGTTTTATCGAATGTATTTCCTAGAATTTGTTTAATTTTGGTGGAAGCTTTGAAATCCAGTTTTATGTTAACCCTTAACTGGAGACATGTCGTAATTGTTGCATGCATGGAGAGGTGTCGTCTGGGACACGGCGTTTTATGATTGGGGCAAAAAAATACTTGAATTTTCTGGTATGTCTCATTTAAAAAGAGCAACTTCAGTTCTTTGGAACCATTTTCAGTGGAAATAAACCTATTCATGATAACACTCATATCGGTACTGACATAATTGTAAACAAATGTTGAAAAAATTATAAAAAAAAACATAAATCATTTCTTTTTATAATATTATTATAATATATATATAATATATATATAATATTATTATTATATTATTTCTTTTTATGATATTTAGAACATAAAATTGAGGATATTTTCCATAAGATATTATAAAAACTAACCTTGCTGAACCTAAAGATACTAATGAACCCTCAACCTAAAGTCCTCGAGTAGGTGAAGCAATCTACAAAGTTTAATATTTTTTGCACGTATGTTCTGGAGAACATATCGCGTTATCATTTTGCCCAAATGTCTGTAATTTTCGATTTTTTTGCCGAAAATGGTCTCAATCGGTTGGAGAACTCGAGGTCAAATTTGATTCTCTCCGGCCGGCCTTTCGGCCGTTGCCACGATAACTTGAGAACGGAAAGAGTTAGCGACTTGAAATTTCTTCTTGATCGAATTTACCATGGTGAATTCGATTAAGAGATACCGGAAAATGGACGATAGAACGTACGCGCAAAAGCTCCTGAGTTCACGTCAGTGCTTGAACCAATTTTTTTCAATGCACTGGGGCACAAACTTTGTTTAGTATACTGCAGGTATACTGGTTTTTGACATTCTAGGCACAAATATTTCGTCATCCTACGTTTTCTTGAAGAATACAAGTGAAATATTTTTCGTTTTTCGAGAACAAATCTGTCCGGTTCTGCTGTTTATTCTGCTCTACCACACACAATTTTCAAACATAAACGGAGACGAGTCGTCTGTCAGACTACTTTAGACTACAGTGACTATATATAGAATATAGTCACTGTACTTTAGACGAACCACCCGCAATAACGTATAATACAAATACTGATATCCATAGAGAATTCTTTTGTCTCTGCTGATATCTCATTACACAATTACCAACTGGTATGGTTAAGACGTGCACGGGGAGGATTAGGTGGATTGAAATGCCGGTAGGCGTATTAATCAGCCATTTGTTTTTATGACGACATCTACGGTCTGACAGACTACAGTTAAGGGTTAACATTTTTGGCGCTCTTTTTCCTGGGAACAGGCCGCGAGTGCTTATCAATTTGCCCAAATGTCTGCAATTTTCGAATTTTTGGCTGAAAATGGTCTTAAACGATTTGGTTCGACTCACTGATCAAGAATACGTGGTCGAAATCGATTATGTCCGTCCGGCCTGCCGTTAACACGATAACTCTCGAACGGAATGCTAGACAGTTGAAATTTTCAGAATAGGTTTGGGATATATCTCGGCTAAGTTCGTTATTGGGCAAAATCGGTCAGATGGTTTCGGAGTAACAAAAAAAATGTTTTTGTTTACCTTACAAATTTCAAAATAAGTTTTTCTCAAGATGCAGTTTCACCATAGGAATCCATTGTCATTTTTAACTCTAAGAAGCTAATACTTTCGGAGATGATTTTTCAAAGTTTCAATAATAAATTGTACTTCTGTGTTTTCACAGAATGCGCCGATAATTATTCTATCTATGAATTATTATAATATGACCTGTGTTGATACATGTCAACTTATTTTCCTGAGACATGATTCGTCAAATTTTGATATTTAATTCCCATGCATGGTTAATCCATATGATGATGGGAATGGTAATGGTAAGTTTTAATAATATTGAGTTCAGAATATCTCCAGCAAAAACATAACTGAAATATTGGCTGAAGTTTCAATTGATATAATATAATTTTCAGAGTGGATTTGAGGAAAAAATATATCGCTCATCATATAGAATTCGAATTGAGCAACGAATATCTCGGATGAGTTCGTTGTTGGGTAGAATATTGGTCTATTGGTTTTGGATTAATAATTTTTGGCACTCTTTGTTGAATTTAAATTCTTTTATGATGTTTGAATTTAATTTCTACTATTATGAAGTTCTATCATAAGAATCTATTGATATAATTCCCAACGCTTACCTTTCGAAGATATGATTTTTTCTTACTTTCGAAGATATGATTTGTCACAGTTTGAACAAGAGCGCCAAAGCTCCTGTCCACAGGGCTTTAACCAATTTTTAAAAATATTCTGGAGTTTGTTTTCGGATGGAATGTCAAAGTTGGGAAAACTTTTCCTAATTAAACAACTTCTAGGAAATAGATTCGATAAAACTGCGGACATTCCTAAGTGGTTTTGGAAATAATGGAATATGGAAATACACAACTCCAAACGGTCACCTCAAGCGTGATTCGAAGGGACGTCGCTGGTTGAGGGTTAACTATTTACTATTACCTATTTTATGCTAAAAATCTCCTCCCAAGAAATCATGCATATATTCAGAAGATAAAATAGAATTGTTTGAAAATATGTTGAAGTGTAAATCTCAGAACACTAATAATGTTGTTTTGATGCTGAAGTGTTAAAACCGCCCTACATAGACAAGAAATATTGATTCCATACCTAACATAAGGTCAATTGATGGAGACACTGATTTAAAGTTTCAAGTATTCCAACTGATTATGTCGAAAATGTATATAGGTATATGGAAAAATTTCGTTCATTGGTTTGGACCAACCAGAGGAAACCTTAAGGAAATTAATACTTTCCGACTTATTTTGAGGAAAATTAAACGCCTACATTTTTTTTTAACCTTCAGCCGAATGTTTTCTTTTACCCCATATAAGGGGGGACGGCAAGTGTTATCCTATTCAACTTAAGTATAAAATGAGATAGCAAAAAGGAGACAAAGCCTTACTACAATCATTAAAAATGAGAAAAAATTATAATCATAAATTCCAACTCGACGAAAACTTATGCACCAAATATTTTATAAATTATGTCCCCATTTGTCCCGTCCACATTTTTCCGGATCGACCTTAACATAATATTTCAATTGCGTTTTTCTGAAAACTACAGTTTCTGAGTTAATCCAGTTGTAGCACTGAGGGAACGATATAATGAGCATTAAATGAACGAGTACGCATAAGCTATACTGACCTAATAACGTGAGTGGTTTGAAACATTTATATATTCTAGTTCCTCTGAATCCAATTTTTTTGACCCTGGTGGTTCATTTTTGTACCATCTTATTTATATTATCTGTTGCGTCCCATGACAACATGTTGGGAAGCGATCATTTGTATTTCTAAACAAAGCAGCTCGCTTGTAAAACTTAAATGTTTTGGGTGTTAACTGGTTTAGTTTACCCTGTGTGGTCTCACCCTTGCAATTAATATTTTTCACGAAAAGATATTTGCAAGTGGAATATCTTGTAAGGCTTCAACCCTTGTGGAGATTTATGGCCTATTTCCTATGAAATAGTGCTAAAATGCATACAACAACTAACACATTGCCAGAGCTGTTAGTCTTTTTGTCTAGACTATTTGAAAACCCCTAGTCTGTGAAAGTCATTTATCAGCTTTCGCTGATAGATTGTGTCCAGACAGCTAGTGAAAATTAGTACAAATGGGGGGAGAAATTCGGGAATTTGAATTTCTAAGATTAAACACGCTAGAAGTTCACGGATTGTATGCCTTCCTACTACTTTGCGTAATCGACAAATGAGAGTATTGTTATAACATATCGGGGGCGGTTTTAAGATCGAACCCCCAATCATTGTTAATATTACCCCTGTTTTCTACCCAGATGAAGGAACCTTCTATTTTCTTTCTATCTGGGCTTTGAGATACATTTTACGCAAAAATAACTCACTACTACAAATACCACTGTAATTACTACATCTCTTAGTGCAAGAGACATTACTATTCTTGATCTGTCGCGAAACAATAACATTGCCTTGTCTTCGTTAGCAACTCAGTAGTCACTTCTTCCCTTTTCATATAGAAGGGAGATTTTATATTGTATCAATATTGCATTGTACAATACTTCGTGCTTGTATTCACATTGTCGGTAACAAGAAAATACATTTTGTTGTTAAAGGTGCGTTCGAATATTTCACCACTTTCTATCCTCGTAATTGTTATTTTATTAAAAGTAACAACTAACGCAGTGATCAACCAGATTACTACTGTGTGCTTAAAGTTAAGTACCACCCCTTTCCTCATCCCCCTGATAAAACAATCAGGGTGTATAATTCTGGTCCTTCGAAATACATTATATCCTGATAAAAGCATCAGGACTCAACATATGATCCTTCAAAACCATAACATCCTGATAAACCAATCAGGATTTAACATTATCAGTTAATATGTTATCGTTGATCTTTCCAACATTACCATTTAAATTTAATTTGATTAACCCATCAATTGATTGTCAATAAAGCTTTCTAGTTATTAAATCAATTTGAATATTTCAGATCACCATGGTAGAGTTCAAATGAAGATATTCAGGGGTCCTACGGAACATGACGGCCACCACCATTTTGCTCCTTGGGGTTATTGGGTAAAACAACCCACTGACCATGACCACTAATTTTGAATCAGATACTTATTTTACTGAATCAGTATGTTATTTGTTGCCAGTGTTATGTTTCAATAAATGTTTCTTCCATTCCATTCATAAACTTTTAATAAATAAGGATAACATTCTTAGAGAAATAAGACACCAATAACTCAATATAAATATATTCGAAATATCTTCAATATGTACATAATATGTGATGCAACTAAATTAGAATAATGATATAATTGATTTGATATTATGAGAGACTTTACTATCGTTAAATTCGCCACTTTTAGATTTTCAGTCGATATTCAGTTCAAATTAAAGTCTGAACTTTACATTTGTTGTTTCAGCTTTAGAGCCCTTTCGGCAATATCAACAAGATAAACATTATATTATACAAAACAGCACCTCAAATCGTTTATTCAACAATATTTCTATTTTTATGATGATGAACTATTATGTCTATGTACATAAAATGTCGTTTTTCCTGTTTGCAGTTTCGGACCATCAAGTTTTAGAAATCAACATGTTGACTGCCATGGTAGTTTTGAAGATTCCAGTGTAAAAAGCATTTTATATTAATATATCAATTCTATATACATCACAATATCATGAAGATTATCAAAAAAAATATTAATGTAATTTTTTTAATTATCTTATGAAGATTCCAGTCTTATATAACAGAAGGGTTTTCGAGGAAGCCAACCTGTCTTTTGCCAGGATTCTGTCAAAATTTTTAAGTCATAAATCAGATGTAGGGGCGATTGCATCATATTTAGGCCTTTCTTTCGAGTGTTGTTTCGTAACCTTCGGATTCAGAATCTAAAGAAGACCTTTAGCGAGGGTCAAAGTATCAGTAGCGATTATACAAGTCTGGCCAAATTCGTTCTAGGTAGAGCGATTTGCTTGTATCGAAAATAAATGTAATAGTCCCAAGAAACGTTTGTGAGATGATGTGAACTCCCATCTAGACTGCTGTGACGTCTGCAGAAGGAGATTGGATAATTGCAAGAAGTGATTTAATACCGAAACAGCCTTTTGCTTTCATTTAATTAATATTTAAGAATGTTCAATTTATTTCAAGTTTAAGGCTGCTAAAAATATAATAGCTTCCAGATTATTGTTGCATTTCTGAATACAACAGTTATTAACTGAAATACTGGAACGTCGTAATAAGGACGCTCGGCCGAGGTTCTCTTCATTTCATACTAAACTTTCAGATCGACTGAATCGTAAGACCAAGTCCAATACATTTTCCCTTATTCCGCTAAGTTAGGGGAAGGTTTGAAGTTAATTCATCTTCCTTGACGCTCTGTCTTTGTTAAATGTATGGAATTTGCTAGGATAGTCCCATCTCCTTTCTTTTTCTTGAAGAACTTAAATGATGTGCAAGAAATAAAATTGCAAAGCATAAAGCAATAGAAAAATCTAAGAGGGTATCACTGTGTAGACATCAGCGATATAGAAATTAAAGTTTGCGTTACAATTGGACCATTGTTCCTTTCCTTCAATATAACTGTAGTGTAAACAGAATGTATAATGATCGCAATACATTCAAATTATTACCGGGCTATTGAGCTGATAGCTCAATACCATCCTCATACAAATAAAAGAAAGTGAGTCATTTTACTGACTAATACACACGCAATATGGTGCTAAATCGAAATATTTGAATCGATGATCAATGATGTAAATAAAAATCACAAATACAGTGTCAAACTGCATGAACTATGTGAATCCAATGTTGTTGTCAATATAAAAATTTACAGTGTAAAATCGGAGGAAACTGACAATAATTCACTTAATGTTGTCTTACACCTTCTATACGGTATTGATTATAATTATGATGCTTTAACCCAACTCTTGACTACAGGAAAATCTTATGTATATGGAATCCTATGAAATTGCAGAAAGGGGTTATATTACAAAAATGTAAATAATTTTTTGCTCAACTTCAAATAAACTTAGTTGAAATTTTTTTTCGAGTCATTTATTGAATTATCTGATCATGTTAGCCAACCTTAATTTTTTCACCTCCTTGAAGCAATTTATTTATATTTACACTGATATACTACAAATTCAATCGCAGCTGTAAAATACAGCAATTATAGCAATTAAACAAATTACGAGTTATCCCATGGTTGGCATCCTAGACAATAACGCAAACCAGGATTTGTCTCGTAGGTGGCAGTCAACGTGTTAAATATAATGATTTGTCATGAAAAACGATTAAATAAAAATTTAATATTTCCAACATGAAAAAATATTGAAGATACCCAAGTTTGAACGCACAGAAAATTTGTATATGATAAATCAATTCCTCCTGTCAGTGCTGCTTCAATAATATATTTACTATGCATAGTTTATTTCTGTTCTTAAAAATTATTGTTTTGTTCAATAAATCTTAGCTGCTACAATTTTAGGCAACCATTGGGACGGATTTAATTTTAAAAGGCAAAGTTCTGAACATTTTCAGAATATGATTTTCAAATAGCTTGAGAATATAGATCTAGTAATTTAAGACAATGAGTCCGGTGATTGAAAATTTTTACTTATGACAGCTTAATAGCTCAAGCATTTCATTGTTATAGTAGATGATATATGAATAGAAAAATTCGTGTATCATCAGAATATAATGAAATATGAAAATTGAATTAATTTTTATCATTACATAGAAAATGATGAACCTGTTAATGATATCTAATACTGCCCTTTGCGTACATTCTTTAGCCTCCACTATGTAAATTGGAATGTTAACATACATAAATTATTGTTTTTCATACATCTATTTCTGTTGCTATTTTGCTTGTTTATTGTTGATTTTCTTCCTTGGATGCTAATTTCATAATAATACTGCCTTAGTATTCACTATCTCTTTATGTATTCAAAATAGATTTTTTTTTCCAAAGGACTTTAAGTAAAATAGGAATTATTTACAAATCCAATACTTGTATATTAAATACCACATACATGACAAAACAAAAATAATACTTAAAGAATACTAAAAACTGACAATAATATAACAATAAAATTAACTTATAATAAAATAGTTCCAATATGTAAATCAGTAAACATGATAAAATAAATACTAGAAAAAAATTGGAATTTATCAAGTTGGAATGTTGGGGAGTCTCTCAGTTACATTTTTAAGTACTTAGTTTCCACAGTTAGGGGATTATTTATAACAATATTTAGGCAAAACTTCTATCCCTTTGAGCAAGATTTAGTTTTATCTTTAACATGTTATTACTGAAGACAATCCAATATCTTCCTTACTATTTTCAAACAGCTGTGACTTTCTGAGATTATTACTCTTGATATTTCACCTCTCAATTAAGTATGTTGTCATAGGCTAATATCCAATAAAATTATAATTGATTTAGACAATTCCAGCTCTACTCATATATATAATAATTTTAATGGATGGGAAAATATTTATCAAATGATAAACATCATTTTAAAAATATAAGTTCCAAAAATATTTTGTATTTAATTAAAAGCGCTCATGTGTTTCTGACAAGAATTGTTTTATACAATTTCCAGATGCAAAATAACAGAAAATTGAATTATTATTTGAAAATATAAATTTAAAGTCATTCAAATCTCACTTTTACATATGTTTCTAAAACCAATGTAATCATTTCCAATGTGAGTAAGATGCATATTTGGTCTCATTTGTATTTAAAAGTCTATGGTATTGAGTTACATATAAAAAAATTACTGGATGCAGTTCTTAAAGTTAATATCACCTAAATAAAATAATAAAAAAATTGGAAGATGATAAATATGGCACCCACTCTTCATTTCATTAATCATTGTTTAAGACGTAGTATACCAATTTTATTGCTAACCTGTGTTGATAACGTTGTCAACAATTTCCAAAAATTAAAGGATAAAATGAATAACTGTTATTTTGATATATTGAAATGATTATATGTATATGATTTTTCTCAATTTTTAAGACTAATTTCATGGTTAGATTTATCATTCAAACAATTCAGGTGTCAGAAGTAGAGCAACTTGAATAATGAATTCATATCCAATCACTATAAAAGAATTCAAAATGGAACTACTGAGATTAAATCATCAAATTAAAAATGTCAACTAGACAAAAAACATTTATATCACTTTGGAAGACATAAAAATCAACATATTCCAACATACTCAAATTTATATTGGTTATAAAAGAGCTATTAAATCTTATCACATGTTAACTTACTATTTCTCACAAATGCAACACCCCTTCATCTCTTATGCTGCTATCTAGATGACCTTTGGTCAAATCGACAATTTCATCTTGATCATCCTGATCCGATCCGGCTGTTGTGTGGGAATGATGAGAACCGCTTGATTGCTGAGAAAGCTGCGAATTCCTACTGAAGCTGCCTCGTCTAACTGGAGCAACCATCCTTTGATTGGCTGGTTTAACCGTTATAATTAGATTTGAACTATTAGCTACCATCATATCAGTAACTTGATCTAATGTTTTTCCAGCTACTTCAATCCCGTTGACTTCTAATACTTCATCGTTTACGGCCAGGAGACCAGTGGATTCTGCTAAACCTCCAGGAACTAAACGAGATATGAAGATTCCTGGGATTTTCTCCAGTCCTAAATTGATATACAACTTGTTATTTCATTACTTCATCAGACAGCGGACATGTTCATATCTGCTCTGATGCGATGAATACAGTGGTTTTAATTCATAACTACTTTTTGGTGATAGTTCCTTGAATTAATAGTATACTCCAAGGAAATAATGACATTGTATGTAACACTAATTTCAGGTATAGGGACAGGTTTTTTATAATTTTTTTTTTGTTGTAACTAAGAGCGTCTGAATGAATCGGCGCGATTCCAATCTCCTGAGTCCCTTTCATACATGTTGTGTATGCGTTCAAGAATGGTTATGATGGATGGAGGTCCGTAACACATGGAGGGTCCTGATGAAGAGTATTTTTTTCCTTTCTCTATCATGTATTTGTTATATTCTACTTTCCAATTAATCTTAGAACTTATTTTCTATTGTGCTCTTCATTGTTGAGTGTATAGGTTTTACAACTCCAGCGATTAAATAAAAAAATAAGAGACGATAGAACTAGAGCCTAGTTATCACTAGGCCTAATTGTGGAATGGACAAAATCCATGTTGGACTCATCACCACATCGCTATGTGGCAAAGTAGTAAGACTCATAGCCGGGAGGGGCTGCCCACAGGGAGGAGTACTTTCCCCTCTGCTATGGTCTATCCTGGTGGACGATCTACTGGCCGTAATCGGCACGCTGGGTGTATATGTTCAAGCGTCCGCCGACATAGTCATTGTGGTTACTGGCCATGATGACACTGTCTGGTCGATAGTCTCACAGAGGCTCTAACTGCAACGCAAGGCTGGTGTGAGGCTAGATATCTGATTGTCATTCTAGATAGAAAGCTAAACTGGAATTCGCACCTGGAAAGGGTGTTTCACAAGGCCATGCAACCTATCCAAGTGTCTTTCAGGCAGAACCCACTTGCCAAGAAAGGAGCACAAACCCCTTTTATTGACCCGGAACCCTACTGTGTGGTTGTTAGATACACCTACAAAAGTGAATTTCGTATGAAAGAAGAAACTGAAAGAGGAATTTTCTGCAGATCTCTCTAAAAAGTTCCTCCGGAACTTTGACACTGTCAGATCCAAGAAATATATGGACCTCAGTAAGAACACGCTGCACCTCCTCACTGGTTACCTCACAGGGCATTACGGCATTAGGAAGTATATGATGAGATTAGGGCTAGCAGAAACTGACGAGTGCAGATTCTGTTGGGAGGAGGATGAAACACTTGATCACCTGATTACGGAATGCTTCGTCAAACCAACGCTAGGAATGCTTTGGGCAAGAAATCTGCAGGAGCGAAGACATAGCCTTCTTGAAGCCATCCCAGATACTGGAGTTTGTCAGAACTCTGGAACTGGAAGGTGAGCTATAGATGGTAATGACATGGACAGATATGACGGAAGGGCACAATAGAACGTGCAGTGCAACGTTACCCCCTACAACAATATACAATATATACAAGGCTATGCACTCCCTCTAGGCCTGCCAGCTGACTTGTGGAATGAGGTAGGGACTGGCTCCGAAACAGCTCTACTGGCTGTATGTGATGGTGGTGAGACCAGAAATCCCTTACGGCAGTATTGTTTGGTGGGATTGCACTTTAAAAGGCAATCTCAGCTTAAGCTTGCGAAAATCCAGAGATCTGCGTGCTTGATAGCGACGGGAATCTTTCGTTCCACCCATTGCAGTTATGGAACGCCTACTAGACCTCGGCCCTCTTCACCTAGTGATCAGGAGTTTCTGCATATGTCTCGCAATGAGTCTGTTACAATCAGGTTCATGCCCAGTTCTCTGCAGGCTGAATTGGAGGCCAACGAGGTAATGAGCATGAAGTATCTATATCCAACTCCTACACAGTGGCCAAACCTTATTGTCTTTCCCAGTACAGACGACTGGAGATTTCTGCATCTGGCTCGCAATGAGCCTGATACAATCAGGTTCATGCCCAGTTCTCAGCAGGCTGAATTGGGGGCCAATGAGATAATGAGCAAGCGGTAGGACGTATCTTTAACTAAAACCTACACAGAGTGGCCCTACCGAGTCTTCTTTCCCAGTAGAGAAGATTGAACCATCTCTGTGACCCCACTGCTTGAGGGTCCCTGTTGGTTCACATATGGCTCCGCTATCACCCAAGGGGTGGGCGCGGGAGTCAGCGGTTGCTGAATTTGTTAGGGTGAATCCATCAGCCTGGGTAGTTTTGCGACTGCAGTACAATCAAGATCCTATCAGATAGTCAAGCTGCCTTGAAGACCATTGAGTTCATATAACTGCAAGTCCCTGCTTGTGCAGCACTACCAGACCACACTTGCTGAACTGAGAGAGCGCTGCAGGCTGCAGCTCATATGGGTCCCGGACCACTCAGGCATTAAGGGTAATGAGATGACGGACACATTAGCGGCACGGGGGGCTTCCATGGGGCTCATTGGACCTGAACCAGCCTGTGATATCTCTCTCAAAAGCAGCAGGATGGGAGAACAACCGTTGGTTAGACCAAAAGGTCCAGGAAATATGGAGCAGCATACCTGCTTGCTCAAAAATTATTGATCAGCTGAAAGAGCCAGACAATGGCTCAAATTCTCTAGGTTAGACCTGAGAATCTCAACAGCTGTATACAAGGGTCACTGTGGGCTTAGGAAACACCTTAGTACACTGGGACTGACTGAGGACTCTATGCGCAGACTATGCCTGGAGGACAACGAGTCTATGGAATACATCATGTGTGACTGCTCTGCTGGGGACAGGATAAGATTTGAGGAACTAGGAGTCCACAAACTGAGACTGGAGGAACTGAGGATTGAGTTTATGGGTGAAGTATAGATTTAGGTGTGCCACAATAGACCGATCGATCGCAGTGGCAGGGCGGAATTCGTTTGCCCGACACAACTCACATATTATTATGACGTTTCTATAACCAACTCCTAGACAGAGTGGCCAAACCGTATCGTCTCTCCCAACAGAGACGATTGGACGACTATCTCTGGAATCTCACTACTTGAGGGTCCCTGTTGGTCCACAGGTGGATCCGTTACCACCCGAGGGGTTGGAGTCAGTCGTTGCAAAATTGCTAATGGAGATTACATCAGTTGGATCAATTAAGATCCATTCGAATAGCCAAACCGTCCTGAAGGCCTTGGCTTCAAGAACTGCACGTCCCTGCCTGTGC
Source organism: Halyzia sedecimguttata (assembly GCA_937662695.2). Taxonomy (NCBI): domain Eukaryota; kingdom Metazoa; phylum Arthropoda; class Insecta; order Coleoptera; family Coccinellidae; genus Halyzia; species Halyzia sedecimguttata. Next base: position 42,794,539 of record OW569412.2, read on the forward strand.
AGGACTACACTTGCTGAATTGGGAGGGCGCTGCAGGCTGCAGTTCATCTGGGTTCCACGCCACTCGGGCATAGAAAGCGATGAGGTGGCGGACTCATTGGCGGCGCGGGAGGCCTCCACGGGACTCATTGAACCTGAACCGGCCAGTGGCATCAATCTCAAGGCAGCAAGGTGCAAGAACAACAGATGGTTGGACCAAAAGGTCAAGGGACTCAATTAATGATCCCTGAAAGCTGAAATAGCCAGACGATGGCTCAAACTCTACAGGTCAGACACTGTGGCCTTAGAAAACATCTAAATAAGTTAGGGTTGGTTGAGGACTATGCCTGGAGGACGACAGGTCTATCGTGCACATTATATGTGATTGCCCTTCCCGATACAGGATTAGATTTGAGGAACTTGGAGTCCATAAGTTGAGACTGAGGGAACTGGACAAGTTCTCACCCACTTCTCACCCAGTAGGCTCTTCTCCCTCATAGGTAGGCTTGACCTTGAGAGTGAAGTATATATTTAGGTGTTCCACAATAAGCCGACTGGTCAGTGGCAGGGCGGGGTTCGCCAGCCCGACACAACACATATCTTACCTCAAAGAACGGAAGAGACTGAGACATACGCCGCGATTGCTAAGTCTTTGTAAAATTTTCTTCTAATGCTAAATTGAACTAAATTGTCAGTAATTTATTGCTGTTTTATCTTATTTGACCATGAACATGGAAATGTTTTAAGATTAGAAATGATAACATGGTGTAATTGAGCATATTGAACTTCATCTATTGGAGACTATCACAGTTAATTTTATTATCCATGTAACGAAAGTATACATCAGTTACTGTTGAAAATATACACAGTTGTCAAATTCACAATAAGTCACACCACAAATTCCACTTAGTGACAATATTAGGAAGTATACTTTTTCAATTTCAACTTTCAAACTTCATAGAGTGCCAAATGTTATTAATTATTTTACTTGTATAGGTATAAATGAATATAATGAATATTGATTCATTTAAAAAATTGTGACATAAAGCTTCTTTCTTACCATTTTGGGTGACACGAACACTGGTACCATCCCTAATATAAAATCCGAGTGGTTTGTCTGAGCCATGTTTGAGTAATCTCACTCTTCTACATGTTTCTGGTACAATGTCTACATCTATGATAGCAGACACTTGCCGAAAGTCATGCGGATTGGATATCGCTAACGCTTTTGTTCGGCCAGGGGTTCCGCCTAGTATACTTGATATCAAATTGCGTTGTGGTTTGATTGTACCATAACCATTCAGTTCTTCTAAACTGTCCCCTTGAGAAATGAAAATACTAAGATAAATTAAAGACTATCAAAATGCATATATCAGAAAAGTTGAGAAATTCAGTTCATTTCAGATTAATCCTATATTTATCAGTTTAAAAACTCATGCACTGCATATTATTATATGAATCATAGTGATTCAAAGAATTCAATATTCAATCTGCATTGAATTGATATGGGGACCTTTCTGGTAGTTTCATCTACACCAATAGAGTAAAGTGTGTTCACTTGTAGTAGTATAAATAAAAAAAAATAATTCACTACCCATTACCAATCTTTGATAAGAAGACAGAAAAAAGAAGAATCCAGATAAAATCATAGCGGATCACATGTATGTATACTCCATTCACTCCCGGTTGGCTATGATTCAGGTCTATCACGTTTTGGTAACTAAAACTAATGGTGCTATTCTGCTTTCATGTATAAGCCAATCTGTAACTTTTCATAATGTTGAAGGAACATTGCTATTCTGGACTGTTTTTAGCGATCTGTAACTTACAGATATCATCAAGGCTTCTTATTAAGAAATCAAAAGTCAAAGTCTGAAGTAAAGAAACTTCTTTCACTCGAAAGAAGAGAACTGAGCCTGGTGACTGGATTACTAACTGGTCACCAGTTCAACAAACATCTGAATAGGATGGGATTGGCCGATAGCGCTCTGTGTCGCTGGTGCAAGAGCATGGAAGAAACAGCTGAACATATTCTGTTCGACTGTAACAACCTTAAAGAATTGAGGGTCATACACCTAGGCAACCCAACACCTACGATTCCTATGGTGAGAGGGACTTCTCCTTTTAAACTCGCGGCATTCCTGTCAGCGTGTTTTTTGGAATGAGTCTCACGAGTTTGTCAAGCGGGAGAACAATGGGCCAGAAGGCCTCAGTTCAGCCTGAGACGGCACCGCGGTAGAAGAAGAAGAAGAACTTACAGATATTCTTAAATCCTTACGAGTACTCGAGAGGCGATCGGAAGCATATCGGAAGATGTAATGTGAGGTTATTTTAAAGAATTGTTGTATGATTTTGCGGCGTTTCGGTTTTTCTTTTCCCGAATATGAATATGGATATGTGAATAATAAACAAATTGCTTGGATTATTGGCTTATTCTTAGAGCATGATAAAAACTCGTAACTCGTAAAACTAACTGTAAGTAATTTCACATGACTTGAAAATCATTTTTATTATAATAGGAATTTCGTGTGAATTGAGAGAAAACGCTAAGTGATCAAATGGATTTATTTGAAATTCCGGATGATCAATTTATCAGCATCTTCAGATTGTATAAAAAAACATTGCACTTTGGTTTCAGTGAATGCTTTAGAACCTGTCCTAAAAACAAGAAATGCTAATGCCAGATTGCATTAGTGGGAAAGGTATTATCCCTCTTTCTATAATATATATATGGTGGGTGATATTTTTGAAGAATGAAAATTGGCTTATATACATTTTAATATTTAATATGGGCATTTCTTTCAAGAAATACGGACTATTTATACGTAAAACCATGTTATAAATGAATATATCTCATTTCATATTGCATATTTAATTTCCTTCCTTCATCTCTTAACAATATGTAAAGCTGCAATCAAACAAAATCCTAATAAAAAAAAATATTGGGGTGATAAGCGATACTCTACGCAGATACCTTCAAATTCAAAATATCTCTACGGTTTTAGTTTATGTTTTCCAATAAATGTATCAAAGTAGTTTAAAGGTAGCACCGTAAATAAGATAGTTACAGGAACAATTCCAGAATTGCATTATTTACGATTTCGTAAGGCGGCCTCTTACAGAGCAATCGTTACCTACAGATTCATAGCTTACGGATAAAAAGCCAAATAGCACCATAAGGCAGGTTGGCACTGCTGAAATATCGTCAATGTCAAAACAATTCTCTGAGACATTGCCAATTTCTACTGTCAACAATCAACATAATAATCATTTTTTAGCGACGATACCGCTTGATACCGGTATCAAACGGTTATAATTTTTACATTTTAGCGAGAGTGGTTTCAAGCGGTAACCGAAGTTCCCCTCCAAAGCTGTCATTTCGACATTTGATTCCAGTATCAGAATTTATAACCGGGTCCTTGAGGGGGGTTACTAGCGGTTGACATTTGTTGAAAGTTTGAAATTGTCAAAAGTATTGAAAGTTTGAAACTGTTGAAAGCAATCGAAATGGCTGTAGCAAAGGAAAGCGTGGAATTTTTTTAATATACTCTAAACTACCAAGAAGTGGATTATTCGTCATTACAGACCGCCAAACGGCGAATGTTTTATTAAGCGGTAATAAAATGAAGGCAATCTGGCTTGGATATAGACCACAAAAAGACTAGTAGTCTACGTTCTTGTTGTACTGGTTAGTGCCCACTTCTTTACTTTTTCTTAATTGTAGGTGGTGAGAATCATTTTCTCTAATTTCATCAAACAAATTTAATTATGGAAGGTTTCTTTTTGGCGCTGAGTTCTTCGGAACTGAGTGCTTATCAATTTGCCCAAATTTCTGTAACTGAATATTCCAACCAGTTTATATACGTGAAATATTTCCATAGTAACAAAAGGGGAAACATTTTCTTCAACAGTCGCCAGGTCTTTGGAATTATTGAATTCACATAATATCTTCTCGAATTAATTATTTTTTCCAAGAAAATTCACATTGTGAAAAGTACGTTATTAAATTACTAAGACTTCTATGTAGAGAGGACAACGTTGCGTAATTATCTGACAGGAAAATGAGCATAACCTAACATTTTACGGTGAAATGTGTCAAAATTTCATGACCAACCGGGAGACTTTATAAAAGTGAATGGAGTATACTCCATTCACTTTTATAAAGTCTCCCGGTTGGCCATGATTTAGGTCTATCACGTTTTTGTAACTAAAGCAGAGGCCGGTTGGCACTGCTGAAATTTCGTCAAGGTGAAAAGAATTCGCCAAGACGTTGCCAAATTCTACTCTCAACATAATCTTCAATCGTAGACAAGATATTATCACACCATTATCTTCGAATATAATAAAGAACCGAAATCTGCAATGGAAAACTTAATTCTGACATGTTGAACTCTCGAATGAAATTACTTAGTTTCCTATCATTATATTTTATTAAGGTATAAGAATTACTCGGGTTTCGTAGTACTACTACATTTTGAAACTGGTGTATTTCAAGGTGTGCAACAAGGTATTTAAATGTCTTCGGTAGGCTTATTACTTGAGAATTTCGAAAAGTGGGTACGTCTGTTCGTTTAGAAGTTTTCCTGTCGGGTTATTCAGGTACTTTTATTCTTTTTTCAAATGAACTATCACAAAGTAACGGACTACTCTATCCATTAGTTTTCAATAAAATTTCAACACTTGATTCTTGATTTCCATACAAGAAATTAGCATAATTGAATCTTCCAACCAGTTTATGTACGTTAAATATTTCCAACACAACAGGAAACATTTTCTTCTACAATCGCCAGGACTGTGGAATTATTGAATTCACATGATATCTTCTCAAATTCATTATTTTTCCGAAGTAAATTCACATTGTGAAAATACGGAATTACTACGACTTCTATGTAGAGAGGACAACGTTGCGTAGTTATCTGACATGAAAATGACTATAACCTAACATTTTCAAAATATACATGGTGAAATGTGTCAAATTTTCATGGCCAACCGGGAGACTTTATAAAAGTGAATGGAGTATATGCAAGGGAATTCTCCATAGATGTCCCTTCCCGTAACTTGGCTAGTTCCAATATGAATCAAGATTTCGTAACAGATATTACAGATTGGAATCATTTTTCGGGGAAATCTTATACAATTCATACAAAATTAAAGGGTACCCGAAATAAACTAATTACAGTTGACCCGCGGTAACCCAACAAACGTTTTGCATATTCAACTATCCCCAGATTTTGGCTCCGACCACCTGGCATTGGAATTTTTGATAGACTTAGATAGCAACCCAATTTCATATCCAATAGAAACCAAATATAATTTCTCCCAGAGCCAAATCGAAAAAGTGAATAAAAAATGTGTGAATTCATCCAACCAGAAATACCAAATACCCCAGATTATATTTTGAGGTTCTCAGGACATATGGAAAATTAGTTTCATTGTACCTATTTCAAGTCAGGTTCAAGGACACACATTGAGAACTTTAGCGGTGTATGCATTCAGTCGGCAATTCCTAAGCTTTTGGATAGTTTACTTTGCAGTTTTCTATCATGTAATTGTGGTGGTATTTTTAGCAATCAGCAGCATGGCTTTCGGAAGGCAGATCGACGGTGTCTAATTTGATACTTATGTTAATGATATTGTTGAATGTTTTAAATTTGGTTCTCAAGTTGACGCGATTTATACGGATTTCTCAAAACATATGACAAGGTAAATCATATCCTCTTGATCGCGAAATTGGACACTGTAGGTGTGTGAGGTTCTCTCCTGCAATGGCTTAGATCTTTTTTATACGGCCTTACCCAGCTGGTACGATACAGGAACTTCATGTCAAGGGAATTTGTTGTAACTTCAGGTGTGCCCAAGGGTTTCCACTTGGGACCAGTTTTTATTTCTGCTATTTATTAATGATCTGGATACCGTTCTCAGCGTGAAGTTTCTGTTATTCGCCGATGACCCCAGAATGTATTCTCCTGCCAACAACCTTGAGAGTGCAATACAGTTGCAGCAGGAACTTCATTCATGGACAGTCAGAAATTGCTTATATTTAAACATCTCAAAATGTAAGATTATTAGTTTCCATCGCAGCAATCGGTTCTTCACTTACCATTTCAATGACAGTTTCTTGTCGAGAGTCGAGGTGGTCGATGATTTGGGCATAAAATTGGATAGTAGACTTGATTTTAGGAATCATATTTCTGAGATAACCAGCAAAGCGTACCGTAATCTAGGTTTTATCGTGCGTAAGGCCAATATTGTAGTAGGGATCAGCCGTTTGGTCACCATTTTATAGTTGCTCTAAACGAGAATTCAGAGAAGGTTTCTTCGCTATCTCAGCTTCAGGACTGACGGTGTATTCAACTGTGACGTTGAAAGAGTTCGTATACACTCGGGATTGGATAACCTTGAGGCAGATTCCTGCCTCTTGTTCAAATTGCTTAAGGGATCTGTTGACTCTCCTGACATACTGGAGCGTATTGGTTTTAACAAATGTCTATTTGTTTCGTAACAGAGTGCACAGAACAAATTATATTGAACACATATTGCCGTCGGGTGTTCTTGATTTTGGCGATGGGTGTGGGGACTTCGAGTTTATTTACATTTCGTCGAGGCGGTTTCGGAATCGGATCCTTTCTAGGTTACAAGAGATTTTCTATGTGCCATCGATGCCTTAGGCTCGTTGATCTTGTGTTGTATTAGAATATTTAATTAAGTTTATAATCATCTCTTTCATTTATCTTAGAATATCTATTGGGGGTTTCCCGTTCATTGACCTGTATAATACAGTGCTCAAAATCAATAAATGAATGTTGTTTCGTTATTGTTTATAGGTAACATGGTTCGATACAATGCTTCTGATGAATATCTTGTGTTTCTAACGCAGAAGCAATTCACAAAATAATAAATATTTATTTTATAGATATTTTTCCCTGAGCTGGACATGTTAGATCGCTCACATATAAAAATCTAGGTATCAGTACCAAAACAGCGGGCACAATATACAAGATGATATGCAGACCTTTGTTGGAGTATGGACACATAGTAGATATTTTTCAGAGTTCAGAGAAAACCCAGAAAGGAGCCTTTTAGTAAGGACAATTGTAAAAAAATCAGGTCTCGAATCTCGAGATGATCAGAATATATAACATCTGTATTGCTCTGGGATTTAGAAGAAAGGACTGCTCATCCCGAAACCTAGAGCTGAAACAGACACCAGACAACTACAGAGCCCACTATGAAAACAAATTTTGTCTCAGATACCCTCACTAAATATTGTATGAACCTTCAAGCCGTCTTTTTAGCGTTAACACGTAAAACAATGTATTGGGCATCAACTGAATTCAAATCCTAAAATAAATAAAATAGTGAACTCATCGGCGATTAAAACCCGAATCTCCTCTGTGGCAGGCGGGCAAGCCAATATCTCGACCATTAAGGTTTGTTACAATTCTGAGATTTACATGATTGAAATTTCAGGAGAAGTAGTTACCAGTTCCAAATTTTATTCTCACATTAAATGATTGTATAATAGTAGCTGAATGGTTCGTGCTGAATTTTAATGGAATCTTCAACATGCATATCAAATCAGCAAAACAATCAGCAGAGCCAGTCATTTCCGATCATTAGCCTACAAAGACCAAAGTATTGGAATATGCACAGCCTGCAAAATGTACGAAATGATCTGCAGACCTGCAATGCAATAAAACTGCATTTAAGATGATAGCAGTTGCTGTGAGAAGTAGACTTTGAAGGATCACAAAAATGAGATAACAATCCTCTACAAACCCATCAAATGAATACTTCTATGAAAAAAACAATATCGAAACAATAACCGATAGAAACCTCAAAATAAATAAGAAATTCATCTAGCAAAAATACAAGATCAACCTGGTAGAACACTTAGTACAAAAAACTTCCCTAATTCGTAGACTGAGAATCAGACGCAGAATATAGAAGTTCATAATTCCATAGCCTACTTGACCTCGAATTTTTTTGAACGCACGTTATTACAATTCAATATGGCTATTTTCTCTATATCTTTCTCTCTGAGGCACTTTGTTTTTGAAGAGTGTAGAATTAATTAATTAAATTTCCGGAGAGCTTCGCAAATGAGAAGTTCTATTTGTTGCCTATACTTCTGCAGATGCTTCCTACTTTAGCGGCATCTCTTTCACATGTAGATTTCGGTGCTGTCTCTCTCATATTATAAGTCAATCCGCCGTATTCACAAAGCATTTAATCTCCGCTAAGTCCTAACTGAGGTCCTCGGTTAAGGATACATAAGAATCCCAACGTGAGTTAATGTGAAAATTAAAGTGAAACAGGCCTGTTTCACCACCGTTAAATACTTTAACTGAGGTTGCGATTCATATTTATCCTTAAGTGAGGACCTCAGTTAGTACTTAACGGAGCATCTGCTTAGTGAATACGGCGGTATGATAAGGAACACCAAAACCACAGAATGTATAATGATAATAAGAAAAGCCTAACAATAATTAATGATAGTGACTGGAAACCAGAAAAAAAAAATCAACTAGAGGAATCATAGCAAGACAAAAATAGTATTTGAACATCAAAAGGAATGACACACTTGGAATGAAGGCCACTACTCACCTTTTCTTTGAATGATTACTCTCAATAACGGCTTAGCATTCAACAGTGCCCTCCTGAGATTATCATCATTATTGATTGGAAGTAGATCTTGATCACTTGGATCTATATATGATACAAGAAAAGTTATATCCTTCAAGTTATGAAGATCTTCAAGTAGATTCTTGAATTCTTCAAACTTAGCTTGGGGATTTCTTTCCAGTGAAAACCGTCTGAATTCAGCATCAAACTGCAAAATATCAATAATTAGCAATCAACAATGATTTTGTGTAAAGCTAGTATCCTCTATACTTAGATGATTCATGCTCTCATTACCAAATAGGTAAAGAATAAATAGGAGTCATTATCATATCTAATTGGAAGTAACAATTTACTTCTTGGAATATATTTTAGGTAATGAAATCTTATAAGATTTCATTACGGCAGTATTGATAAAAATTATTGGAATCCAACGAAAAACATAGTGAAAACGTACCTTGCTCTTAACTTCTACGATGGAATTGTCTGAAGAAGTTTTCATAACAATCTTATGTTTAGACATTTTCGGGCATCGAAAAGGCAATGCACTTTTAATTTAACTATTTCCGAAGGTGGATCAAGATCTTGATTTCAATTCAGAAAATAAAAAAACTCAAAACACAACAACACAATAAAATTTTAAATTATTTACGTTTTGTACTTCATTCTTCGGATCGTCACCCAAACTTATCTATGATCACAGAATACAAATATATGATGATGATCTATGATAATATTAGTGTTCTGTGTTCGTGATGATAATATTCTCATTCTACTCTGTGGTTCAGAAATATTCAGAATACCAGTGTACCTCAACAGTTTCGTGCAATTTCGTTGTGACGTCTTGCCGCGACGTTTGGAAATGTGTGGAGGGCGGGCCGCCGCATCTTCAAAACGACACGCCCCGACGAAATAATTGCCACTGAAATGCACTGAAGCAGTGCTCGACGGCTGCACGTCGCACCGGACCGCGAACGTTGGACGTCGCAAAGAAATCCCACCTTAACGCAGCTTACGCTTCAGTTAGGGCCGGTTTCTCAATTACGAGTTAACCCGAGGTTGCGGGTAACCCGAGTGTTGCGCATTCATGAATATCGCTTAATACATGCGTGAACTCGCAACCTCGAGTTAACTCGCAATTGAGAAACCGGCCCTTAATGTATTGAAGAGAAACTGTCCAGAAGGTTAAAATCAATACATTTTTTATTGTGATTAAGTGCTTCATATTTCACGAAGTAGTCGAATGTGTAAGTAACATTACTACCTTTTGATAGTTTCTGGTAACTATACTCAAGAAAAGCACAGATTATTATTGACCTACCTGTCATCTGTCAGTATGAAGAGGAAAACGAAAAATATAGTAGTGGAGAAAATTCTGTAGACATCAATATTTCAAATTGATTGTTGTGCCATGAAGTTATTGTGCCTGAAGTACGCATTTTTCTTAAGAATTGAATTAAAACTCTAGCACTGCCTTATCGGAATGAGAACAATAGAATGATAGTGAAGTGATAGGTTATCTGAGTCGAATATAAGCGAGTAACCAGAACAGAGCGGTTAAGACCAATCCCAATTCGTCTGAAGGTTGATTATTTTGAAGCATTTTAATAAGAACATTTCTGTGAAAGAATCATCGTGGAAGAGAAACTATTTTCCGAGATAATCAATTTTTTCGATGGAAGAAATCTATGGCTGGGCGGTTTTCTTGATATAACGAATTGCGGACGGCGACCTAAATTCGTCTTAAAGATGATTGTTTTGAAGAATTTTAATAAGATCATTAGGCTAAAGAATCATCGTGGAACAGAAACTATTTTCCGCGATATTAAATTTTTTCGATGGAAGAAAATCGGTTTTTTGGATATCACCGGATTCCGGACGGCGGCCTGAATTTGTCTTAAAGATAATTTTTTTTGTGCATTTATAGAAGAACATTTCGGCGAAATAATCATAATGGAGCAGTACAACTATTTTCAGAGATCATCCGCCGTATTCACAAAGCATTCAATCTCCGTTAAGTCCTAACTGAGGTCCTCAGTTAAGGATAAATAAGAATCGGAACCTCAGTTTAAGTGATAATTAACGTGAAACAGGCCTGTTTCAGCACTGTTACATACGTTAACTGAGGTTGCGATTCTTATTTATCCTTAACTGAGGACCTCAGTTAGGACTTAACGGAGATTGAATGCTTTGTGAATACGGGGGATTAAATATTTTCGATGGAAGAATACCTTGGCTGAGCGGTTTTTTCGATATGTCGAATTCCGGACAGCCTAAATTCGTCTGAAAGATGATTGTTTTGAAACATTTTAATGAAAACATTGCTGCGAAACAATTATTAACGAGCAGTAACTATATTCAGAGATATTGCATATTTTCAATAAAAGAAATGCGTGCAGTACAATGCGAGATATTAATTTTGTCGAATAAAAGAAATACTTCATTGAAACTTTTATAGTATTACAAATATATTTGATTCTGAAGATGAGGATCTCATTTTTCTTCGATTAAATATCCACATCCACTCACAACAGAAATTCGAATGGTAACACAAATTTAAGAATATAAGGAGGTTTTGCAACGCCGCTCGACAATTCCTCTCTATTCCCGTCCTCGACGATCTGCACCACATAATATATCTATACATGGTATACGAATTCTTATACCATGATATCTATATATATTCTGTGATCTGCATTCTGCCTTCTGCATGGCTAGAAAACATAGACTATATCCATGGCTAACTTCACATAAGTTCTCAAAAGGGCTTTTCGGAAAGTGTGTTTAAGTTAACCCAAACACACTTTCCGAAAGGCCGCAAAGATGGTTTCCTATAAATAACGTGCGTTCAAAAAAATTCGTGGTCAAGTAGCTATGGAATTATGAACTTCTATATTCTGCGGCTGATTCAGACGCAGAATTTTTTTGAACGCACGTTATAAAAAAAATTGGTTCAAGCACGTGAGTGTATTTGGACACATAGAGATAATAATATCTCTATTGGACACTCTTAATCGAATTTACCATGGTAAATTCGATTAAGAGTGTTCAATACAGGAGAATGGAAAATAGAACATACGCGCAAAAGCTCCTGACTTTACGTCAGTGCTTGGATCAATTTTTTTTAGTAATTTTTTTTTAAATTTTGTAGGGGTACGGCTCTTACAAAATTTTACACACGTCTTTATGTCGATATTCTACAACTATAGTTATGTATACCAAGCTTCAATTCGATCGAGTCTATATTTTTTGAGTTATCGAGGAAATAATATTCCAGGTGGGTATAAGGTATAACTTCGAAACCGTTGGACCGATTATACCCAAAATCTAACTCCTCCCATTCAGATACCCAACCTACCCTGAGAATTACAAGTGCCTATCTCCTTTCGTTCGAAAGTTATAGAGGCAATGGTCAACCATCCAGCTACTGAACTCAAACAAGGCTACTCGGATCTCCAACAATATAGATCCGATCGTATTCAAACTTTTGGACCTTGGTAGAAAAGTTAGGTTCTGAAGGCTCTCGCAAAATTTCAGCGATGTCGGAGGAATGGTTTTTGGCGCTCTTGTTCCTCGGAACAGAGAGTGCTTATCAATTTGCCCAAATGTCTATAATTTTCGATTTTTTGGCTGAAAATGGTCTCGAACGATTTGGTTCGACTCACTGATCAAGAATCAGAGGTCGAAATCGATTCTGTCCGGCCGTCCGTCCGTCCGGCCGGCCGTTAACACGATAACTCTCGAACGGAAGGAGGATTGAAATTTGCAAGGTGGGTTTGGAGCGTAAATATCTCGGACAAGTTCGTTAAAGGCCGAAATCCATCAAGCGGTTTCGGAGTTATGGCCGTTTTTAGTAAAAACATTTTTTTATGAATATTTCCGAAACCGATCACTCGATCTATCTGAAACTTAGCATAAAATTGTAGAATCATGACCTTTATACGCATGTGAAGTTTTGTATTGATCAGGTTACCGTAAAGTGACAAAATTTTGAAAATTTTTAAATTGTTTTTCTACAATAACTCTTGAACGGAATAAGCTAGGCAGATTAAATTTTCAGAGTAGGTTAGGGAGATGAATATCTCGGCTAAGTTCGTTATTAGGCAAAATAGGCCAGATGGTTTCGGAGTAACGAAATACAATTTTTTTTTAACTAACAAATTTCAAACTCAATTCTTTTTAGGTTGCAGTTTCACCATAAAAATCCATCGATATACTTTTCAACTCCAACAAGCTAATACTTTCGGAGATATGATTTTTCGAAATTTCAATAATGAATCGTACTTCTATGTTTTCACAGAATGCTATAATTATTCTATCTATGATTTATTATATGATCTGTGTTCATACTCGTACATGTCATCCTGTTCTATAAGAGAGAGTCAAATTCATTTCAGCTATTTTAATTTGATTTCTTCCATTGTCCAGTTCTCATTCTCAGATATATTGCTCATTTAATCTTGATAAATAAACTATTATTTGAATTGAACCAATTTTTGTGATATATAGAATTTTTTTCAATGATTTTTTAAAAATGTTCTAGTGATACGATACTCACAAAATTTTGCAAGAATTTTCGCGTGGGCATTCTACAACTAATGACTATGTTTGAATCGGATCCGTTTTGTATTTTTAGAGTTATTGGGGAAATAACAACAAATTTCAGATCGGTATAACTCCAAAACCGTTTGAACCATTATGCCTATAAACAAATTCAAATGTCGCATTCGGCTGCGCAACCTACCCTGGAAATTGCAAATCGCTATCTCTTTCTGTTCTTAGGTTATCGTGACGTAAATAATAATTTTTTAAATATTTATTAGTGATACAATCCTCACAAAATTAAACACACATCTTCATGTCGATATTCTACCAACTAGAGATACCCAGTTTCAATACGATCGGGTCTGAATTATCTGAGTTATCGAGAAAATAATATTCCAGATGGTTATATATATAATTCCGAAACCGTTGGGCCGATTATGCCCATAATAACAAACTTAACTCTCCCATGCGGATTCACAACCAAATCTGAAAATTTCACCTCCCTACCTCTTTTCATTCGAAAGCTATAGACCACATTCACATTAGTTAGGTTAGGCGGGAAATTAGAATTACGATCCATCCGTGGATCCGAGCACTGAATTCCCCATGCATTTCTTATGGACCTAAAATTTACGCGAATTTCTCGCCTGTTTTTAGATACTTTGGCTAATTTCTTAAGGTTTATTTTGGTTGAAATAGATTCTGTGAACCTTTCTGAACCATCTAGAATCAAGTTTTCATAACAAAATTGTATATTTCCAAAATAATTAATAAAAATAAATGTGTACACCAAATTCGATTGACGTATGTCTTAGCTCACTCGAAATCCGTCAAAAATAATAACATAACCCTAAATCGGCCTTGTAATGACGCACAACAGAAGTCATCTACGACATACGGAAATCTATCGAACTAGAATGGTTTCAATTTTGATTTAAGAATAAATAGAAGTAGATTTTAATGTGGAAATAACATGAAAACATGCACTAATGATGAAGGTACCCAATACTTGTTGTCTCTGCACTAACATCCTCTTTTAAATAGGGTGGTTTCATCTCAAAGTTGAAATTCCTTGTTAAAAAATTTGACTATGGATCTCCCGCCAAGCGAATGATTCTAACCTAACTAATGTGGTCTATTGATGAGGCAACGGTCACCCATCCAGCTACTGAACTTAAAATATAAATCCGATCGTGTTTAAACTTGCAACTTGGTAGTAGAGTTTGTTAGGTTTTGAAGGCTTTTACAAAATTTCAATGATTTGAGGCGAATAGTTTCTGGATATATAGAATTTTTTTCAATGATTTTCAATTACTTTTTTAAAATGTTCTATAGTGATACGATTCTTGCGAAACTTCGCAAGAATCTTAGAGCCGGCATTTTACAACTAGTAACCAAGTTTGAATTGGATCATTTCTGTATATTTTTCGAGTTATTGAGGATATGAAAACCGAATTTCAGATGGGTATAACTCCAAAACCGTTGAGCTGATTATGCCTATTAACAAACACAAATGTCGCATTTGAATGCACAACCTATAAGAATTGCAAGTCGCTATCTTTTTCCGTTCTCAGGATATCGTGATATTTTTTAGACATTTTTTTAAAATTTTCTAGCGACACGATTCTCACAAAATTTCACAAACGTCTTTGTATTTGTATTCTACAACTTGGTACCAAGTTTCAATTCGATCGGATCTGTATTGGTTGATGACAAAATTATTACTCGGAAACCGTTGTCGCTATCTATTTCCTTTCTCAAGTTATCGTGGCAACGGCCAGCCGGCTGGACAGAATCAAATTTGACCTCGAATTCTTCATCAGTGAGTTGAACTTAGCCATTTGAGACCATTCTCAGCAAAAAATTCGAAAATTACAGACATTTGGGCAAAATGATAACGCGATGTTCCCCAGAACATACGCGCAAAAAGAAGTATTCTATCTATGATTTTGTTAACCTTACTAAAATTCTGACTGACGTGTTTGTCAATGTCATTCATCTGATTCAAGATTCCTTGTCTATTCTATGATTGTTTCTTTTCTATTATTCACGTTTTGAGTGATACTACTGTGGCATTGAAGGTAGGGATTTTTACTCAATAAAGATAGTTTTTATTAATAATTTATTATTTTTTTATGCAGCATCATGGGTCGTGTACGTACCAAGACTGTAAAAAAAGCATCAAAGGTGATAATAGAGAAATATTACACCAAATTAACCTTAGATTTTCATACAAATAAAAGAATATGCGAAGAAATTGCTTCAATTCCCACAAAACCTTTGAGGAATAAAATCGCTGGATTTGTTACCCATTTAATGAAAAGGCTTAGACATTCACAAGTTAGGGGTATTTCAATCAAACTCCAGGAGGAAGAACGAGAGAGACGTGACAACTTTGTGCCCCCAATTTCTGCATTAGAGAATGACATAATTGAAGTAGACCCTGAAACTAAGGAGATGCTTAAACAGTTGGATTTTACGAATTTACCTGGATTACAGCTTACTCAACCTAATACAAATAATTATAATAGGAGGGTTTAAGAATTTTGAATAAAACATTAATGAGTAATATACTCTGTCACTTTCTAGAACCATGGATCCTAGTCATTTCACTTCCCACAATTAACATGTTACTTAATAATGGCAACACCAGAATTTCTTCTGAATGCAATGAATGAGATATTAGGTTTGTTTTGGTTCGCAATTCGGACTGTCCTAGAACAGTTCAAAGTAGTCACACAGTCGTTTATCGTAATGGGACTTGCGCGATTGGGCGAAATCTTTCACACGCTACGTTTGGCCCACTCTTTAGAACCGATTCGGAACTGTCCCTACTGCGAACCAAAACAAGCCTAATATACCTTTAATACTAATTTCATCTGTTGGTATTTTATAATTTTATTTTATGTTTATCAAATCAATTTAAATATCATTAAGAGTAACTTAGTAGTATTTTTGTCATCTGGAGTCCAATTTGGTCATCTTTATCTCAGTATCAACCTTAGATTTTATTTAAATTGGAAAAGACTATCCGCAGTATTTACAAAGCATCAAATCTCTGTTAAGTCATAACTGAGATCCTCAGTTAAGGATAAATTTGAATCGCAACCTCAGTTAACGTGAAGCAGGCCTGTTTCACCACCGTTAAATATATTAACTGAGGTTGCGATTCAAATTTATCCTTAACTGAGGACCTCAGTTAGGACTTAACGGAGATTTGATGCTTTGTAAATACGGCGGATAGTCTTTTCCCATTTAAATAAACTGAGGCCCTCAGTTAGGACTTAACAGAGATTGAATGCTTTGTGAATACGGAGGTATATTATTTAACAAACCTTCTGCTACCAATTTCAGCTATTTCTCACTGTCGAGCGGCATTTTAAAAAGCTTTTTTTTATTTTTTTTATATTGAATATAGCAACGTAAATATGCAGTTTGCTCCTTTCTTTTAATAATAGAAATAGATAAGTTTTAATTCCAGAAAACAAGTTTTGATGTTCAGTACGGGCCCCCAATGTAGAATGGAGTGGACAAATTTTCCAAGCATTTGGAAAAATTTCGTCATCATTGGATAATTCATTTATTTTCCTTCGGAATTGAAGTGACTTCCGGGGTGGATAGCGATTTTTGGTGAAATGATTTATTTTGATGAGTTCTACCTTCTGTTGAAAAATAAGACTCACCTGTATAATCATATAATTATATTGTTTTGTGAATGTTTGTCTATTTAGCCATTCAATTATCAAGTACAATTTCTGAATACTTTCCAACTCTACCCCAATGTCTATTATTATCTGTCCCATTTGAAATAGTAAAAAATTTTAAATCTAGATTCACAGCATACCTAACAACTTTTTCGATGAAAAGGAAAGACCCAAGCAATGGGATTAAAATTTGATAATTATTTATACTGAACACAGTTTACACTACCACTATGACAACACATTTCACTATCTTACGCGTGTTTCGTTAACCAAGTTATCTTCTTCAGACACTGAAGGTAAACTATAGTTCTCAGTTTACGTTCAGTCACTGAAGAAGATATCTTGGTTATTGAAACTTGTGTAAGGTAGTGAAATGTGTTAGTGTTGGTGTTGTGTAAACTTTGTTCGGCATAAAGTATCAAGAACGGTTCCAAAAATTAACTTAATTGATAATAATGGTTCGTTGGTTGACTCTTGGATTTTTTTTACAAAAAACAACTTCCATGTCTTATTATTCATTAACGCATGTCTTATTATTCATTAACGATTTATTTTCATAGATTTACAATCCTAACAAAGATAGTTATAATATCATGAATTGAATAATTTCAGTTAATGTTTATTTGTGGATTGAGAAGTTGATGAACAACCCTATCAATTAGTTGTCCATGTAAGTTTCGTTCATTTAAAAATTCTCATCTTAATATGTATTCGGAAATAGTTCTATGATAATTTATTATTTTTTCTGTCTCCTAGTATTCCTTTTCCCCTTCTTGCCTCTCCTCATATTATTTCGTTTATTCTTAGCAGCAATCTTACGAGCCTTCAAGATTTCATCTGTTGTTTTGATTTCAGATTTTCTTTGTTTTTGTTTAACTTTTTCATTGTGTCGGACCCAATGTGTGCTTGAAATTTTGAAATTATCTGCAAATATAGAAAAATGGATAGTGCGGAGAAGTATATTAAAATGGGAAAGATGGGAATAACACTGAAAATAGGGGACACCACAACAGGAGCGAGCAACCAATGAGTTTGAAAATATACAATTTTCTTATAAAAACTTGATTCTAGCTGAATCTGTTTCAACTGAAATGAATATTCAGAAATTTACCAAATCATCTAAAAACATGCTAGAGATTTGCGTAATTTTTAAAGTTCCATAAGATGGAGGTTACACGGTCAATCTGGCATCACATCAATCATGGATTGATATCAGATTGATGGAATAATTAATGTATATTAATGTGCTTCATCAGTCCATCAATCCGTATCAGTCTCATCGTGATCAAGGTCATCGATTGAACTGATGCGAGGTTGACCGTGTAACCACTGTCTTGGATGGAGGTTACACGATCAGTCTGGTATCAATCTCGCATCAATCTTACCATCAATCCAAATCATCATTCCATCAGTCTACGCATATAAAACCAATTTACCGTCAATATGACATCAATTCTTCTCTCACTTCCGTCTACGACGGAAGTTACACGGTATCAGTCTCGCATCACATCAATCATGGATTGATATCAGATTGACGGGAAACTGATGGATTGATGGGATATCAATGTGGTACGTGATTCCATCAAACCGCAAGTCTCATTGTGATCAAGGTCACGGACTGAGCTGATGCGAAATTGATGATAGATTGACCGTGTAACCTCAGTCTAAGAAATGCGTGGGGAATTCAGTGGTCGGATCCAGGGATGGATCGTAATTCAAAATTCCCGCCGAACCTAACTAAGGTGGTCTATAGACAAAATTGCAAGCTGCTGTACAAACACATTGAAATTTGCCCATCCTGCACTGCTATAATAATAGGTGTGTGAATAAGTCTTTCCCGTTTTTTTCAAATTTTGAGCCTTTATTGTGAAAAAATGGTTACAAATGAATTATTGAAAGTATTGGCCATCGCTAGCTACAACTTTTTCCCATCTTTCTGGCAACATACGAATCCCGTTGCGAAAAAATTCGACCGGTTTGGCCTCTATCCAGTCATCCACCCATTTTTTGGCTTCCTCGTAGGAATGGAAGTGCTGGTCAGCCAGGCCATGCGTCATCGATCTGAAGAGATGGTAATCAGACGGAGCAATGTCTGGACTATACGGCGGGTGGGGTAGGACTTCCCATTTGAGCGTTTCTAAGTATGTTTTCACCGGCTGTGCAACATGTGGGCGAGCATTGTCATGTTGCAAAATAACTTTGTCGTGCCTGTCGGAGTATTGTGGCCGTTTTTCTCGCAGTGCGCGGCTCAAACGCATCAATTGTCGTCGATAGACCTCGCCTGTGATCCTTTCATTCGGTTTCAGAAGCTCATAGTAAACCACACCTAGCTGGTCCCACCATATACAGAGCATGAGCTTGGCGCCATGAATATTTGGCTTGACCGTCGATGATGATGCATGGCCGGGTAGTCCCCATGATTTTCTTCGCTTCGGATTATCGTAACGGATCCACTTTTCATCGCCAGTCACGATACGATGCAGAAAACCCTTTCTTTTATGTCGCTGAAGCAGCTGTTCGCAAGTGAAAAAACGCCGTTCGACGTCTCTCAGCTTCAGTTCGTACGGCACCCAATTTCCTTGCTTTTGGATCATTCCCATGGCTTTCAAACGCTTGGAAATGGTTGTTCGGTCAACTCCCAATGCTTCAGCAAGTTCTTCTTGCGTTTGACACGAATCTTCATCAAGCAAAGTCGCCAATTCTTGATCTTCAAAGATTTGCGGCCGCCCGGAACGCTCCTTGTCTTCCACGTCGAAATCACCACTTTTGAAGCGTCGAAACCATCCGCGAACACTTGAATCATCGACACAACCTTCTCCATAAGCTTCCTGAAGCAATCGATGCGCCTCGGCAGCAGATTTCTTCAAATTGAACCAATAAAGTGAAACTTCCCGCAAATGACGTCGACTCGGCTCAAATTTCGACATTTTCACAATATCAAAAATTTATGATGCGAAAAAATTTCAACTAATGTGTTAGTGTGGAATTGTTGACATATGAATAAGCTTTGATTATGACATATGTAACCATTGAATACTCGCACAGTATTGGTGGCGCCATCTCTTACAAAAGACGGGAAAGACTTATTCACACACCTGATATGTTATGGTATCTGCTTAATTGTTAAATGTATCAATAAACTATATGCATGATGATGAATATTAATAAATTGATGAATATTAATAAATAATTCTGATAAAAAGTCAATAATATTAAAAAATGTACCTTTCCTATTACTTCTATTTTCATTTTCATCATCTTCGTAATCAATATTTTCATCAGCTTTCGTTTTTTCTTTCCATTGAGAGTATTTTTGACTCTTATATGTTTTTGGTATCCATACACCCGATTCCGTTCTTATTTTTCCTGCCGTTTTGCTCTTCAAATAAAAATAAATTAATTAAATACATTCATAGAAGAAAAAAATTGAACTGACCTCCACTCCAACCATTCTCTTCTTTTTACGATCCCATTTCTTCATTGTTTTTGACATCCGCATCATCTCCTGAGAATCTCCAACAATATCTAATGCTGCATTCGTTGCTTCATTCTGGAACTTATTGACTGCTAATCTGAAAATTTGCGTAAGTTGGATGTAATATTTAAACAATTCTGCACTTTGTAGCAACTGGTCACTTCTTGCAAAGGGTTTTTTGACGACTTAATGTGATCCGTATACATGCCAGAATGCAGAGTCAATCAGAAGTTTGGTCAGGTGAATATTGTAGTAATAGTAAAGTGAATATTTACCATAAGATATATTCAAGATCCACTTTTTGAGCGCTCGTTCCGCCAGGAGGAGCATGCTATCATTATGCCCAGATGTCTGTATTTTTTGGAATTTTTTGCCGAAAATGGTCTCTAACGATTTGTCCGGGGTCAAATCCAATTATGTCTGTGCGGCCTTCCGTAAGCACGATAACTCTCGAACGAATTTGCAGGGTAGGTTTAGAACGTAAATATCTCTGTTATGTTCGTTAATGGGCAAAATCCGCCGAGTGGTTTCGGAGTTTGGCCATTTTGAGCTTAAGCTTTCTTTCTGCACATTACGAAGCTACTATTTCGATATGTCTGAAATTTAGCTTGCAGAATTGTTACTTTTAGATGCGTTCCAAGTTTTGTATTGATCGGCTGAAGAGGTACAGAAAAAAAAATTAATTTGTAAATTTTGTTTTCCCAGTAACTCAAAAAATACTGATGATCGAATGGAAACTTCGGAATTAGTTAACAAATACCGACATAAAGACTTGCATTGACCATGCATTGACTTCACAATTCACTGACATGGGGTCAATCTGCTTTGGCGCGCTTGCTTACGATACTATTATGATTATAATAATAATAATAATAATAATGAGCTTTATTTCAAATAAAGTAGGTTCATGTACAAATACATTGTCTACCTGAAGTGAAATAGTGTCAGATAAGAATCTTCAGTCTATTTTATATCAAATATTATGTACTAAGAATTCTTCCACTGTATATGGTTCAATCTGAAGCAGCAACATATAGACTTCCTTCTTGAATAGCTTGAGGTTGGTTATGTCTCTCATCTGGTTTGAAAGTCTATTATAGTATTTTATACACCTGTATTCTGGTCCTTTCTCTGTGAGTGCAAGCTTATGTATTGGATATTTTAGTTAAGTTGTTCTTGTGTCAAATTTTGTACAGGTTTTGGTTTTGAAACAGTTTCTATTTTTGAAGACAAATATCAAACATCTTGGATGTGTATCGCTATGGCTGTAAGTAATCCATGTTTCCTAAATACGCCCCTGCATGTTTCTCTGCATGGCATTCTCATTATTGTTCGAATAGCTCTTTTTTGCATCTTTAGCACTTGCTTCATGTTATTACCACTACCATAAAACATAATACCATATCTTATTTTGGATTCAAAGGTCGCTTGGTAGACAATTCTCATAGACGATGAGTCAAGATAGTTTCGTAAAACACCCAATGAGTAACAAATGGATCCCAGTTTTGTACACAAGCCTGTAATATGTTCACCCCAGTTCAAGTTCTCATCTATAGTTAACCCAAGAATTCGTCCTGATGTCTGAAGATCAAGTTCACTGTCATTTAGCTGAATGTGAGAGGGTGTTTGAAAGTTTGCATGTGTGGTTTTAATAATTAAAGCACATGTTTTTTCTACATTTAAACATAATTTATTTGATTGAAACCAGTGATTAGCCTGTTGGAGAATACTCTGTACTAAGTCTGCAATCTGGGGCAAGATGTCCGCCTTCAATATAAAACTTGTGTCATCGGCATAGTTTACCATGGATGTATTAGGATCAGAACGCAGTACACTCATTAGGTCGTTGATGAAGATGATGAAAAGTATCGGTCCCAGTATACTTCCTTGGGGAACTCCAAATTCCTCGGATAAAGTTCTCGTGCCATTACCATCTATAATTACTTGTTGTTTTCGATTTGACAGATATGACCTAAACCACTCCTTCTCTTTTCCTCTTATTCCGTAACTGTCCAATTTATTCAGTATATATTTGTGAAACAAGGTATCAAAGGCCTTAGATAAGTCCAGCAGTAAGGCGATTACCACCTTGGAATCCTCCAATGCATTCAGTACATCAGTAATGAATTGGAATGTTGCTGTTGTTGTTGATTTTCCTTTCACATATCCATGTTGGGTGGAACTTAAAATTTCCTCATCCATAAGAAAATCTACGAGTTGTTCACTTATTGCCAGCTCTAATATTTTTGAGAATGCTGGTAGTAGGCTGATTGGCCTATAGTTTTCCGGTTCATTCTCTTTACCCTTTTTGTAGATTGGTTTTATGAGTGCTTTTTTGAGCAATTCAGGAAATACACCATGCTTCATGGAGATATTCACAAGGTATGTTAATGGATTAGCTATCTGATTCATACAGGCTTTAACTGTGCACATTGGAATGTCGTCAATTCCAGAACTATTTTTGTTTTTTAATTTTCCTATTATCTTCTTCAGTTATCTGGCGAAATTTGAAATTGTTACTGTTGCGTGTGATATCATTCTGAAATGGAATGTTTTGGTTCTGTTTTATTTTTTCTTCAGCTGCTGTTGCAAAATGACGATTGAAATTATTTGCTATCTCTAAAGGATTTCCAGGAATCTCTTTGTTGATTTTCGTATTGTTTTTAATTTTTGCTACAGTTTGCCACAGTGTTTTGATCTTGTTATCAGACTGAAGGATTTGCTGCTTATATCTTTCTCTTTTCTCATCTCTAAGCATTTTGTCATATTCCTTTTTTACCTCCTTGTATGCTCCCATGAAGACTGGATTGAATGTTTTACAAGTGTGTAATATATCAAGTCTGGTCTTGGATTTTGTAATATTATCATTGATTGGCTTTTGTTGTCTTCTAGCAGTGGTTTTATTTTTTCTTATCGGACAAGCATAATCTAATTCTGTTTTGAACATATTTGTGAAAGTTCTCCATTGCTGATCAACTTCCTTCTCTGGAATTTTATATACAGCATTCCAATCTAAAAGCGTCAGTCTTTCGATTAAATCTTGGATGTTATTGGCTGTAATTTTTCTTTTATATTGATATTCCTCTGTTTGTTCTATTTCTTCCTGAAGAGTCAATGGTTGTGCTGTATCGTGGTCAGAAATATGTGTTCTTATTATTTGTGATGTAAAGATGGATTGATTGATTGATCAGTATGTTGTCTATACAAGTTTTTGTAAGCAATGTTGATCTTGTTGGTGCATCTATGCTAGCGTTCAGTCCATATGAGTTTAACAATTCTACAAAGCAGATTTAAAAAAAAAAAAAAATGTTTATTTGTCTAAACAGGAAGTACTCCCAATTACAAGTCACAATTATAGTACAAAGTCGATAGGAAATCAATATTTTTATATATATATTATATAATATTATATATTATATATTATATAATTCTAGGTTAAATCAAAATAAAGCACCAAAATCAACACGAATATTTGCTAATGGCGTCCCTGCTGGAGATACAGAAACTCACTTCACAAGTATATTAGTCCTTGGCTTAGGAAGGTACAGAAATTGCTCTAGTCTGCTACCGAGACGAGGGACGCGAAAGTTCAACCTGGCCAACAAATCAGGACAGTCCAAAATGAAATGAATAATTTTGTATACAATTAGGCACATGCAATAGACTCTTCTGTTCTCCAATGACATAAAAGAGAACCTGTTCAGGAGCTCATTATGGTCATATCCCCGAGCTGGGAAGACACCATCAAATTTAAAAGCCAAATATTTTAAAAATTGCCTCTGAACAGATTCGAGTTGTTTGATGTAAACTCTATATAATGGATTTCAGACAAGGCAGCCATACTTAAGCTTAGATCGAACGAAAGCGTTGAAGAGGGTAGTAAAACAACTGGAGTCCTCGAAATCTTTGCATACCCTGAAGATAAGGCCAAGCATTCTTTTTGCAGCAGCAGTAATGTTGTTAATGTGTGATGTAAACGTTAATCTATGGTCAAAATCAACACCTAGGTCACGTATTTGCTGTGTCCTCTCCAACCTCACATTATTTATTACATAGTTGTGCTCCATATAGGTGTTTTTCAGTGCGTATGTTATAGTCTTGCACTTATGAATATTGAGAGGAAGATTATTTGCGGTGCACCACTCATCTAGACTATCCAAGTCTCGCTGGAGCGACTCACAGTCCCGCAAGGTGAATATGGTCCTGAACAGTTTTAGATCATCAGCAAACAACAAGAAGTCGCAGAGTAGATTATTCCCTATATCATTGATGAAAATCAAGAACAGAAGTGGTGCCAAATTACTGCCCTGAGGAAAGCCACTGGATGCTGAGAAGGCATAGGATCTGTGACCTCTAAATTCAACATATAGAGTTCGATTAGTCAGATATGAGAGGAAGAGTACAAGTAACTGACGATCAAAGCCGATTGTGTTCTTGTGAGATTTATCTAGAAGGTCAATATTGAAGTCACCTGCAATTACCACTGTTTTATTAGTCCAGCATATTGGCTGAAGAATCTCCTCGAATTTTTTGATGAATTCTTTTGTTTGACCTGGAGTAGTGTAAACTGATAAAATGTTCCTAGGGCCCATCTTGACATCTACTGCAGATATTTCCAATATTTTTTCTACCGATTTTCTGACCAGGTCCTTTCTTTCTTGGAATTTTATGCCCTGCTTTACATATATGGCACTACCACCATGCACATACTCAGTACGACAGAAAGCACTAGCAAGGTAGAAATCCTTGATGTAATGGTTTCCGAGCTGTTCTTTACTCTTCCAGTGTTCTGTAACGCAAATTATCTTTAATTCGTTTATATCCTGTGCTATTTTTCCAAGGTGTTCAGTCGCATTATTGATAGATTGAACATTTTTGTGTAGAAATGATACATTGCATTTGGATGTTGTACTTGATAGTATTTGGTGTTCATCATTGTCCATGAAAGGAAGTATTTTTACTTAGGAACTCTTTATTTTTTGAGAAGTCGAACCTCTTAACTCCTACTCCTTCTGGCCAGAATGAAGGGTCGTACAGCACTTCTTTTTTATTTATTGGAGCTGTTACAAGAAATCTTTTACTGAGGCTCGGATCTCCATCTAGTTGCTTTACTTCAATATCACAAGTTGAAAAGTCTTGCTGTTTTTTAATGTAATCCCTAATTATCTGTTCCGAAACGTGTTTGTTAATGCGGTATATATAGAGCCAGACTTTTCTTTCGATTGCAGAGAAGCCCGTGGTTTTTTCTTTGTCATCAATTGTTGCCGTGCCAAGGTTTTTCGCAGATATTAATCTTCGATTGTTCCGCCTATTCATTACAACTTTGAATTCGTCAGAAGTTTCTTGAGATATCTTTTTCGTTTCATTTTTGGTTTCAGTAGTTTCGTATTGGGTTTTGGATGTTTGTTTTTGTTTATGTTGATAATTTCGATGTTGAATGTCATTTCTGACTTTAACATTACCTACGTCGGATTCTGTGGTTTGTGTGCTAATACCTTTTGTGACGTGCGCATAATTGCGCGCAATTACCGGATTGGTGGGAATTTGAAGTTCTTGTTTAGACGATGAATCGTTGTTTATAACAGATCTTGGATATTCGTTTTTTCAGGGATGTTTACATCATTTTTTGTCAGGTCTTTCAATCTGTCCAATAATAATGAATTGTTTAGACTTAAAACATTATTTTTATCCTTCACTTCTTTCACTAGTATTTTAAGGTATTTTACTTCTAGCTTCAGCTGATTTACTTCATCATTTTGATCTTCTGGGTTGGGTTTGATTTCGGCGTTCTTCGCCGTAGTACAGCACTCAACGATCATTTCACTGACGATTTTAACGTTTTTGTTCCTTTTCACGCAACTATCGTTAAAAATAGATAAGCAGTTTTTACAAATGCATGTTTTAGTTGCTTTTGAACAACACTTGAATATTTTTGAACTCGTATATTCACAATTATTTGCGAAATCTTCACCATCTCGATCTGACACATCCGTATCAGTTGCCGCCATTTTTGATAATCTACTGACCCTCTTAAGTTTTCCCCAAAGAGATCCCTCAGAACCTTGTGTGAGTTAGAAGAGTCAGGTGTTTTCTGTATAGGCTTTGTTACTGTATGCTTACCCCAGCTCTGGCACAGCACTGTTGATTTTTGAACCAACCATGCATGGTGGCCCTACTGTCTGACTAGATTTCCAGTTCATTCTATCCACTGAGCTTGAAGCACTGATCATTAAATTCAAATCGGTTAACGTGAACAAGCGCGCCAAAGAGTACTGACCTCACGTCAGTGCTTTTTTAAATTTAATTAGCTGAACACCAAATTCAGCATAATTTTTTTTATCACCTTACTTTGTATTGTGTAAATAATTAATATATTTTCATCCAATGCACACAAGATAAGTAAAACTGTAAGTAAATTTGAAATGTGAATGTAAAATCAATGAAAACGGGATCTTACGATATTCAATATCGCAAAAGCATGATTTGTTGTACAAATATTCAAGGAGCAGTATTAAAAATAATATCATTTGCTGATCACAGTGATTACATCTATTACAAATCTTAATGCAGGGTTTACTATGCAGCTAATTCGGAATGAAAAGTCACGCATGTATCCCGATCCTTCAGGTCACTATGACCAAAGTCGTAAGTCAGAGTTTCGTAATATATTATGAAAATTAAAATCTCTGGACACCTGCTTGACCCTACTTTCTGGGACCAATGTATACTCCATTCACATTTATAAAGTCTCCCGGTTGGCCATGAAATTTTGACACATTTCACAGTGTATATTTTGAATATATTAGGTTATGCTAATTTTCCTGTCAGATAACTACGCAACGTTGTCCTCTCTACATAGAAGTCGTAGTAATTACGTATTTTACACAATGTGAATTTTCTTGGGAAAGATAATGAATTTGATTTGAGAAGATATTAGTGAATTCCATAATTCCAAAGAACTGGTGACTGTTGGAGAAAATTTTTTATCTGTTGTTGCTATGGAAATATTTCACGTATATAAACTGATTGGAAGACTCAGTTATTATATTTTCTTGTACAGAAACCAAGAATCAAGTGTTGAAATTTTAATGAAAAATAAGGGGTACTAGTCCGTTACTTCCTGATAGTTCATTTCAAATAAGAATAAAAGTACCTGAATAACCCAGCAGGAAAACTTCTAAACGAAAGGACTTACGGGATTCTCCACTTTTCGAAATTGCCAAGATATAAGCATACAGAAGACATTTAAATACCTTGTTGCACAAACTTGTAATATACCATCAATTTCAAAATGTAGTAGTACTACGAATTCCGAGTCATTCTTATACCTTAATAACATATAGTGATAGGATAGGAAATTAAGTAATTCCATTGGAGAGTTCAATATGTCCTAAGACAGAATGGAGTTTTCCCATTGCAGATTATTCGAAGATAATGATCTGTGATAATATCTTGTCTAAGAAGGATCATTATGTTGATTGTTTAGAGTAGAAATTGGCAACGTCTCAGAGAATTGTTTTGACATTGACGATATTTCAGAAGTGCCAACCTGTCTTTGTTTCAGTTACAAAAACGTGATAGACCTAAATCATGGCCAACCGGGAGACTTTATAAAAGTGAATGGAGTATAGATGGAAGTACTTATCTACTTTCCTTCTGAAGATGAAATAGTTCAAACTTAAAAGTTCATATGGAACGGGTGTAACCTATCTCTAAACATGGAGAATAATATAGAAAGAAAGGTTATCAAGAACCAAACTTATCTTTCTATAGGTGCATTTGGTAATTACATCACTGAGCCGATAAGATCGAGCGGATTTTATGATCACGTGATTTTCGAGTCTTTCGAGCGTCTAAGAATATCCAAACGCGATTGATTATTCAGAGTGAAATTCTAACCTAAATAGACTGCTTCCGTCATATTAAAATTTCAAAAATATGAATAATGAATTATAATTCAATCTATTACATAAAGGGAAGAGATTGATACTCGATAGCGATTCAGAAGATGAGGAAATCAACCATGAAGAAAAAATATGGTATTTTGCCAAAGATACCGTTATGAGATTTACAGATAATCAATTCAGGCATGATTTTCGAATAACTCCGGTCGCCCTTTTCTACTAAAATTGAATGAGGTTCATGGAGATAACGGGCCGAGAGGCCATTCTGAAGTCGCAATGGAGAAGCAATTAATGATTTGCGTGTGGTACCTTGCTAACATAGTATCAGATTTAAAAAAACATACGTTCTTCCATATGTATTTTCATAACAGAAATGTTTTCTGTTGATCCTTGGCAAATTTCGCATTCATAAATCATTCTCGAATTTTTTTGGGTAATTATTTCGTTGGACGTTTGATGGTTATATTCAAAGATTAAAGAGAAGAGTGATAGGAAACGAAGCGACTAACTTGACGCGAGCACCATCTCTTGCCTCACTAGTCATTAGTGCTTCATCTTCTCAACTTCTCATCATCGACATGACAGCACATAAACAAACTGATGTCAAATGTCTCATTGTTCAGAATAGTTTTTATTTATTTTGTTGTGTGATTTTAAAACAAATCGTGTAGCTGATGGCAGTGCTCTGTATTGTATGGTTATAAACTGCATCAATTAAAAACTTCGTAATGTATGCAATCAATAATATGGAAGAGCATAAAAAAAATAGTTTGACTCTTATTCATAACCGAGGCCTTCCAGGCTGAATAATTCATTATTCATTGCATACATACATATTACATATATTACTTGGCTGAGAAATTTGAAAATTTATTTCTGCTTGATTTGGAATTCATTTCCCACTAGGATTTCATTATCATAATAATTTTCTCAAACTTTCATTATTGTTTTGATTTATTTTTTCATTATATTTCTCATTTATTTAGTGTTATATTTATTATTATTATTATGATCATATTTGTATTCATCACTAACAATAGATATTAAAAATGTTTTTAACGTTCTACTGTCATACTCCTCAAATACAAAGAACGCTATATCCATGAATAAAAAATGGGTTCAAGCCCTGTGGACAGGAGCTTTCTGGCGCTCTAGTTCAAACAGACAAATTATATCTCCGAAAGTATTGGTTTCTCAGAGTTGGGAATTATATCAATGTATTCTTATGATAACTGCATCATAAAGGAAATTCAATTCAAATAATAGTTTATTTATCAAGATTAAATGATCAATCTGAGAATGAGAACTGCACCATGGAAGAAATCAAATTAAAATAGCTGAACTGAATTTGACTCTCTCTTATAGAACAGGATGAAATGTACGAGTATGAACACAGATCATATAATAAAGCTTAGATAGAATAATTATAGCATTCCGTGAAAACATAGAAGTACGATTCATTATTGAAATTTAGAAAAATCATATCTCCGAAAGTATTAGCTTGTTGGAGTTGAAAATGATATCGATGGATTTTAATGGTGAAACTGCATCTTAAATAAAAATTGAATTTGAAATTTGTTGCTTAAAAAAAAATTTTTTTTTGTTACTCCGAAACCATCTGGCCTATTTTGCCCAATAACGAACTCAACCGAGATATTCATCTCCCTAACCTACTCTGAAAATTTCAACTGCCTAGCTCATTCCGTTCGAGAGTTATTGTAGAAAAAACTTTTTAAAATTAAAAAAAAAAATTTTTTACACTTTGCGGTAACCTGGTCAATACACAACTTCACATGCGTATAAAGGTCAGGATTCTACAATTTGATGCGAAATTTCAGATATATCAAGTGATCGGTTTCGGAAATATTCATAAAAATGTGTTTTACTAAAATCGGCCATAACTTCGAAACCGCTTGATGGATTTCGCCCATTAACGAACTTGTCCGAGATATTTACGCTCCAAACCCACCTTGCAAATTTCAATCCTCTAACTCCTTTCGTTCGAGGGTTATCGTGCCTACGGCCGGCCGGTCGGACCGGCCGGACAGAATCGATTTCGACCTCGGATTCTTGATCAGTGAGTCGAACGAAATCGTTTGAGACCATTTTCAGCCAAAAATTCGAAAATTACAGACATTTGGGCTAATTGATAAGCACTCAGTTCCGAGGAACTAGAGCGCCAAAAATATAATTTATTTCATTTATTTTTTTGTTCGGTGGGATGTTGTCCAAAATTAGATAGAATTCAGACTCTATCTAATTTTTATGATTATCAGAAACGCTTTGGCTAGGTTTGAAATTCGCGCCTAAAGTTGTAGATTCCTCTACATTCTACATTTCAGCGCCATCTCTTGCCTCACCAGTAGTAACTTCAGACGAAAAGTTAGTCGGTTTTTAGCACTACGAATACAAGGGCGTTTCCTATCTTTCTTCTCTTTAATTTTTGGTTATATTGACATTGAAATTGAAAATAGTTGATAGCTCAATCCGCTCTACCGATTTTCTCGGAACATTTCGAGTGACGTCCGAGCAGTCGCTGAGGTAATAACCATACGCCATTTTGATCACTCGGTGTACTCGATTTGTAAATAACAAACACGATTGAGCGATCGGAGCGCACAGATGTATTTAACAAATGCACCTTCATCAACTTAATTTCATAAAAATATTTACCCATCTTCAGTATGTCTATCAGCAGAACTATACGGAATATAATTATCATCTTTTTTTGGTTTCTTAAAATTTTTCCTGTATAAGTCTTCAATTTTCCTCTTCTTGGGTAAAATAACATCATGGAAAGTGTCATCAATGTCAGTTTGATTACTGTCAGGAAGCGTTGTTGTATGTTCATTTCCAGAAAAATTGAGCTCTGATAAACGTTTCACCTTCTTTATATGATGTTCAATAATTTTATCCTTGTGTAAAGAGCGCTTAGTTTTCATAGTAGTATATTCTTCAGACTTTGTTTTACCACATATTTCGAATATTGTCTGAAATAAAATATTTTGTTTGGATCAATGTTCATTTAAAGTGAAGTGTTCTGTTGTAAATTAATTTTTCAATTATATAAAATTGAAAATTTTTCGTTAATATTTGAATTGCAATTTATTTTAAAAAGAAAATGATCACTATGCAGTTGCTCAAATTGTCAAAAGATTATAACGATTTGTTTCTAAATTAACAAATTTCCACAAACTCACAAAAATATGTAACTAGTCGCAGCAAAATTGCAGTATTAAATGAAAATCAAACATGCTCTCCTTTATATCGAAATGTTAATCTGAAACGGAATCAATTTTTAAAATACTCAAATCAAGAACAAGTATGCATATCATTTGAGTGGGAGGAAAAATCTCTATTGAACTCATCAAATGGCTAACGACTTGCGTCGCTCGGCCAATGATCTGAATAAATAGTCAAATAAAATATGTATTTTGAATATGTTTTACTGATTTATATAATTTTATTTTTAGGTCTATTTAAATATTTAATGTCGTCGGTTTCGGGAATAAGAGTACAAATGTGAGTAGGAGTACTCTTAGTTTGGGGGAGTTCAAATTTGCAGGGTAGGTTTGGGGCATAAATATCTCGGTTGAGTTAGTTAATGGGCAAAATATGCCGAGTAGTTTCGGAGTTATAGCCCAAAAACTCGAAATAACTGATCTGATTGTATTGAAACTCGGTAGTTGGATGAAAAATATCGACAAAACGACTTATGTGAAATTTCGTGAGGATCGTATTACTAGAAAATTTTGAAAGTATTCTCGGAAACTAACCATCAGATATCGCTAAAATTCTGCAGCTAGGAGCTAGGAAGACTATGGGGACTCAGTATAATCATACAATAAAACAGATTTCATGTGATCAATATCAAAAAAGAAGACACCAGTTCACATTTCGCTATGAAGTATTCCTGAATAGTGGATATTGTAAGGATTAAAAATCGTAATACCAAACGATAATTTTTTATTTTACAAAATAAATATTCGATCGTTCCTCGCTTTCCTACCTACCGATTAGGAAATATTGCGTCGAGGTACCGCCAGAAATTGCCTTGGTAAAGTGGTGGTGCTCCATCCTGTTGGAAACATATCGTATTCCGTGGAACTTGAGGATTTCCCCGATCAGAATATAAATTTGCCGAAGTTGGAACGACATAATTTAGAAGTAGTGCTAAATATTTATCGCCATTCAAATTGCCCCCAAAGAAGATGAGGCCTATTTATTTATTTATTTATTATGTTTACATTACAGATAATCCATAGCATTTGTACAAGGGAAAAACAAACAGAACTAACTAGTAGGAACGAAATTCAGACAAAAATTCCGACTGATAGCTCGAAGCCTCTGTTTAAAGGAGACCAGAGTTGTATCGAATAGTATTAAATCGTCATATCGATTGCCTGCGCGACACATTCTGCAAATGGGGGAATTCTGACCCGAAGTTGTTCTAAAAATTTGAACTCGAAATAAATTTACATTTCTAAGAGGACGGGGTGGAATATGAACCTGATAAGACTCTAAAGAGCCGGAACGTCCCAAATCCCATTCAATAATTTAAATAAACATATGAGATCATTATTGGCTCTCTGCGTCTCGGGAGTCAGAACGTGATACTTCTCCCTTAAGAAGGATATGTTGCAGGAGGGGTAAGTACCAACCAGCCTGAAGTCAACATATCGGAAAAATCTTGATTGCACAGACTCCAGTCTGTTCTTATATATTGCATACTGTGGGCTCCAAACACAAACAGCAAAACTCAATCTACTTTTGATATATGCATCTAAAAGGGCATTAAAAGCATTAAAAGATGTAAAGACTCTGCATGTCCGCAGAACGAACCCCAAAATTTTTTACTTTTATTTACAATCATGTTTATATGCTGATCAAATATCATTTTACTATCCAGCAGTATCCCAAGATCTTTTACCACCGAACCTATGATATGGTTTCGAAAATTTCCTGCCCAAGCATAAACCTTTTGAGGGAATTACGTGTGTTCCTTTCTTATCAATTTTAATGATTAGCATGGCGATTGAGAGAAAAAGTGCACTCATCAGAAAACAAAACGTCTACAAATTGGATAATATTGTTATCCAACACGACCATCATTTGTTCACAAAAATAAGTTTTTACTTAATGTGTTCGGGTCTTATCTCCATAAGCAATCATTTGTAAAATTGTTATTTTGTGCATTTCTATTAATCAAACCATTATTCAAAATTGAAGTTAATGAAATTCAAACCCAAATTAGACAATTTATAAACTACAACTCAACAGCACAAAATAATTTACGAAAGCATTCTAAAGAAACTAACATTGAACGAGAAAGTGTTTTACGTAGTTCATGATACCATCTGGAAATCGCAATGTTATGGTTTTTTTCTTTCTATCATATCTTGAAGGCAAATAAGTTTAGCAGTAGTAAGCAATAAACATGGGAGTGATAAAATTTCTGTATAGAGATTGACGAGATCTTACAAACAATGTATCACAAGCCCATACTTCCTATTTGAAAAATTAGGGGTTGTACCTGTCTTTCGAAGGAGGTTGATGGTAGGGTTCGCATTTTTACGCAGAAGAATGACCAATTTAACATTTAAATTGGACGTATTTCATGATTTTCCATAAATATGTACAGTAACCAAGATAACGAATTTATTCCATTTAGCTTCTCCACACTGTATATCAATCTTTCTGAGAATATTCAAATCAGTGAAAGATATTCAATTATATTTCTAAGAGGGTATTCATATTTCCTGTTCTTCGATAAATAGTAAATATCCTTTTCAGAAGAAGCATTCCAATTATTAAGCATCTGCTGAGAAATAATAATACAAAATCTCTGAAAATATCTCTATAGCTCTAGTAAGAAATTAATATCATCAATCTCAACCAAAGCGAATAATATATTTACCCCATTAGGCCTATACTGCTTCATTTTATCCAACATATCTTGTCTCTCTTCTTCTACAGCCTCTCCAAGTTCCCTGAACAGTGGGTGAATTGTGCAAATTTGGAATGGTAAATCTTTCACTTTTTTGTTACTCTCAGTTGAAGCTACTGGTCTTGTTCTCAAATATTGCTGGTAACCATTTTCGGACACTTTTCTAAAATTAACCTATGAAATGAATTGTATGATATGAAATGTGGTACTTAGGATCTTTGCAATGAAAAAAACGGTTCTGGTTCACATGTTCAATAAGGACTAATAATATTAAAGAGTTAAACACCAAAATACAGAAATATCTATCCATAGAGGAAGTTCTGTGCGTTAAATTCAATAGTTTTAGAATTTCAAATTAACATAATATAGGCAACACTGTTACATGTGACATATACTACATTGATCAAAAAGTTCCTGGGCTAGCACATAGATGGCAACACAAATGCAAGATCAATTATGGCATTCGATAGTCCCACCCATTATCAAGTTATAGCTGTTTGTGTGGAACAAGTTTGGTGTTTTTGTTAAAAGGTGGATAAGAGAGAATTTCGTTTGTTGATAAAGCATTGTTTTTTGATCGGAAAAAATGCGAAAGAGTGTATTGATAAGCATTATTCGGACTCCAGGGCTCTAGGGAAATCAACCGTCTGCGAATGGTATAGTGAATTTAAACGTCGTCCTAGCGACGTCAACGATGCTCAAATACAGGCTGTTAACGAAAAAAAAAAAACGTCCAAAAAATCCGGATAATTGATTTTACTGACAGCAAAATGAAAGTGAGGGAGATAGCTGAGATTTCAAAGTTATCATATGGCAGTGAGCTCATTATTTTACACAACAATTGTATGAAAAAGCTCTACGCAAAGTGGTTGCCGCGTTTGTTAACACCGACAACGAATCGACGATTCGGAGGCCTGTCTGGAGCTCTTTTACCATAATTTTTTGCGTCGGTATGTGACAATGGATGAAACCTGGTTACACCATTACACTCCAGAGTCCAAGCGGTCGTCAGTTGAGTGGGTTGAGGAGGGTGGACGCATTCCAAGGTCATGGTTATGATGTCAGTATTCTGGGATGCCCATGGTATTTTGCTTATTGACTATCTTGAGAAAGGACCCATTCTGAATACTACACAGCGTTATTGTACCGATTGACCAAAGAAATAAAGAAAAAACGGCCCCACATGTCGAAGAAAAAACCCTGTTCCAGCAAGAAAATGGACCATGTCATAAGTCAATGGCTACGGTGGTCAAATTACATGAACTGCACTTCAAATTGCTACCCAACCCACCTTATTCACCAGATTTGGTCCTCAGCAACTGCTGGCTGTTCGCAGATGTGAAAAGGATGGTACAGAAAAAGATTTCGCATCAACGAGGAAGTCATTGCTTAAACTGAGGCTTGAGCTTGTGGGTGAAGTAGAGATTTAGGTGTGCCACAATAGACCGACTAGTCGCAGTGGCGGGGCGGGGTTCGTACGCCCGACACAACACATACCATTATCATTGTCAATACTTCTTAATAATGTTATTGAGTATACAACTATTATGAAAAGTTAGGTAGGGTTCCACTGAACAATATGAACAAGGCTTGAAGATATACTGAGTATTCTCACCAAATCAGAATAAGTTTCATGTAAATTTATCACATAACTTTGCTGCTCCTCGACTAAGTGTTGTGGTATAATTCCCAAATTACCCTCTTTGTTTTTGAGGGTACATAACGAGAGTGACGTTCCCAAAAAGAGATGGAGATCTAAGAAATGTGCATATTCATCTGGTCCTACTAAAGAATATGCTTTGCCGGACCTACCGGCTCGAGCACACCTTCCTAAAAAACAATTTTATATTCAGGAGGATTCTTCAAGTTGTATATTAGGCGCGGTTCAAGCTGAAGCGATATCGCATACGCGACAGATACTTGTATTCTGAAGGGATGCGATAAAAAAAATTCATAGTGGCCTGACAATATATTGATGAGATATTTTGAATATACCTTAGAAGCAATATCGCGTCAGTATGAACCGCGCCTTTATTTCAACCATATATTTCTGTCTCTTGTTCCTCGGTACAGAGTGCTTATTTGCCCAAATGTCTGTAATTTTCGAATTTTTGGCTGAAAATGGTCTCAAACGTTTTGGTTCGACTCACTGATCAAGAATCCGTGGTCAATATCGATTCTATCCGGCCACCCGTCCGTTAACACGATAACTCTCCAACGGAATGACCTAGGCAGTTGAAATTTTTAGAGTAGGTTTGGGAGATGTTCGTTGGCCTGGTGATGTTCGTTGGGCCTGGTGATTTCAGAGTAACGAAAAATAATTTTTTTTTACATTACAAATTTCGAATTCAATTTTTTTAAAGATGTAGTTTCATCATAAGAATCCATTGATATAATTCAAAGCCCCTGTCCACAGAGCTTTCCCACATCTTTTCATATACCATTTTTCCAGATTCGCCTCTGGTAAAGAGTTACAAGAGTTTAAAGATTTCACACTGTGCTGATACACTCCACTTTGTTTTCATCTTATAATATGTAACATAACATAATCATTTGTTTATATTTGCTTTATATAATAACCGAAAAGCTGTATCATCTGATGCTTGAAATTTAATGAAATAATTTGAGAAAACTTATTTACCCACTCGATTCTTATGATTTGGTACTTAATGCAGCATTTGTTACAAAAATATTCCACTACTCTTAACTTTTAAAACACTAGATTTTCATTCAATATCCAATTGTTTCCACTATAAGATAATATAAACAATTTCATCATCGCCTATTCTCACATTGAAAATTCCTTAAATATCCTAATTATCATAAAATTTATAAACAATAATACAATATATCGTATAATATACAATCACCCCGACATTAATTAAACTCTATGAACTAAATCTTTGGGTTACGTTGAACGTTACCGGGTATACTCCATTGAAGTGTTGAGAACATACATTATCTACAACTTTGATGGTTAACAAGAAAAAGGTGCGGGAACGTGACTTACAGTTTGATTTGGGGATTCCAAAGCTCAATAACAGATCCATGAAAGTACTGACATTTCTAAAATTTTATCAATTCTATAACATTCAATCTCAAAAATGGTGCTTTTCAGGAAAAAAGATGAAGAATAATTTAATTTTCTAAAATGATTGAATATTGTTGAAATGACTCAAGATATACTTCATCTGCTTTCTTTATGCTAATTTCAATTAGTTTAATGAATCTACTGCAAGTCTAAAACTAGGAAAACAGTAGAAGTAGGAAAAAATGATAATTGCAGAATATGGATCATAGTAACAGAAAATTTCACACCAACATCCATTTGATTCGGAAAAACCATGTCAAAGCTACAAAATAAAAACTAATTTTTTTTTTAAATTTCAACAGCCTGTATCTTTTTACCTGAGCCGAATTTGGAAAAATGGTAAATGATAAAAGTGTTTCATTTGATGAGAGGAATCTAAAGTTTACTACTGTATGTAATATACAGGATGAATCTTTAAGTTGTATATTAATTTTAACCATAGATTCCTCTTATCAAATGAAACCCTTTTGTACTACCCTGTTTATTACATTCAGGGTGAGTCTTTAGGTTGTACTTTAATTTAAACTATAGATTCCTCTCATCAAATGAAATACTTTTAAGGTTTGTGTGGAATCTGACTAATAGTTCCTGAAATAATTTTTTTTTAAGAACAATTTTTATTTTTTTTTCTAGTGATCAGATCATCACGAAATTTTGCACAAATTTGCGGGTTGGCATTCTACAACCAATTACCAAGTTTCAATTTGATCGGATATTTTTTTTGAGTTATTGAGGAAATAAGAACAAAACTACAGATGGGTATATAACTCCGAAACCGTTTGTCTGATTATGCCCATTAACGAACTTAACCGTCGCATTTAGAAGCGCAAAGTACCCTGAAAATTGTAAATCGCATTCGAAAGATATCGTGGCAACAGACGGCCGGCAGGACGCAGTGAGTCGAACCCATAGACATAAAATAACATGGACTGGTTGTGAGAAAGAGACCATTGAAATCAGCATTGAAAAAAGACAGAATAGTTAAAGGCAAACCACGGTATATGAATATTTTCATTTAATTTGGCGTTTGGCAAACCCACAGAATACAAAACATTGGTTTCCTTTATCCTCTGACCTTTCTTGTATAATGTATTGTTTGGTTTCATGTATTGTGTATGTGTTTTGGTGATTTGTAGACAGAATAGTTAAAGGCAAAACATTTTCATTTATATCCGAGACTCGTTTCTGAATATTCTGATACTTATAACACAATTTACTGTGCATCATTATTTTTATACCATTATTTGCCTTTAATTATTCTATCCTTCATAACATCTCTCTCTCTAATGTATTCCGCAACGAACTGTGTGATAAAATTACGTGAGGGCCAGTCCATGTTATTCTATGTCTATGGTCGAACCTAATAGTTTGAGACTATTTTCGGCATAAAATACGAAAATTATTCGCGATTTCAGTGAATGAAAAGTATTTGTGAATTGATTCATTTCATATGAATTAATAACAACAAAATGTTTCACATGTGTAAAAAATATCAAGGGATTGATTAATTACTCACAAAATCAAGATTTCAACTATCCTGAAAAATTAGCCCAATGAAAATTTCCTCCCCAAAAACATACATACCCACTCTATGAACAAAAAGCTTTGGTTTCATTGGGAAATTGTAATTAATAACATTATCAAGCAGTGGAATATCAATACCACGGGCAGCAACATCAGTTACAACCAAAACTTTTACTCTTCCTGAAGAAAATTTCGCTGTATGTATTTTCCTGGCTGAAGGGTCTAAATTAGAATAAATGTAGCTGTTTGGGATTCCAACTTTATCTAAAACCTAAAAAAAATTGATATTTTTTATTTCTGAAAACAAACATTTTCTGTAACTATAAAATTTCTAAGATATCTCTTCACACGTTAATAGAAAAAGAGGAGGGTAGTGGACACCATTCACTACCAGGCCAAAAATTAACAATGCCGTGCCTAAGTTAGCGTAAGGATAGAGTAACAAAGTTGACAAAGAACACAACTGACTCACCTTAGTCGTACAAGCTCCTAGGAGTTTCTGAGGGATATCCTCGGGGAAGACTTATGAGGGTCAGTATAATAATAATGATGTCTATATCAAGCGCGCTAAAGCAGATTGAACCCACGCCAATGCTTTTTTAGCCTTTTTCTTTCATAGTGAAGTCAATCTGCATTGGTGCGCCTAATATAGACATGATTATGATTATACTGACCCTTCTAGGTCCAACCCAAGGAGATAGCTCAGAAGCTCTTAGGAGCTTGTGCGACCAAGGAGGCAGTTGGGTTCTTTATCGACTTTGTTACTCTATCCTTACGCCAGCTTAGGCACAGCCCCGTTAATTTTTGATCCGACAGTGCATGGTGTCTACTACCCTCTGACTAGATCTCCGGCTCGCTCAATCTACTGAGCTCATCACTAATCATTCAATTCAAATTAGCCAACATGAACAAGTGCCAAAGCCTTGCTTTTTTATATTTTTTCAAGTTTCTTCGACAGTGCCACGGTACTGATATTTCAACTAGGAAACAACGCTATTTCCTCGAAACTGACTTGTCTGTGCACAGAATTGCCCATAATTTTCATTTAAAATCTCACAACATCAGCTGAGCCCTAAATCTATGACCGCTAGACGTAAACCACACCCAACATAAGACATTCTCACTTCTCCTCTGCGCATGCGGAATCTACTCGTGAAAGTCGTTGAAAGTCCTCTAAAAATCACACATCTCACACAAAACTCTATTTCTTCAACATCATTGGTTCAGGAGATATCGCAGTTTCAATCCACGCATGCGCGAACCCTCCAAGGAGAAATAGCATCCTGCACCTCAAAATCAGTTCTGGTCTTCTCATGCACATAACGAAAAATGCCCAAAAGAGGTAACAGGAATTTCAGAATTGGGCCCAAGGCTAGGGTACGGACACTCCAACTAGGAAACAACGCTATTTCCCCCAAACTGACTTGTCCGTGCAGAGAATTGCCATGAATTTTCTTTTAAAACCTCACAATATCGGCTCAGCACCAGAACCTTGACCGATAGTCCTAAACCACTCCCAACATAACCCATACAAGTATGCAGAAACCTGTATGTTGCCATCTGGACCTCGCTTCAGATCACTAAGTGAAGAGAAGCGAGGTCTAGTAGGCGTTCCATTGCTGCAGCGGGAGTGGAGCGAAAGAGAGGTATGTTCTTCCGCCAAATTGTGATTCCTCTCCATATTATAAGAGTATCACCTATACGAATGTGCATTTTCAATTTCCAGATCGTCTTCATACTTGTTTGATGAGAATCTGAATGAAATCCAAATCTTAATTCATCCATGAATGAAATCGTGGCCCATTACTTTGCATCCCAGTTCTGGAATTCTTGAGCACATTTGAATCTTGGGCGCCTTTAGAAAGAGGTGGACATCTTGTTAATGAAGATTAGATGTATCTCGGCTAATGGTCATATTGTTTGCATGTTATAATTGCAGCCAACCCAAGAGGTGTGCTTATGTGATGATGCAGACCTACCACTTGATTAATCTCTTCTGAAGTTGAATGACGTTGTTCGATTATACATATTGCAAACAAATTATTTCCTCAGTTACCGCCACTAAGATCACATTAAAATTAATAAAATAATTGGAACAATTCAACACAAATTGCAAATTCAAATTTTTTGGATCACTATCATGAATACTTAGGTTTTGTTAACTTATTCGCATGTCTGTCAGCAAATCTGCCAGTGTTTGAACTGATGACTGGGATACAAATAAAATCTCTGGAATCTCAATTAAATTTTTCAACGTAAATATTTACGTCCTCAATATCAATGGACAAATTTCTCAACTTTTCTCAAATAGCCTCAAACTTTTTATGTATGTAATGATAGTTACCATATGTATGTATTCCACATGATGTTTTGTAGCTGCAAATATTATGGTTTGTTGTTTTTGATCTATACAAGATTTCAACAAAACTAGCAACGAAGCTAACTTTTCATCCTGCCTCACACTAATGTAATAAAGTTCCAATTCCTTGGGAATCTTAGTTTCCACATCCAACCTAGAATAAATATGTCATGGAGTGACTTTCAAAACAAGCTGGATATTTCTGGTAATTCCAATAATTCAATCATAAAGGGTGTTCCAGAGAACCAATTAGAAATATTTGAATGTATGTGATTTTTTGTAGTTTTCAAGCTCAGATTTTCATGACAATATGTCATACATATATATTTTAAGACCAATCAGCAATGAAAAAATAACACCCTTCACAATGTGAAAGATCAAGACTAATATCAGATTCTGAAAATACATCAAATACAACGGATTTTACCTATCCATCAGGTACCATAGATATACTTTCCTATTTGAAAACGAAAAAATAAATCAAATATTTATCAAGTTGGCATATTTATAAAACAGTGAAGTTTATTTATTCATGTTGATTGTTATCTGTATTTCCCACCCAAAAATAATTAATGGAGTATTTATAGTAATGTGGAAAATTAAAATAAGAAATAATTAAGTTTCACGATAAATCATATAGAGTTTTCAGCTTATTACTTATCTAATCTGAAATTCACCGAAAATAATTTATTTAATATATTATTCAGTTTCTTTACATACCTAAAAGATTATGTTAGGTATAAATAAAATTTGAAAAAATTGAATTTGATCTTAAATGGAGATGAATGTTTACAATTGTAAATCCACATCTTTTACCTGTGGTGAAGGTAATTTAGTAATATGTAATGCGTTACTAATTTTTTAGTAGTTGCCTCCTCATGCCTTAGATATTTTTTGTGTCTTAACGAACGTGATAAATAAATATCTACAGGATTCCTGGGTGGAATTCGACAAACAGTAACCATAAACTGAGGTAATCTAGGTGGACTCATATCGAAGGGTTTATATCGCCTGACCTCCTTGGTTTTGGATATACAGAGTAATCTCGGATGTTGAGTGAAATTAAAAATTTCAATAAATAGTGGACCAATCAACTGAAATCAAGAAACTCAGCATTTGCTACCTTTGTTAACAATACTTCACCCTGTACATGAACACTGGAAATTTCTTCCATCTTCATGAGTGTAGAAGAATAATTAAACATAAAAATCCATATACCAATTCTTATATTATATAACTATTCAGACAAAGGAGTGCACAACTCCTCCAACAATTTTTCAACTAAAAATTAATTTGTTGTTGTAATGTATTATTTATGTTTGTGTTCCAACTTTTCGTTCATTTTTATTCATATTTGAACATTGTAGATAATTATCGTCATTTGTTACTGAGGAAGTAAAATATTTTGACGTATTAACAATATTTCTTATGGTGGACAAAATTGAAGGTCACAGGAGCTACTTCAGGCTCAGGTGGATAAGACATCAATATGGTTCAACAAATGGAGACTTAGAACGAATCCAAACAAGAGCCATTTGATCATCTTCAACCACCGGATTACAAATCTATCCCCATCTATTTGTATCTGCTCAAACAATCTCCCCAGAAGCTCACATCAAATACCTCCGAATTACAGTGGAGCAAATCATCATGCATCCAACGCTCAAGCTATTTTCGTTCAATAACATACAAACAGAGAGGTATTACATCGATAACAGCAGGCTACTTATACAAGTCGATATGCAGACCGTTGTTTTAGTATGGAGGAGTAATCCTAGCTAACAGCAGAAAATCACCAATAGAGAAATTAAAAGTGGCAGAGACATCAGCACTTAGGAGAATTACTAAGATGAGACACCCCACCAACTCACTACACAACCTACCTAACACACTTCTCTATGCATCCACCAATGTCCAACCATTTGAAGTCAGAAGGAATCAGTTCATAAAGAAATTCCAGTCCAAGCCGGAAAACACAAGTATTATAGATCCATACTGTAAACGGGAAAACGCATGACGTTAGCTTACAATACTTTATATACTATACTTTGTATACACGTGAAACTTGAGACGGAAACTTGTATCAATGGCTGAAGGACTTCGGTCGATGGCCCTTTGTAAATTTTTAACAATAAATTTCTCTCTCTCTCTCTCTTATGGTGGATTACATGAATCTTATGCTGTATTCCATTTTGTGATCATCTCAGAAAGTGAGAATTTGTGTTCAGTTCACTGCTCACCGCTCACTTTTAAAAAGGAACACTTTCATCTTACATTCTGCTCACTTCATTTTGAAGTTTCATGTTATTGTTTTGTCAAAAGTTTCGGCTGAGTGATGGATCAAGCTGCGGCATATATTTTCCAAGAAATTCTTTTATCAAGCAGTTCATCTTCTGATGAATCATCGGAAGATAATGGAAGAGCTCTCTTAGATCAGTATATTAGTAATTGAACATTGAACCATTCTATTAAACTTCTAGCAATTGTCACATAAAAAAAAATGTTCACGAACATTTTGGTGGGATTCCCTGGATCTGCTCTTTATAGTCAGAGTCTTCTAGACTCTGTTGCAGAAATTTTTTTGAAAATTATCATCTTGTTAGAGATATGGCATATTCTTAGAGAAAATGGCTAATGACTCCTTAAGACATGTTCTTCTAGAACCGTGTAATCCTCGATCTGATACATTACCATGTTTCAGGGAAACATGAGTTACCAATCAGATAAAATGGAACCACAATCTTGTTCTCAGTAAACTAGAATCTTTGTCGAACATACTTTTATCATTCTCAGATCGAGATGGAAAATATTGAAATTTATAAATTATAACTCCATATAGAAAGCTATTATGATAATTTGCATATGCTGTGTACTACATAATTTTTGTGATGTCCATCAAGATGTTTGGAGCTTTTTTGAATATGATGTATTTGATTCTAGCCTGAATTAGAAAGTGATACAGAAAGGGAAGAATTAGTGAAGAGTTACAATTGCTGATGTGTTATGGCAAAACCATACCCAATGTATATCGTGTATGAATTTACTGAATAAATTCATGGCTTGATTTGAATCTAATAATGAGGATGAATAATATCAAGAAGGCGATAAAACATAAATGTACACTATATTTGGTAGAGCGTTTTA
Source organism: Halyzia sedecimguttata (assembly GCA_937662695.2). NCBI lineage: Eukaryota > Metazoa > Arthropoda > Insecta > Coleoptera > Coccinellidae > Halyzia > Halyzia sedecimguttata. The sequence goes on from OW569412.2 coordinate 42,838,832, forward strand.
CTTAGAAGCCATTGGCCCCAAGTTCAATCCTGAGGCTAAAATAAAATATCCCATTGCAAGTCTTTTATCAGTGTATTGACTAAATTCTGGAAATATCACATAATTCAAACATTATATTTGGAAATAAAGAATCTCGGAAAAGTATAAACATATTTCCTAAACCCTATTATACTACTACTGTTATAAAACAAAACATTGGGTATCATTTTTCATATCCTGAATAAATTATACCTATAGTTGTTCTGAAAACTATTCGAAAAATACAAAAACTACTCTTCCGTAAAAAACTCCATAAATATTCCTGATCTCATTTATGCTGTCCCATTATTCGGCGAGGAGTGATATCACTATGTTCTTCAAACATATCCATCATCTGAGTCTATCCCATTGGATTTGAACCAATTCACGAAGAACATCAGTTCTTTTAAATGCCTGCGGTCATACACTTCTCCTGCTTTGAATATATTCCCTTCTAATCTGTCAGATGACACAGACTCAACTGAATATGTACCTGTATATTTACGTAATATTTTCAAACATTCCTGGGTGTGAGGTCCCCGTTGCATCGCCAAAATACAAGTATTTCAACACCAACATAATACTTTTGAAGTAATAATATTCCCTTCCATTCCATTCTCACTTCTCTCAGATCTCTTACTTCATGTTCCGTTCCGAAATGTAAGACTTTTCTGAGAAAAACTAATTTTGGAACAAACAACTGAGATTTTTCTAACTTCGCTCACATTTCGGAATACACTTTAAATTTGGCAACTAAGAGCTGTCAATGCTTTGTGAAACCCACCGATGATAGTGTGTGACTGTTTGTCGCATTCCTCCTAGGACACCCTGTATGACAGGTCTATGGTCAAAAACGAAAGGTGAAGTTTTGAAATTTATGTAAAATTTTAACATAGATCTAGTTCAATTTACATTTCTAACCATATATAGAAAACGGACCTATACCATTTCCTGACAAATATCCATAGATGACAGGTTCACAAAATTGGATTGAGAATAACGTGCGTTCAAAAAAATTCGTGGTCAAGTAGGCTATGGAATTTTGAACGTCAATATTCTGCGTCTGAACGTAGTTCAGACATTGCAAGTTTTAAAATTCCATAGCCTACTTGATGGCGAATTTTTTTGAACGCACATTATGTAGATTTACATGAAAAAGTGAACACTCAAAATAATAACAAAATTTTACCTTATCAAAACAGGATCAGTCAATCCAGCTTTAGCAAACTCGACCAAAACTTTTGGTAATGTAGCAGAAAATAAAATAGTCTGCCTTGAATCTGGTAATCTAGCTGTTATTTCAGACAATTGCTCTTCTAAACCCATTTCAAACAATCTATCAGCCTCATCAAAAACCACATAGGTAAGACTGTTAAGTTTGAGATCCATCTCGATACAGACATGGAGAAATCTGCCTGGTGTAGCCACAATAATGTCTGGATTGCCATGTATGGCCGCAAACTGCTCATCCATCGAGTCTCCTCCCAAAATTACGGCCGACTTCAGGTCCATGAATTTTCCAAGCTCCCTCAAAAATTTTAATGTCTGCAAATATAATTTATCATCAGTGTGTAGAAAATGTTTACTTATAACCCATTTACCTGAAGTGCTAATTCTCTTGTTGGTGTCAAAATTAATGCTCTTGCACCTGCTTTTGCAGTCCTTTGCTTCAATTTTTCCAATAGCGGTATTAGAAAGCAGGCAGTTTTACCACTACCTGTCCTAGCCATAGCTACTACATCTCGGCCTTCCAACACCAATGGAATTGACTGCAATAAGATAAAATAATCAGTAACTTTTATGAACAGATTTTATTTTGGGGTAAATACATACCTTTCTTTGAATTGGTGTAGGAACTTTGTAACCCCTTTTCAAAACTCCTTTCAAGACATTGTAGGAAAGACCGAAACTCTGAAAACCGCCACTCTTTTTCGAATTTTTAGATTTAGGAAGAGCCTCGCTATCTTCCTCTTCAATATCAGCGAAACCTGGTAAACTAATATTTTCTTTCTTTCCACCATCCATTTTTATTTCGACAATATTCAATTAGCTACATAAACCCATAAACCTTCGTCCCTCTATTCTAAGTGAAATCAATACAATGATAGAAACTAGCAAAAATATACCTTCCTTTAGTTTTGGTTTAGTTAACCTAAATAAATTTTAGGTTAGTCATAGAATCCATCAAACTTATGAAGGTAGACCTTTTTCTTCATTTTATCATCTACCTCCATGGTTTATATAGGCCAAGTTCCACTAGGCGATCGCAACGTTCGGAGAGTCGTCTGCGCAGTTCTGCGAACATGCGCGTGATCGTTGTTAGACCTTAGTGGAACGCGCCCATAGACCACATTAGTTAGGTTAGGCGGGAAATTTGAATTACGATCCATCCGTGGATCCGAGCACTGAATTCCCCATGCATTTCTTATGGACCTAAAATTTACGCGAAATTCTCGCCTGTTTTTACATACTTTGGCTAATTTCTTAAGGTTTATTTCGTTTGAAATAGATTCTGTGAACCTTTCTCAACCATCTAGAATCAAGTTTTCATAACAAATTTCTACATTTCCAAAATAATTAATAAATATAAAAGTGTTCACCAAATTCGATTGACGTATGTCTTAGCTCACTCGAAATCAGTCAAAAATAAAAACATAACCATGGAGCTACCTCAGAGAAATAGAGGGATTCCCTCCATTTCTCTGAGCTACCTCCATGAACATAACCCTAAATCGGCCTTGTAATGACGCACAACAGAAGTCATCTACGACATACGGAAATCTTTGGAACTCTTTTCGAAATACACTGGTTTCAATTTTGATTTAAGAATAAATAGAAGTAGATTTTAATGTGGAAATATCATGAAAACATGCACTAATGATGAAGGTACCCAATACTTGTTGTCTCTGTACTAACATTCTCTTTTAAATAGGGTGGTTTCATCTCAAAGATGAAATTCCTTGTTAATTTGAATATGGATCTCCCGCCAAGCGAATGATTCTAACCTAACTAATGTGGTCACCCAGAGAGGGTTTTGTATGTTATCTATGGGGTTTTGGTTTTCTATTTCTCTGTCTATACCTCATTCCGTTCGAGAGTTATCGTTTTAAGGGACGGCCGGACCATATATCCCTTGTCTATGGGCCGGACAGAATCGATTTTGATCACGGATTCTTGATGGAGCGAGTCGAACCAAAACGCCTAATATCATTTTCAGCCAAAAATTCGAAAATTACAAACATTTCGGCAAATTAATAAGCCCTCTGTCCCAAGGAACAAGAGCGCCAAAAAAATCCGAAAACGAATCTCCCGCTGAGGATGACCTCGTAAATAGTGTTTTAGACACAGATAAAATCATTGCAGAAATGGAAAAGAGGCCTGCTCTTTATAATAAGCAATTGAAAGAGTATATCGACCGGAATGTAAAAGAAGAACCATGGGGTGAAGCTCATCCTATAGTATTGAAAAAAATGACTAGGCGGATGGTTTCTTAAGTCGGTATGAATTTTGTGAAATTGCCATTTTAACAGCCTTATCACTGGATGCACCCAATACTGCTTTTCACGCCGTTTCCTTGATTTGGCTCGTGATAGTAGAGCTACCACGCAAACGGTTTCAGTGAAATTTATGTTTTTACTGAATGTAGTTTCGATTCATTTGTCGCAAGTGCGCGCATCGAACATTTTCAATTTGCTTTCTTGGTGATTGCGATTATCCAGTCGTGCGACAACAAATCGCATGTGCGCGCCTAGCCTCACGGTGGGTTTCATGAAGCTTTGACAGCTCTTAATTGCCGAATTAGTGCGACTCTATGTCGATGTTCAGTTCATTTTTGATACAACCATCGAATTAAATCCACAATTAAGCTAATTGAAGCTTCGTGAAACCCAATGTAAATGTTGCACTGGTTTCCCGATGGACATCAAAAGGCTAGACGAAATTCTCCAATGGAATACGATTCATGCACACAGTGCGCACTAGTTCTACCAATGGAATTCACTATAATAATGTAGTCAGCGAGCCTTCTATAGACCACATTAGTTAGGTTAGGCGGGAAATTTGAATTACGACCCATCCGTGGATCCGAGCACTGAATTCCCCATGCATTTAGTATGGACCTAAAATTTATGCGAATTTCTCGCCTGTTTTTAGATACTTTGGCTAACTTCTTAAGGTTTATTTTGGTTGAAATAGATTCTGTGAACCTTTCTCAACCATCTAGAATCAAGTTTTCATAACAAAATTGTATATTTCCAAAATAATTAATAAATATAAAAGTGTTCACCTAATTCGATTGACGTATGTCTTAGCTCACTCGAAATCAGTCAAAAATAATAACATAACCCTAAATCGGCCTTGTAATGACGCACAACAGAAGTCATCTACGACATACGGAAATCTTTCGAACTAGGATGGTTTCAATTTTGATTTAAGAATAAATCGAAGTAGATTTTAATGTAGAAATAACATGAAAACATGCACTAATGATGAAGGTACCCAATACTTGTTGTCTCTGTACTAACAGTCTCTTTTAAATAGGGTGGTTTCATCTCAAAGTTGAAATTCCTTGTTAAAAAATTTGAATATGGATCTCCCGCCAAGCGAATGATTCTAACCTAACTAATGTGGTCTATAGCATTCACTCCAACATTAAAGAGAGACTGAGAAAGGGTTATAGAGTATTCTAGCCTTGTGTTCTAATATTGCTGGCATTACTGACTGTAGGAAGTAATTTCGGAACGCTCTTCAGTGATGGTCACCATTCACTGTTGGATTAGAAATTGACAGTGCTGTGCCTAAGGATAAAGTAACAAAACACGACCGATTTCCTAACTCGTACAAGCTATTCAGAGCTTATGAGGTATCTATAATCTATGGAGGTGTCTCCTTGGAAGACATAAGCGTGTCAGTATAATTTTCTTCTTGTGGTGCCTACTGGATACTTTGTTAACTGCTGTACAGAAAATGCCAACTGTTGTTGTACTGTACCATGTCCGTATAATAATTACGTATATAATAAATAATCAGTATAATAATTCTTGGTCTCAATTCAACCACTTGCAACAATTCTAGGATTTTATTCAAGTTCCATTCTCAAATTGATTCAGTTATACGTACAGTCGAACTTGTACATAACGAACCCTCAAGGGGAATTAGAAATGGTTCGTTATAACCAAGAGGCCGTTATATCCGTGGCGTGAATGGAAAAAAAAAACAATTAGGTAGTTATTTGAGATAACATTAATCAAGTAATCAATAAATGAACATGTATTAGTAGTAGTATTTAGTATTTTAGTAGAATAGTATTTTACGTGAAACCAAAATGTTTTTCTGAATTTCACTTTGAATTAAGTGTATTGCTTGAAAACATAAACTTCGTGGACTTTGACAATACATATTCTCTGCGAAATCTCGATTTTTGTTTTTAAACTTATTGATTTGCATTTGCCTCTTAGCGGCAAATTACGCTCCGCCATCGTAAATAACAACCGAAACCCTAACATGTATTAACAGGAATAAAACGGATTGATTTGTGGTGCGGTGAAAGATCTTCGAAAGTTCGTTATATCAGTTGACATTATAATCAACTTCGGTCCTCCGATGGAAAAAATAGGCCGCTATATTAGAGCGTTCCCAATAAGCGGGTACGTTACAGCCGAACATATTCATATGTAAAAATATATGGTTTTGACCGGGATTTTATATTTATTCGTTATAACCGAAAGTTCGTTATATCACGTATTCGTTATAAGCGAGTTCTACTGTAGTTGAAAATTGGTGAGAGGAGAAAAATACACTTCCATGGTTTCACTAAAATATATTTTATTACTTAAATTAGGAAACGTCAAAACCAAAGAAAAATTTACAATCGCCTACCACGACGACCACCCTTCCTACGTGTAGAATCAGAAGGAATTGGAGTCACATCTTCGATTCTTCCAATTTTCATGTTAGATCTAGCCAAAGCTCTGAGGGCGCTTTGAGCTCCAGGCCCTGGAGTTTTAGTTTTGTTTCCACCAGTGGCCCTCAACTTGATGTGCAGTGCCGTGATACCCAAAGTTTTACATTTCTCAGCAACATCCTGTAATAATTGATTGTTATTCAAAGACATATCTATGGTTCTTGAAACAAGGGAGGTATCACTTTCGATAAAAATCATCATTAAAAGTATTCAAACAAGCAGTGGTGTAACAGTAGGGTGGCAGAGCACAGGCATGTATTATTAACCATAATATATTTTGGTCAGATACAAACTCAAAAACATACATGAATTATAGAAATAAATTTATCATGATTTAAACACACTCATAAGGAAATGATATCATTAAGTTTGAGAATGCATCCATTGAGATAAGTTAGTTGGTGACGCTCTAGAAATCCTTGCTTTCTGTTTTTCAAGTAAGAATGGCTTAGGTGGCTAAGCTGAAATAATTTCGATTAAGGTGCAAATTGGTTTTTTGTGACATTGTTTATGATTTTCGATATCGCCGAAGTTTTCGTTCCATCGAACAATTTTTCCAATTTAAAATTGATAAGAACAACTTATTTAAGAACTGAATATATCAGAAGGAATTTTAGAATCATTTTGATACAAATATTTAATATAGTCATACCTACGCTGTTTGAATTGGAAAGGCCACAAGTGCTAATTCGTTATGGCACCACCTTAGATCGATCCAATAATTCATACAATTAACGATAAATAAATTTAGTAGTTGCGCTTTTCCAATTTGTTAATTGTTATCTGTGGGTTGCCTTCCTTGTCAACATTTACCAAACACAGGATTTTAATTCGAGTCAGTCAGTAATCTGACAGTTGAGTTATCAATTTATACGTTTTTTATTGGTAAGATATTCGGATATATTTGGCGGTTTCTGTAGTTAGAAAGATGCCAAATTTCAAATCACTGAATCAAAGGAGTATAAATAGATAATTATCCAAAAATGCATAACAATATGCACAATAATATCTATTATAGTATCAGTACATACATACCTACCTACTTAGTGGTTTATCAAAATGAAAGTACATCAAGGGAGGGCTCCAAATTGTAGTGTTACGTCACTGCCGACAAGGTGCTACACCATACAATATTGAAGGGAAGTATTGGTAACAAGGCTTAACGATGCTACTGGTCTGTCCTAAGATAGCACCAGATATTCCAAGAGTATACTCTGACTGCGCTTATTAGAATGAGAATATTTCAAATATTCGTGGATTTATACTCATTCAAAATTCAAATTCAGCCAAATGTTGTTTCAAGGTTGCAATTGCTTTATAAATTTTTATTAGTCCGGACCAAGATACCTTTTGTCATTAGTAAGTGGAACATTTGGAATGGTTCAAGAGTTATGGCCTCAAGTATAAATTGGCATATATCGATTAAACAACCTGTATCTCGGTTACAGAGGCCATACAGTAAACATGGTATACCTAGTAATGCCACAATGTCCTCTCTTCTTTTTGAGTATTTCTGCTTTCCAATGAACACCCTGTATAAATGAATCACCCAATTTCATCAAATGAAATTTGCAGATGATGATTGATATGACAAAGTCAAATAAAAAGTCAAGTTAAAAAACAGTAAATATAAAAATTCAGTTTGTCAAGCAGTTGTGTAAAATTAGATTTGAGAGTATTTATATTTTGGACTTCAATTTTACGGCAATCAGCATATTTATAATGTGGTTTATTCATATTGGCTTAACGTTATAGGTTGAAATATTCAAGTAAAGAATTAATTTGAAAACATAAATCATGTTCTATAATAAATGATTTTGAATAGTCATTTTCTTACAAACTGGCTTTGTGTTTCAAAATTGCTCACTCTACTTTGTGAACCCGATGTACCTCCTCAATAGCTTATTACAAATAGTAATCTCTTAGATGCAGTGCCTGTGCAGGCAATGCATATTGTTTGTTGGCTGAGATATGAGCATAAGATGTTAACAACGAATAGACTCACCTGGGCAGCCAACATAGCAGCATAAGGGGAAGCTTCATCCCTATCAGCTTTGACTTTCATACCTCCAGTAACTCTGGAGATAGTTTCCCTTCCAGAAAGATCTGTTACGTGGACGAACGTATCATTGAAACTTGCGAAGATGTGGGCTACACCAAATACGACTTCGCCTTCTCTAACTTGGGGACCAAGAGATACTTGGACTTCTTCTTTTTGCACTTTTCCTTTACGAGGAGCCATTTTGGATCTGAAAATAAGGGATATAGTACTGATACTAGGAATTTAAAGTTTTTGACAACCCTATAATTCCTAACCTAGCAATTTTAAAACAAACTTAAACATTGAAGTAAATTGATGAATTAATATCAATAGAGATTACATATAATTGAATATTTTACTATATCTTTAGAGTAGTTTCATGACTGAAATTAATAGATCAGAAACCAGAATCTGTCTTTGTACCTTCGATAAGCACTACAGACACTTGACTTTTGTCACCACAGAACACTAATATATAAGAAGTGAAAGCTTAGTACTAATCCGAGGCAACAAAGATGGCGTCAAAGCCGCCGCCATTATGGGTTGCAGGATAATTCAAACGGCGGGAATTTTGAATATATGCATGTCCTCAAGATACCTTATACCATACAATTGCATATTCTGGGGCATTGTATTTATTCATCTTCAATGTAAATTCAGACCTCTGTTTTATAAAATCTGATCAACTCAGTATATCCATGAATAATTGTAAGAAAATTACATTGATGATACATAAACTGAATAGTTGAATTAGATGTGCAAAAATGGAATAATAAATTTCAAGAATGTATTTATTAATTTTCTAATTCAATAATAATAATCATTTTCATTCATGTATAGAGTATATATACATACAACAATAAATAATATCACAGTGTTTGTTGCAATCAGGCATTGTCCAGTCCTAGTCTCATCCAAAGAGTTCTTGAAAAAAAAAGCAGTGTCAGAATTCATAAAAAGCAAAACATTAGAATGTGTTAACAATTCTATATTAGGAATGGTATAATTCATCTCGGTCATATCATCTCCATCATCAATGATATCAGGGAAACAAGTGAAATCTTCAGCTACGATGTTGTCATTAGTTATTGCAAATTTTTGAATAAAATACCCAAAATTACCTATATCTTGATAGAAATGGTTTGCACATTATTATTTTAAAATAGGAGAGGTGAAATTATTTAAAACAATAACTTTTAGAGCTTTTTGTTGAACTGATAGAGCAAACTCGCTTCCAAGCAGCTGATCGGGAAGTATCCACTGGAAATCAAAAAGATTTCTTCTGAAACCTAAACATCGGAATGATTATGCATTTTCTCATAGGGAAGACCTGCCAGAATAGGCGACAATCCTAGAACATGGAGATACAACTGTATCTTTTGACATTTTATATGTAAAATAGAAGGAATAGGAAAAAACAATGAGCAATATCGGTTGTACTCACCCAATTACACGAAACAACAGAAATATGATAGCTTCTCCTTATCTAGTGGATTCTCATGGCACCTGAAAATCATTTTTCTAATTGAAAATAAATTTATCACTAATTAAAAAGAAGTATTTAAAAAATGGCAGCGCATAACAGAAGAATGAAATGAATAGAATATACAACTTATATCAACAAACCCACCTTTAGATTTTCAATAATTCCAGATATCTTTCTCGAAATCTCCCAAAAATATTCTATTTGCAAAATGGCTGAACCGCTGAGCTGAATGTTCATTGTTTACCATTGTTTACCTTCATCCTTCATAACATAACAGTTGAATCGGATTCAATCGGATATCTTCGGTTTATGCCGAAGGAAGCCGCCATCTTGGGTTGCAAAGGACCACAGAAGGCGAAGTTTCACCCCCCTGTTTGTCACTTTTAGGTTATGATGACCACAGAACACTAATATATGACAGTTATGCCATCACTTCTCCACGCTCTTTCGGTTCTACCCACAGAACCCTGGGCTGCGTTCGGAATCAACGTCGGACGTTGTCCGGTGCGCACACAACCCGTTCGGAATCGTCGGGTGGACCTACACAATGGCTAACCACAGAAAACAACCGATCGCGCTCTACGTCGGACGCATCCGACGTTGATTACGAACGCAACCCTGGGTTCTACCCTACCAGTCCTAGCCTACTCTAGTTAAATAGAGTAGGCTATGCCTTTGTTTCAGTGTACCACTTTGTTCGTAAATTAAGGCTGGTTTATGCCGGCTGGTAACTTTAACTTAACCCTTAACTTAAAAATTGAAACATAGATTTCTAGGAATATTGTTTATACTACAGTGACTATATTCTTATATGAGAATATAGTCACTGTAGTTTATACCACCGTCACCAACCCCTCCCCCCCCCCCTCTTAGGCCGTACCTGGTAATGTGTAAGCGTAATGGTTATTCCGTCCGCAGAGCTTCCTATTTGCAAGAAACCCAGAAGCAAAACATCAAAACTTGTTTTCTGAAATTCAAAACTTATCTAATTTCTATATTATTAAAAGGTAGGAGCAAACTGCGTATTTAGATATTTGGGTTGCTAAATTCAATAGAAATAGAAGCTTTTTAAACTGCCGCTCGACAGTCAGAAACAGCTCAAATTGGTACCAGATAGTTGGCGAAACTGAAACATCTAGAGAGCTACCCGCTTTCCCGCTTTGAGATAACGCAAAAAAAATAAATACATGCGTTCAAATACTACTAATGCAATATTATGATTGATATTATTTTTTGCCAGCTGCACACATTGTGCCGAAAACTATTGAATATTGAATTTATGAGCTTGTTGCTTGTTGGGAACTTCATGAAGGAATTAAATAAAAACATCATCATCATAATTAGTGTTCTGTGATCATCATATAAACTCTGAAGAGTTTAATCTACGTTCGGTTCAATTTAGGCGGAGGTTACACGATCAATCTGGTATCAATCTGACATCAATCCGGACCATCAATTCATCAGTCTACGCTACGCGTATAGAATCGGTTTCCGTCAATCTGACATCAATCCATGATTGATATCAGACTGAACTGATGCTAGATTGACCGTGTAAGGCGAAGGTTACATGGTCAATCTGGCATCAATCTTGCCATCAATCCTGCTAAGACGGAGGTTATACATGGTCAATCTGGCATCAGTCTCGCATCACATCAATCATGGATTGATATCAGATTGACGGGAAACTGATGAATTGATGGTACGGATTTATGGAATACATTAATGCATTATAATGTGCTTCGTCAGTCCATCAATATGCATCAGTCTCATCGCGATCAAGGCCGCGGACTGAAGTGATGTGAGATTCATGGCAGATTGACCGTGTAACCTCCGTCTAAGAATGAGCTCTCCTATTGGTTGTGCCGATCTCCAGTAACCCCGGCATTAATTATAAAAGTTAATGGAGTATAATAGGGCTTTTCGGAAAATGTGATCGGGTTAACTCGATCAGTCCATTTACCAATCACCGCGTTCCATAGATTAGAAAGGGACGCGCTGATTGGTGAACGGACTGATCGAGTTAACCCGATCACACTTTCCGAAAAGCCCTATTATACTCCATTAACTTTTATAAAGTCTCCCGGTTGGCCATGAAAATTTGACACATTTCAACATGTTTGGTTATACCTTATACCTCAGAATAAAGAACATAGACAAGATATACTAAAATGATAAAGAACCAAGTATTTTATATTCTATGGGTTATACTCATAGACAACATAATATACTCATTTTCTGTCAGATAGAAGTCGTAGTAATCAAGTATTTTTCACAATGTGAATTTACTTCGGAAAAATAATGAATTTGAGAAGATATTATGTGAATTAAATAATTCCAAAGTCCTGGCGACTGTAGAAGAAAATGTTTTCTCTGTTGTTACTGGAAATATTTCACGTATATAAACTGGTTGGAAGATTCAGTTATGCTATTTTCTTGTATGGAAATCAAGAATCAAGTATTGAAATTTTATTGAAAAATAATGGATAGAGTAGTCCGTTACTTTGTGAGAGTTCATTTGAAAAAAGAATAAAAGTACCTGAATAACCTGACAGGAAAACTTCTAAACGAACAGACGTACCTATGGAATTCCCCACTTTTCTCCAGAAGACATTTAAATACCTTGTTGCACAACTTGAAATACACCAGTTTCAAAATGTAGTAGTACTACGAAACCCGAGTCCCGAGTCATTGGTCGCATTCAGCGGACGAAACATTTGCGCAACCGTTACTAAAACGTTCGGTGACACATGCCCTACGAACTCAACACGTTGTGGAGCGGAGGCTATTTTATGGAGCACATTTGATTTGTGCTAGGTAGCGGTACCGTAAAGTGGCTGAGTGTTCGTCCGCTGAATGCGACCATTCTTAAGGTTGGTTTATGCTGGCTGGTAACTTTAACTTATCCCCTAACTTAAAAATTGAAACATAGATTTCTAACGCTATGGTTGATACTGAGACTGAATAATCCGTTTACTTATTATAAATAATAATAATTAATAAGTTAACGGATTATTTAGTCTGATTATAAACCATAACACTAAAAATAAATGTCTATATATATTATATATATATGATTAAGTTAAAGTTACCAGCCAGCATAAACCAGCCTTTATATCTTAATAAAATATAGTGATAGGAAACTGAGTAATTTCATTCGAGAGTTAAACAAACAATCCGCCGTATTCACAAAGCATTCAATCTCCGTTATCCTAACTGAGGTCCTCAGTTAAGGATAAATTTGAATCGCAACCTTAGTTAACGAGTTAACGTATTCAAGGGTGGTGAAATAGGCCTGTTTCACGTTAATTTTCACTTAAACTGAGGTTGCGATTTTTAATTATCCTTAACTGAGGACCTCAGTTAGGACTTAACGGAGATTGAATGCTTTGTGAATACGGCGGAATATGTCCTGAGACAGAATTAATTTTTCCTATTGCATATTTCGGTTCTATATAGCACTTCCTGATATTCAGATATTCCTGATGTCTCTGCTCCTTCAAAACTACTTTCGGTCTTTTCAATTTCAAAGCGAAGAGTTCTTTATTATTCGAAGATGGGAATGGAGTAACGTGCGTTCAAAAAAATTCGTGGTCAAGTAGGCTATGGAATTTTAAAACTTGCAATGTCTGAACTACGTTCAGACTTCAGACGCAGAATATTGACGTTCAAAATTCCATAGCCTACACTTGACCACGAATTTTTTCGAACGCACGATATAATATCACAGATTAATCTGTGATAATCAGAGAAATAGAGGGATCCCTCTATTTCTCTGGTGATAATATGTTGAGCAGGACACTTATTTCAATCAAAACAATTTCTATGATCGAACCTAGTTCCGAAAATAAATGTAATATTTCTGTGTGTAGAACAGGGTTGCGTTCGGAATCAACGTCGGGTGAACCTACACAATGGTCGCATTCAGTGGACGAAACAGTTGCGCAACCGTTACCAAAACGTTCGGTGGCACATGCCCTACGAACAACACGTTGTGGAGCAGAGGCTATTTTATGGAGCACATTTGATTTGCGCTAGGTAGCGGTAGCGTAAAGTGGCTGAGCTAGGAGTGCTAGGACAAAGGTAGTCACAATGAAATGGGTTTGAAGGAGTTCCAAATTTGAGTGAGAAGTAATAGAGATCTTGTAAACAAACATAAAAGCAGGGTTAATATTCATTATCAATGCGAAAGACTTACTTGAGAGTAGTTCGGCCAAATTGGTAGACCTTCGTGGTAAATCTTAATGTTCTGTGTTCTGTGATAGTTGATCTATCTATTCTCATTCTGTGCTTGATATTTATAGGTCTATGTTCTCATGACACGAAATGGGGTTAGGCCGGTTAGGTAATATTTTTTAGTGAATTGAAAGATGTGATCTACAGCGAAATGAGCAACTCAAGACTGTTCAAAAAGTATGGTGAATTATGTGCTACACATCCATGGGAAGTAATTGTTGCTGTACTTACCCTGACCACAATTTTTTTGACTGTTGACCATCGACAAAAACCATTAATTCCCAAGGAATCGAAAGATTGTCCAGGATGTTACGAAGATCAGTTTCATGCAGCAGATGTTATAGTGATGACAATTATAAGATGCATAGCCATACTTTATACCTACCATCAATTCAGAAATCTCCACAAATTGGGGTCCAAATACATTTTGGGATTTGCAGGATTGTTTACCGTTTTCTCAAGCTTCGTATTCACTTCAACTGTGATGAATTTCCTACAAATCCGATTAGTGGACTTAAAGGACGCCTTGTTCTTCTTCCTGCTTTTAATTGATTTAAGTAAAGCTGCCACCCTTGCTCAGTTTGCTTTAACTGCCTCAAATCCGGAAGAAATCACTGAACAGATTGCTAGAGGGATGTCTGTTCTGGGTCCCTCTATGACCTTGAATACAATGGTTGAAACATTAGTAATTGGCGTGGGTACATTGTCCGGTGTACCTCGGTTGGAAAGAATTTCATACTTTGCTTGCTTCTCTGTGGTAGTCAATTATGTTATATTTATGACTTTTTACCCCTCTTTTCTATCACTGATATTGGAACTCACCAAAATAACCAATGTATATGGTGAAAGACGAAGCATTGTATCTCAAATGTTGAAAGAAGAGAAGGATAAATCAAACCCTGCAGTTCAAAGAGTAAAGCTTATAATGTCATTTGGATTACTGACTGTTCATGTACTCAGTAGATGGTCGATATTTGGGGGAGATACCCCTCCAGAATTCCAGATAACTGAAACTTTTGTTGAGAAACCTTCATCATTTTATTCACTTATAATGAAACAATTTGTAATGAGTGCAGATCATATTGTGATCCTTATACTTTTGGTCACTTTGATGATTAAATTTATATTTTTTGAATCAAGTGATTTCTCTTATGAAAGATTAGAAGTGAGTTCAAGTGATAATTCAAATATAAATGAATCTATGTCATCACATACTTGTGAAGCTTCAAAGCCTAAAATTGAGAGGCAGAGATCCATTTCTATAAGTAGTTTAAATAATTTCAGTTCCGAAAGGAATGGATTGGAACAAGTGGATTCTTGTAGGAATTTGGAGGTTTGCCTACAATTATATAGATCAGAGACAGGATCATCTAATTTAACTGATAAGGAGATAATGTTACTTGTAGATACCAAGCATATACCTCCATATAATTTAGAGAAGGCCCTTAATGATTTAGAAAGAGGTGTTTCTGTACGAAGGAAGATATTAGAAAAGTCAATTGGTAGTTCCAAACTGGACAATCTTCCATATAAGAATTATGATTATAGTGCAGTACTAGGAAGTTGCTGTGAGAATGTTATTGGATATGTTCCTATACCTCTAGGTAAGTAGTAGATTATATACATGCCTGGTCAAGATCAATGAATGATAAAGGTTGAAAACGTGAGCATTTGAGCAAATGATCATTGAAATTGAAAAGTGATAGTAGAAAACCTGACATATGAAAAATCTTGGTAGGCACTTGGTTTTCCAGTTTGGATTAGTGACCGACTGAAAGTTTGGTTTCGGTTTCGGCCAGTTTCGGCCAAGAAATCTAGTTTCGGCCTTAGTTTCGGTTTCGGCCCAAAACGGCCGAAACTTTCGGCCGGGCCGAAACTTGACTGTTCGTGAATTATCCTGGTCGTTTGGCCAGGAGTTAAAAGTAGGTGGACATAATTGTCGTACAAGTTATTGTAATCTATCTTTGTTAAGACTGAGAATTCACTTTAATGATTATTAATTAGATTACATAGGGTGATTCCAAATATGACGTGAAACTTGGAGGAGTAGTTAGTATGTCTCATTAGCTGTTGTTTAATACATATTTATTAATAACCGAAAATCAACAGTTTTTGGAGTTCGGGTGATTTTTAAAAGATTTCTGAACTTAGTTCATATTTCATCAATTTTTTCTACGTTTACCAGATTTGATGATAATTTGGGTTTATTTTCATCAGAAAAGGATATGATATGTACGAAAAAATCGAAACTATGCTGTATAAGAGGTTGAGAAAGAATTAGTATGATTTGAAATGTGGTATATGAATAAATGAAATATCAATTTCTAATATCAATTTGTCTGCAACTTTCGAATTTCACAATTTTGTATGCCAAAACTATTTTAAAAACTTGCCAAATTCCTTTTTCATTCTATAAAAGATTTCGTTAGATTGCATAACTAGTTTCGTTTCAGCAGATTTTTTATAAGCAACCTTTTGAATGTCCGGCATATAAAATAGTGAATATGTATCAAAAGACAGCCTGAGTAATTTCAGGCGGAAAATAACAACTGAAGATATCAGAAAGACGGCATGTGCTTGCCTATATGGAATGGTGGAACATAATTTATGAATACATTTTCTAATGGAATTTCGAGCTTATTTGCAACAAAAAAATATTGAATTCGATATTTTTCTCTATTTGCTTCTTACATCCCCTTTCACATCATACTAATTCTTTTTCATCAGTATCAGAACTCAAATATCTCGGAAACTGTTGATTTTTGGTCATCAATAAAAATGGCTCAAACCACAGCAAATTATCCACACTAACACCTCCTTCAAGGTTGATGTCTGAAATGGAATTACCCTGTATACTTCGACTGATTATTTTTATAACTTGGTAATACCAAAATAATAACTAAAGATATCAAAAAAGTTGTCTTTTTATTTTATTTAACACTGCTTAACTGTTTTTATGTATATGCAAATAAAATTGTAAAAAATACAGTAGATTTCAGTATGAAATATAAAGTTTCGGTTTCGGTTTCGGCCGAAACTGAGAGCCTGGCCGAAAGTTCGGTTTCGGTTTCGGCTGAAAAACCAGTTTCGGTCGGACACTAGTTTGGATTTGTTTCAGTATTTTGAACTGATCCGCCTCAGGAATTGAGACCGAAAATAGACTTCAACTTCTACAATTGTTCCCTTCGAAGTTTTGAAATATGATAAGAAGTCCATAAAATTTGAGGCAAAAATAAATTATCACCTGATACTGCTCCTCAGTTCTTCTTGTCCCAATTGGTTATTATCATTATTAGAACAAGGTTGAATTTAGAACTGGCTCGCCCATATGTAAAATTCTTAGGTTTGAGCCTGTATGTACCATCTGCTGAAATGCCCATTTGTACCAACAGTGCCCTTTCAGCAGGCCCACCATTACCCAAAGCTCAACTCCTGGCAGCTGCAGGATGGTGAGAAATCCTCAAATATTTTTGCCTGTGCAAGTCCTGGAGTATGTCTCCAAAGTGCTATTCTGTTATTTACTTCCCATTGTTGGACGGCTGCTCTGAAGTGGTCTTTTCCAATCCCACAGAAGGGTTATGGTCCAGCAGGTGTTACCCTTTTTCGCAAGTTCATCGGTCTTTTCATTTCTTTCAATACCGCAATGCCCTGGTAGCCATAGAAGAGGCCTCTAGCCAGTTGCTTTATGGTATTCCATCATTCCCAGGACAATAGGAAACCCTTGACGGGTGATTCCAGGTCTCTGAGTGTGGCCTGGCTATCCGTTATAATATTGATGTGTGCCCTCTTGAGGTTCGTTTTCAGATACTCTTCAGCACAAATGTAGACAGCTACTGTATGTGCCTCTGTCACCTCTGCATCTAGTGATTGAGAGGTTAGCCCATGAGGCCACCCTCAGAATATCTAAGGAAGGTACAGGAACTGAGAGGATTAAATGTCAGAGAGCCTGGACCTCTTTGACTAATTACATCCCATCAGTGAACCTTCCTAGTGATGCAATGGTCAAAAAAGTAAGCATTGAGAAGAACTTCACCACGATGATAAGTAGAAAGGAAGAATGGGAAAGGGAGTTCACCACCCAGACTTTCAAAGAAAATACCATAAAATGGTACACAGATGGCTCAAAAACCACGACGGGAGCTGGCGCTGGGGTATATGGGACAGGCACCAAGTGCGCACTGTCGGTAGGCTCCCGTTTGAGTATCTTCCAGGCAGAATTACTCGCAATCGAAAGATGTGCAGATATTAACCTAGAAAGAAAATATCAGAAATGCGACATAGCAATCCATTCGGATAGTCAATCTGCTATCAAAGCACTGAGCTCCCATGCCATCGATTCAAAGTTGATATGGGAGTGCCGAAGAAAACTAAATGAAATTGGCAAGAATAATAAGGTCTTTTTAGTCTGGGTCCCCGGTCACTCGGGAGTCAAGGGGAACGAAGAGGCCGATACACTTGCCAGAAAGGCAGCACGAACTCCTTTTATCGGCCCAGAACCTTTCTGCAGTATAGGAAAATGCACCTACAAGAAAGAGTTTCTGGAGAAGGAGGAAACCAAAAGAGAGACACTCTGGCGGAATCTTCCAGGTTTGGTTCATTCCAAAAAGTTCCTTAGGAACTTTAAAGAAGTGAGATCCAAAAGGTATCTGGGTCTCTGTAAGAATAAGTTACACCTGGTCACTGGCTTCCTCACAGGACACTGTCGCCTCAGGAAGCATTTGATGAGAATAGGTTTATCAGATACTGACGAGTGCAGATTCTGTGGGGAGGAGGAAGAAACTCCTCTTCACCTTGTTACAGAATGCCTCGCCATTGCAAGTCAGCGAAAGGAATGCTTTGGACAGGAAACTTGTAGGAGTGAAGACGTAATATCCTTGAAGCCTTCCCAGATATTGAGGTTCATTTATACTCTGGAACTGGAGGGCGAGCTGTAGATGGCGTAATGGTGAGAACAGCTCTGATGGGGGGCACAATAGATCTCAAGGTCGCGGTGCAACGTAACCCCTTATCAATAATAATAATAATAATAATAAATACTGTATGTGCCTGTAAGATAGAGGGTTCCTGTCCCAGGGGCACAGATATCCTCAGTTTTGGCCCATATACCCCAATACCAGCACCCGTATCTGATTTTGATCCATCTGTATATCGAATGGATGACTTGTCCAATCGATTTACGAGGTCCATTGCATTCAGATGGTCTCCTATGACTGTTGCAAAGGGTGTTTAGAAATCAAATATGGTTGGCATTACATCTGAGGTCTTTGCCAAGAGGTTAGGTCCGGTGACATCATATGTCCCACTCAGTTACCAGGTAGGAGTTTCCCACTACTAGAAATTCTTATTGCATCTAGTGGCTTACATTTAAGTGCAAGGGAGGCATATTAAGTATGACTTCGAGCGCTATTGTGGGAGTAGCATTGCTAGCTCCTCCACAGGCAAGCTGTTACCTCCATAAAGTTAGCAGAGCCACTTGCGAAAATTTCAATGAAACCTATTGACTCAATTGTCGAATATTTGTCGAGAATTTGTCGTGAAAGAAAAAAGTTTGTCGGTCGCTTCGTTTTTGCGCGTATGTTCTGGGGAACATCGCGTTATAGTTTTGCCCAAATGTCTGTAACTTTCGAATTTTTTGACGAAATTGGTCTCAAACGATTCAGTTCGGCTCCCTAATGAAGAATTCGAGGTCAAATTTGATTCTGTCCGGCCGGCCGTCGGGCCGTCCGTTGCCACGATAATTTGAGAACGAAAAGAGCTAGCGACTTGAAATTTTCAGGGTGGATGGCGCATCGCAATACGACGGACAAGTTCGTTAATGGGCATAATCGACCCAGTGGTTTCCGAGTAATAATTTTGTTTTCAACCAATATAAATCCGATCGAATTGAAACTTGGTGAGTAGTTGTAGACTATGAACCTAAGCACGTTTGTGAAATTTTGGGCGAATCGTGAATCTAGAGAATTTTAAAAAAATTATTAAAAAATATTTTTGTTGTCACGATAACCTGAGAACGGAAAGAGATAGCGGCTTGAAAATTTCAGGTTAGGTTGTGCATCTGAATGCGACATTTGAGTTTGTTTATGAGCATAATCGGCCAAACGGTCTTAGAGTTATAGCCATCTGAAATTTTCTGAAATTTGGTGGTTTTTTTTTCCTCATTAACTCTAAAAATACTAAACCGATTGAATTCAAACTTGGTTATTAGTTGTAGAATGCCAACGCGAAAATGTTTGCAAAATTTGGTGACGATAGCATTTGTAGAAAATTTTTAATAAATCATTGAAAAAAAAA
Organism: Halyzia sedecimguttata; assembly: GCA_937662695.2. Taxonomy (NCBI): domain Eukaryota; kingdom Metazoa; phylum Arthropoda; class Insecta; order Coleoptera; family Coccinellidae; genus Halyzia; species Halyzia sedecimguttata. The sequence continues at coordinate 42,858,863 of OW569412.2, forward strand.
AAAAAAAATTCTATATATCAGTAACTATCCGTTCGAAATTGCTGAAATTTTGCAAGAGCATTCATAACCTAACTCTACTGCTAAGTTTCAAGTTTTAACACAATCGGTTGAATATTGTTGGAGATTCGAGCATTCTTGTGTGAGTTCAGTAAATGGGTGACCGTTGCCTCGATAACTTTCGAACGAAAGAAGATAGGGACATGTAATTTTCAGGGTAGGTTGCGTATCCGAAAAGGAGAGTTGAGTTTGTTTTTGGGCATAATCGGTTTAACGGTTTCCGAGTTATATCCACCTAGAATATTATTTCCTTGATAACTAAAAAAATATAGTTACGATTGAATTGAAGCTTGGTAACTAGTAGTAGAAAATCAGCATAAAGACGTGTTTAAAATTTTGTAAGAACCGTACCCCTAAAAAATTTGAAAAAAATGACGAAAAAAAAAAATTTAAGAACCGCACCCCTAGAAAATTAAACAAAAATCACGAAAAAAAAATTGGTTCAAGCACTGGCGTGAAGTCAGAAGCCTTTGCGCGTATGTTCTATTGTCCATTCTTCTGTATTGGACACCCTTAATCGAATTAACCATGGTAAATTCGATTAAGGGTGTCCAATACAGAAGAATGGACAATAGAACATACGCGCAAAAGCTTCTGACTTCACGTCAGTGCTTGAACCAATTTTTTTTTGTATGGGCTAAATTAATATTAGGTTAAAGGGGCCACACACAAATCACGTAACTTGGTTAATTGTATTTTTTTTTCAACCAGAAATGAGCTAAATAATTGTCGAAGGACCAAAACATATTTGTCGTGACAGAAGAAAGTTTGTCGCACGCTTAGTTTTTTTTATATGGGGTGGCTCTGCTAACTTAATATTAAGTTAGCCCATATAAAAAAAGCGAAGCGAGCGACAAACCTTTTTCTTTCACGACAAATTCTCGACAATTAATGCAATAGGCTTCATTAAAATTCTTCCAAGTGGCTCTGTTAACTTAATATTAAGTTAGCAGAGCCACCCCATATAAAAAAAAACTAAGCGCGCGACAAATTTTTTCTTTCACGACAAATTCTCAACAAATATTCGACAATTAATGCAATAGGTTTCATTGAAATTTTCGCAAGTGGCTCTGCTAACTTTATGGAGGTCAAGCTGTTGCAGTTACTGCAACCGACTGGTCCATGACCCATGACCACTCCCAATCTAACATACAAACTAATAACAGCCACTTCTCCTCTGCACATGTGCAGTCCACTCGCGGCTGTAAGTCTTCTCAAAACACGCACTTCACAATACTCCGATTCTCGAGCACCAGTGGCTCAAGAGATATCGCAGCTTCAATCGACGCATGCGCGAACCCTCAGGGATCTGGATTCTATGGTGGAATGGCATCCTCCACCTCACAACCCCGCTCCTCTCAGACGAAAACTCCAGCGGTTAAATTACTTTTCGTCTGCTCTTGCGCATAACGACAAATGTCCGAAAGGGGCAGCGTGAATCTCAAAATTGGCCCAATAAGGACGACGTTATGGATACTCCACCTCGGAAACTACGTTATTTACCCGAAACTAGCTTGCACACACACATAATTGACATGAGGTAATATGGCCTTCCAGTCCCTCCCCATTCCCTGGACTTTTAGACAAATTTAGAAATTTTAATTAATTAATTCTTGTTCGTTGTGATGCAATTTTATTCTGTACCAGCAAAACTGAGTCACACTTTCCCAGCAAACAGGGGCAAACAGTATAAAAAATGTAGTTTAAAGTATAAAAATAGCATGGGAATTCGATTGGGGCGAGTGTAAATTGAAGAAGAATTTAAACATTATCAGAATATTTAATAGAAAAATATTTGTTCAGTATACATTTTGCTCAAATGTTATGTCGAAATTAAAATACAATTTAATTCGATCTACGGGTGAAGGCTTCTTAGAGATGTAATTTCGTACCATAGTCTGAAAAAATAGCGAATAAATTGGAATATACTCTGCGGTAAGTGTGACCAGTGATTGGTTAAACTTGTTAAGCCTACAAAACGCATGACTCAACAGAGTATAAGTCAGAGTTGATGTTGTCAATTCTTCCACACTGCACTACTGTAAGAAGCTGATATAGTGAAGCTATCGCTTAATATATCGCCTCACAATCACATCAAATTAATGCAGAAATGTGTATAGGTTATACTTACCTCGGTGTACCTCAATTAGACTTCTTCTCCAAAATTTTTCAAAAATTTTCAATGCTTTAAAAACTGTACCACTGGATTTGAAATACATAAGATTGACTCTCTCTAGGTTTGTAGGAGAGCTGGCTCTCATGTATCTCTGCAGCCGCTTCGTTCATTTCACACACATTACATTATTTAATTTAATTTATATCTAATTAAAGGTGGGTAAGTTGTGAAAATAACCAAGGAATTTTCATCTTAGGATTTCATCCCCTATCCACTCCATGACATGACTCACCTGATATAATTAACACTGTATATAATTATTCAATAAGAACCATATTCAACATTTTCAAAAACAGTGTCACATTTTGTATATTTCTTGAACCTGAATTAAATTTCTCTTAGAGTTTCAACCTGTAAGTTTTAATTTTAATTGATAATATATTATTTTCAAGGTATTGCTGGCCCCTTGAATGTGGATGGTGAAATGTACAACATTCCAATGGCAACCACAGAAGGTTGTTTAGTAGCAAGTACAAATAGAGGATGTAGAGCTGTAGAGCAGTGTGGTATCCGAAGCAACATAGTAGCAGATGGAATGACAAGAGGTCCTGTCGTGCGATTTCCTTCCATGACCAAAGCTTCTGAACTGATTATGTGGATAGAGAAAAAAGAGAATTTTGAGAAGCTGAAAACCAAGTTCGATTCTACTAGTAGATTTGCCAAACTATCAAAAGTGTCTACTAGAGTAGCTGGTAGACATGTATTTCTCAGATTTGTGGCGCAAACAGGGGATGCCATGGGAATGAATATGTTATCCAAAGGTACTGAAAAAGCTTTACTTTATCTCCATGAATGCTTTACGGACATGGAAATCTTGAGCTTGAGTGGAAATTATTGTACTGACAAGAAACCATCGGCCCTGAATTGGATTGAAGGCAGAGGCAAGTCTGTTGTTTGTGAGGCCATAGTACCTGCAGAAACTGTTTCTTCCGTATTGAAATGTACAACAAGTCATTTGGTTGACTTAAATTTATCTAAAAATATGATAGGATCTGCAATAGCAGGTAGTATAGGTGAGAATTTCATTGAATCCTTCAATTTTAAACGTTTACGTTTTCCTTTCGAAGTTGTCAAACCATAAGGCGTGGCTCTAACTGACGCGATATAGCATACAAGATAATCGATTATAAGATATCGCATACGAGACCGGCACCGACACTTGTATTCTGAAGGGATGCGGTAAAAAAGGTTCACAGCGGCGTGATAATGGAGCATATCTCATGCAGGATATCCCACAGAATGTATACTCCATTCACTTTTATAAAGTCTCCCGGTTGACCATGATTTAGGTCTATCAAGTTTTTATAACTAAAGCAGAGGCAGGTTGGCAATGCTGAAATATCGTCAAGGTCAAAACAATTCGCCGAGACGTTGCCAATTTCTACTCTCAACATAATCTTCAATCTTAGGCAAGGTATTATATATCACAGACCATTATCTTCGAATATAATAAAGAACTCTTCGCTTTGAAATTGAAAATGCCGAAAGTAGTTTTGAAGAAGCAGAGACAAGTGCTATACAGAACCGAAATCTGCAATAGGAAAACTTCATTCTGACATGTTGAACTCTCGAATGAAATTACTTAGTTTCCTATCATTATATTTTAATATATAAGGTATAAGAATGACTCGGGTTTCGTAGTACTACTACATTTTGAAACTGTTTTATTTCAAGTTGTGCGACAAGGTATTTAAATGTCTTCTGTAGGCTTATTTCTTGAGAATTTCGAAAGGTGGGGAATTGCATAGGTACCTCTGTTCGTTTAGAAGTTTTCCTGCCGGGTTACTCAGGTACTTTTATTCTTTTTTCAAATGAACTATTACAAAGTAACGGACTACTCTATCCATTATTTTTCAATAAAATTCCAACACTTGATTCTTGATTTCCATACAAGAAAATAGCATAATTGAATCTTCCAACCAGTTTATTTTACGTGAAATATTTACAGTAACAACAGAGGAAAAAATTTCTTCTACAGTCGCCAGGACTGTGGAATTATTGAATTCACATAATATCTTCTCAAATTCATTATTTTTCCGAAGTAAATTCACATTGTGAAAATACGTAATTACTACGACTTCTATGTAGAGAGGACAACGTTGCGTAGTTATCTGACAGGAAAATGACTATAACCTAACATTTTCAAAATACACATGGTGAAATGTGTCAAATTTTCATGGCCAACCGGGAGACTTTATAAAAGTGAATGGAGTATAGCTTGTCTATCGCAAGGCGATTTTTCGTTTCGAGCTCATATTAGTAAATCATGTAGTGAGTAAAGTGGTGCCACCAAATTTATCGCGTACCGGTTTATCGCGAGCAGTGTGAACTTTCCATGAAACATATCGATGAGACATTTTTTTTTCAGTATGAGCCGCGCCTAATAAAGCTTATCAATTCTATCATTTGAGTTCAAATTCCATAGATGAACCAAAAATGAACCATAATGATGATTGAATTTATTTGATTTTGACATAGACATGGAGAACTGACTGCAGGCAGCACAGTGTGTTTTTGAGGCAAAGCAATCAAGCATGCGGTATTATCATCTTTCTAGAATAATATGGGCCTGTTTCAAGCAGATAAATATCTGCTGGATGAATATCGTGGGCTAAGAACCAGCATCACACAACTCAATTTTTTCTTCTTTTCAGGACAATAAAAGAACTGATGAATTGTGCTATGCTTCTGCACATTTTGAGTTATTCAGTAATGACTCAATCGCGAATAGCGGCACTACACGTCATCTGATCTGGAGAATATCGTTTCCATTAAAACGGGCGCATAAATTTTAATGGAGAACCGTCAAAAACTTACTTCTGCCAAAAATTGAATTATGTGATGCTGGCTCTTAGCCAACAATATTCCAGATATTTGTTTTCCGTTTCACCACTTTGGTCCCTGATTAAATATCTACCTGTTAACTATCTGATAATTTAACTGGAAGTTGGTTTCGGAGCGTTGCATGTATGATTGTTACGGGTTAATGAAAGATACAGTGAGACCATTTAACTTGTGTATCTGTTATGATGATCATGTTATGATGACCTTTTCTCCGGAGCAAAATAACCTACTTTCCACAATGTACTCGAGCATCAGTTGCGTAGGGAATCCAATCCCGCAAATGCTGGATCCCGCTGAAATTCTGCGGGATTAAGATTGCGGGATTTTCCGTGCGGGACTCAATGTTAAAATTCGTATTCGACAATGAAAGCGCAAACGTCCCTGAAAAACAAAAAGTTCTTTTTCGACCGCTGTGGTCACTAAATACAGCATGATACGATTCAATACAAACATAAGTGCCTGCAAAAATAACTGTCAGTCGCTGTGGGCACTATGAATAAAGCATGATACCGTTCAATACAAACATAAGTGTATATGAGAATAACTGTCATTTGCTATTGTGAAATTATTTAGGAGGCCCGAAATTCATAAAAGTAATTAGAGGTCGACGAAAAAATTAAATATGCACCTTGGCGAAAAACTGTCTATTGCATGGCCTGCTTGCTATCCTCGGCTTCTCTTCGGATAGCAATTTGCAGGCCCGACAATAATAGACAGTTTTTGGTGATTGGTACAAAAAAACCTCATATGCTACTACTAAAGTATGTTTTTAATTAATGTAAGGGGGTGAAATTAGTCTTATCCTCACTTATTCATTCGCTTCATTTATTGTTCGGTCAAATAACTAACTACATGTTTCGGCAATATGCCATCTTCGGGTTATAAAATTGATCCGCTGTAAGTAAGGTTGTGTGAACATATTTGTTAAATAAAAGTTGTTATTATTTACTTACAGCGTTGAAGCTTAGTCATAACAAGAAAATTAGTCCAAGTTCTAAACGAAATTCTCACATCAATATGTATGGTAAAGAACAGAATAGTAAAATCACATTATACAGATTTACGATGGTAAACAAATTAAAAGTGAAATTGACAGCAATGAGAGGATTTTAGGTTAGAGAATAGGAGGGGGGGCATCGACAATTATTATAAATCATAGAATTGTATGTGAATTAATAATTTAAAAAATAATTCAAAAATTTAAAAACATAAGAGGATAATGGAAATATTAATAATTTTTGAGAATTTTGAAAAGAGGTGGTACAGTGTTCATAGACATGATGTTTACGGGTTCTTCGTATCTACTTTGGGAATGTTTGTATATTTCTAGTTCTTCCCAAGTTTCTTGTTTAAAACCATAGTCTACAGGGTGAAGAAGTTCTACATCTGTGTTGGGGTCGAATTCATGGTTGGTGTCTTTGAGGTGTTTACCGAATGTTGATTTATTATTGGACATGATCCTTTGACTCATGAGGTGTTCTTTTATTCTGGTCGCTATGTTTCTTCCGCTCCTACCTATATAAACAATGTTGCAGCTAGGTTCACCGCATTTGAGTTTGTAAACCCCTGATTTCTCTAGAATGGGTATAGGGTCTTTATTATATACCAGTAATTGTTGCAGGGTGTTTTGTGTTTTAAATGAGATTTTTAGGTTCTTCTGTTGTTTTAGAACATTAGATATTTGGTAGGAGATGTCGCCAAAAAAGGGGAGGCTAATATAATTTTCCACCTTGTTTGTTTCGTGAATGTCGTTTGACAGAAGTCTGAATTTTTTCTTATTGATGAGTTTGTCTATTATGTTTGTGTCAAATCCATTTTCTTGGGCAATGTACTTGATAGTAGAGACTTCTTTGTCGAATTCTTTTTTATCTAATGGTATCTTGAACATTCTATGTATATATGATCGAAATGCTGCTAGTTTGTGTGCGTGGTGGTGGCAAGAATTGGAATGTATACTATGGTTTGTTTGGCTTGGTTTTCGATAAATGTCAAAATTGAATTTGTTTTCTCTTAGAGTTATAGTAAGATCTAGGAAGTCTATACTTTTGTTTTCTTCTGTTTCTAGGGTGAATTTGATGTTAGAGTGTCTAATATTCAACCAGTTGAAGAAATCTGACAATTCTTGCTGACTACCCAACCATCCAATGAATATGTCGTCTACATAGCGGAACCAGAAGAGGAATATATTCCCAGCCAAAAGGACTAAATATGGGCAACGGCTTATCATCTTGTATGGCGGAGGTGTTTATGAAATATTTCGAAAAATCGTTCGTATTCCATGTCAATAACCCATTCAAAGACAAAATCCTCTTCTGGTTCCGCTATGTAGACGACATATTCATTGGATGGTTGGGTAGTCAGCAAGAATTGTCAGATTTCTTCAACTGGTTGAATATTAGACACTCTAACATCAAATTCACCCTAGAAACAGAAGAAAACAAAAGTATAGACTTCCTAGATCTTACTATAACTCTAAGAGAAAACAAATTCAATTTTGACATTTATCGAAAACCAAGCCAAACAAACCATAGTATACATTCCAATTCTTGCCACCACCACGCACACAAACTAGCAGCATTTCGATCATATATACATAGAATGTTCAAGATACCATTAGATAAAAAAGAATTCGACAAAGAAGTCTCTACTATCAAGTACATTGCCCAAGAAAATGGATTTGACACAAACATAATAGACAAACTCATCAATAAGAAAAAATTCAGACTTCTGTCAAACGACATTCACGAAACAAACAAGGTGGAAAATTATATTAGCCTCCCCTTTTTTGGCGACATCTCCTACCAAATATCTAATGTTCTAAAACAACAGAAGAACCTAAAAATCTCATTTAAAACACAAAACACCCTGCAACAATTACTGGTATATAATAAAGACCCTATACCCATTCTAGAGAAATCAGGGGTTTACAAACTCAAATGCGGTGAACCTAGCTGCAACATTGTTTATATAGGTAGGAGCGGAAGAAACATAGCGACCAGAATAAAAGAACACCTCATGAGTCAAAGGATCATGTCCAATAATAAATCAACATTCGGTAAACACCTCAAAGACACCAACCATGAATTCGACCCCAACACAGATGTAGAACTTCTTCACCCTGTAGACTATGGTTTTAAACAAGAAACTTGGGAAGAACTAGAAATATACAAACATTCCCAAAGTAGATACGAAGAACCCGTAAACATCATGTCTATGAACACTGTACCACCTATTTTCAAAATTCTCAAAAATTATTAATATTTCCATTATCCTCTTATGTTTTTAAATTTTTGAATTATTTTTTAAATTATTAATTCACATACAATTCTATGATTTATAATAATTGTCGATGCCCCCCCTCCTATTCTCTAACCTAAAATCCTCTCATTGCTGTCAATTTCACTTTTAATTTGTTTACCATCGTAAATCTGTATAATGTGATTTTACTATTCTGTTCTTTACCATACATATTGATGTGAGAATTTCGTTTAGAACTTGGACTAATTTTCTTGTTATGACTAAGCTTCAACGCTGTAAGTAAATAATAACAACTTTTATTTAACAAATATGTTCACACAACCTTACTTACAGCGGATCAATTTTATAACCCGAAGATGGCATATTGCCGAAACATGTAGTTAGTTATTTGACCGAACAATAAATGAAGCGAATGAATAAGTGAGGATAAGACTAATTTCACCCCCTTACATTGACTGAACACCTCACAATGGACTTCCGTCGAATTATGTTTTTAATTGCATAAGACCTTTTTGCGCGTATGTTCTGGGAAACATCGCGTTATCATTTTGCCCAAATGTCCGTAATTTTCGATTTTTTGCCTAAAATGGTATCAAACATTTGTGTTCGACTCCACGATGAAGAATTCGAGGTCAAATTTGATTCTGTCCGGCCGGCCTTTGCCACGATAACTTGAGAAGGGAAAGAGCTAGCGAATTGTAATTTTCAGGGTAGGTGGCGCATCCTGATGAGACGGACAAGTTTGTTAATGGGCATAATCGGCCCAATGGTTTCCGAGCAATAATTTTGTTTTCAACCAATACAAATCCGATCGAATTGAAACTTTGTGAATAGTTGTAGAATATAAACCTAAGCACGTTTGTGGAATTTCGTGAGAATCATATTAATAGAAAATTTAAAACAAATTAGTAAGAAGTATTTTTTATGTCACGATAAACTGAGAATTGAAACAGATCGGCCAAACGATTATGGAGTTATACCCATCTGAAATAGGGTTGTTATTTCCTCAATAACTCGAAAAATAGAACCGATTGAATTGAAATAAAACCGATTGAATTCAAACATGGTTATTTTTTGTACAATGCCAACGCAAAATTCTTGCAAAATTTCGTGAGGATCGTATCACTAGAAAATTTTTAAGAAATCATTGAAAATTATTGAAAACAATTATATATCAGTAACTATTCGTCCGACATCACTGGAATTTTGCGAGAGCCTTCGGAATCTAACTCTACTGCCAAGTTCCAAGTTTGAACAGTTTGAGCAGCCTTGTGTGAGTTCAGTAGGTGGATGAATGACCGTTGCCTCGATAACTTTCGAACGAAAGGAGATAAGGACTTGCAATTTTCAGGGTATGTTGCGTATCTGAATGGGAGAGTTAAGTTCGTTTACATGCATAATCGGTCCAACTGTTTCGGAGTTATATCCACCTGAAATATTATTTCCTCGATAACTCAAAAAATATAGACTCGATCGAATTGAAGCTTGGTAACTAGTTGTAGAATACCTGTATTATACAGTTATTATACAATACAGGAGAATGGACAATAGAACATACGCGCAAAAGCTCCTGACTTCACGTCAGTGCTTGAATGTTTAATAGTTTGAGTACAAAGAGTATATATATATTGTTAACAATCCCGAATTTTTGCGGATCCGCGGGATTGATAACTTTCCGGGCGTTTGCGGGATTGAGATTTTGCTGCGTGATTGAGATTTTGCTGCGGGATTGGATTCCCCTGTTGCGATGGATTTCGCAAGTTTGCAACTCCTTGACAGAAACGATCACTGAAAATATGAATGCAACTCAATAATCTATAACAGTATGAATGAACAGAAATATAATACTACAGGATTAATCTAAGGATATTCAGTGCAAAAGAATAGATGGAATATAGAATTAAAAGCGGACGATGCAAATAGGATGATCACAATGAGGATAAGAGAGCATACAAAAGCGGTTGGGAGCGAATAAGGAAACTAAATTATTGTTGGGTCGTGCATACTGAATCACCCTGTGCTCCTGATCAGAAATATCTAGGAGAAAATGTGTTGAAGTTACACCAGGTTAGGAAATGACCGAATATTCACCTTAACCAAATGAACTGAAGGGCTTAAGGTCGTGTACTTTATTCTGTCCCAAACACCCACTCTGTGAATTTTCTCATTAAAGTGAGCAGGTGAGGACAGAAACGAAAAATACACGCCCTATGGTACCTATATAAAAACCACCCTCAGACCCCGAGTCAAGTAACTCCAACCCAGTAAATGACCGGATGTTCACCTCAACCAAGTGAACCAAATCGCTTCCGGTTGTGTACTTTATTCTGTACCAAACACCCCCTTTTGTGAGAGTCCCCATCTAAGTGAGCGGTTGAGAACAGAAACGAAAGTTATACGACCTTACGATACCTATACAAGAATTATACAGCACTGAGAAGAACTAATTTCTGGTCGGAAACAGATGATCGAATAAACGGCTAATCAGACCCGCCACAGTATGCTCAGCAGGTCTTATGATCATTTCCCACACACTACGGTCGCAACTGAGTCTATTTCACGACACGTCATAGAAACTAAAATAAAAATAATGATCCTACGATGAAAACGAAAACTAAAAATGTTTCTTCAAAACCAAACAGAAAGCTGAATTTAATTTCGGTGAAAATAGGAATATTTAGACTATAAAAATCTCGAGAATATCAGAAACTCAAATTGAAAACTTTAATCTGTATTCCTTCAAATCGCTGCACACAGCCAATTTATAAGCTCGGTTTGTGCATAAGTTCGAGATTTTGGGGAGATTATCAAAGAGCGGAGGCAGGGGTCCTACGGATTGGTCGGATTTTCCCGCCTCTTGGAATTTTCTAGAACAATTTAGAAACCATATCGTCGAAAAATCACTCCATCCATAAAATAAATGGAGGTCGAAATATTATGGAATACCTTTTGACCTTGACAGATTGCAAGAATTGCCAGATGAGTAACAATCTTTTCACTGATGTCTATTCATTTATTACAAAGTAGAACTAAAGATCTTTGGATTTTGTTTGTGAAAACAACTTATTTTTTCAATGAGTATTTCTTTTTTAGGTGGTTTTAACGCACATGCTGCTAATGTTGTGACGGCAATGTTCATTGCAACAGGTCAAGATCCTGCTCAAAATGTCACTAGTTGTAACTGTATCACCATAATGGAGCCATGGGGACCTGAAGGAAAAGACTTGTATATTTCATGCACAATGCCATCGATTGAGATTGGTACCATTGGAGGAGGAACAGTTCTTCCAGCTCAATCCTCGTGTTTAGAAATGTTAGGAGTTAAAGGTCCTCATCAGGAATTTCCCGGTAATAATGCCAAAAAGTTGGCAAGGGTTGTGTGCGCTGCTGTTCTTGCAGGTGAACTATCTCTAATGGCTGCCCTAGCTACTGGACATCTAGTCAAAAGTCACCTCAAGTACAATAGATCATATTCTGAAAGAGACACATGTGACCAAAATAAATGAATCTTTTGCCTAATTCTCTGTTTGAATTTTAAATTAATTAAAAACTTCCATTTGGAATTGTAGGATTGTTGAATTCCCTGATGGCAATTTGAGAAAGGTCATTAGCCAGCTAGTTGTATACTGAATGGATAACTAAGATTCGAATAATTGCGCGCCAATAAAAATAATTAACGGACGTCTTATTCGTTCGATTGATACCTGAAGAAGGTTGTGTTGAAATTCCAGAACGTTAGGTTTTGCCGTTTTTGAGAAATTGTACACACCGGCTTCGGAAACATAATTTCGAGATGGACGCGTTCAAAGGACATTCACGCATAGATGAATTTTTTTTTTCCTACGAGTGTGTCCAAAGTAGTATTTTTACGCTCGCATTTGGGTTGCCGAAGTAACACTTTTGCGGCACGGAAATGTCAAACTGATCAAAATTGTTGTTGTAAGGGGAAATTTTCATGAATATTTCAAAAGCGGGTGTTTATTTTATGCAATGTCTAATAAGATATTGTCTAGAGATCACTCTACTTTAAATAATCAAACTTTATCAAGCCATCCATACATCCTTATAGAGAATCATCAACCTTCGAACGACTGTCCTTCAACTTCAACCAACGAAAATATTACTTGCCCTTTTCCGAATCAGTGTTCATCGAGACCCATTGAATGAACTGACAGGATCAGCAATCAATTTACAATATTTAAATAAGTGTTCTTTCGTCATGAATATTACGAAGAAATAATTTGGTATTACTTCTTTTTTTTCCAGTTATATTGTTTATTTTTGAATTATTGAGTAGTTTCATTCCGGATCAATTAAAAGTTTCAGAATAAATTATTATATTTTAATTTGGTTTCTTCTTGTTATTATAAGACGCTCGAAGGGAAAACATTGTTCCTAACCTAACACGTTCACAAAGTGACTATTCCGCCCGCAAAAATTTATCTAACTGTAAATGCGTGCGCAACAGTATCACTTTGCTCACTTGTTAGGAAAATAACTATTTTCAACTTAGATGGAGTCATCTATTCATGGGTCCTAAAACGTACCCTCTCCATCATCAGATTCTAATACAGGATATGCCAGAGTAAATTTTTTTGAAAGCACATTTTTGCACGTATGTTCTGAGGAACATCGCGCTATCATTTTGCCCAAATGTCTGTAGTTTTCGAATTTTTCGCCGAAGATGGTCTCAAACGATTGAGTTCAACTCCCTGATCAAGAATTCGAGGTCAAATTTAATTCTGTCCGGCCGGCCGTACGTTGCTACGATAACTTATTTAGAACGGAAAGAGATAGCGACTTGAAATTTTCAGGGTAGGTGGCGCATCCCAATACGACGGACAAGTTCGATAATGGGCATATCGGACCAACGGTTTCCGAGAAATAATTTTGTTTTCAACCAATACAAGTCCGATCGAATTGAAACTTGGTGAGTAGTTGTAGAATGTAAAACTAAGCACGCTTGTAAAATTTTGTGTGATCACTAGAACATTTGAAAAAATTATTGAAAAATATTATTTATGTTACCATAACCTGAGAACGGAAAGAGATAGCGACTGGAAATTTTCGGGTAAGGTTGCGCATCTGAATGGGATATTTGAGTTTGTTCATAGGTATAATCACTCAAACGGTTTTGGAGTTATACCCATCTGAAATTTGATTGTAATCCCTTCAAAACCTAACTCTAAGTACTGCCAAGTTCAACACGTTGAACACGATCGGATCTATATTGTTGGAGATCCGAGCAGCCTTGTGTGAGTTCAGTAGCTGGATGGGTGACCGTTGGCTTGATAACTTTCGAACGAAAGGAGATAGGGACTTGCAATTTTCAGTGTAGGTTGCACATCCCAGTGGGAGAGATAAGTTCGTTTTTGGGCATAATCGGTCAATTGGTTTCGGAATTATACCCACCTGGAATATTATTTCCTCGATAATTCAAAAAATATAGACTCGATCGAATTGAAGCTTGGTAACTAGTTGTAGAATATCGACATAAAGGAGTGTGTAAAATTTTGTGAGAATCGTACCCTAGAACATTTTCCAAAATAAAAAAAAAAAAAATTGGTTCAAGCACTGACGTGAAGTCAGGAGCTTTTGCGCGTATGTTCTATTGTGCATTCTCCTGTATTGGACACTCTTAATCGAATTTACCATGAGGAATTCTATTGTCCGTTCTCCTGTATTGGACACTCTTAATCGAATTTACCATGGTAAATTCGATTAAGTGTCCAATACAGAAGAACGGACAATATAATTCACCATGGTAAATTCGATTAAGAGTGTCCAATACAGGATAATGGATAATAGAACATACGCGCAAAAACTCCTGACTATCACGTCAGTGCTTGAACCAATTTTTTCTAGTTATACGATTCTCACGAAATTTCGCATTTGCGCTGGCATTTAACAACTAATTACCAAGTTTCAACCAGATCGGATCTGTATTGTTTGAAAACAATATTTTTACACGGAATTTTCAAGTTGCTATCTCTTTCCGTTTGAACGTTATTCTGGCAACGGTCGCCCATCTAGCTATTGAACTCACCAAAGGTTGCTCGAATCTCCAACAATCTAGATACGATTGTGCTCAAATTTGGAACTTGGCAGTAAAGTAAGGTTTCGAATTTCAGAGATAACGGACTGACAGTTTCTGAGATATAGAAATTTTTCATTGATGTTAAAAATTTACTAGTGATACGAACCTCACGAAAAATTCCCAAAAATTTGCGCGTCGGCAATCTACAATTAATTAACATGTTTTGAATTGGATAGGATTCGTATTTTTCGAGTTAATGAGGAATTAACAACAAAATATCAGGTGGGTATAACTTCAAAACCGATTCTGCTGATTATTCCTATTGAAAAACTAAAATGTCACATTCGGATGCGCAACCTACCCTGGGAATTGCAAGTCGCTATATTTTTCTGTTCTCAAGTTATCGTGATGATACATAATATTTTTTAATCATTTTTCAAATTTTTCTAGTGATACTATCCTCACGAAATTTCATATACGTCTTTGTGTCAGTATTCTACAACTAGTTTACCAAGTTGCAATACCATCGGACCTGTATTGTTTGAAAACAAAATTAGTAGGTACTCGGAAACCGATTATGCCCATTAACGAACATAACCGTCGCATTCGGATACGCCACCTACCCTGAAAATTTCAAGTCGCTATCTCTTTCCGTTCTAAAGTTATCGTGGCAACCACCGGTCGGGCAAGAATCAAATTTGACCTCGAATTCTTCATCAGTGAGTCGAAACTAATCGTTTGAGACTTTTCGGCCAAAAATTCGAAAATTACAGGCATTTGAGCAAAATGATAGTACGATATTCCGCAGTAGTATACTAAGAAGAGGAGAGATGATCGGAAACGGAAACTATGTCTAAAATCCTGTAAGGTCACGTCCGCACAGACAAGCGGCTTGCTTAGCGCCTAGATTCCCTAGAGCCTATAGCGAGTAACTTACAAAAACGAACGTACTAGAAATTTCGCGACCGGCCGCACTGCACGCTTAGCGCATAGCTAGTCACTTGTAAACAAACATGTTGGTTTTTTGACACTAGGCGCGAGGCATTTTAGATGTCAAAAATGGATGACATATTAATTGCATCAGTTTTCAAAAGAGAACCTCTGAGGAATCCAGCTAACGAACTACATAAAAATGCAGTGGCATAAACGAAACTACGAGAAGAGGTAGCAGTCGAAGTAGAAACAGATTTTATGTACTAAAAAGTGATTTAATTTTTTTATAATGATACATTAATGCTGTGAATGTATATTATGGCGTAGGATTATGTTTTCAGACAATGTGTTATTCTGCCAGGTAATCGATCCAATTCCGTTGAAATAATTCAACAAAATGTCTCTAGTTCGTAATGAGCTATAGTGCGGAGTAGATCAAATGTTTCTCTGGTCATACGCAAATATTCTTAAAATGGTTCGTCAAAATTAAGTAATTGTTTATACAGAACATTAAATTGCCCATGATTTGAGCGTGACTTATTTATATCATGAACCCAACATGATGGATGAGGCCGTGAAGTGGTATATTTTAAAGATGGATTTTCAGTAATTAACAATTTTAGAGCTATTTTTGTGACATCTCGTCAACGTGCCGACAAGCAAATCACCAAGCCACCTAGCGACCCACCACGCAAACCACCTTCAGTGCGGCCACCGTGTATCCCACAGAATATACCTTAGGGTATATTCTGCAAGCCACCTGCCTGTCCGGACGTGACCTTAAGGTATTAAACATATTGATCAATCATTGAATGGAAAACATTTATTCATACTTAATTACAATCAGTCGAGAGAAATGAGATCTTATTTGGACTTTGGATATTACTTTGGATGTAATATCTTTGAAAATCCTTGGAATAAATTTCGATGTTCTCTTACTCAGTACAGCAAAATCATCAGTGGCTTCATGAGTAAATTTTGCCAGAGTGTACCTACTCTTCATACTGTCTTATTCATTTCTTTGAAAAGTCTAAACTGAACACTTTTCCTCCATACTTATTATTATTTATTATTATCTGGAACGTTTATTTTGAAATGTGGCAAATATTGTAAAAGTGGTGTAACTCCATACTTTCAAATACATATTTTTCTGCTTAATGATATCACATTTAGTCATATGTATATCTTATTAAAATAGCGAAGCAATTGCAATAGTCGCAGTCTTGTCAGGATAATTGGATAATAGTACAATTATTGCAGTCGCTTCACTATTTTAATGAGATATATGACTAAATGTGATAATGATTAAGCAGAATCATATATATTTAAAAGGTATGGAGTTAGAACACTATTACAATGATCGACACAAATATGGATATGAGATCCTAACTGCTGTTGGGGTGATTTGTATTTCTTCTCTGAATTTTTGGAGATTGATAGTTTAATTAATGTCTTTATTATATTTAATGATTTGTTCATCTCCTTTTATTTCTACTTCAGTACATTCTTTCTTTTCAAATTTATCATCATTCATATATGACCTTTGGTTGAACAGAATTAGTTTTGATATTTGTTTTGTAGATTCAACATAAGTATTTTCTTGAATTGGATTGTTTTCTGTTGTTGATTCAATCGTAATAAGCGACATTATATTATTTTCATCGAAACATGAATTCCCAACTTCATTGTTGAAATTTTCCTCTTTGTTGCCCAATTTGTTTTTGTTTGCTTTTTCTGGTATTTTAGTATTTGCATCTTCTGACCAGGTAGCCTTTTGTTTGTTCTTCTGCATTCGTGAGGGGCTTCTAGAATTATCTCCAAAGGATGGAACAAGTGGCATCAGACTTGTTGTGGTTGTGAAAGGCTTTGTGGTGTAAATTATATTAGGAGGGGATTTAAAAATGTTCGAAATATTTTTAGATATTTTTGTGGACGTTCTAGATATAGTTATGCTGTTAGGTTTTGGTAGATATTTATTTTTTGTGGCTAGTTCCACTTGATGTTTGCGTACCTCAACTGTGTGGTGATCTTCTGTTCATCTTCAAGCATTGGATGTTCTTCAAGATCATAGTCTTTAGAATTTGTATTCTCTCCACAAAATTGTTCATTTTTCAACGTATTTTCCTTTGCCTCATTATCCAGTTTTACATGATTGAATGAATCTGAATTAGTCATATCGTTCTTAATATTAAGGAAATGCTGATCATTTGTGTGTTTATTATAAAGAAACGATTCAAAGCTTGTGGAGAGGTATCGTTTTTTGACCTCACATGATTTCTCAATATCTCCCCTGGTATTTCGTTCATTGGGATTATCGATTAGTTCAACTTCATGATTTTGGAGGTTACTGATATGGAGTACTTCAGGCTTTAAACAAGGCGTAGGATCGTATACTTTTTCAGACAGGGGAATCTCAAATCTCCCTATTTCAACAAATCGATTAATTTTATTTGGCATATCAACAAAGAACGAATCGTTAATCCAATGGTACTGTCGTGAAGGTAATCCAAATTTTGAGAGGTTTTTTTCACTCAGATCACATAAGTCTAGGGTTATACTTTTAATCAACACCTCCTTTCTTTGAGGTCTATAAATGATAGGTGAATTAGTATTGCTTGATTTTTCTTGCAGATTATCTGAATAATAGGAAGATATGACAGATGGGATTTCTTTTTTAGCGTTATTTTCAGTTTCCTTGGATATCTTCTTTAATTTAGTTTGAAATATTTCTATGCATTTTTCAAATGATGGTTCTTCAGTTTCTTGTGGAGCCAAGTTTTTACATTCAATTACCGGCCTAGGTTCACATTGGCAGCAGTACATCAGATGCTCACCTTTGTTAGATGATGCCTGAATATTCCGGCAACACGAATTAGGTTCACTGTAACAAAATCTTTCGCAGCAGCAAGAACAGCAATTCCTTCCATTGTTACAGCAACAACATCTTCGTTTGTAACAGATACGCCGCTTCTTTACTTCAGGTGTTTTAGGACGTATTTCAGTATTTGTGCAAACATTCTCAACTCTATTAAAACAAT
The DNA here is from genome assembly GCA_937662695.2 of Halyzia sedecimguttata. Lineage (NCBI taxonomy): Eukaryota > Metazoa > Arthropoda > Insecta > Coleoptera > Coccinellidae > Halyzia > Halyzia sedecimguttata. The sequence goes on from OW569412.2 coordinate 42,877,206, forward strand.
GGCTGGAAACGCTCGTACCATAGTGCCTCAAAGATTGCTTTGCTTCAACACTCCTACAACAGGTACGGCATGGTTTAGATATTTTTTCTTCAATTTTGGGTTGAATAATTTCTTTGATTCCACAACATCTTGGTACTTTGTGGCAGCAGCAACAACAGCAACTATTAAAGCTTTGACAGCAGCAGCAATCTTCTTCAAGATATTCGCAATGCTGTTCGTTCAGCATGCCCTTCTTCAGATATCTTAAACATTCGAAGAGTATATCGTTCGATGAATTACAGGTTTTGTTTCTTTCCAAATTTTCACAGTCAGGTTCATACTGGCAGCATTGGTTTTTGGTTAGTCGTTTTGCCGAGTGACAAGAAGAATTTATACCTGCACACAGTGGAAATGGAGCACCCCTTATCTGTTGCAAACACGAATTTGGGCACGTTGAAGAGGATGAAGCGCAAGGTGTTGCAAAGAGGTCTTTAAGAAGTCCCCTATTTAAACGATGTAACGATTTCAGAAGATTTCCATCTCTGTTGATGTAATTGTTTTTGATAGGAAGTACTCGTTGGCAGTTTGAAATGTCAACTATTCGGCAATCGCCTGCTATGACTTCATTAAGATCTTGATATGTTGTGGTACAGCAGTCACTTGTTTGGACGAAACTGGGAGTTCTGAAATGAATGTCCACCTGTTTCAAAATGTAGGTACTTTATGCATAATTATTCGGCTACTATCTTATATAATGATGATGAGACTTGGGTAATTCCCACCAAATGTTCCCCTTTCGCATTTTAGTTTGAAAAAAAATAAATTAACAATAATCGAATTTATTTTTAGATATCCTAAACCAGAAATTAATTCTTATTAATCTTATGCCTAAGGTTACACACTTTCGTTGGTATTTTGTGAAATAATGAGATTTTCATGAAACCGGCATTCACGGATGTTAAATTTTAAATGAAAAAAAAAATTCATATATCCTTAATATAAAAAAAATTGTTTCAAGCACTGACGTGAAGTCAGGAGCTTTTGCGCGTATGTTCTATTGTCCATTCTCCTGTATTGGACACTTTTAATCGAATTTACCATGGTGAATTCTATTGTCTATTCTCCTGTATTGGAGAGCCTTAATCGAATTCACCATGGTAAATTCGATTAAGAGTGTCTCATACAGGAGAACAGACAATAGAATTCACCATGGTAAATTCGATTAAGAGAGTGTCCAATACAGGAGAACGAACAATGGAATTCACCATGGTGAATTCGATTAAGAGTGTCCAATACAGGAGGATGGACAATAGAACATACGCGCAAAAGCTCCTGACTTCACGTCAGTGCTTGAACCAATTTTTCTCTTTCGGACATATCCAGAATATTTATTATTTTTATAATAGCCCTCGTTCTTTACGTTTTTCTTCTTCGTATAATTCAGGATCATTTTTTCGGGCTTCATGAAGTGTTCTCATAGATTTTCGTTGTTTTTTCTTCTGTTCTTCATGAGATGCAGTAACTTTTTTCTTATTTTTTTTTTAATAAAGTTAGAATTCATGTTCTGAAAGGAGGAACAGAATATTATTATCACATCCGTGAGGAGTACCTCACCTCCGTGAATTACTATATTCACGGAGGTGAGATTCACGGAGGTGAGAAATTTTACTTTTTTATAGAATATCTCATTTAAAGAAAAAGGCTTCAAAACAATATTTTAACTCATTAAATAACTTTCGTAATTAAGTATATTCAGATAACAAATAATTGAATAAAATAATCTCCTACCTTACAATTCATCTTCACGGAGGTGAGAATTCCAAATTTCCCATACACGTCTTTATCACTTGGGTAAGAATTTAACCAATAAGTTACACTTTGAAGTTCAAATCTCAAGTGGTCAGTATTACCTGCACATCAACCAATATTCCAGGCGGTCCACGATGACGATACCGTCATCTTGCGATTAAAGAGTCAAATTACAATGTCGCTTCACGGAGGTGATAGATAATGCAGGAACATCGACTAATGTAAGTATAACTCGAACACCGATAATTTTTTTCTTGAGATTTTATCATGTCAACATTAATTAGTTGATTGTGGATAATGAACTAGAAATACGCGTTGCCAGAATTCCATTAAAGCTATAATTTTAAGTTTAGGACAATGCGATAACTAAGAGGAACAGTCACGGAGGTGAGGTTTTCAATTCTTTTGGAAAGAAAACTAGCGTTGAAAATTAAAATTTTTGAAATTTTGCAATTCTTTATTCTTTATAGTGATTGTTACATTTCAAAAGGATATAATATAGAGAATTAAACGATTAAACCAGTTTTATGTAGCAGAAAACTGTCATGAACACCAAAGTGGAACATTTCGTGAGAACTACCCACTTAAATGAATACTCCCTAATTTAGTGCAGTTAAGAAAAGCTGAAAATTTCTTGGCAGTTATATTCATTCTTGTTCGACAAGCTTACACGGAAAACTAACCAATTTCTTATTAGATATTCTAATTAAATAATATTAATTAAAATTATTTTATATGTTGAAGCAATCTTGTCGGCAATTCTATGCCATTTAATCCGCCGTATTCACAAAGCATTAAATCTCTGTTAAGTCCTAACTGAGGTCCTCAGTCAAGGATAAATTTGAATGACAACCTCAGTTAACGTGAAAATTAACGTGAAACAGGCTTGTTTCACCACCGTTAAATACGTTAACTGAGGTTGCGATTCAAATTTATCCTTAACTGAGGACCTCAGTTAGGACTTAACTCAGATTGAATGCTTTGTGAGTACGGCGGATTGACATGTAAAAATGTAACGTTTACTCAATAGGTTTGAATGAGAAATTCCGTGAGGCTCGTATCACTAGAAAATTTTAAAGAAATTATTGAAAATCATTGAAAAAAATTTTATATTTCGGAAACTATCGGTTCAAAATTGCTGAAATTTTGTGAGAGTCTAACCTAACTTTACAGCAAAGTTCCAAGTTTGAACAAGATCGAATTCATATTGGGGGAGATATGAGCAGCATTGGGTGAGTTAAGTAGCTGGATGGGTGACCGTTTCCACGATAACTTTCGAACGGAAAGAGATAGTCCGCCGTATTCACAAAGCATTGTTAAGTGTTTGAATCTCCGTTAAGTCCTATCTGAGGTCCTCAGTTAAGGATAAACTTGAATCGCAACCTCAGTTAACGCATATTTAACGATGGTGAACCAGGCCTGTTTTACCACCTTTATTCCTTATTGTCCCTTATTATTCCCAATTTATCCTTAACTGAGGACCTCAGTTAGGACTTTTGTACGTATCTTACGGTAACTTGAGAACGGAAAGAGTTAGCGAATTGCAATTTTCAGGGTAGGTTGCGCATCCAGATGCGATATTTGAGTTCGATAATGGACATAAATGGTTTTGGAGTAATACACATCTGAAATTTTGGTGTTATATATTCCCTCTATAACTCAAAATATATAAATCCGATCCGAATACAACTTGGTAGTTATGAAGAATGCTGACGCGCTAATTTTCGCGGAATTTCGTGAATATCGTATCCTGAAATTAATTGAGACTTAATATTATTAGATATTTAACGAATTTCAATTCCGTAGGAATACATAATGTCAGAATTAAAAATTCTGTGACCTTAAGATGCGTATAAACTACGCGTGACAGCCTCGCGAGCCAATGTTCGATGTTTATTTGCCTCGCGAGCCAACATCTAGACATGTATTTGGTAGAGCGAGGCTGCCGCCCGAGGCAAGCGATTCAATTTTTTCAATTCGAACAGAGCGCGGCGGATAGCCAGAATAAAAAATGAGGTATATTCATTGAATATAATTCTCCCTGAAAAAGAGTCAAACTTAAGAAAAATAATTATTCAATCTTGGCATATCAAACTCTAAAAAATATCTATAAAAATATACATTTATAAAATAATAAAAAATTCATTATTTTGTAAATTGCTTCTGCGTTAGAAACACAAGATATTTGTCAGGAGCAATGTATAGAACAATGTTGCTTAACAAACAATAACGAAAATTTCAAATAAGTTTCATCTAGAAAGTAAGAATTTTTCGACATATCCGACATTTTGTTTTCAACCAATATAAATCCGATCGAATTGAAACTTGGTGAATAGTTGTAGAACATAAACCTAAGCACGTTCGTGAAATTTTGGGAGAATCGTATCACTATAAATTTTTAAAAAAATTATTAAAAAATATATTTTACGTCACGATAACCTGAGAACGGAAAGAGATAGCGACTTGAAATTTTCAGGTTAGGTATTGCATCTGAATGCGACATTTGAGTTGCTGTTTATAAGCATAATCGGCCAAATGGTTTTGGAGTTATACCCATCTGAAATTTGGTTGTTATTTCCTCAATAACTCGAAAACTACAAAACCGATTTAAATATGGTTGTTAGTTGAAGAATGCCAACGCAAAAATTCTTGCAAAATTTTGTGAGGATCGTATAACTAGAAATTTTTATAAAAATCATTGAAAATCATAGACAAAATTCTATATATCAGAAACTATTCATCCGACATGGCTGAAATTTTGCGAGAGCCTTCAGAACCTAACTCTACTACCAAGTACCAAGTTTCCAATACTGTTAATTGGAGATCTAGCAGCCTTGTGTGAGTTCAGTAGCTGGATGGGTGACCGTTGCCTCGATAACTCCCGAACGAAAGGAGATATAGGGACTTGCAATTTTTAGGGTAGGTTGCGCATCTGAATGGGAGGAGGGTTAAGTTCGCTGTTGGCCATAATCGGCCATAAACGGTTTCGGAGTTATACCCATCTGGAATATTATTTCCTCGATTACTCAAAAAATATAGATTCGATCGAATTGAAGCTTGATAACTAAAAAAAACCAAAAATTTTTTGAGAACCGTACCATTAGAAAATAAAAGAAAAATTACGAAAAATTGGTTCAAGCACTGACGTGAAGTCAGGAGCTTTTGCGCGTATATTCTATCGTCCATTATCCTGTATTGGACACTCTTAATCGAAGTTACCATGGCAAATTACAGTCCAATACAGGAGAAAGGACAATAGAATTAACCATGGTAAATTCGATTAAGAGTTTCCAATATAGGAGAATCGACAATAGAACATACGCGCAAAAGCTCCTGACTTCACGTCAGTGCTTGAACATTTTTTTTACGACAAATGCTCTATCTGCAACAGGATTTGGAGTTTCACACAAATGAACCAAGCAATCATAATATGCATGTGCATTATTTTCCACAAACTTCGATATAGCTAGGCGAATTCTGTTAGAAAGTAAAAAAGTTGAGTCATATTTTTGTGTCCGATCAGATCATTAATAAGTATTGAAATCAGGAATTTGTCACGCGAAATTACCTTAAAGATTGAATATTACTTTCAAAAGGTTCAAACTCAACGAAAACACCTTCAGAGTGCATAAAGCAACTATCTCTGTTCCACTTATTATAAGTCAATTGGAGTGTTCTTATCTAGAGTTGAAGCAGTGGGAATATCGTCCCTACACGTGCAGTTTTCCATGAGTCCTCTGAATTTGTCGCGCCGGGAATTTAGATCGGTTGGAACGTCTCGCGCCACATCAGATGCAAGACGCGTCAGGTGTTTGTGCTAACTTCACGTTCGAGTTTGGATTGGAGTGAAGGAGCGTGACATCGGAAGTCAAGAAAAAGTTCACGTGAAGGGCCTGCTTAACCGACAAAGTAATACTGGTTCATTCCAGTCTAAGACGTAACATGTAACCATCCATGATACAAGTGTATGTCTCCAGACCAAGTTGCCATTTAATCATGTTTCCGGCTCTTAATACAGAAGCTTGAGGCTACACGCAGCAGTGCTGTCGGCTGCGCATACTACGATAGCTAGCATTTCTACGGTACTCGGAATGTGATCTCATATAAACCTATAATATACTTATAGAGATAATGGTATATTATATGTACCGAAACCGAACTTTCGGCCAGGGTCTCAGTTTCGGCCGAAACCGAAACCGAAACTTTATATTTCATACTGAAATCTACTGAATTTCTTACAATTTTATTCGCATATACATAAAAATAGTTAAGGAGTGTTAAATAAAATAAGAAGAAATTTTTTTGAGATCTTTATTTATTATTTTGGTATTACCAAGTTATCAAAATAATCAGTCGAAGTATACAGGGTGATTCCAAATCAGACGTGAACCTTAGAGGAGGTGTTAGTATGGATCATTTGCTGTGGTTTGAGCCATTTTTATTGAGGACCAAAAATCAACGGTTTCCGAGATATTTGAGTACTGAGATTATTGAAAAAGAATTAGTATGATTTGAATGGGGATATAAGAAGCAAATAGAGGAAAATAACGAATTCAATATTTTTTTGTTGCAACTAAGCTCGAAATTACATTAGAAAATGTATTCATAAATTATGTTCCACCATTTCATAGGCTAGCACGTGCCGTCTTTCTGATGTCTTCAGTTGTTATTTTCCGCCTGAAATTTACTCACGCTGTCTTTTAATACACATTCACTATTTTAAATGCCCGACATTCAAAAGGTTGCTTATAAAAAATCTGCTGAAACGAAACTAGTTAAGCAATCTAACGAAATCTTTTAGAGAATGAAGAAGGAATTTGGCAAGTTTTTAAAATAATTTTGTCTTACAAAATTGTGAAATTCGAATGTTGCAGACAAATTGATATTAGAAATTGATTTTTCATTTATTCATATACCACATTTCAAATCATACTAATTCTTTTTCAACCTCTTATACAGCATAGTTTTGCTTTTTTCGTACATATCATATTCTTTTCAGATGAAAATAAACCAAAATTATCACCAAATTTGGTCAACGTAGAAAAAATTGACGAAATATGTACTATAAGTTCAGAAAAATCTTTTAAAAATCACCCGAACTCCAAAAACCGTTGATTTTCGGTTATTAATAAATATGGATAAAACAACAGCTAATGAGTCATACTCCAAGTTTCACGTCTTATTTGGAATCACCCTATGTAATCTAATTAATAATCATTAAGGTGAATTCTCAGTCATAACAAAGATAGATCACAATAACTCGTACGACAATTATGTATACCTACATTTAACTCCTGGCCAAACGACCAGGATAATTCACGAACATTCGAGTTTCGGCCTGGCCGAAAGTTTCGGCCATTTTTGGCCGAAACCGAAACTAAGGCCGAAACTAGATTTCTTGGCCGAAACTGGCCGAAACCGAAACCGAACTTTCGGTCGGTCACTAATTATATGGTATGCCTAATTCGGTATCTAGTCTAGTAATTCAACTGGCTCAACAGCCTGTAACTCGACAACGGAGCATTTCCTGATATAAGTTAATATGCAGTATTTTTCCTATTTTTTGACGTATAATGTACTATCTAAATATTTTAACCGACATTCCCAGGCAACACAGACCTCGGAAAGAGAGAGCTCATTTGTGAGAAATTTGCAACTTTTATAGAAATTAAATTGCTCAATTTGATGGTTCTTCCTGTTGTAGCCTCAGCTTTGAAGAGACCCTGCATATAGCATGTTTGGTGCATCACAATGGAATTGTTTTGGCAAAATCTTAAGTTCGGCTTTTGGGCCTTTTTGTCATAATATTGTAATAATGATAGTCAATGAGCTAGGAATTGTACAACTGCAGAAGTGATAACAATACAAGTAATCACGCGAAGGGGGCCTTTCATAAATATAAAATATACGTGAGGAATTTTTGAGAATTTTTTGACTCCCCTCCCTCCTGGTAAGATTGTCCTCGACTACCCCCGCCTAATCACGCATGACATTATTCAAAATTTGTGTTTTGGGTGTAAATCTGTTGGATCATTAAAAAACAACTTTGACAAATTTATATCTCCGAAAGTATTGGTTTCTCGGAGTTGGGAATGATATCAATGGATTACTTTTATGGAAATGCACTATAAAAGAAATTAATTTCAAATAATTAGAAAATTACGATCAATTATTGAAATTTTGAAAAATCATATCTCCTAAATTATTAGTTTGTTAGAGTTGAATTTGAAATTTGCAATGTGAAACAACATTTTTTTCCGTTAATTCCTAAACCTCCAGGCCAATTTTGCATTATAACGAACTTAAATCAGCTCATTCCCTTCGAGAGTTATCGTGTGAACGGACGGCCGGAACTTTTTCAGACAAAAATTAGAAAATTACAAACATTTGGGAAAATTGATAAGCCATAGCCTACTCTATTTAAATTAAATAGAGTTAAATAAAATAGAGTAGGCTACGGATAAGCACTCTCTGTTCCGAGGAAGAAGATCGCCAAAACTTTCATTTTTACCCTGTAGCTACGAAACTAGGGGAAATAGCAAATTTCTGTTTTCGGCATTATTCGTTTTATACAAAATTAGCACAGGACTGTCGAAACCACATCATCATATCTCTTAAGAATCATAAGATGGCATGTACATTGTGGGCCGGGATACTAATTTCGGAAATAATTACGATATTCTTTTGAATTCTTGAATAATTTTGTTTGACATTTTCGGATGTGATAGGAACATTTCGCAATCTTGCATAAATAGAACTGCGTCCTGAATATAATTGCTGAGCTGAATCTGCTAGATACCGTTCGAACACTGAAGCGAAGCAGCGTCGGGCGCGGTTAGTATTTGGATGAGTGACCGCTTGGGAACACCGCATGCCGTAACATTTTTCAATTTGGCTTCTGTGCGTCAATTTTCCTAATTGAATTCAAAACGTGGGTCTATGTCATATTGGATTTACATACCTACATCAGAAAATTATTTATAATTAGAGTATTCTATGATTTCATAGAATTAAGAATAATTATTGAAATTTTGAAAAATAATATATCCGAAAGTATTAGTTTGTTAGAGTTGTGGGGACTACCTCTTCACCGTCACGATGGCGCGCCCTGTGGGGTGACTACTGCGTTACGGTTATTGTTGGCGCTGCCAACCATGTTAACGCTACCCCCGACAGAGAGCGCCACAAGATACATAAGCAAGCAATTGAAGCGGAGATACACCACCAGGGGGCCAAACTACCAACGGCAACGGATAGATGGCTCCCCGGAATAGATATCACTCGAAAGCGAGTTCACACTTTAAATAAAGTCGAGGAAGCGCAACCAAAAAGGCAGAAGAGTCATAATGTATTGAAGTGCTTTGATCTTGTGTTGTGTTGTGTTGTTTATTGTCAGTATATATCTAATCCATGTTTTTCACTGTTTTATTTATTAACCTAACTAGGAGTAGGCAGATTGAGGCCTAGTTAGGAAACTTTATTTTTGCTGACTGGGAGTATGCAGATTGAGGCCTAGTCAGCGCATGTTTACTTTCGTTGTTATTCCGGGTTAATCAGGAGTAGCCAGATTGAGGCCTGATTAAACCTTGGCATCGACCAAATCGCCATACTGTCCCAAAACTGGTGACCCCGACGTGATCAACGTCAACTTTATGAGTGACAGGGACGATTTGCCCGCGGACATAACCCCGATCGCCAAGATGCCGAACCAATCCGCCGCAGCACCCACACCAGAAGTACTAGCATGCCTCAAAATCCCCGTATTCACCCCAGATGACCCGGGAGTATGGTTCCAGCAAGTCGAGTGGGCACTCGAAGATGTCGGTCTAACAGCCAGCTCAGCCAAATTCCGTCAGGTTGCAAAATCACTCGACGGAAGGTACGCGAAAGAGATCCGTGACCTGATTATCGACACTCCAGCCGAAAACCCGTACGAAACGCTAAAAGAGCAACTTCTCCAACGACTGGGGAAATCACAGGCCCAAAAGACGCGGCAACTTCTAGAGAGAGTAGAAATTGGAGACCGGAAGCCGTCCCAGTTCCTGAGGTACCTGCAACAGCTCGCTGGGGGCAACGCCGCAGACGAGATCGTCCGCGCGGATAAACCCACTCGCTCGTGCCAGCATTGCCGCACAGGCTGACCAACCAAACGTCACCATGGACGACCTAGCCAAAACCGCCGATTGCGTAATGGACGCGCTAGATGCTGTCGCGCCGCAACAAGTGTCCGCGGTGTCATCACTGTCATCAGGCGAATCCCAGCTGTGTGAAGTGTTGGAGAGGTTGACAGTGCGCTTGGAAGAACAAAGTCGCGAGTTGAACGAGCTACGGGTGGAAGTGCGCGGTCGCTTGCAGAACCGCAATGGTCCTACATCGCGTCGTCACTCGCGCTCCCGATCACGAACTCGGTTCGGTGGTATGTGCTTTTACCACTATCGGTTCGGGGACAAGGCACGTAGGTACGAAGAACCGTGCACCTACGCTGGTAACGACAACGTGAATGAGGGAAACGGCAAGGACAGTCGCTAAACGCGGCAGACGACGGCTGACCCAACACACGCCACTTGTTTTTGACGGACCGAAGCAGTGGAGTAGACTTTTTGATCGACACCGGCGCTGACTTGTGCGTGTTTCCGCGACGTTTAGTGAAAGGCCGACGGGTAAAAACCGGGTACGAGCTAACCGCGGCTAACGGTAGTGCGATCGACATGTATGGTTCGATTCCGCTGACACTCAACCTCGGTCTCCGCCGTGATATTGCGTGGAGTTTCGTCATCGCGGACGTGTCCAAGGCCATAATCGGGGTGGATTTTCTGACTCATTACGACCTCCTCGTGGATCTGCGCAATGGACGCTTACTTGACCGATCCACGAGTATCAGTGTCACGGGACGGGACTCCAAGTGCGCGACTATCGCCGGAGTTCGGACATCCGCGGGTGATACCCGCTATCACGCGTTGCTCCAACAGTTCCCGGAGCTGACGCACCCCGATGGCGCTTGCAAAGCAGCTGATGTGAAACACCGTACGGTGCATCACATTCACACCACACCAGGACAACCTGTCTCACAGAAGCCACGTCGCCTAGCCGCGGACCGCTACCTCGCCGCTAGGAAGGAATTCGAATTTCGAATCCATGTTGCAATTGGGTATTTGTCGCCCATCGCAGAGCAGTTGGGCTTCGCCACTCCACATGGTGCCAAAGAAGGGATATGAATGGCGTCCTTGTGGAGACTACCGAGGACTAAACGCGCGCACTTTACCAGACCGGTATCCAGTGCGCCACATCCAAGACTTCGCCCAAATGCTCCGTGGAAAGTCAATTTTTTCCACCATTGACCTGGTACGAGCGTACCATCATATCCCGGTGGCCCCTGAAGACGTGGAGAAGACGGCCATCACTACTCCGTTCGGATTGTTCGAATTCCCGGCGATGAGTTTTGGACTACGAAACGCCGCCCAAACGTTCCAGCGGTTCATCGACGAGGTTCTCCGGGGACTTGACTTCGTGTACGCCTATATTGACGACCTACTGGTGGCCTCCTCGTCCGAGGAAGAGCATCATGAACATCTCCGCATTCTTTCCGAACGTCTCCGGCCGTACGGAATTGTCGTCAATTCAGTTAAATGTTGCTTTGGCGCTAGGGAAGTCGAGTTCTTGGGATACCTAGTATCTGGTGATGGAACAAAACCGCTCCCCGAGAAAGTCGCTGCCATCCGCGAATATCCCAGGCCAACAACAGCAAAAGATCTCCGGCAATTCCTGGGCATGTTGAACTTCTACAGGCGTTTCATGCCCGGGACTGCTAAGACCCAGGCGCCACTCAATGACCTGCTCCAAGGAAACATAAAAAAGAAGACACCAGTGAATTGGAACGACCACGCTGATGCCGCATTCGCCGCCTGCAAGGAAGAACTTGCAAAAGCGACACTTCTGGCACACCCCAAACTTGGTGCCGAGGTCTCCTTGGTTTGTGATGCATCAGACCACACCATTGGAGCCGCACTGCATCATCGGGCTGGCAACGAGTGGGAACCACTTGGATTTTTTTCGAAGAAGCTGGCTGGCGCTGAGTGCAAGTACAGCGCCTACGATCGGGAACTCCTGGCCATCTACAAATCGGTCAAGTACTTCCCACACATGGTTGAAGGACGCCACTTCTTCATTTTAACTGACCATAAGCCGCTGACCTTCGCCTTCAGTCAAAAGTCCTATCAATGCTCCCCACGCCGCTACCGCCACCTGGACTTCATCGGGCAGTTCACTACAGATATCCGACATATATCCGGAAAGGAAAACGTCGTCGCAGATACCCTTACCAGGGTGGACGAGATCGCAGCACCACTCGACTTCGAGACCCTCGCAGCATCCCAGCAATGTGACCCAGAGCTCCAAGAGTTCCGCCAGAAGCAAGATTCTGGCTTAATTCTGCGACAAGTCACGATACCAGGATCCAACGTTGCGGTCTTCTGCGATATATCCACCACAAAGGCACGACCCTTCCTGACAGGTCCATTCCGGAAACCAGCTTTTGACGCTATCCACGGTCTGTCCCATCCAGGCGCCAAGGCCACCACCAAGCTGATGAAGCAACGATACATCTGGCCCTCCATCTCCAAAGATTGTCGAGCGTGTTCCCGAGTCTGCATCCAGTGCCAGCGGTCAAAAGAGTCACGACATGTTTCGTCTCCGATCGGTAACTTTACACCGCCGTCGAGCCGTTTCGAACATGTGCACATCGACCTGATCGTGATGCCATTTTCCAAAGGATATCGGTATTGCCTCACCTGCATAGATCGATTTTCTCGATGGCCAGAAGCAATACCGCTCCAAGACCAGACAGCAGAAACCGTCGCCCGAGCATTTTACACTAACTGGGTTGCCAGGTTTGGCTTTCCACTCCGAGTAACTACAGACCAAGGACTGCAATTCGAGTCCTACCTATTTCGCTGCTTAAACAAGCTACTGGGGACGGACCATCTCAGAACCACGGCATACCACCCGGCCGCCAACGGAATGGTCGAGCGACTCCACCGTCAGCTCAAAGCTTCCATTAAATGCTTGGATTCTGACACGTGGGTCCACGCACTACCCACTGCACTACCCACTCTCAAACCTATTCTGAGAATTTCAACTGTCTAGCTCATTCCGATCGAGAGTTACGACTGGGCGAACGGCCGGACAGAAGCGATTTTGGCAACGGATTCTTGATCAGTGAGTCGAACCAAAACGTTTGAGACCAAAATTCAGTTTCAGCCAAAAATTCGAATATTACAGACATTTGGGCGAATTGATAAGCACTCTGTTCCTAGGAAAAAGAGCGCCAAAAACAACACACGTTATTCCTTGTATCTTAGACTATAGCAACGACTCTATTATTTGAGAATAACACAGTGATAAAATTAAAATATAAAAAATACTTAAACGAAAATTCAAAGATTTATTCTAATTCCATTATATAGAGACTCGAGCACGGCTTCAAGAGTGACTATTGGAAGCAGGGCAGGCGCTAATAAGTCGGCCGGCGAACAGTAGCCCAGGAAAGTTAGTGCTCAAATGGGGTCTAGTCCCTAGAAATTGTCCTGGAGCTGTAAATCGTTGTAACCCCTTATGAGTTTTGTTCAGGGTCCTGAATAACGGGTAATCTGAGTTTGCGATGATTTCTAGATAGAATTTTAAGCCGAAAGAGTCCGTAGCGCTAAATTTCTGCTAAGGCAGTCCAACGCAGGAAACTTCGCCTGAATTCGAAACTTCTAACTTTTTGTCTTTTTTTCAAGCTAAAGATAACGTAATCAACTTAATTTAAATTCAAGTTATTTTAAATTATTGAGAACAAACTTTAATAACTTCACCATAATAGCTTTATTCACTAAGTTTATGATTTTTTTGGACTACTTAGTTGAGCACTAAGTGTCACTTAATTAAGTTTGTTACTCTTCTATAAAAAGAAAGTGTGTCTAAACAGTGTAGAATTGGTTGAAAGGAACACCCACAAATTTTGTTAGGAAGTAGGGGCCTCTCTGCATGGTCAGGAGTGGCTTTGTGGTCGAGGAAAATCGAGATGATACTTAAGAGATCAGGATTTTTGGCACGAGATTTGAAGAATTTGACCTTGCCTCGTCGGAAAAACGAAGAGGTCGTGTCACAGCCGCTGAAGGCATGGAGAAAGAAGTGTCGTTTCCCATCTAAGGATAGCTTGCTGTTTTTATGACTATAGATCATGGTTTGCTGATTGCCCTTCCCGCGTTTCATTAGGAATATGTTGTCATGAAACGCAGGAAGGGCGATATACTGAAAAAAGTGCGAAAATTTCGCTGTTTTTAGGCTGCCAAATCTGAACCACAACCTAGAAACCGTCGAAAACTCAGATACTTGTTTACGCAGGACCCCCAAAAGAGGTTAAAACGACTTCCAGCTTTTGAGCAATTTTTAGGGGCTAAAGCGCTAATTTGCCTGCGCTACTGGGCCAAAATGCCGACCCTAGAAAGTTGGCGCCTGAAACAGTTGCTTCACTGTTTCACAATCAGCGCCGGCCCTGATTGGAAGTTGGAACCAACAAATCCAATTGATTTTCAGTGAAATCGTCTCCTTCAACTTCGCTCTGATTTAGTCACTCTAAACCATGGTGTAAGAATACCCCATATTGTTACACCATGCTTTAAACCTTTGTCGCTTGCCAACAGAAGCTCAATAGCTCGTCGAGTGCATCTCGGCTCTCTTTTAACACATATTATATAAAATACCACATTACATACATTGTATAGTTGTGTGAATATAAGGCGCACACAATAAAGAGTATATTTAACTTTATATTTTAATCTAGAACTAGTTTTCTGCTAGAATAATATTACGCTATATTTGCCAAGACCCCCCCTCCCTTTCCAGTGAGATTTAGTAAGATTTAGTTCGATCCCCCTTCCCCCTGAACACCTCACGTAATTTATGGAAGCCCCCTAAGAATTGACGCGATTCCAATCTTCTGAGTTCCTTTTCTACACTCGTTTTCCATGGGAACCATGCTCGGACGATTACTACATTTCAAATTTCAACATCGCTACGATCGAAATAGGAGCTTAACCTCCATGACACCATGATTTTAGCGTCATTCTTCTTCCATGCAGGTCGCGTCAACCGAACGTTAATGGATCACGCTATTGGAGACGATTGTAGTAATCGTCCGGGCATGGTTCCCATGGAAACCGAGTGTAAGAAAGGAACTCAGGAGATGGGAATTGCGTCAATTCGGTATGACCATGTGTCGACGCTCTTAGACGGAGGTTACACGGTCAATCTGGTATCAGTCTCGCATCAAATCAATCATGGATTGATGTCAGATTGACGGGAAATTGGCTCTACATGTGTAGACTGAGGGATTGATGATCCGCATTGATAAGACTGATGTTAGATTGATGCGAGAATGAAACCAGACTGACCGTGTAACCTCCGTCTTACAGGCCTAAATAATTTCAAATGAATCATAGTAAAATGTTAATTAAATATTGATGATAGGTACACATCAGGAACTTCCGAACAGATAAGAAAATGTATTCTGTTTGAATTTTCCACAATTAATAGTATCAGCGGTGTCTAATTTTGTATATAAAGCCAGTCAGACAGTGAACGGAAAATCATGAAGATAATTCAATTTGGCATGAGGGATTTTACCTGTGGTAAGGTGTTTGCGGTTTCCTTCGGCGCCAGTTACAACCCCACCACTTAGAAGAATTATTTTTCGTATACTGTGTTGGGCCTTGATGGGCACCTGGCCTGCATATATTCTGGGTGTATGGCTCGTATGTAATTTGCCGACACAAGACATCAGTAGGAAGATCGCTTGGCTTTCTCTCACAGGTATTTTGGGGATGAGTGATTATTTGTTCTACGTTCGGGCAAGTCCGAACGGGTATATTGTGATTCTCAGAGCTCCTCTGACCACAATTCGGTATTATTTCAATTGTGATGTTCCTTCCAACATCAATTGTATTATTGGGAGGTTTTGGGGGAACATATTTATCGCTACACTCACATCCAACAGATTTAGCGATCTGTGGCGGTGACATGTACATTAAATGATATTCTTTTTCAGGTTGCATCATCATCAGACAGTCCCTGTCACAACCAAAATGACTGTCGGTATAAATGCCCTGAATTGGAATTACATTTGGAGGTAGTTGGTCTTGAGGACGGTTTCTCAAAAAAGTGGTTTTTGATTGGGAGTGCTGAGATTCGTATTGCTCGAAATTCTCTTGTGTTTTATCTGGGGAAGGTTTGAGATTGGCAGAGAGTTCATACTGATCCACTTTTCCAGATTTACAACAGGTGAAATGTTTTTTTTTCTTTGTATCTAGTTGTTTATCATTTGTATCATCGTTTGTTTTGGTAATATGCGTGTTCTCAACAGTTGTATTTTTACAATCGCAACATTTTGGATGTCTTTGGTATTGAATGAAATCCCGAAGATTTGCTTGAAAAAGTTCTCTTTGTGCATTTTCAGTAGCCTGATTTTTAAAACTAAACCAACGAAACTGGCTCTGGTATGAGATATTATCTTGAAATGAATCCGTTTGTACCGGTTTTCTTCTACAATAATAACTTTCATCTAAATCCATCAAACCAGAATCTTTATAATCATTATGTTTGCTTCTGCAGCAAGTATCGGAAATATTGTTTTCTGAGTACTTTTTTGACTCAGGTCGGAACATCCCATATCTTTGTGTTCTATAAGGAATTCCTTGACATGACATGCTACAACATTTTGGTTCCATATGGCATACTTGGGTATACAGTTCAGAAGTGCTCTTTGTTGGTGTGTGTGAATTGAGGTCATTTTTCATTGGTAACGTGAAAGTATCGGTAATTTTTGTCCCTATGCAGTCTGTACTACATCCGAATCTACAACGTTCTTGAAAATCTGTATACAAAGACGAGGCAGGATTTGTGTCTAATAAATCATCAAAAAATGAAGTTGTCTTATATTCTTTTGTTAAAATGGAACTATGACCTGGCAAATGTGTATCATCATCATATTTCTGCTCTTTATTTATCACACTGGAAGTGTCTCTATTACTGTTAACACTATTTTTCATGGATTTCTCCTCAATTCCAGAACGGGGTAATTTGGAATTAACTAATACTAAATGACTGTTGTAGGTGCTGGTACCTCCTTTTAGGTGATTTTCTGGGTATTGGTGAATATTTTCAGGTATATGCTTTTCTTTCTGATTTGAAGCTGATTGTTTGTCATTTTCTCCATTTTGGGCGAACATGTAATTAACAGTTGTGTTTTTTCTCTTGTTGAAGATATGTTCAATTCTTTCATCACTGGGCTCAGTTTTATAATCATCTTCTCTCTGAAGTGATACGTCAAATAGATCATAGGAACATACTTCATTTGTTACATTACGTTGATTTTGGGGAACAAGAAATATATTTTCTTTTTTGTTAGTTTTAAACTTATGTTTGTTCGAATGATTATTTTCGATTTTGTCAGTTGCACACAATGGGAAATTTGAGTGTATTTTTCCATCTTCAATATTTGACGTAGATAACAAAATTTTCAACTGGTTGAAAGTAGAACTAAACCCTGAAATATAATATTTTACTTTTGAACATTACAATTGAAAGGAACCTTTGATATAACATGCAGGGTGTTTTCAAATGAGAGTCTTTTTTTAACAGAAGGTGGAACTCATGAAAATAAATGATTTCAACAAAAATCGCATGAAAAATATGCATCATAGAGCTGGTATCCACCCCCGAAGTCGCATACGACTCCACGAATTTTAGAGTACCACTCTGCCTCCCCACGCTTTCGACCATTGTAAACGCGTAAGTCCAAGGTCGTATCCCAGGTAACACAGACCTAGCATAGAAGTCTCTGAGAGGTTATAATGTGGATGAAATGCGAGCTCCCATTGTGAGATCCTCAAGATGTCAAAAGTGTAACGAGAATAAGAAATTCCTATTGCGAGCTCCCTAAGATATCACACAGATAACAAGTCATCGCAAGTATAACGAGAATAAGAAATTCCTATTGCGAGCTCCTAAAGATATCCCAGAGATAACCAGAATAAGACATTACTATTGCGAGCTCCTTAAAGTCATCGCAAGTATAACGAGAATAAGAAATTCCTATTGCGGAGATCTTCAAGATATCACACATGTAGCCAGAATAAGAAATTCCTATTGCAAGCTCCTAAAGATATCACACAGATAACCAGAATAAGACATTCCTATTGCGAGCTCCTTAAAGTCATCGCAAGTATAACGAGAATAAGAAATTCCTATTGCGGAGATCTTCAAGATATCACACAGATAACCAGAATAAGACATTACTGTTGCGAGCTCCTAAAGATATCACGCAGATAACACTAGAATAAAACTTTCTCATTGCGAGCTCCTCAAGATATCACACAGATAACTATAATAAGACATTCCTATTGCGAGCTTCCCAAGATATCACAACTGTAACGAGAATAACGCATTCCTATAGCGAGGTCCTCAAATCGTCGCAAATTCAACAAGAATAGGAAATTAGGTGGCGTGTTGCAGGGATCTACTCCATCCCTACCGACTTCTCGTTTCCACCGGTAGATGGCGCAATTGTCTACTCTGTACCCGGAAGAACAACCCTATCGTTAATAACCTGAGTGGAATATCGATCTACGCATCGAAGTGAAGTACGTATTCGGCGCCTCACATGTACTGCACATTTGGAGGATTTATAGATGAAAGATCCATGCGTTGAGCAGTCTGAGAAATTCCTCATGGGATATCTCTGAGATGTTAGGTTTGTTCCATCAAAATTTTTGGAGCAACCCCTGGAGATGCGGAGTTGCAGAGAGTCGCCCCGAGTTAGCTCCAAGGTTATACCACGCGAAATTTTGCTGGAACGAGTAGAGAGCGAGTGGGCGTCGCCATTTGCATAACATTGGTAACCTAACCTCACTATTCAGTTAAGAAATTTGAATTTGTTTTACCTACCTACCAAAAGGTGCATTTTCATGCTGGCTCGACGTTGGCGTCAGATTCGGTCACGTGGTACCTGTTTGTCAGATTTGAGTGTGCATATTCTTATGGTAAATGATTCCACATCGGAATTGCTGAGGATTGCATTAATCCACGCTTGTGAATCCATTTCAAATACACCTAAATCGACCCCCTGAACTGACAATACAAATATCTGCGGATAAATCAAATTCAAAATTAGCGAAGTAAGGTTATAGTTTGTTTGTTGTTACAGGAACAGTTTGAGCAGGTTATAGATTAATTGCAAGTACGCATGCGCGGGTTTGGTGCTCCCTATCGTGCTCTAACCCATCAGAAGGAGAAGCTTGGAGCAAACCCATGAGACGCTCCAGCGCGCTCCAACTACAACGCCAAATGAATTCGAAAATGTGTTGGTAAGCGCATAACTCAACAGTGCCTGGACCAATTTTGCTAATTCTTTTTTTTTTAATGTTCGTTGAAGTCCAAGGATGGTTTTTACGGGGAGAAAATTTCAAATAATTGCCGGGAAAACCCTAAAAATAGCCCTTTTCTTTTTCCCATACAAACGTTTTCTAACTAAAATGTAGAGTCAATTTGAACTTTATGGCTATTCAATAAAGTTTGAGTTGGAGTTTGCGTTGAAGTTGGCGTTGGGGTTGGAGTTGAAGTAGGCATTGTGGTTGGCGTTGGTTATGGAGTTGGCGTTGTAGTTGGATTGGAGGTGGAAATGGAGATGGAGGTGGAAATGGAGTTTGAGTTGGCGTTGAAGTTGGCGTTGGGGTTGGAGTTGAAGTTGGAGTAGGCATTGTGGTTGGCATTGGTTATGGAGTTGGCGTTGTAGTTGGATTGGAGTTGGAGGTAGAAATGGAGAAGGAGGTGGAAATGGAGTTGGAGTTTGAGTTTGCGTTGAAGTTGGCGTTGGGGTTGGATTTGAAGTTGGAGTAGGCATTGTGGTTGGCGTTGGTTATGGAGTTGGCGTTGTAGTTGGATTGGAGTTGGACGTGGAGATTGAGATGGAAATGGAATTGGAGGTGGAAATGGAGTTTGAGTTGGCGTTGGGGTTGGAGTTGAAGTTGGAGCAGGCATTGTGG
Source organism: Halyzia sedecimguttata (assembly GCA_937662695.2). Taxonomy (NCBI): domain Eukaryota; kingdom Metazoa; phylum Arthropoda; class Insecta; order Coleoptera; family Coccinellidae; genus Halyzia; species Halyzia sedecimguttata. The sequence continues at coordinate 42,897,074 of OW569412.2, forward strand.
TTGGCGTTGGTTATGGAGTTGGCGTTGTAGTTGGAGGTGGAAATGGAGTTGGTGTTGGAGTTGGCATTGTAGTTGGCGTTGGGGTTGGAGTTGGCGTTAGCGTGGGGTAGGCGTTGAGGAGGCAGTACGAAGTCTGCCGGGTCAGCTAGTCTTCAATATAATTGCGTCGGCTCCCTACAGTATTAAGTTTCACATTTTATGGCTTAATTTTATTACATTGCCGTTGGTCCTTTGATAATTTATTATTATGCTATTTGGTTTTGATCCAATATTTGAACATTTCTTTCCAGCTATTCGAAAGGGAATGGAGCTATGAAATGAATTATTATGAACCTGAAATTCCCTAGAATGCACAATTATATACCTATTTATAATCACTAAATAGAATAATACCGGCAACATCAGTTCCGTTCGGAAGGGCATTTTCGAAATGTGTACAATTAACCAACATCCGCCGTAATAGATTAGCGCCAAAAAAATGTAATCCAAATAATTTTTCTGAATGGCGAAATGTAATGTCAATGAAATTTGTACTTTTTACTTTATTTCATTCTGTTTTTCGCAAAAACATATTTTAAATCATTTATTACACGTCCAGATTGAATTTTCTATGACCTTTTTGGGCGTATGTTCTAGGGGAACATCGTCCTATCATTTCGTCCAAATGTCTGTAATTTTCGAATTTCGAGCTGAAAATTGGCTAAAAGACTAATTCGGACTCCCTGATTACGAATCCGGTGTCAGATTTTTGGGTGCCGTATGGCCGGCCGGCCGGCCGGCCGTAGGCACGATAACAGGAGCACCGAAGGTCCTATCGACTTCAAACTTTCAGGGTAGGTTTCTGATCAAAATGCGACGGTTAAGTTCGTTAACGAGCAAAATCGGCCGGACGGTTTAGGAGTTATAGACATTTAAAATTTTGAGGTTATTTCCCTGATATTTCAGGAACTAAAGAAGATGTTGAATCGAAACTTGGTAGTCAGTTCGAGGATATAAACGCGCAACTTTTGGCAAAATTCTGTTATGATCAAAATGTTGGTAATTTTTAAAAAAATATTTCTTTTAATTTTTTCGAAAAAAAAATTTTTTTTTCGTGAACTATTCATCAGATTGCAACAAAAACTTGTACTAACGTCAATTGTAGTATTTTGCAACATTGTGCAAAATTTTGGCTCTATACGATTTCAATTTCTGGAGATATAAGACAAAATGTGTCAAATTTCCTGGGTCTCTCTCAGTATTTTCATCGATTATTCTATGAACTCTTTGAATTCCACCGAAAACAAATTCAAAGACATAAACATAAAGAATCAAGTCATAGTTTAGACGTCGAAAGAAGGACGATGTTGATCGACTTGAAAAGGTACCTATTTCAAGAAATGCAATAATGAAATGCTTAATTTTTTTTATGGTCACAGAAAATCGTCACAAAAATCTATTTACCTCATTTGACGGCTGTTTGTCAAATCAATTAATTTCAATAATTAATGTCAGATTTCCTACATACTAAGTTCAAACACATTTTATTATATGGAAAACACTTATTATGATCACGTTCTACAGGAATTGATACTAAATAGAAGCTAGATGAAGATTATTGTAATGGAAAATTTGTGTTCCAGAATAATATTAAGGTATTCAACATGATACTGCTTTTTTTCTTTACTGGTCAGTACGGGCCACAAGGAACATGCGCCCAAAAGCTCCTGTCCACAGGGCTTGAACCCATTTTTTATTACTCCAATTAATTAGTTAATTAAGTTTAGGTAATTATTGAAAATAAAATTCGAGTCAATTCAATAGATGCATGCATAAGACCATTTGAAGCTATCTACAAGCATATCAAATGCCACTTATACAAATATTTAAAAAATAACTATAAAATACTTGTTGAACGAACCTCCGGGTCCGAGTTCTTAATTAATAACAAACGGAATATATTTGAATATTTTGAACGAACAGCTACTGAATAAGATAAGATTTATAATGAATACCTCAATTTGCAATGGAATAAATAATAAAATCATTCACTAGCTACTATTTCGGCAGCACCCGACCTGAATCCAGATGGCAGCCATAAATTCTATCGATTGTTAAAGAAACCTTTCATATCTCATACTTATATGCCGCCAAAGGAACTTCGAAATATCAAAACATTCAGAACGTTTACGAACGAATTACGAGTAAGAGATATATCGTATCTCATCTCAGTTCATTCAATTCTTACTCGAGCCGAGTGATATCTCATCTGGATGCCATATGATAGACGACAGAAAATAATTCGAATGAATTCACTCACATTTTTCAGAACATCTCGAGATGTTTCAATAATCGAAATGTTCGATTATTTTCACTCGAGAGGTCCCATCACTAGACTTCTATGATGCATATTTTATACATGCGATTTTTAGTGAAATGATTTATTTTGATGAAGTCTACCTTCTGTTATAAAAAAGACTCACCTTTGAAAACAACCTGTATATTGAAACAATTTTTGGATACGACTAATGATTGGCTATATGTCAGACATAATTTTTAGAAACGGACAATGCTCAAGGATGGTAAAATAAAGGTTGCCGTCTGAAGAAGATTTCCGACGATTGTAGTAATACGATCTCGAAATTTTGTCCGGCCGGCCGTCCGTTCGTGAGCATGATAACTCTTGAACAAAATTACTTACAGAGGTTAAATTAGTAAAATTAGAGTGATTTCGGAGTTATGGACATCTGAACTCATTTATTGGAGGTTTTATTTTACCTGAGGATGAGAAATTATCCTTGCATTGTTTGTCTGAGGAATTGTTTAGACGTTCTTCATGTTGGACGCCGAGATGATCTTGATTTCTGAATAAACCGTTCTCATTTGAAATTACCATTCCCGCAAAAACATAACAAAAAATTTGTCAAGAATAGATAAACTTTGACGAGATGTCAAATTAATCCAAGTATAGAAATGTATAATAAAAGTTGGTTCAAGCACTGACGTGAAGTCAGGAGCTTTTGCGCGTATGTTCTATTGTCCATTCTCCTGTATTTGACACTCTTAATCGAATTTACCATGGTGAATTCTATTGTCCAATACAGGAGAACGGACAATAGAATTCACCATGATAAATTCGATTAAGGGTGTCCAATACAGGACAATAGAACATACGCGCAAAAGCTCCTGACTCCACGTAAGTGCTAGAACCAATTTCGGTACGGGTACGGTTCTCACAATTTTTTTTTGTTGTAATTTTGGAAAATTTTCTAGGGATACGGTTTTCACAAAATTGTACACACTCCTTTATGTCGATATTCTACAACTAGTTACCAAGCTTCAATTCGATCAAGTCTATATTTTTTGAATTATCGAGGAAATAATATTCCAGGTGGGTATAACTCCGAAACCGATTATGCCAAAAAACGAACTTATCTCTCCCATTGGGATGTGCAACCTACCCTGAAAATTGCAATCCGCTATCTCCTTTCGTTCGAAAGTTATCAAGCAGTAGAGTTAGGTTTTGAAGGCTCTCGCAAAATTTCAGGGATGTCGGAGGAATAGTTTCTGATATATAGAATTTTTTTCAATGATCTTCAATGATTTTTAAAATTTTTTAGAGTTATACCATCCTCATGAAATTTTGCGGTGGCATTCTACAACTGACAACCATGTTTGAATTGGATCGGTTTTATATTTTTTGAGTTATTGAGGAAATAACAACCAAATTTCAGATGGGTATAACTCCAACACCGTTTGCCCGATTTTACCTATAAACAAACTCGAATGTCCCATTCAGATGCACAACCTTACCCGAAATTTTCAAGTCGCTATCTCTTTCCATTATCGGGTAATGGTGACATAAATAATATTTTTTGATCGTTTTTTTAATCTCCAGTTATCCGATTCACACAAAATTTTACGAGCGTGCTTAGTTTTGTAGTGAGTAGTTTTAAAACTACTCACCAAGTTTCAATTCGATCGAACTTGTATTGGTTGAAAACAAAATTATTACTCGGAAACCGTTGGGCCGATTATGCCCATTAACGAACTCATCCGCCGTATTGCGATGCGCCACCTACCCTGAAGATTTCAAGTCGCTATCTCTTTCCGTTCTAAAGTTATCGTGGCAACGGACGGCCGGCCGGCCCAATCGTTTGAGACCATTTTCGGTGAAAAATTCGAAAATTACAGACATTTGGGCAAAATGATAGCACGATGTTCCCCAGAACATACGCGCAATAATTATATAGAATACAGTTCCATCAAAATTAAATCCTCGTGAAAATGTAGTAGAAATATTTTTTCAATAGGTAGTTTTTGATAGAAAACATTAAATGCAAAGTTCATTTCTTAAAAATCATTTGTTTTATTCAGAAATATTAAATAATCAACAATCTCAAATTATATTACATTATGGGTGATATATAATAGATAATAAAATAAGGAGAATTTTAAAGCTATATTTCAATCACTATTCCCAGACTTTCTGTACTTTGAGATCATGATTGTTTTCCATGTCCAAGCTGGGATCAAGATTTGCATAATGTCTTCCAACTTTAGATAAAAATAGGAAAATAAGAACAATTGCCATTATGAAAAATGTTCCAAGCAAGAAATATCTTTTGTACAATGCTTTTCCACCTCGTCTAGTAGGTCCAAAAGTCAAGCTGAAAAATGAAATAGGATTACAACCCCAATTTGTATGCCACCATTGAGCTCTCAAAATTTCAAAAAGAAGATTTATTTCCATCTGTTCACGTAATGAATATGAAAATGTATCTTAGAAAAGGAATTTCATAATTCTTAATATTTACAGAGTATTCAATGCGAAAGATATTTAAGTAGGATATGAATTCAAAATTTATAATTTTCCCAAGAGTATTTGTATCCATCTTTGACATAAAATCATGAGTTATACCTTCAATATTACAAGAGTTGTGTTGTGTTGGGCGGACGAACCCCGCCTTGCCACTGCAAGTAATAATTGTTGAACGAGCATGTCTGAGAAAAGACATTCTGCTTCAGAGTTCCTGGACCTTTTGGTACAACTATCTGTTGTTCTTCCACCTCGCTGTCCTGAGAGTGATGCCAAAATCCAATCGTATCATGCTAATTGCGAGCCATATGCAGAAATCCATTCAAGCCACACTCCTGATCACTAGGTAAAGAGGGATGAGGTCTAGAAGGAGTTCCATGGCTGCAGTGGGAGTGGAGCGAAAGGCTTCAGTCACCATTAAGCACGCATATCTCTGAATTTTCGAAAGTTTGAGTTGAAACTGCACTCTTATAGTGCAATCCACCAAGCAATATGCCGTAGGTGATTTGTGGTCTCACCACCATCACGTACAGCCAGTGGAGCTGTTTCGGAGCCAGTCTCCAACTCTTTCCACAAGCCGCTGGCAGGCCATGAGAGACTGCCTAGCCTTGTGAATCACCCTTTCTAGGTGCGAATTCCATTTCAGCTTTCTATCTAGATATCTACCCAGATATCTAGACTCATCGGCAAAAGGGATGTGAACACCATTCCTAGTGAGCGAATCCATGTTAAGGTAGGCGCTCACTTAGGCGAAGCGTCGCGAACGGAAGCGCGGCGAGGAGAAGAATCATTTCGCCGAGGACCGCGCATTGGGACGAAGCGTCAGGTCGCGTATTGGAAGGAATTGAGAGTCCCTTGAATCTTTTCAGTATCATTAGAATATTTCATATCGTGCGGTCAAGATGAGCAGCTCTTCCTCTGAAGACGATCTGTTTGTTTTGGGTTTAATTTCCAGTATGAAATAAGAAGAATATGCCAATAAAAAATGCGGGTCGGAAACATAAATCAAAGGAGGAAAACGTACGGCGAATTCCATCACTTCTTTTCAGACTCCGGACAAAATAAAAAGGAAATATTTTAAATACTAGCATTTCCTACTGAATACTACCACTGACTGGCTATAGAACACGGATCAAGAATGCAATTTTGACTCTTCTCTTCGCCTGAGACAGCGCACTTGGGCGAAGCGTCAGGAGAAACGACTCCTAGTTGCTTCGAAGATCATTCGCGCGTCATTAGACTCGCCTCTTCTCTTCGCTTCGTCTAAGTGAGCGGCTCTCCATTGAACTTATTGGGCGAAAAACGACGTGCCCCTTCCGTTCGCGACGTTTCGCCTAAGTCAGCGTCTACCTTTAAGCTTCCTTTTCCTAGTGAATGGCACAACCAAGGTCTTATGATGGTTCACATTTAACTGTTCCCACCCTCGCAGCAGCCTTGTGTTGCTTATAGAGCCTCTGAGAGGTTCTCAACTAGGATTGAGTCATCATGGCCCGTGGCCACAATGACTATGTCGTCAAGAGAGTTATACCTAACCCATAGAATATAAATTTGGTAAGTAAACTGAATAGAGATTTGACTAAAACTGTGATCTTTGAAATAGCAAAATAATCTTTCTTTTTTATTTTGTGTAGAAAAATAAATCCCGAAATATACGCAGATCTAGAAATCATTATCATAAGAAATTCACTTACTTCCACCAATTCCTTACTACAGTTAGACGTCTCTTATACTTATCATCATCATGATCAAATGGAACAGATTTGACATCCCTTATATCTTGAAACACCCTACGATTCGAAGAAGTCTGATAGCTGTTTGATGGATTTCTAATGAAAGGTTCTTGTTCTTCAACATCAACAATGGAATGAGAACCATTACTCACTAACATGGAAGGAGTGGGTTTGGATTTCACAATTGAATTGAGAATTGCAGGGGCCTTTACTTCTCTTTCTTCAGAAAGCTTAAAGCAAACAAATTAAAAGTTGAAAAGGGTATTTCGAACTACAAAAATACCATTTTTAACAAGGACTTAATGAAGAAATGTAGGAAATTTTCTCTAATAAAGCACTTGTAATCTTCAGAGGAATATTATTCTAATTTTAATCATCACAAGATTTAAAATGATTTTTAACTATACTGAGCACAATAAAATTTATTAAAATAATTGAAACCATGCATTTAGATATCCTAGTAAAGTATCCTCAATGGATAAATCATTTCATCTACAAGGAAAGTCCAACTAGATGGCGCCACAATCATGGGAACTGTGGAGAGATCATCACTTCTCACATAATGATCACCATCATAGAGATATTTTCCCAAACGAATGTGGCCATCTCACAGATATAGTTCTGATTCCTCAGGCACTTTGTATTTCCATTGTCCATTCTCCTGAATTTACCATAGTAAATTCGATTAAGAGTGTCCAATACAGAAGAATGGACAATATAATGTACGCGCAAAGGCTCCTGTGCTTGAACCCCTTTTTTTACGTAATTTTTTTGAAATTTTCTAGGGGTTAATCAAGAAGCAATTTCAAATGAGGTGAAACGCTTCTGAATCGTTGCTATGACGGATGACGTAATCAAAATTTAACATCTGTTTGTTACAGCCAATGCTGACCTCGAGCCCTTTACAGGGAGCTGTGTTACACTGGAATAAAGAGTGAAAGGGACACGAGACACAAGAAAGTGAGAGTAGATATGGCGATTTACGTCACGGACTGGCGCCAAGTTTCGGTCGCTTGAACGGGCATTATGTGCAACCAAATTTGAATAATCGCTCTCTCGTTGAAAATTGAAAATTTTTGACAGCGGTTGAACTTTTTCAGTATTCTTATGGATATAATCGATTCCATGAATGAAAAAAATTTATGCAAGAGACCTATTATTATTCACCCACTGAACAACGATAATAAAATCCTAAATGATAAGTGGCGCTGCAATCGGTTTATAGGTACTCAAAATGATAATGATATTGTGGGTGTTTGAATGGGTCAAAGGGTGGTTTAGATAAATATTAAACTTATTCCAAATTATGTTACTTATATGTCAGTACATAGTTACAATAAAATCTTAAGCTCTTAATAGCTTGTGAAAGTTAGGAAAATCAGTTGTATTCTGTGTAGGCTTTGTAACTATGTTCTTACGCTACCTTAGGCACAGCACTGTTAATTTATGACTCAACAGTGAATGGTAGCCTTATAGAACCAAATATGCATACTTTACCTAACAATCCCGGAAGATGATAAATAAAGTAACAACTACCTAGGTTCGTATTTCAACTTGATCCCAATAATATTGTGTAGAATGAGATGCAGTAATTCAATTTATATACTAAGTAGGGTCTCCTATTGTTTATTCATACAGGGATTCCAAGCAAAAAAGCAAAGAATTCACTAGTTTTAAATTCGAAATATGCGATATCTTGCGCTGCCGCATTGATGAAGTTGGCCTCTAAGAGACGATACATTGTGGAGTTGTCAGACTGTGTTCCAGGATATCTCTATAGAGGGCTGTGGTGTAATAAACTCCAATTTTACTGTATCAATAATACTTTTGGAAAGCATTCATTACACATAGATTAACGAACTCACCAGAGGTAAACCAAGACCAGCCCTAGCCCAGTTCACACCTGCCAATTTTTCCTTCAACACATCTGCAACAGGACTTATCAAATTTGGTGGTGGAAATAATGGAGTTTTACAAGAAGGACATACATATCCTCTAGGGGCTGTTGTAGCAGGCAACTGTCTTGAGAAATTATCCAGACAGGACCAATGAAAGACATCTGGAAACAAATATTTACTGTCAATTTCTTTCATCCCCAATTGCAAAGTGTTTTCAATAAGTAGGATTTTAATTATTACTTACGATAACATGTTAATCTTATACTATCTTCAATATTCAACTCCTTAGAACATAATTCACAAATAGAATTGTAATCACTGTCTTGAAGCCATTGTAAATATGACTGAACTATACACTGAAACATCCATAGTGCGAATAATTACCAATCAACTCATATTTGTATAACTTACAATGGTATGATTTGTCACCATACAATTTTCGCAAACGCAAACCCGGTGCTCAAAACAAAATTGATTCGTTACACGCCGCTTAGGGCATTTGCAAAGACCCATGATCAGTTATTTATCTCTCAATAAAATATTTAGACTACAAATCTAGTTTATTTAGATAAATATTACATATAAATACTACTTGCCACATACGTGACAAGGGAATATTTTATTTAATATTACAGATGACAGCTGTTTTGTTTTGACACTGAGACTGACGTTTCACGTCAAACTTCAAGTAATCATAGAAAAATGGTTCTTATTTATATATACTTTACAGCCACAGGAATATTATTTGACGTCCAGTTGAAGTATACAGCTAATCGAATAAACTATATATTTCTAAATGATCACACATCTGTTTTAATAATAAAGATATTAACTTCAAACAGGCAATATGCTCGTAATAACTTTCACAATATTTTCTTTGTCTACAGGACATTTTTTGTACAGGGATGAACATTTGTCTGTTTCCATTGATTTCCCCATGTCTACAGCTTGTTTCACACTGCTCCCGTCTAGTAACTGTGAGACCAATGAGTTGCTGTAAATATATTATCTTAGTACCTACGAATTGCGAAAAATAAGTTAAAACTACTTAGTAATGGCGTTGATCATTTCATCAACTGCAGTAGCTTCACCATTCTCTATATTTTTGTGAGATTCCTGAATGTAATTACAAACGATTCGCTGCATACAAGAACTGCTATCAATGTTGTGCTGTTCTAGTGTGTTGTCTAATCTTGAAAGCATATCAGATACGGTTGAAACTCCATCATCTAAACCTAGAAAACAAGGGTAAATTTTTGTGAGTCATATTGAGTTGAAGTTTTGAAAATTAGAATTTTTGCGCCTATGGGGAACATCGAGTTATCATTTTGCCCAAATGTGTGTGATTTTCGAATTAATTGCCTAAAACGGAACGAGATAGCGACTTGCAATTTTCAGGGTAGGTTGAGCATCCAAATGCAACATTTGAGTTCGTTCAAAGGCATAATCGGCCAAACGGTTTTGGAATTACATCAATCTGAAATTTGGTTGTTATTTCTTCAATAACTCAAAAAATACGATGCCTATTCAATTCAAACCTGGTAATTAGTTCTAGAATGTTGAAGTAAAAATTTTTGCAAAATTTCGTGAAGAACGTATTACTAGAAAATTAAAATAAAATCATTGAAGATCATTGAAAAAAATTCCTTATATCAGAAAGTAATTGTCCGACATCGCTGAAATTTTGCGAGAACCTTCAAAACCTAACTCTACAACCAAGTTGCAAGTTTGAAAACGATTTTTTTTCGTATATTATTAGATATTTAATGAATTTCAATTCCGATAGAATACATATGTCAGAATTGAGAAATCTTTGATCTCAGACGATTCTTTCATTACCCAAGTCCCTAAAATGGTACGAAATGTATTCATATTTTATAAAAGCTGATAAAACGGTCTATATCGATGGTGAACTCGATTAAGGGCCGGTTTCTGAGGAATATAACATGTGGTTTATCTTCCGTTTATCTTTCCAATTCAATAGAATTCAGTAGATAAACTGGAGATAAACTCCATACAAATGCGTCAGAAACCGGCCCTAAGAGTGTCCAATAGAGGTGAATGGACAATAGAACATGCGCGCAAAAGCTCCAGATTTCACGTCAGTGCTTGAACCAATTTTTATGTCTATGATTTTTATCACCATTCCATTTCCATCGAGTAAATGTCAAGAAAGATTTCGACAGGGGTGCGAGGGGGGTGAAGGTATCTTGGGATATTGGATATTGAGATATTGGGTAAATTTTGGTCATATCGGACGCATTGGCATTGGCACTCGTACGGATCGCTGGAATCGGCTCGTCGGCACTGTCGGCAATGCCGACGCGGTTGTTGCCATAGTTGCGTCGGCAAATCCGTACGCTGCCGATACAGCGGACTATTGTGAAAAAAATCCGTTTGATGCGATGCGTCCGATACGTACTTTCTTTATTCAAAGGATACGTACCATGCAGATACGTGGACGCTTACCTTTATCGTCAATTTTCGAAATTTAAACGAGTGCCCAAAGTGCATTTTGCCCAAATATTTGCATTTTTCGAATTGTGCACGAGCATGAGTGGGAATGTCGAAATTTGCAGGGTTGGTATGGAGTCCAAATATGTCGATTAAGTTAGTTCGGTTTCGGCCAAGAAATCTAGTTTCGGCATTAGTTTCGGTTTCGGCCAATAATGGCCGAAACTTGACTGTTCGTGAATTATCCTGGTCGTTTGGCCAAATGAGTTATAAGCAGGTATACATAATTGTCGTACAAGATATTGTAATCTATCTTTAAGACTGAGAATTCATGAGAATTTACTTTAATGATTATTAATTAGATTATATAGTGTGATTCCAAATTAGGTGTGAACCTTGGAGGAGGTGTTAGTATGACTCAGGGCCGTAGCTAGAGATGAATTTAAGGTAGGGCAATGGAGGTTACGGGTAGGGCAGAAGTAAAAAAATTACTTGATGTGATCTGAAGAATCAATTTTCATCGTACCTACTTTTGAGCGAAATAGGTAGTTAATATTAAAATACTTATTTCTTCAGGTTTATTTTATTCCTTTTAACATATTGTGATTATTATAACGTTGATAAGAATCTTCCTCAAAACCCCTGAATCCTTCGATTTGCCATATTATTAAATATGCGAAGGACTTCATTCATATCAACTGAATCAACTGAAACTTCTCTTTTCAAAGGCCAGAAATACCATAATAATTAAATGAGACTGTGGGAGGTATATTCATTATTAAATGGTTTCTTTCTGGGTTTTCTCTCCCAAACTCTGAAAATACCTATCCGTAAAATAAAAAAAAAAAAAATTTGTGAAATGCTTCTGCGTAAGAAACACAAGATATTTGTCAGAAGCAATCAATCGAACCAGGTTGCCTAACAAACAATAACGAAAACAACAACGATGAAACAACTATTTCGTAAAGTTACGGAGTCTATATCAAACTCTTTCGTCAGACACTTAGCGATAATCTTATTTTTGCGCGTATCTTCTGGGGAACATCGCGTTATCATTTTGCCCAAATGTCTGTAATTTTATAATTTTTTGCTGAAAATGGTCTGAAACGATTGGGTTCGACTCCCTGATGAAGAATTCGAGTTCAAATTTGATTCTGTCCGGCCGGCCGGCCGTCCGTTGGTAACTTGAGAACGGAAAGAGATAGCGACTTGAAATTTTCAGTATAGGTGGCGCATCCCAATACGACGGACAAGTTCGTTAATGGGCATAATCGGCCCAATGGTTTCCGAGTAATAATTTTGTTTTCAACCAATACAACTCCGATCGAATTGAAACTTGGTGAGTAGTTGTAGAATACAAACCTACGGACGCTTGTGAAATTTTGTCCGAATCGTATCACTAAAAAATTTAAAAAAATATATTAAAAAATATTATTTGTGTCAGGATAAACTGAGAACAGAAAGAGATAGTGACTTGAAACTTTCAGGTTAGGTTGTGCATCTAAATGGGACATTTGAGGTTTGTTCATAGGCATAATTGGCCAAACGGTTTTGGAGTCATACCCATCTATACAAATCGATCCAATTCACACATGGTTCTCAGTTGTAGAATGCCAGCGCGAAAATTCTTGCGAAATTTCGTGAGGATCGTATCACAACAAAATTTTTAAAAAATCATTGAAAACAATTCTATATATCAAAAACTATTCGTCTGACATCGCTGAAATTTTTTTTTCGAGAGCCTTCAGAACCTAACTCTACTGACAAGTTCCAAGTTTGAACATGATCGGATCTATATTGTTGGAGTTCCGAGCAGCCTTGTGTGAGTTCAGTAGCTGGATGGGTGACCGTTGCCTCGATAACATTCGAACGAGAGGAGATAGGCCTATCTCTTCTCGTTCGAATGTTGTGATACGATCCTCACGAAATTTCACAAGAATTTTTGCGCTGGCATTCTACAACTGAGAACCATGTGTGAATTGGATCGCTTTTGTATAGATGGGTATGACTCCAAAACCGTTTGGCCAATTATGCCTATGAACAAATCTCAAATGTCCCATTTAGATGCACAACCTAACCTGAAAGTTTCAAGTCGCTATCTCTTTCTGTTCTCAGTTTATAGACAACACGCTGCATTTTCAGAAGCACCTCATGTACTAATTCCTACCCTGAAAATTGCAAGTCCGGTGACTTGTAATTTTCAGGGTAGAAATTAGTACATGAGGTGCTTCTGAAAATGCAGCGTGTTGTCTATATACAATGACCACGGTGCACTCTATTGACGTAGTTCGCAATCTCTAACAACCTGTGGTTAATTCGGAATTGCTTTGCGAGTAATAATTTTTTTCCTCACGTCACATTATGAAAACACATTTTCCTTAGCATATTATTTAAATTCTTACTATTTTTTAAGGTAGGGCATTGGAAATTAAAGGTAGGGCATTGCCCCATTATGCCCCCCCCTAGCTACGGCCCCGGTATGACTCATTAACTGTTGTTTGAGCCATATTTTTGATACCTAACCGAAATCAACAGTTACTTGAGTTCAGGTGTTTTTTAAAAGATTTCTCACCATAGTTCATATTTCGTCAATTTTTTTTACATTGACCAAATTTGATTATAATTTTGGAATTTTTTTATCATAAAAGGATATGATATGTACGAGAAAAAGCAAAACATTGCTGTATATAAGATGTTGAAAAAAAATAGTATGATTTGAAATGTGGTATATGAATAAAAGAAACTAGTTTCGTTTCAGCAGATATTTTATAAGCAACCTTTTGAATGTCCGGCATATAAAATAGTGAGTGTGTAATCAAAAGTCAGCGTGAGTAAATTACAGGCAGAAAATAACAACTGAAGAAATTAGAAAGACGGCACGTGTTTGTATATGGATTTGTGTAAAAAAATATTTAATTCGACAGAATGTCTATCAATTTGTCCAAATGCCCGTAATTTTCGAATATTTGGCCGAGAATGCTCTTAAACGATTTGCTTCGAGTCACTGATCAAGAATCCGAGGTTAAAATTGATTCTGTCCGGTCGACCGTCAGCATGATTAAGTACGCTCAAACGCAATAAGTAAGGCCGGCCATATACAGCCGGAATGTTTCTCTGAATTCATACTCTAAATTAATATTATTATTTCAGAAAACACAGAATTACATTCTAATTTACTATTCTCCTCACACATTCTGATTTTTTCAGAGTATTAATTTCTAGATTTTGCAAGCTTCCAGAATTCATATTATGAATTAAGAATATGAATTCAGAGATTCTTGCCGTATAAGGCCAGCCTTAGAGAGTTGAAACTTTCAGAGTAGGTTTGGAGTCGGCCAAGTTGGTTAATGGGCAAAATCCGCCGAGTGTTTCCAGAGTTATAGCCATCTGAAATTTTGTTTTTCCAATCACTCGAAAAATACTGATCTGATCGAATTAAGGCGCGGTAGTTAGTTGAAAAATACCGCCTCGAAGAGTTATGCAAAATTTTGTGAGGATCGCATGCCTGGAAAATTTAAAAAAAATATTTAGAATAATTCTGTATTTCCGAAACTATCCGTCAGATATCGTTGAAATTCTGAAATTCGTATTTTACAGTAAAATTCTAGATTTCAACTGTATCGCATCTATATTGGTGAAGATATTGCCGAAATATCGAAATATTCCAACGATCGAGATGTACTGGTCCACTGGGTTTACATTCGACCAGCGAAGTTGTTAACGCAGTTTTAGATTGTTTACGTGATGGAGAAGATTTAATGAATTAGATCGGCCGAAGTCAAATTTGACAAGTCGATACGTCAGTAATAACATTCGTTGAATACCTAGTGAGATTTGGTATATGTTGTTTATGAATCATAGATAATAAATTACATTATGTAACTTATTTTACTGCCAAGTTCTCGATTTAAACTCGATCGAATAATATGTAACATGTTAATATCCTTCTGAAATTTCGCTTTGGGCGAGTTCAGTAACTGGATGGGTGACCGCTCTGGCTATAGATTTGAACAGCACCAAAAGAACCCTGCCACAGAGCTTTTCCAACTTGTTAAGAATGTTTTCATGTTCTAAGCAATCTAAATGTTTGATTCTTATTCATTGCACATACTAGAATTTGTGAAAATGTATGTTAAAGTACCATACATAGTGGAAAAGCCAAAGTGAATAAATTCATTATCTTTCTTACTGTACATATTTATGGAAAATCCCGAAACACGTCAATTTCAAGTTTTAAATTATCATTCTTCTTCGTGAAAATGCGAATCCTACCTTCAACACCCATCGAAAGACAGGTAGGTACAACCACCAATTTTTCAAATAGGAAGTATGGGCTTGTGATACATCTTTTGAAAGGTCTTGTTATTCTCTATTCAGAAATGTTATCACTACGTGTCACTTAATCAAGTGTGTTACTCTTCTATAAAAATAAAGTGTTTTTAAACAGTGTAGAATTGATTGAAAGAAACACTCAAATATTTTGTTAGGAAGTAAGGGCCTCTCATCGTCACCTTCAAGTTGAAGGACAAAAGAGCAAGGTAGCCAGTCGCCGTCTCCTCTTTGGTTGGAAGGAATGCCAAAAATAACAACATAATCCTAATGAAACGCGTGAAAGGCAATCAGCAAACCATGATCTATAGTCATAACAACAGCAAGATATCCTTAGATGGAAAACGACACTTCTTTCTCCATGCCTTCAGGGGCTGTGACACGACCTCTTCGTTTGTCCGACAAGGCCACAAAGCCACCCCTGACTAGGTTGCTGATGATGGAGCGACATTCACTGCAGCAGTTTACTCAGGTAACAGAGGGTAGTCTCTCAACCAACTGAGATTTCAACTCTACCAGAGGGCCCTCCGTAAAAATACAGCCGCTCACCAACATTCCTTCAGGGTGTTTTTGCTGGTGGAGATGTGGAGGGACCAAGAGATGAATGCAGAGCAATGGGGATAGACATCCACCCCAGATGGTTGAATGCCTGTCCAAACCACTCTGCCTCCAGCACCCGATGCACTATTAAACTCAATTACCCTCTCCTGAAAATCAGGGTGCCAAAATACATGCTCCTGCCTAAAGGTCGGGGTCAAGTGCTCAGCCATGCATGCCTGAATTCAGTCGGTGAGCACCATGACATAACTATGGACTCCTCTGAACTCCCGAGTATTCCGAAGAAAAATGAACTGGAGACAAAATAAGGATCAGCATTGGAAGAGGAGGAAGAGCAGCAAGAACTGGAGTATGAAGAAGAGTGTTAAACAACTTTTGTTCTGCCTATAGGATCTACCGAGACGAGGTAGTGGCCAAAAGAAAAAGCCATAATTCCCTCACGATTGTTAATTGTAAAGACTTTTTTTATTAGTTATAAATATATACTTTGATATTTTGTACAATTCTCTCATTTTTTCTGCCCTGTTTTATTTTCTGGAATCGTCTGGTAAGTCATTAATGATTGATGGTTACCCCGTAATCAGAACTTGATATAATGATTTCTTAAGTTTAAATTGTTATATAAGTTGACTAAATGTAATATTTCTTGAAAAAAAATGTCTGAAAGAGAGAAGTTTTGAGTTCAGACGAATTTTCCTGCCTTGGACTGCCTTAGCGGAAATAGGGCGCTACGAACTCCTTCTGTTTAAATTTCATATCTCAGCACTGAATTCGACCAAATTTCGAATTTCAAAAAGCATCTAATTCAAAATTGAATTTCCTACAAGTTTAGTAATACAACATTTTTCAATTGGTGAAGTCCTTTTCGACCTAAAAGCGGGTTGTCAACTTTTGAGCTAAGTTTGTAAAAATGGCTCTTTGACGGGCAATTGCGGCTGAACTGATTTCGATGTTTTGGACGCTAAATATAATCTTTTTCAAAAGGGAAAAGAAACAAATTTTCTTTAGGATGCATATTTTTTGACTTATAAGCGATATACTGAAAAAAGCGTGAAAATTTCACGGTTTTTAGGCTGCCAAATCTGAAGCAGAACCTGGAAACCGTCGCAAACTCAGATACTTGTTATGCAGGACCCCCAGAAGGGGTTGAAATGATTTCCAGCTCTGGATCAATTTTTAGGAGCTAGAGCACTAATTTGTCTGGGCTACTGAGCCAAAATGCCGACCCCAGAAAGTTGGCACCTGAAACAGTTGCTTCACTGTTTCACCATCAGCTTCGGCCCTGGTTTTTGATATTGTACCAAATTTCGCTAATCACTTGATTTTATTTTTTTCTAATGTGATGTTTGCAATAAACATTAAAGGGATATCATTTCTGAATAGAGAATGACGAGACCTTTCAAACGATGTATCACAAGCCAAAGACAGGGCGGACTTTCGAAGGGGGTTAAAGGTAGGGTTCGCATTTTTACGAAGAAGAATGACAATTTAAAATTTAAATTAGAAAATTTTTGGGATCTTCCATAAATATTTACAGTAAGCAAGATAATTCATTTATTCCATTTGACTTTTCCACACTGTGTATCTAAATATGCTGAAAACTGATATATACATTTCAACGATATAGACACACGTGGATTCTAGATTGTAACTACCTACTTAGCAGTATTGTTGTCTAGTCCCGTTGAAGTCCGACATTTGGAGATTAAGTTCCAAAGCTCTTATGTCATTTTGAATATCATAATGAAAACCGGCATGCACCGAGCTACTACACAGCGCAAGAGAAAATTAGCCATTTTCATTTTCTGAGCAATTGAGAATCTTACTCTTGTACTGCGTACTGTCGAGCACATTCGGAACTTTTTGAAATTTAGTTCTTTTACTCACTTCTATAACCACCATGTAAACCACCGAAGGCATGTGCCAATTTTGGTAAGATTAATATAGCACCCAACCCAATAAGTGCACCCAAAGCTACACCTCCGATGTCTAGTTTCATAGGTGAAACCATGTAACTAACGCCACCGGTTTGGGGATATGTCTGTGCACCAGTGCCAGTATTCCCATATACGATGGGTAAGCCAAATCTCAGTTTGTCAGCAGCTGATTTGGACTCCTTCTCGTCTGACTTACGCTCAGCTGTATGATTATTGGATGAATGGAGATTGTACTCAAAGTATCGGTTTGAACTGGGCTGAAAATTCCTGAAACATAAAATTTTGAGTGTCAAAATTGAGTTAACAAAGGAAGGAAATATGACAAAATCTTAAATATCGGCCGAGTTAAACAGTTCTCAGGATTAGTTCTTGGGATTTATTCTATTTAATAAACCATGCAATATTCCATTTTTGGCGCTCTAGTTCCTCGGAACTGAGTGCTTATCAATTTGCCCAAATGTCTGTAATTTTCGAATTTTTCGATGAAAATGGTCTTAAACGATTTGGTTCGACTCGCTGATCAAGAATCCGTGGTCGAAATTCATTCTGTCCGGCCGGTCCGGCCGTAGGCACGATAACTCTCGAACGGAATGAGCTAGACAGTTGAAATTTTCAGAGTAGGTTTGGGGAATAAATATCTCGGCTAAGTTCGTTATTGGGCAAAATCGGACAGATGGTTTCGGAGTAACAAAAAAAAAATTTTTTTTTTACAGAACAAATTCCAAATTAAATTTTTTTTCAATAAGGAGTTTTACCATAAGAATCCACTCATATCATTTTTAACTCTAACAAACTAATACTTTCGGAGATATGATTTTTCAAAATTTCAATGATAGAATTATTCTGTGGCTATTCTATGAATTGTTATAACGTCAACTTTGACGTTGTCTCATTGTCATTCATTCCAGTAATGGTATCAATATGAGAATTTTAATATTATCATACTTTTTGTTGGTTGATATTTTCATGCCGATGGTCAATCCATATGATGATGGGAATGGTAATGGTAAGTTAATAACATTGTCATTCATTCCAGCAATCGTATAAATATGAGAATTATAATATAATATCATAGTTTTTGTTGGTTGATATTTTCATGCCGATGGTCAATCCATATGATGATGGGAATGGTAATGGTAAGTTAATAATATTGAGTTCAGAATATCTCCACTAAAAACAAAACTGGAATTGAGGAATGAATATCTCGGATGAGTTCGTTGTTGGGTAGAATTCGTCTATTTGTTTTGGATTGATAATTTTTGGCACTCTTGTTGAATTTAAATTCTTCTATGATGTTTGAATTCAATTTCTGCTAAGATGAAGTTCTAAATTTCAATAATGAATTGTACTTCTATGTTTTCACAGAATGCTATAATTATTCTATCTAAGCTTTATTATATGATCTGTGTTCATACTCATACATTTCATCCTGTTTTATAAGAGAGAGTCAAATTCATTTCAGCTATTTTAATTTGGTATCTTCCATGGTGCAGTTCTCATTCTCAGATTGCTCATTTAATCTTGATAAATAAACTATTATTTGAATTGAATTTCCTGTATGATGCAGTTCTATCATAAGAATACATTGATATAATTCTCAACTCTGAGAAACCAATACTTTCGGAGATATAATTTGTCTGTTTGAACTAGAGCGCCAGAAAGCTCCTGTCCACAGGGCTTGAACCCATTTTTAATTTTTTCGTTTTCTCCTTTTGTCCTTTCCTTTTCCTGATTGAGTTCCGGGTACCTTGGAGAAACCTCTCAGCTTATTCAAGGAAGAATCAATAGTGATGAAAAAGATGCGCTTTAGTATTTAATATTTCAGCATATTTTATCAACAATATCAATTAAGTATCATAAATCACAACACTAACGGGGAGACAGGGTTTTTTTGCTGAGGTTACCCTAAGCTCTTATATCGTACATCGATGGTACCCCGTTACACTAACCTCTGCTGACACTTTTTTCATACACATGTTTTATTGTTAGATGAAAGAATGGAATGCTCAAAGTTCAAAAGAATTTATATATAAATATTCTCGAAACTATAAAATGAACTACAGAATAAACTATAATCTCCTCCAGATATATGGATTTTCTCAATTTTGTACCGAAAATGGCCTCATGCCGGAATTATGCAGAAAGAATCTAGCTCTTTGTACTTAGCCCCTGGAACTTGACCATAAGAATGAGCTCTCCTATTGGTTGTA
Organism: Halyzia sedecimguttata; assembly: GCA_937662695.2. NCBI lineage: Eukaryota > Metazoa > Arthropoda > Insecta > Coleoptera > Coccinellidae > Halyzia > Halyzia sedecimguttata. The sequence continues at coordinate 42,916,988 of OW569412.2, forward strand.
CCGATCGGCACAACCAATAGGAGAGCACGTCAAGCTCCATGAACTAAGTACTAAGAGCAAAATTCCCATGCATAAACCCGGCATCAAACGCTCCCTTCAGACTTATTGATGAAGGTGAACACTGCGGAAATTGTGAAAAACTATATCTATTACTGAAAGAACTCATCTATAATCGCTTCACATAGGTACATGGAGACGATTCTATCCTTGGAAAATTCTGTTTGGTAAGTAGTTTTGCCTGAATGAATTGCGGAAGATTTTCTTGATCAGCTTGAGCTAGTGTCAATGAAGACCAGAATAACCAGAATACTGATTTCCCAAGTAATACTACAAAAGTAACTACACTCTATGGGCTTGTGATACATCATTTGAAAGGTCTGGTCATTATCTATTCAGAAATGTTATATCTCTCAGAGCAGTAGCGAAGGGAAACAACAGATGGGTGGACCAAAAGGTTCAAGAAATCTGGAGCAGCATACCTGGACACAGACAAGCTCGCTCAACAATTACTGGCCCATCAGCTGAAAGAGCCAGAAAATGGATCAAATTCTCTAGGGTAGACCTGAGAATCCTTACAGCTTATACAAGGCCCGCTGTGGCCTCAGGAAACACCTCTATACGTTGGGGTTGACTGAGGACTCTGAGTGCAGACTATGCCTAGATGACGACGAGTCTATCAAACATATCATGTGTGACTGCCCCGCTGGAGACAGGATCATATTGGAGGAACCAGGAGTCCACAAACTGACACTGAGGGAACTGGACAAGTTCTCACCCACCAGACTCATATCCCTCATCAAGAGACTTGAGCTTGTGGGTGAAATATAGACTATATACTATAGGTGTGCCACAATAGAACGATTGGTCGCAGTGGAGGGGCGAGTTTCGTCTGCTCGGCACAATTCATATAATAATAATAATAATTAAGTATCACTTTCATGTATATTGCAAAAATTAAATTGGAAAAAAATAAAATCCAGTGATTAGCGAAATTTGGTATAATATAAAAAACTAAAATGTAATACAAAATGTAGCTAAAAAACCAATGAATGTTAATGAAGTAGATGTTCAAAGTGTTCACCGCGAACGCCTTGGCAATATCCTAATCTCAAATAAAAATTCATTCCAACATTATTCAACATCTCAGGAGTTATCGACCTAAGCACAAGCGATATTCGATCTTTTAGGTCATTCAAATCAAAAACTTTAGTTTTGTACACATTGCATTGCGTGCTGGCAGCCTATTCGATCGTTCCTTGCCTTTCTATCCACCGATTTAGAAATATTGTGTCGAGGTACTGCCAGACATTGCGTTGGTAATGTGATGTTGCTCCATCCTGTTGGGACCATATCGTATTCCGTGAAACTTGAGGATTTCCTTGATCGGGATATAAATTTGCCAAAGTTGGAACGACATCATTTTGAAGTAGTTCTAAATAATTATTGCCATTCAAATTACCCTCAATGAAAAAGGGGCCTATGATATGGTTTCAAACATTTCCTGCCGAAACATGAACCATTGGAGGGAATTGCGTGTGTTCCTGTCTCGTCCAGTGAGGATGTTCGGTAGATGAATTGCGGTAATTTTGTCGATTAGCATGGCCATTGAAAGTATGGATGCACTCATCAGAAAATAAAACGTCTACTAATTGAATAATATTGTTATCCAACATGTCCATCATTTGTTCACAAAAATAAGTTCTCCTATCAAAATAATCGTCTTCCAAGAGCTCCTGGGTATAGGTATCATTTTATAGGGATGCAATTCATTTTGTTTTAATCTGTTTAGAATCGATGTATGTCTAACATTGAATGTTGTGGGGGCATCTCTAGTCGATTTATGTGGATTTTCTTCAAAGTCAAGCATCACATGAGTGCGGTTGGCTGAATGCTCTAAAAATTATGATTCAAGATAATAGCTTCTCTGATATATATCTCTCCAATGATGTAAGTGTCTGTTTTGAAAATTTTATTGGCATAGTCAAGCATAATTTTGAGTTGAGTTGTCCTTTAAAATGTGACAAAAAATCGAGAAATATCCTAAAGGGTTGGTTAACATCTGAAATAAGGCAAGCTAGTGATGACTTAAAAAATCTCCACTGGATTCACTCAAATATAAAAAGTGAAGAATCTCTTAAAATTTACAAGACAGCGAAACAGAATTATAGTATTCTCTTAGAAAATACTAAAAAATCTTATTATGCTCGGCTGATGGACAATTCGACTCAAAAGAACAAGACTACCTGGAACCTTGTCAATGTGGAGACTGGCAAAGGGAGTAAAAAGCATCATGGGATATCACTGGTCCTTGACGGAAATCTGGTTTGTGATCCAACTGCGGTTGTTAATGCTTTTAGTGAACACTTTTCCACTGTCACTTCCAGGATGCTGGACAAATGTTTTGGTGTGTCAGTTTCAAAGTTCTGCACTGTTTCACCTATGCATGACTCTACATTTTTTTTCCATGCGGTTACAAATGATGAGGTAGCGTCTACTATAAGAGCGCTTAACAATAGGGGCAGCATAGGCAGGGACTGTATATCGGCGAGGGTCCTGAAGGTTATTGGGGACTCCATCTCTGATCACTTTGCATACCTAATCAACCTATCGGTATGTACTGGCAGGTTTCCAGCTATTTTGAAAAAGGGCACAGTCATTCCCATTCTGAAAAAGGGCGATCCACATGATATCTTGAATTATCGTCCTATCTCTATGCTGAGCTGTTTCTCGAAGGTATTTGAGAAAATTGTTTGCAATAGAATGCTTAATCACTTGAATAAATTCAATCTCATTACTAAGTCCCAACATGGTTTCAGACCGGGTCATTCCACTGAAACAGCAGCTTTCACATTTGTTCAAGGTGTTTATGAAAACTTAGATAGAGGAAAGTGCGTAGCTGCTTTATTTTTCGATCTGTCAAAGGCATTTGACTCTTCAAATTTCTCTTCCATGCTTAGTAAATATTATAACCTAGGTTTCAGGGGAGTTTTTCTAGACTGGCTGAAAAGTTACATCTCAAATCGTAATATGTTAGAGAAAATTGATAACACCTACTCGGATGACTATGAAGTTGATCTTGGAGTTCCTCAAGGCTCAGTACTCGGACCGCTTCTTTTTTACTGTTCATAAACGATTTACCCATACACGTTATAGCCACCATAATTGCCCTATTTGCAGATGATTCCTCATTTTTAATTGTAGCAAAGAATCTTGAGGAGTTGAAGCAGGCGACCTCATTAATTATTGAAATGTTTACCCGCTGGTGTGATGTGAATGGACTTGTTGTCAATATGGAAAAAACTGTTTCCATTCTTTTTAGCCTGAAGAATGGCACAACGGATGTTCTGGTTACATCTCACAAGGGTGTTTCTATGACATCTAGAAACTCCACAAAGTTCTTGGGTATCTATGTTGACAATGGTTTGAAATGGAAAGATCATATAGACGCTGTTTGTAAAAAGTTGAACTGCTCCTATTATGCCATTAATAAAGTCAAAAAATTGTTTCCTCTAAAATCACTTCTTGAGATTTACTACTGTTTGTGCTATCCTCATTTAGCATACAATATTCTCATATGGGGCGGTACGTCTGAACTGAGCCGGGTTCTCATTTGCCAGAAAAAAATTATTAGGCTGATATTTTCTCTCAATCCACGGACATCTTGTAGACCTTATTTTTCTGGTAATGAAATATTAACAGTAGCTGGTATCTACTTGTTCAAATGTTTGCTCCATACCAAAATAAATGAAATAAATTTGAGTAAACTATCAAGTTACCATTCTTACTCGACAAGGAGCGGTGATGTCTTAGTTATCCCTGGTCACAGGACGTCGAAATACGAACAATCTTCGACCTATCAGGGAATTATTATGTTCAATCATTTGCCAGTCTCTATAAAAACTAGGAATACGAGCCAATTCAAAAAAATAATAAAGAGATTATTGTTAAATAAATGTTATTACTCTGTGAGAGAATATCTAGAGGATAATCCGCCGTATTCACAAAGCATTCAATCTCCGTTAAGTCCTAACTGAGGTTCTCAGTTAAGGATAAATAGGGGATAATAAGGGACAATAAGAGATAAAGGTGGTTAAACAGGCCTGTTTCTCCACCGTTAAATACGTTAACCGCCGTATTCACAAAGCATTCAATCTCCGTTAAGTCCTAACTGAGGTCCTCAGTTAAGGATAAATAAGAATCGCAACCTCAGTTAACGTATGTAACGGTGCTGGAACAGGCTTGTTTTACGTTAATTTTCACTTAAACTGAGGTTGCGATTCTTATTTATCCTTAACTGAGGACCTCAGTTAGGACTTAACGGAGATTCAAACACTTAACAATGCTTTGTGAATACGGCGGTAAGTGAGGTTGCGATGCAAGTTTATCCTTAACTGAGGACCTCAGTTAGGACTTAACGGTGATTTGAACACTTAACAATGCTTTGTGAATACGGCGGAATGACTTAGTTTTATGACACAGTCAATCCCAAATTTTTGTTTAGTTTGAATTATGGTTAATTTTCTTTTTCGTTTCTTTATTGTGACCTGTCCTATACTTTTTTGTCTGAAAGGATCAATAAATTTATTATTATTATTATTATTATTATTTGACTTGGGAGCGGAAGCCTCAAGTTCAATTCCGAGGCTAGGAGAGAAATTTTCTAGTCACGGTAATCGCCACCATTCACTGTTGGGTCAAAAATTAATAGTGCTGTGCCTAAGGTGGCGTAAGGACACAGTAACAAAGCCTACACAGAACACGACTGGTTCTCCCTACTCGCTCAAGCTCTTCGAGAGCTTATGAGGTGTCCTCCTTGAGGAAGACCTAGGAGGATCAGTATAATCAATATACAATACAATACATTTAATCCTCATACAGTGTATTTGCAGCTGCTTTTTTAATCTGCCTTACATGCCCAAACTCGCGAAACTGCTTGTCTATTTTACTCATTGTCATTTGTTATAGGCGGCATATTCGTGAATTTCTCATGAAACAAGCGACTTACTTCTTTTTGTGTTCGGGTGTTATCTCCGTAACCAATAATTTCCTTTAATAAAACCATTATTCAAAATTGAAGTTAATGAAATTCAAACACGAATTAGACAATTTATTAACTACAACTTATCAGCACAAACCAATTTGCGGAGGCGTTCTAAAGAAATAACATTGCCGCAGAAAGTGTTTTACACGTATAGTTTTCACGGTACCATCTAGAAAACACTAAGTTATGGATTTTTTTCATTTTCTTTCTATCACATCTTGAAGTCAAATAAGTTCAGTATTATTGTAATAAGGTTTGGGAATATTTGAGGGAATATTGAATATGAATTTCGGTAATCACAAGATTTAATTTTTTTCTTTTTTGAGTTTTGCAATAAACATGAAAGTGATAACCTTTTTGAACAGAGAATGACGCGACCTTTCGAAGGATGCTCATACTCCCTATTTGAAAAACTGGGGGGTTGTTCCTGTCATTCGAAGGGAGTTGAAGGTAGGGTTCGCATTTTTATTTATCAGTTCAAACACCTATGTAAACACATTTTTCTATTAGATACATGGAAATTAGTTGATAAAAATTAATTTGAAAAATACTGACGTGAGGTGAGTCAGATTTGACGAGCTTCTTCAAATTTATAGACAGAGTGGTCGTCCATCCCGGTAATGAACAAGCTCCAGAATATTTGGCTTCCATGAAAAAAAGTAGATAATAATTTCCCAATACATTTACAAGATCCAATCTAAATGAAATCTAGAATTTGGCAGTAGAGTTTTGAGGGCTATATCTGAAGGATAGTTTAACATAGATGCGAATTTTTGGCGCTCTTGTTCCTCGGAACAGAGTGCTTCTCAATTTGCCCAAATGTCTGTAATTTTCGAATTTTTGGCTGAAAATGGTCTTAAACGATTTGGTTCAACTCACTGATCAAGAATCCGTGGTCGAAATCGATTCTGTCCGGCCGTCCGGCCGTTAACACGATAACTCTCGAACAAAAGGAGTTATAGAAGATTGAAATTTGCAAGGTAGGTTTAGAGCGTGAATATCTCGTAATAGTTCGTTAACGGGCGAAATCCACCAAGTGGTTTCGTAGTTATGGCCATTTTTAGTGAAAACATTTTTTATGAATATTTCCGAAACCGATCACTCGATCTATCTGAAATTTAGCATCAAATTGTGGAATAATGGCCTTTATATACATGCGAAGTTTTGTATTGATCGGGTTGCCGTAAAGTGTAAGAAAAAAAAAATTTTTTTTCTACAATAACTCTCGAACAGAATTAGCTAGGCAGTTGAAATTTTCAGAGCAGGTTTGGGAGATAAGTATCTTGGTGTTTCTTGGTTTCAGAGTAACGAAAAGCGCCAAAGCTCCTGTCCAAATGGCTTGAACCAATTTTTTTTTAAATTTTTTTTTTCTAGTAATGCTCCTCTCGGAATTTTGCATAAGTCTTCGTGTCGGCATTTTTGCGTGCATGTTCTGGGGAACATCGCGTTATCATTTTGCCCGAATGTCTGTAATATTTGAATTTTTTGCCGAAAAACGATTGGGTTCGACTCCCTAATGAAGACTTCGAGGTCAAATTTGATTCTGTCTGTCGATAACTTAAGCACGAAAAGAGATAGCAACTTGAAATTTTCAGGGTATGTGGCACTTCCCAATACGACAGACAAGTTCGTTAATGGGCATAATCGGCCCAACGGTTTCCGAGTAATAATTTTGTTTTCTACCAATAGAGATATGATCGAATTGAAACTTGGTGAGTAGGTGTAGAATACCAACTTAAAAACGTATGTGTAGTTTTGTAAGAATCATATCACTAGAAAATTTTAAAAATATTATTCATGTCAAGATAATTTGAGAAAGGAAAGAGATAGCGACTAGCAATTTCCAGGGTAGGTTGAGCATCCAGATGCAACATTTGAGTTCTGGAGTTACACCTATCTGAACTATTGTTTTTTTTTCTCCTTGGGTATAATTGGCCAAACTTTTTCTGGGTTATACCCATCTAGAAAATTGTTTTCTCGGTAACTCAAAAAATATTGATCCGATCGAATTGAAACTTGGTAAGTAGTTGTAGAATACCGACGCATAGAAGCGTAGAAAATTCTAAAAAATTTCTTATAAAATATTATCCATCTCATGATTACTTGAGAACGATAAGACATAGCGACTTGCAACTTTTAGGGTAGGTTGCGCATCTGAATGCTACATCTGAATTCGTTAATAGGTATAATAGTAATAGAGTTTGACTTCGGATTCTTGATCAGTGAGTCGCAACTATTGGTTTGACACGCCGGCCAAATATTTGAAAATTACAGACATTAGGACGAATGTATAGTTAGGCACTCTGTTCAGGTAAACAGTGCGCCAAGAACAATCGAATGATGAATACAACACCCAAAGTATGATGAAGTAAATGGTTATGTAAAGTTATTTTGATTTTGTCTACGTTCACATTTCCAATATCAGTGTCTCCTGACTTTTAGAAGTGTGTGTAATGAACCAGAAAATGTATCATGTAGGTACCTGCTGGGTCCACACAAATTACGAATTGAACCTGCCCTGTCCCATGATTTGTAGTTACAATGAGAGTTTGCCGTATAAATATTATTAACAAAATAAACCCTTCATATATGTTAAGTACTCACATTTCGTCTCCTTGCATATATTTCTTCGGAGATCCCAAAGCACACGAACCAACAGCCAAAGTAACAAGAATTTGGGCATACATATTTGGACAGTGCTGAAACAGAACAAGAACTATTCCTGAAATATTCCAGTACTCATATATAAAGATGAGATTTGACACAGTCACTTAGGCAAAGACAATGTACAATATAGCATTGCGACAAATTTCACTTTCTTTGAGACATAGTGTTTGTTACATGTACGACTACATAATATCGTAACGAGTATGTAGGTAATTCATCAGAAAAGAGTTTAATTGAGGAAACGGCTGTGAGTAATACATATTTTGATTCATCATTAGTGTGTTCATTCAGAAAAGGTGTATTAAACACAGGCACACAGTATGAGATTCATTTAGCATTATTGGACCTTTCTTTCGAGAATTTGTACTCATTTGTGTCATTTTTGAGCTCTTGTTCCTCGGAACAGAATGCTTATCAATTTGCCCAAATGTCTGTAATTTTCGAATTTTTGGCTGAAAATGGTCTTGAACGATTTGGTTTGACTCACTGATCAAGAATCCGTGGTCGAAATCGATTCTGTCCGGCTGTCTGGCCGGCCGTTAACACGATAACTCACGAGCGGAATGAGCTAGACAGTTGAAATTTTCAGAGTAGGTTTGAGGGATAAATATCTCTGTTGAATTCGTAATTGGACAAAATCGGTCTAATAGTTTCGGAGTAACGAAAAAAAAAAATATTTTGAATTCAATTTTTTTTAAGATGCAGTTTTATCATAAGAATCCATTGTTATCATTTTCAACTCTAAGAAGCTAATACTTTCGGAGATATGATGTTTCAAAATTTCAATAATACATCGTAAGTTCTATGTATTCACAGAATGTGACCACAGAATGTGAACACAGAATCTGTCTGTAGTCACTGTTCATAAATGTCATCTCTTCTAGCTATTAGAGATTGTCAATTCGTAGTTTGAAAATATTTTCTCTTGGAAAACAAGTATCCGATTCTTGAATTTGTGAATATATACAAGACTGCATTGAAACCGAAAATAATATTGACTGATTACATATTGAATAATTTATGTATAAATATTGGGGATGATGTTTCAGAAGATTTCGAATTGGATCATTTGAATGATGTAGTTTATGAAGGCAAAAGAAATGACTGTTATAAATGAGGTTAATATTACCTTTTACTTCCTTAAGTAGTGAGACATATTCCTATATACAGTATTTTCATAAGGTTGCAAGCAAAAAAATACTGAAATATGGATCTACATTTGTGTATCAAACATTTTTTTTTTGAGTTAAGGTTCATAATACAGAAAAGAATGTCTCAGTGGTATGAACTATTAAATTTTAAATCATGAAAAGAGGATAGTATTTTATGAATATATTTAAAACTATTAAAATAATTTGTTCGTAATCCTCTACCTACTCAAATATCAGGAATAAATGGACAATCTGATTGTCTCCAGCCTTGCTCTAGACATTTTGATGATACTTTCCTTAGGTATTTCGAGTTGTGAAAACTATGCACTGAGTGTAAGTTGCAACAACCCATTCCACGAGGTTGAATCATTGCAGATTGCTCATTTAATCTTGATAAATAAATTTAATGACAATTTTTGAAGCATTGTAGATTGCTCTTTTTTTTTAAAGATAATTTTCGAAGCATTTTTTTTTGAACGAAACTTTTTTTGAATTTAATATCTTTCATGATGCAGTTCTATCATAGGAATCCATTGATATAATTCCCAACTCTGAGAAATCAATACTTTCGGAGATATAATTTATCTGTTTGAACAAGAGCGCCAAAAAGCTCCTATCCACAGGGCTTGCACCAATTTTAACCAATTTGTTGTGAAAAATATGATGTATTTTTGTGCGTATGTTCTGGGGAACATCGCTTATCATTTTACCCAAATGTCTTCAATTTTCGAATTTTTTGCCGAAAATGATCACAAACGATTGGATTCTACTCCCTGATTAAGACTTCGAGGTGAAATTTGATTCTGTCCGGTCGTTGCCACGATCTTGAGAACGGAAAGAGATAGCGACTTGAAATTTACAGGGTAGTTGGCGAGTCCCAATACGACGGACATGTTCGTTAATGGGCATAATCAGCCCAATGGTTTCCGAGTAATAATTTTGTTTTCAACCAATACACATCCGATCGAATTGAAACTTGGTGAGTGGTTGTAGAACACAAACTCAAAGATGGTTGTTAAATTTTGTGAGAATCGTATCACTAGAAAATTGAAATTGCAATTTTTATTTTAGGTTGTGCATCTGAATGCAACATTTGAGTTTGTTAATAGGCAGAATCGGCCAAACGGTTTTGAAGTTACACCTACCCATCTGAAATTTGGTTGTTTTCTCCTCAATAACTCGAAAAATGTGAAACCGATTCAAACATATTTATTAGTTGTAGAATGCCGACGCGAAAATTCTTGCAAAATTTCGCGAGGATTATATAACTAGAACATTTTATATAGGGTCTTGCAATTTTCATAGTAGGTTGCGCATCCGAATGGGAGGGTTAAGTTCGTTGTTGGGCATAATCGGTCCAAAGGTTTCGGAGTTATGCCCATCTGGTATATTATTTCCTCGATAACACAAAAAATAATCGATCGAATTGAAGCTTGGTAACTTGTTGTAGAATATCGACATAAAGACGTGTGTGAAATTTTGTAAGGACCGTACCACTAGAAAATTAAAAAATGGGTTCAAGCCCTGTTGGCAGGAGCTTTCTGGCGCTCTAGTTCAAAAAGACAAATTATATCTGGTATTGGTTTCTCAGAGTTGGGAATTATATCAATGTATTCATATGATATCACTGCATCATAAAGGAAATTTAATTCAAATAATAGTTTATTAGATAAGTAATAATAAATTACCTTGTAATCGATCAAAAATTTCCTGATCTACGTTCACCAAACTACAGAATTATGCTTTCAATATTTACGTAATATTTTCAAACATTTTCGGGTGAGGCCCCCGTTGCATCGCTAAAATACGAGTATTTCAACCCCAATATTTTTGAAGTTACAATATTCCCTTCTGTCAAGTTGACATTATGAGAATTCATACATAGAATAATAATTATATCAATCTGTGAAATACGATTTATATTGAAATTTTAAAAAATCATATCTCCGAAAGTATTAGCTTGTTAGAGTTGAAAATGATATGAATGGATTCTTATGATAAAACTGCTTATTAAAAAAAAATTGATTTGGAATTTGTTTCGTAAAAAAAAATTTTTTTTTGTTACTCCGAAACCACCTGTCCGATTTTGCCCAATAACGAACTTAGCCGAGATATTCATCCCCCAAACCTACTCTGAAAATTTCACTTCTCTAGCTCATTCCGTTCGAGAGTTATCGTGCTGACGGCCGGCCGGCCGGACCGGCCGGATGTATCTCACGATAACTTGATAACTAAGAGAGATAGCGATTTGCAATTTTCAGGATATATTGCCCATCGGAATGCGACATTTAAGTTCTTTCATTGGCATAATCAACCAAATTGTTTTGGAATTACTCATCTGGTAGTTATTTCGTCTACAACTCGAAGTAAAATTTGAGTTGTTGAGTTTTTGCGTGCTTGTTCCCGGGCGCTATCATTTTATCCAATTGTCTGTAATCTTTGGATTTTAAACCGCAAATAGCCTCAAACGATTCCATTTGGCTTACTGATAAAGAATCCGAAGTTAAATTCAACGGCCCGTAAACACGATAACTTTCGAAAGAAGGAAGTAAAGGCGTGTTCTCAAGAGTCAAGTTTATTTGATCAACTGAAATCGGTCAAGAAATTTTCAATGATATCTTTAGAGAGAATCTTTCTTTCAATTATTTAGTTGATCAACGAAAGTTTCCACTTTTGTAGTGATGAGTTATCACGACTGCTTTCAAGTTGAAACATTTATTGAATTGTGTGAATTACGTAGTCAACATTCGTCAATCTCGTAGTAGGTACGCAGTACGCTTGCAACTGTCCTTAGCACACGTAGCTACTTGTATATTATTTTCGACAATAACGGGTTCAATGGGAACGCCCCATTTACAAATTGACATCACTATTTAATCATGGAAAGGTACACGCTTCAACATCGATTACAAATAATCCAATTTTATTTTGAAAAATCGCCATCTGTTACTCTAACTTTACGTGCTTTAACTCCAATTTTTACTCGTATGATCTGGGGAACATCATTTTGCCCAAATGTCTGTAATTTTCGAATTTTTTTGCCGAAAATGCTATGAAACGATTGAGTTCGACTACCTAATGAAGAATTCGAGGACAAATTTGATTCTGTCCGGCCAGCCGGCCGTCCATCCGTTGCCACGATAACTTGAGAACGGAATGAGATAGCGACTTGAAATTTTCAGGGTAGGTGACGCATCCCAATACAATGGGCATAATCGGCCCAATAGTTTCCGAGTAATAATTTTATTTTCAACCAATATAAATCTGATCGAATTGAAGCTTGTTGAATAGTTGTAAAATTCGAACCTAAGGAAGTTTGTGAAATTTTGTGAGAATCGTTTCACTAGAAAATTAAAAAAAATATTTTTTATGTCACGATAACCTGAGAACGGAACGATATAATGACTTGAACTTTTCAGGTTAGGTTGTGCATCTGAATGCGACATTTGAGTTTGTTTATAGGCATAATCGGTCAAACGGTTTTGGAGTTATACCCATCTGAAATTTGGTTGTTATTTCCTCAATAACTCGAAATACAAAACCTATTAAATTCAAACATGGTTATTAGTTGTATAATGTCAACGCGCAAACTCCTGCAAAATATCGTGAGGATCGTATTATTTTAAAATTTTTGAAATATCATTGGAAATTATTGAAAAAAATCTATATCAGTAACTATTCGTCCGATATCGCTGAAATTTTGCGAAAGCCTTTAGAACCTAACTCTACTGCCAAGTTCCAAGTTTGAACACGATCGAATATATATTGTTGGATATTCCAGCAGCCTTGTGTGAGTTCAGTAGATGCATGGGTGATCGTTGCCTCGATAACTTTCGAACGAAAGGAGATAGGGACTTGCAATTTTCAGGGTATTTTGCGTATACGAATGGGACAGTTAAGTTCGCTTATGGGCAATTTTAAACACGTCTTTATGTCGATATTCTACAACTAGTTACCAAGCTTCAATTCGATCGAGTCTATATTTTTTGAGTTAACGAGGAAATAATATTCCTGGTGGGTATAACTCCGAAACCGTTGGACCAATTATGCCCATAAACGAACTCAACTCTCCCATTCGGATACGCAACATACCCTGTAAAATTGCAAGTCCCTATCTCCTTTTGCTCGAAAGTTATCGAAGAAAAGGTCATCCATCTATCTACTGAACTTACACAAGGCAGTTCGAATCTCCAACACTATATCCAATCGTGTTCAAACTTGGAGCTTGGCAGTAGGGTTAGGTTCTGAATGCTCTCGCATTTCAGCGATGTCGGACGAATAGTTACTGATTTATAGAATTTTTTTCAATAATTTTCAATTATTTCTTAAAAATGTTCTGGTAATACGATCGTCACGAAATTCTGCAAAATTACTATGTTTGAATTCAATCGGTTTTGTATTTTTCGAGTTATTGAGGAAATAACAACCAAAATTCAGATGGATATAACTCCAAAATCGTTTGGCCGATTATACCTATAAACAAACACAAACGTCGCATTCAGATGCACAACCTAACCTGAACATTTGAAGTAGCTATCTCTTTCCGTTCTCAGGTTATCGTGACATAAAAAATATTGTTAATAATTTTTTTAAATTTTCTAGAGATACGATTCTCACAAAATTTTACAAACGTGCTAGGGTTTATATTCTACAACTGTTCACCAAGTTTCAAATGGATTGGATTTGTATTGGTTACAAAATTATTACTCGGAAACCATTGAGCCGAAGATTCCCATTAACGAAATTTTCCGTCGTATTGGGATGCGCTACCTACCCTGAAAATTTCAAGTCGCTAACTCTTTCTGTTCTCAATTTATCGTGGCAACGGCCGGCCGGCAGGACAGAATCGAACCCAGAACATACACGCAAAAATTATGAATGTTAATGAAGTAGATGTTCAAAGTGTTCACCGCGAACGCATTGGAAAGAACTTGACCTCAAATAAAAATGTTGCCAACATTATTCAACATACCAGGAGTGATCGACCTAATCGCAAGCGTTATTCGATCTTTTGGGTCATTCAAATCAAGGGGTTTAGTTTTGTACACAGTGCTCTTCACATATTCCCATAAAAAGAAATCTAATGGGTTAACATCTGGGGATCGAGCTGGCCATTCGATCGTTTCTCGCCTTCCTATCCACCCATTTGGAAATGTTCCGTCGAGGATATCAATTTGCCAAAGTTGGAACGACATTATTTTGAAGTAGTGCTAAATAATTATCGCCATTAAAATTATCCTCAATGAAAAAGAGACCTATGATATGGTTTCGATTTCCTGCCCAAACATTATCCTTTTGAGGTAACTGCATGTGTTCCTCTCTCATCCAGGAAGGATTTTCGGTAGACCAGTGGCGGCAATGTTGACAATTAGCATGGCCGTTGAGAGAAAAAGTGCACTCATCAGAAAACAAAAATTCTACTAATTGGATAATATTGTTATACAACATGTCCATCATTTGTTCACAACAATAATTCTCCTATCAAAATCGTCTTCCAAGAGCTCCTGGGTAGGTATATCTTTGAATGTTGTGGAGGCATCTCTACTCGATTCATGTGGATCATGATGTCAAGAGATGATGCCAATCTCCGAAAGTATTAGCTTGTTGGAGTTGAAAATGATATCAATGGATTTTTATTGTGAAACTGCATCTTAAATAAAAATTGAATTTGAAATTTGTTACTTAAAAATATTCTTTTTCTTCGTTACTCCGTAATCATTTGGCCTATTTTGCCCAATAACGAACTTAACCGAGATATTCATCTCCTTAACCTACTCTGAAAATTTCAACTCCCTAGCTCATTCCGTTCGGAAGTTATTGTAGAAATTTTTTTTTTATTTTCAAAAATTTTTTTTTACACTTTGCGGTAACCTGGTCAATACAAAACTTTACATACGTATGAAGGTCATGATTCTACAATTTGATGCTAAATTTCAGATAGATCGAGTGATCAGTTTCGGAAATATTCATAAATTTTTTTTTTTACTAAAATCGGCCATAACTCCGGAACTGCTTGATGGATTTTGCCCATTAACGAACTTAACCGAGATATTTAAGTTCCAAACCCACCTTGCAAATTTCAATCCTCTAGCTCCTTTAGTTCGAGAGTTATCGTGCCTACGGCCGGCGGGGCGGACAGAATCGATTTCGACCTCGGATTCTTGATCAGTGAGTCGAAACAAATCGTTTGAGACCATTTTCAGCCAAAATTTCGAAAATTACAGACATTTGGGCAAATTGATAAGCACTCAGTTCCGAGGAACTAGAGCGCCAAAAACATCCAATTTGAACCCATAAAATAAAATCCGTACGGATTTTTTAGGCATATTGCGGCTAAGTATGTGCCAAAGCAAGATGCATAGAATAACAAGGTGTCGACACTCCCTGCTAATTCCTGTTAAAATTTTCGGCCGAAAAACGGACCTAGAACTGTCAAATCACGTACTTTATGTACTACTTCACTTTATTAACGATGGTGCCGCTAGAGTCGATTTCGAAGATTCTGACAAGCGAATAAATGAAAACTGACAAGCGACAAAGTTCACTTTCCACCGTTGCTAGTGCGTAAATCCAAATTAAAAGAATATAATGAAGCAGTTTATTGAAAAATCAATTCACTTTTTGATTAATCAGACATCTGTTCGGACATTATATATAAACCCCATTTGTTTGGAACAGAAATTTCATCTTCTCAGGAAAAATGAGGTAAAATAAGGGACTAATCAGTAAAGGAGTTTCTTTGGAACATTTTGAATGGAACTGTGAATGAAGAAATCTGTGAAATCATTTTTATTTTGCATATCATAAGATCACATCCAATGTAATTAGAATATAAACATTTAATTTATGTATTCTGAAATACATTGAATAATACAGAATTTTCTGTAATACCTCTACATAATATCTTTCGATATCATATTATTATTCAAATGTATTAATCACCTTTATCATGTAAGGCTCATTTAAATTGAGCATTTTACTAATTATTTTCGATATATAATTTGAAACTTCATCAAAGCATTCTCATGTATATAGCATTTTTTCAGTCACCCAATATCCCTTGACAACTTTTTATGTTCTCGGCAATTAGATTGCAAAATATATTTGATTCGATAGCTATTATTCAGAACTAAGTACCTATACTGATGAAATATCGAAAAATGATTAATTAAATTGATAAAATAACCAAATAAAGGGTATTGTACTACGTTTCAATCTTTTATTCAATATATATTCGCTAGAAAAATATTTTGGACAAACAAATGTTCTAATTTTGAATACCCTACCTCTACCACAAGCCAGTTGCCATTCTGGTCGTGTAACAAATATCATTGAAACAAATAATATAGCATAAGGCCGCCAAAAAGAATGACGCTTTAGAAAAGCTATTCAAATTTGATGAAATCGCACACTGTGTGGTTGCTCTGAACTTTGTTCTCTGCTAGTCCTTTCATCGTTAACACATTATATTGTTAGTTTTCATAACATGTCAATTAATTCCTTCTTAGTATATAACTGAATTGTATAATGAATATAATTATTAATTAATAGAGTTATACCTTAATGTTTCAACTGTTAAAACAGTTTATGTTCATCAACCGGCAAGATTATAGTAAATCAACAAGTCTTAGCGTTCTCCTATGTTGATTTATTAACAATTAATGGTATCAGCGATCTTTCAATCAATATTATAATTAATACCTATCTTGATACTAGAAATCTGCTCCTGATCCGGTAAGAATAAACAATTGTTAAAAAAACTAAATTCGCATAAAAACGAAGTATGTATTTCCGAAATGAAAAAAGTATTTGATTAAAATGGTCTGGATACTCGTTCAGAGTTCACACAGCAAACATTTGTCTTACTTTCGGCGCAGAAAAGAGGGACGTTCAACAAAATACCAAATTTCAGCAAACTGTACGACTTTCCACAAGAAACTGGAATAAACCATAAAGTATAAACAAAGATTCAAATTTAATTTGAGAAGTCGATAATTTTGTCCATAAAATTTCTACTGCCGGCATCTATCGGCGAAAACTGAAGTAGAACAAAATCCTTGTATTTTGACAGTATTTGGACCGCAATTCGACCGAAAATATGTCAAAGAGTGTCTTCACCATGTATTCTATGCATCTATGTTCGGACATTATTTGTAAACCCCATTTGTTTGGAACATAAATTTCATCTTCCAAGACATAATGAGATCAAATAAGGGATTTATCAGTAAAGGAGTTTCTTTGGAACATTTTGAATGGAACTGTAAATGTAGAAATCTGTGAAATC
This sequence comes from Halyzia sedecimguttata, assembly GCA_937662695.2. NCBI lineage: Eukaryota > Metazoa > Arthropoda > Insecta > Coleoptera > Coccinellidae > Halyzia > Halyzia sedecimguttata. Next base: position 42,934,131 of record OW569412.2, read on the forward strand.
ATTATTTTTCCATTACAAAAGATCACATCCAATGTCATCTTAATATATATATTTCTTGTGTGCGTGTGTATGTGACTGAACTCCTCCTAAACGACTGGACCGATTTTGATGAAATTTTTTGTGTGTGTTCGTGGAGATTCGAGAATGGTTTAGATTTACAATTTGGTCTACTGGAAAATGTTTTTGGCGTTGGAGTTTGAGTTGGCGTTGAAGTTGGCTTTGGGGTTGGAGTTGAAGTTGGAGTAGGTATTGTGGTTGGCATTGGTTATGGAGTTGGCGTTGTAGTTGGAGTTGTAGTAGTTGTAGTTGGATTGGAGTTGGAGGTGGAGATGGAGGTGGAAATGGAGATGGAGGTGGAAATGGAGTCGGAGTCGGAGTCGGAGTCGGAGTCGGAGTCGGTGTCGGAGTCGGAGTCGGAGTCGGAGTCGGAGTCGGAGTCGGAGTCGGAGTCGGAGTCGGAGTCGGAGTCGGAGTCGGAGTCGGAGTCGGAGTCGGATTCGGAGTCGTCGGAGTCGGAGTCGGAGTCGGAGTCGGAGTCGGAGTCGGAGTCGGAGTCGGAGTCGGAGTCGGAGTCGGAGTCGGAGTCGGAGTCGGAGTCGGAGTCGGAGTCGGAGTCGGAGTCGGAGTCGGAGTCGGAGTCGGAGTCGGAGTCGGAGTCGGAGTCGGAGTCGGAGTCGGAGTCGGAGTCGGAGTCGGAGTCGTAGTCGTAGTCGGAGTCGGAGTAGGAGTCGGAGTCGTAGTTGGAGATGGAGTTGGAGTTAGAGTTGGATTTGGATTTTGAGTAGGCGTTGGCGTTGGCGTTGGGCAGGCGTTGAGGAGGCAGTACGAAGTCTGCCGGGCCAGCTAGTTAAAATATAAGCATTTAATTTATGTATTTTGAAATACATTGAATAATACAGAATTTTCTGTAGTACCCCTACATAATATCTTTCGATATCATATTATTATTCAAATGTATTAATTACCTTTATCATGAGAGGCTCATTTAAATTGAGCATTTTACTTATTATTTTCGATGTATACAGCATTTTTTCAGTCACCCAATATACCTTGACAACTTTTTATGTTCTCAGCAATTAGATTGCAAAATATATTTGATTCGATAGCTATTATTCAGAACATTAAATTGATAAACTAACCAAATAGAGGGTAGTGTACTACGTTTCTATCTTTTATTCAATATATATTCGCTAGAAAATTATTTTGAACAAACAAATGCTCTAATTTTCAATACCCTACCTCCACCACAAGCCAGTTCCCATTCTTGTCGTGTAACAATATCCTTGAAACAAATAATATTATAGTATAAGAGCGCCAAAAAGAATGACACCTTAGGAAAGCTATTCAACTTTGATGAAATCACACTGTGTGTTTGCTCTGAACTTTGTTCTCTGCTAGTCCCTTCATCGTTGATAAATAATATTGTTAGTTTTCGTAACATATCATTTCATCCCTTCTCAATATATAACTGAATTGTATAATGTATATAATTATTAATTAATAGAGTTATACCTTAATGTTTCAACTGTTAAAACAGTTTATGTTCATCAACCGGCAAGATTAAAGTAAATCAACAAAAGTCTTAGCGTTCTCCTATGCTGATTTATTAACAATTAACGGTATCAGCGATATTTCAATATTATTAATATTATAATTAATACCTATCTTGATACTAGAAATCTGCCCCTGATCCGGTAAGAATAAAACATTTTTTAAAAAAAATGGGTTCAAGCCCTGTGGACAGGAGCTTTCTGGCGCTCTAGTTCAAACAGACAAATTATATCTCCGAAAGTATTGGTTTCTCAGAGTTTGGAATTATATCAATGTATTCATATGATAGAACTGCATCGTAAAGAAAGTTCAATTCAAATGATAGTTTATTTATCAAGATTAAATGAGCAATCATGAGAATGAGAACTGCACCATGGAAGAAATCAAATTAAATCTGGCCAATTTTGCCCAATAAAGAACTTAACCGAGATATTCATCTCCCTAACCTACTCTGAAAATTTCAACTACCTAACTCATTCCGTTCGAGAGTTATATCTATGTCTATGGATGAAAAGCAGTCTCAAACTCTTAGATCTCTTACTTCATGTACCGTTCCGAAATGTAAGACTTTTCTGAGGAAAACTAATTTCGGAGCAAACAACTGAGATTTTTCTCACTTTGCTCACAATTCTTCGATTGATTAGATAATGACATGTCTCAGGAAAATAATTTGACATTATGACAATTCATACATAGAATAATTATATCATTGTGTGACAACGTTGAAATACGATTTATTATTGAAATTTTGAAAACTCATATCTCCGAAAGTATTAGCTTGTAAGAGTTAAAAATGATATCATTGGATTCTTATGGTAAAACTGCTTATTGAAAAAAATTTAATTTGGAATTTGTTCTGTAAAAAAAAATTTTTTTTTACTCCGAAACCATCTGTCCGATTTTGCCCAATAACGAACTTAGCTGAGATATTTATCTCCCAAACCTACTCTGAAAATTTCAACTGTCTAGCTCATTCCGTTCGAGAGTTATCGTGCCTACGGCCGGCCGGCTGGACCGGACGGACAGAATGATTTTCGACCACGGATTCTTGATCAGTGAGTCGAACCAAATCGTTTAAGACCATTTTCATCGAAAAATTAGAAAATTACAGACATTTGGGCAAATTGATAAGCACTCAGTTCCGAGGAACTAGAGCGCCAAAAACTATATTCGCATAAAAACGAAGTATTTTCGAAATGAAAATAGTAGGTATATGATTAAAATGGTTCTGGATACTCGTTCAGAGTTCACACAGCAAATATTTAGCTTACTTACGGAGCGGAAAACAAGGACGTTGAACAAAATACTCAAAATACTGAATTTCAGCAAACGGTACGACTTTCCACAAGAAACTAGAATAAACAAAGATTCCAATTTAACTTGACATAATATAAATATAAATGTCGATAATTTTGCCCATAAAATTTCTACTGCCGGCATCTATCGGCGAAAACTGAAGTAGAACAAAATCCTTATAATTTGACAGTATTTGGACCGCAATTCGGCCGAAAATATGTCAAAGAGTGTGGCTGCACGTCGCGGAGGGCCGCAAACGTTGGACGTCGCAACGAAATCCCACCTTTAAATGTCAAACTCGCGAAACTGCTTCTGTATTTTACTTTTCTTTCTTGGGTCACAGGCGGCAAATTTGGAAATTTCTCAGGAATCAATCGACTTACTTATTTTTGTGTTCGGGTGTTATCTTTGTAACCAATCATTCGTAAAATTGTTATTTTGAGCATTTCCGTTAATCGAACCATTATTCAAAATTGAAGTTAATGATATTCAAACACAAATTAGACAATTTATAAACTACAACTTATCAGCACAAAACAATTTGCGAAGGTGTTCTGAAGGAACTAACATTGCCACAGGAAGTGTTTTACGCAGTTTTCATTGTACCATCTGGAATACACTATGTTATGGTTTTTGGTGCTCTCGTTACTCGGAGTACCATTGTTGAGAAGTAACCAAATGTACGTTTCTTCAAAGGTAACTTCATCATATGTTACACTATGTTAATATGTCTCTTGCAGGTTTTTTTTTATTACCGGAATCGATTATTATATCCATAAGAATAATGAAAAAGTTCCACCGCCGTCAAAAATTTCAATTTTCAACGAGAAAACGATAATTCAAATTTGGTTGCACAAAATAGCTGTTGAAAATATCGAAACTTGGCGCCTGTCATTCACGTAACCCGTCATATCTACTCTCCCCCTCTCTCTCTCTTCTCCATGTCCGTTTCACTTTTAGCTTCGCTGTAACAAGCAGATGGACTCGCCGAGGTTATGGCGATTTCCATTGACACGCTCGGAGCACTCGAAATCGATCTCATCTGTCATGCATCTGTCCAAATGAACCGAAAATATCTGTCAAATATGTCAGTGTGACAGCTCCGAGTGATCCGAGCGTGTCAATGGAAATCGCCATTAGATTTTGATTACGTCTCTCTCTTCTGGTGTCCGTTTCACTCTTTGTTTCGCTGTAAAAAGCAGATGGTCTCGCCGAGGGTAGATTTTGATTACCTCAGCCGTCATAGCAACGATTGAACCTATCAGAAGCGTTTCACCTCATTTGAATTTGCCTCCCGAAATTCCGATTTTCAATACCGAAATATTCAAATTTTATAAATTGGATGAGGGCATACATGATGATCTGATATTGAAGTAGATTCAGAAAAACATAAACATATGGTATTTCGTGTTACATGCAAGAGACCTATATATCTAACTATATCTAACTAGCCCAGAAAATTATAAAATGGCAACACCGCTATGAGTCGTACTCCAGGCGATTCAGTCGAACGTTTGTTATTGTAAATGGATGATTACTTCTGATTCTGGAATTAACCAGTACCTATTGTTTTTCGCGGGTATTTCGTGATATTTTTGTGTATAACGGTGTGAAATATGAACTAATGCAAAGCAGTGATAAATATGGTCGGATATTTTATGTTCTGTGATTAAACTGCAGTGTGTACATTTCAGTTGAGATTGTAAACAACAAGAATAATAAGATGGACTAGAAATATGAGTGAAATAGAACTTTCATTTCTTCCGATTTTATAAAAGATTTTGATGACCTTTCTAATAATTTTTCAAGAAGAATTGATACATCTGGATGGGAGATCAAGACGCTCAAATAATTTATTTACATATTTTTAGATATGAATTCAATTTCTAAAAGTATTCATCTGTAGATGCTTCAGTTGAAATCAATAAGAACCTTATTCACCTTAAATTATTCATTAAAAATGTTCAGATTTCCTGCAGTGATTTGAAATGGATTCTTCCTTTCGATCTAAACCTGAGCAGATGGTCTCAACTTACTAATCAGCTTTCCCGCTATAGAAATATAATTAATTGGGATTCAGATTCAGAATTTATCAATTTGTTTTATCAACATTATTTACACAGTTCAGATCAAGAAATAATTTTATGTGAATTTAGTCTTTGTAGCATTGAATTGTTATTCGGAATTCACAGAGATTTGTAGTTGTGGTTTACATCCGTGAATTAATCTAAATTCCCTTTGTTCTGATTTCGCAAATTTACATTCGACAAATTTTGTAGAAAATACGAAATGTAAATGTCCACCGAATGGAAAATAAACGGAAACATTTGTAGATACCAGAAACTCACCATTATAGTTAGAACCAAAAATGACAAACTGACTGATGATTATCACAATATTCATTAGCCTACCTCATTAGTCTTATAATTGTTATGTATGGGAATATATGTTTATTTTGAGAATTTCATTAAAGTTCATAAATTTTTGGCAATATTTAACCCTACACCTTCTCGTGGTTCTTGCTGAACAATTAATTAAATAACAACTACCTAGGTTTCTATTTCAACTTGATCTCAATAATATTGTGCAGAATGAAATGTAGTCAGTGGTGGATTTACCAGCAGGCTGAGTAGGCTGGAGCCTAGGGCGGCATATTGGCAAATTTAGTTCATAATTTTTTTATTTCGACTTACATATTGAGAAAAAAAATTACACACACAAAATACGTATTTCGAAAATTAGAGAGAAATTGGAATATTTGTGTTGTGTTGAATAGCCTACGGGCGGCAAATCTGTAAATCCGCCACTGAATGTATAGTATAGAATAGTATAGTAGTTATTCCATTCATTGGAAAAGTAGGGCCTCATATTGTTTATTCATCCAGGGATTCCAAGTAAGAAAACCTATTCAATGAATTCACTAGAGTTTTGAATTCGCAATATAGATACGATATCATGTGCTACCGCATTGTAAAAGTATGCCTCTAAGAGACGATAAATTGCGGCGTTGTCAGACTGTGTTCCAGGCTATCTCTATAGAGGGCTATGATTATACTGAGACTCCTATTCATGACTAGTTATGAATAGATATAATATGAATATTCATCACGTGAATATTCCTGAATACCTAAATACCCATGAATAATGCAGAACCAAAATATTCGAATAAATCATTCATGAATATATGTTTGAATGAATTATTCGAATAATCACTCCTATACCAAATGGAAGACCATTTTCAACTTCAAATTCGAAAATTACAGAAATTTGCAAAATGTTAGCACTCTGGTACAGAACTCAGGGAACAATAAACGGGGAAAACCGATTTCTGAGTTTTTTGTAAGGAGGCTGTTTTATGAAACCATTCGACTATTAGATAATTGAACAACTTCACAGATCTGGCGGAAGAATGTGGCGACCTGACAACTTAGCTGCATCAAACAGATAAGATCTTATTACACAATAACTCATAATTCGATTAGCGTCAATCAGAGCTTTCGCTATTGTTCGAATTTACACATCTCCTAGATTATGTGGATATACCAAGTCTAGGTCTTCCTATCTGCTACGCTCAATTAATCCTTTCGACTTCTGGGATGCAATTTTTCTGTTGCAATGAAGTTGATATTATTTTCAGGTTTAAGGATAGCAAGATCATTCTCATGTAACCTTTTGAAGATAGAACAGTGGTTCACGATGTTCTCCAGAATTTTATTGCTCTTTGTTGTTGTGGATTTGTGTGCTTCTTACGACAATAGCAGTGCCATTTTCGACAAAATTGATGTTATGAGTAAATCTGCATTTTCATCACGCCAAAGTAGACTTATTTCGTTCAACACCCTTGATGATGGCATCACTGTAAGTACCTATCGGAAAGTACATCTCACAATGAATATGCTCCACTTTGATTAAGAGATAGGTCATGAAAATCAGCGGAAACAGTGATTTCGAAATGATGAACCCCGCAAGAAAACATAATATGGATAAATTGTCCTGGTCGAATTGACTGAAATTGTATAATATCATAGTGGGATGGGTCTTGAGAAAAATGTGTTGGTTTAAATGATTTTGTATGATTTGTTTCTGACATATAAGCAACCAAAGTTCGTGAAAACCTCATATTGTGGTATGATTTTAAAAATTTGATGAAATCTACATACAACCTATGTTTTATTTCATTTAAGATGGATTCAAATCACCTTAAGGCCTCTAAAATTAAAATCATTATTTGAGAGAATAATCAAACAATATTATTTGAGCAATTATTAAACCAAAAGACACATAAACTACTGTTTACTACGTAAATAGCGATTTTTTAAGCCCAGATCATAAGAATAAGGATATTAATTTATGCTTTTTTAGGTGGAACTGGATTTCAATATTCCTTTTATAACTATCCCAGTGAAAAAGTCAATGGCATTGGCTCAAGGATCCTTAGCAAATGTCAACGTTGGCGCCGTTATTCTTGCTGGTGGTGTAGTTGCTGGAATTTCTCTACTAATGCCGCTTCTTTTAGGATTTTTTGCTAAACAACAAACGTACCCCTCTCAATGGAAACCAGGTTATAGAAGTAAGTTACCCAGAATAAATTTTATCTTGAAATTGCGGCACTGAAACAATATGAATTAGGTAGTTTCTGCTGTCGATTCAGTTATCTTATGTGGGTGCTACCTAACCCAACAGTAACCTGCGAGTACCAATACAATAAAGAACAATTATACATACAATACAATTTATTCAGGGTGGCCTTTACAAAGAAATAAATACATATGTGTCAGGATGCGTTAGCTAAGGCTTCTGACGTGTAGGTTCATCTGGATATAGAAAGAAATCTATAAATTGGTTCCATCATATTTACACTCAAAGACACAATATGAAATATTCGTCAATTTTAACCACCAACAAATATTCCCTCGCGATCCGGACTAGCATCCTCATCCACCGGTGAGGAAAGTGTCATTCAGGGCAGATATGTAACTCTAATCATAAATATATATTGTGAGCAGTATGAAAACTATTAAATTACCTCACAAAACATTCATAAAACAGTTAGACAAGGATACTAGATTTTCCTTTCCATGAGTTATGTCAATTTTGACAGGAGTAAAATGAACTCCGAGTCGAATACTCCGACTTTTCGGACGACTGTCACAGAGTAAAATTTACTCAACCTTTCAGTTTTCGAACGCAATGGAGTAAATATTACTCTACGGAGTTAATTTTCGAACGCAACTCTGAGAACCCCCTGAGAGTAATCTACCATTTTGTGGCGATATGTCCCTGTACTCCCTCTACAGTGGCGGAAACCGAAATGTGAACGATTTTCTTTCCTATTGTAAATATGGTTCCATCCATATACATCCATGAACACCTATGGCTATTGCGCAGTTGTTGACAACAAAAACGTCAGAATTTACTGAGGTCATTTCAAATAAACGGAAATAACTATAAAATGCCCCGACATTTAAACGATTGAGAGAAAATGTGGGCAATTGCTGAACTGGAGGAGAATTGGACGCTAAATACGACAGCAGAAGCCTTAAATGTCGGTAAAACTTGTATTTTCAACTTGAAGAAAAACTGGAAGGAAGGGTGCATTTAACGTCCGATCCGAGTTGGAATTAGAAGAATATCTGATCAAAATGAAGAAAATGTGCTTATCAATTATTAAGGAGCATCCATTCGCAACTGCTGATGAAGCGTGTCAGTTCACTGATTTCCCTGGATCCGTAAGAACAGCGCGAAATAGAATCAAGGAAGTTAACTTAAAAAACTTTTCAATCGTGCAACAGTGGACAACTTCGGGTATATAGACCTCGAAACCGAAGGTATGACGAGGATTACGTCCTCTCTGTAAGAAATAGGGTTCGAATTTCAGTGAGTGTGTGAACTTGGATAAGCATATATGGAACAGGTGTCTGGTGGAAAATACATGGGAGCTTAAATTCAAAGAAATATTGAATAATGTAATGATACCTTCGGTTATACAGGTGTATACAGCTTGAGAATTCTCTCATTCACACTTCGAATATAGTAAGACAATGGATGCAGGAAAAAATATAATCGTATTACCTTGGCCTGCAAGAATTCCGGACATGAACCCCTTTGGAAAATATTTGGGGCATATGGCAAACTTAATGTATAATCGAAATTTCGGACCAGCAAGAATGCCCAAGAATTAAGGGAATCCTTAGAAAATGTTTGGGAACGTATATCTAATACGTATCTACGATACGAGATCATTATTTGTATCAATGAGGAGTCGCCTGGAAGCTGTTATAGCAGCCAATGCTACTGCTATAAAATACTGATTATGTTGTAGATATAAAATATCCAATCTCGTTTTCATTCAGAGTTTGAATGAAGGGTCGGCAACTAGCGGACCGCGGTCCGTATTCTGACCGCAAGAAATCGAAACCTGTCCCTCCAAAAATTTTAACTTATACATATTTATAAAATAATTATTGAAAACAAAATATTAAGCAAATAAATATATGGCAGCTCTATGTTTGTCAATGTTTCTAGTATTTTACAAGAAATACAGCGACCGAAACTTAGTCTAGATACGTAATTGTTATTATAGTTTGGGCCTGGACGTCGCAGCAATTTACTCAAAGTATTCCGACTCCACTACAAATTACTTGCCGACCCCTGGTTTAACCTACGAAGCGTATGGGTTTGACACTTTCATGGACTAGCAATGCAAAACCACAGACTAGAGATAGTCTGTGTCAAAGCCTCATTTAATCAAATAAAAAATAAAAAAAAGCACTGACGTGAAGTCAGTACTCTTTGGCGCGCGTGTTCACGGTGGCCAATTTGAACTGAATGATGAGTACTTCAAGCTCAGTGGATAGAGCGAGCCGAAGATCTACCCAAAGGATAGTGGACACCATTCACTGTCGTTTCAAAAATTAACAGTGCTGTATCTAAGCTGCCATCAGGATAGAGTAATAAAGTTGGAAGAGAACACAACTGACTCTCCTTAGTCGCACAAGCTGCTAGAAGATTTGGGAGGGTCAGTATCCTAATCATGTTTATAGCACGCGCGCTAAAGCAGATTGACTTTTCACACTTTTTCTTTCATTGTTAATTCAATCTGCTTTTGCGCGCGTGCTATAAACATGATTAGGATTATACTGACCCTCCCAAATCTTCTAGCAGCTTGTGCGACTAAGGAGAGTCAGTTGTGTTCTCTTCCAACTTTATTACTCTATCCTGATGGCAGCTTAGATACAGCACTGTTAATTTTTGAAACGACAGTGAATGGTGTCCACTATCCTTTGGGTAGATCTTCGGCTCGCTCTATCCACTGAGCTTGAAGTACTCATCATTCAAGACCCTCAGCAGGGGATTCTATAGCGGAATAGCATCCGCCACCCCAAAACCCCAATCCTCTCTGACGAAAGCACCAGCAGTTAAATCACTGATGGTCTGCTCATGCGCATAACGAAAAATGCCCGTAAGGGGTTACATCAATTTCGAAATTAGCCCCAGGGCCACGGTACGGACACTTTAACTCGGAAACAACGCTACATCCCCCAAACTGACTTGTCCTTGCACTGAATTGCTATGAATATTCTTTTAAAACCTCATAATATCGACTTAGCACTCCCAGAATAACCCATCCAACCCAAAAACAGTCACTTCTCTTTTGCGCATGCGCAATCTACTCGCGGCTAAAAGTCCTCTCAAAATAACACACCTTACAAAAAACTCCGATTCTCCAACACTAGTGGTTCGGAAGATATCGCATCTTTAATCTACGCATGCGCAGACCCTCATCAGGGATCTGAATTCTATGGAGGAATAGCATCCGCCACCCCAAAACCCCAATCCTCTCTGACGAAAACTACAGCAGTTAAAGGACTTCTCATCTGCGCATGCGCAATACGGAAAATGCCCTAAAGGGCAGCATGAACCTCAAAAACATATGTTTCGGCATTAAAAGCAAAGTATTCCGCAAAATAGTAGTAATTTTTTTATTTTTTTCATGTCACGTGATCTTCACGAAATTTTGCAAAAGTGTTTGCTTTGGTCTTTTGCATCTAACTACTGAGTTTCAATTTAATCAGATCAGTATTTTTCGAGTTATCGTGAAAACAAAATTTTCAAATTACAAAATTTTTTTTTGCCACTTTAGGGCCGTCCGTTCAACACAAAATTTCGCAGGCATATAAAGGTCATGATTCTACAATCTGATGCCAAATTTCAAAAAGATCGAGTGATGGTTCCGGAAATATTCATGAAAAACGTATTTACTAAAAACGGCCTTAACTCCGAAACCGCTCGGTCGATTTCGCCCGTTAACGAACTTGTCCGAGATATTTACGCTACGAAACTACCCTGCAAATTTCAACGCTCTAAGTCGTTCCGTTCGAGAGTTATCGTGCTAACGGCCGGACCGGCCGGACCGGACGGACAGAATTGAATTTGACCTCGAATTCTTCATCAGGGAGTCGAACCCAATCGTTTGGGACCATTTTCGAAAAAAAATTCGAAAAATACAGACATTGTGACGAAATGATAGCACGCTGTTCCTTGCGGAACACGCGCGCAAAAATAGCCAAATATGCTCTGTAGAGTCGTTCACTTTTCGGTTTCCGGCACTGTACTTTCTATATATACAAATCTTAGCGCACCCGTACATTGCGAACAGCTCTGGTGGTAAGGATTCTCTATATTTTGGGGTCATGTCATGTGTATTTTCCTCATCCAACTCTCTCATTCATGAGTGACGCATCCGGTATTCAGTTTTCATTATGTAGAGGTGGGAATAGTAATTTCTGACAAGAGGATGTGTAGCATATAGAAGTTCTTAAAGGAAATAAAACACTTTTTCGGGAATCGTCTCCAATTCTCCACTTGGATGTTGGGAATGATCGGACAAAATCCTCAATTTTTGAAAGTCGCTAATCTTTTTAGAGATCCAATAATTAATTTCCATAATAACCACATTATGGACCGAAGAGAATCCTCACGCTATAATTGAAGCTCACCACCAAGAACAGTTCTATCCAAATGTTTGGCTCGGATATATTGGGGATTAAAAATGGAAATACATACTGTCAATTTCTAAAAGAAGGACTTGTTCTTCTTGACAATATTTCTTTGCTTGTCCGAATGTGGTTTATGCCTAATAAGGCCCCTGATCATTTCAGTATTAGAGCACATCAGTATTTAAATCATACATAGATCCAAATCGATGGATAGGGAGAGGTGGACGTTGCTATACAAGACTCCTGTCCAAGATAGGGGAAGCTTAACAAATCGCATCATTCTTTTATGTGGGGTTAATCATAATACTCCTAATACTAATTTTTGACGGGGTAACCTAATCAATGCGCCGCCGTCTAGACTCTTGTGTAACGGTTGAAGGTGGCTTACAACATTTAATATTATATTATTTATAATATGATATGACATTATTTATAATTTAAAATTGTCAACATGACATCCGCCGACTAGATAAATTTAATTAATAATAATTCCAGCCAACCTACCTCACGTTAGGTACCTGTGAATTTTTGGCAGGAAATTACAGGAGACCTTATTTGCTCAGGCTATCTGAAATTAATTCTTAAATGGTAAAATATGAATAAGGAAAAAAGTTTCTTGCAAAACAAATTTTAGGGGTGGCTTTTTCTCCCCTTGCTAAATTAGATGAATACCACTAGAAATTTTTTGAGTGCCTTCTCGCTAACATATGTCTGCTTAATTTCATTCTACTCAGTTTTCGGTTTTTAAGAAAGGGTTTACAGTGATTGATGGGAATGAATTTGGTTTGGATATAGGTTCAGAATTGCAAAATAAGGCGAAAACTTTTCATGGAGATATATCCAGGAACTATTAGTTGAAGCGTTACGTTGCTTTAGAGCTGACGATTTGATGATAGATTAATTATATTTTATCAATGCGGAACAAAAGATGAACAAGGGGCAATAAACTTTTCAAATAAAACCGTCTCGTCAATGTATATTATAATAAATGTCAATATGTAATATTTCGAACCCTGCGAAAAGTTATGGTGGAAAATAAAATAAGGGATTTCACCACTGTAACTATGGAAGATAAGTAAAAACTTGCTTGCCTATTTGAAAAATACCTTTGCAATATTTCATTTATTCATCTTTGCCTCACTTTGACGAAATAGAATAAATCCATCATCAAGTCGTCATATTTGAAGCAACGTAACCCATCAACGAAGTGTTCCCGGACATACCTCCATAAGAACTTTTCGTCTTATTTTGAGGTTCTGAACCTACCTCCAAATTTATTCCCATTAATCCTGGGAAACCCTGTATATTGATATCGATATTCATGGGATGTTCAGTAAGTTATTGCTTACATCGTCCATTCGTCTATGAATTGGATTGGAACCATTTCATAGTGAAATCGAGAAGAGTATGGTGCAAGAAGTCTTGATCATTTCGCATCCAACCACCGCAAAAAGTCTTCGTTCCAGGCGATAATATCTTTATTATTATTAATTGATCGTTCTTAATATCGTTTAATCCTTATTATTTGTTATTCAATAAATACAAAATTTAGCAAGTATATTTTATTGACAAAACATGAAAACAATGATGAAATTCTCTCCAAAATAATCTCTGACGTTATAATGAAATGTAATTATGATTTTCAGACCAATTATTTCTTTTCTTTCTTCGTTTTATCCTTGGTATTTTTATCTTTCGCGCTTTTGCTATTCTTCGTTTTATCTTTAGCCTTTTTGTCGCCTTTATTTTTTCCTCCTTTCTCTTTGCCTTTTGTTGTTGCTGTTTTAGGGCTATCCTTTTGTCCGTCCTTTCTTTTTTCGTCCTCTTTTGCTTTCTCTGGAGGTGGGGGAAGATCTTTCTCGCAATACTGAGTCTGCTTTACTTTAATTTCTTTCTTTTTTGTGGGTCTATCAGGGTGTATTATACCTGCTGGTGTAGTTACCTCTATGTCCAACTCGTCGTCGGAGGAAGAATCAGATTTATAGAATTCTCCTTCATCTGTGCATATGCAGTTTGGATCAAGAAGGTTGCTTTTGGCAACCTTGAACTGAATGGGAGTGCAGTCCATATACGGATTTTCATTCATTTGTAACGTTTCTGGCTCTTTTAAAGGATTCATGGTGATGTGGTATATTCCCTCCCTTTTCTTTATTTCGAGGGTAGGTTTCGGACATACCAATTCTGATTCGGAAACTTCGTCTTTTCTTCTCTTTATCACCTTCTTTTCTTCGTGAAGGCTCTGGTTAGCCGCTTTTTTATGCTTCATAATGGCTCTAGCGACAGTTTGCGTGATAGCTCCTGGCCTCCAACCTCTTCTAGGCTTCAAATATGAAAATACAATGATCAATATACCTATACTGTGAATATGAGGGTGGATTGCATCTTCTAACAGAGCTTTAAATTAAATCTCCAGTTGAAGACGGTCGATTATCTCCTGAAGTAAAAGACATAAAAGTTTTAGGGTTAATTTGAAATAAAATGGTTCAAGCACTGACGTGAAGTTAGGAGATTTTGCGGGTAGGTATGTTCTATTGTCCATTCTCCTGTATTGGACACTCTTGATAGAATTTGCCATGGTAAATTATATTGTCCATTCTCCTGTATTGGAGATGTTAATTCGAATTTACCATGGTAAATTCGAATTAACAGTGCCCAATACAGGAGGAGGGTCAATATAATTCACCATGGTAAATTCGATTGAGAGTGTTCAATATAGGAAAATGGACCATAGATCATACGCGCAAAAGCTCCTGACTTCACGTCAGTGCTTGAACCAATTTTTTTCATCATAATTTTTTTAAAATTTTCTAGGGTAACGATTCTTATAACATTTCAAACACGTCTTTATGTCGATATTCTACAACTAGATACCAAGCTTCAATTCGATCGAGTCTATACTTTTTGAGGTATCAAGGAAATAATATTCCAGGTGGGTATAACTCTGAAACCATTGGACCGATTATGCCCGTAATTGAACTTAACATTCCCATTCGGATACGCAACTTACCCTGAAAATTGCAAGTACCTATCTCCTTTCGTTCGAAAGTTATCCAGGCAACGGTCACCCATCCATCAACTAAACTCACACAATGCTGCTCTAATCTCCACCAATATACAGGGTGAGTCTTTGACCACTGCATTAATTTTAACCAAAGATTCCTCTCATCAAATGAAACACTTTCATTTAACATTTTTCCAAATTCAGCTCAGGTAAAAAGATACAGGCTGTTGAAATTTTGAAAAAAAATCAGTTTTTATTTTGTAGCTTTGACATCCTTTTTTCGAATAAAATGAATGTTGGCGTAAAGTTTCCTATAACTATGATACATATTTTCCAAATATTAGTGATTTTCTACTTCTACTGGTTTTCTAGTTATGGACTCGTGGATTCATAAAACTAAACGAAATTAGCATAAAGAAAGATATAAAGTTTTTCTTGAGTCATTTCAAGAATATTCCATCGTTTTAGAACATTATATTATTCTTCATCATTTCTCCTTAAACGCACCGTTTTCGAGATATTCTTCATTGAATGTTTTAAAATGGAAAACTCCAGAAATTTCACTGCTTTTATGGATCCGTCCCGGAGCGTTGGAATCCCGAATCAAGCTGTAAACCATGTTACCATGCCATATTCTCGTCCGCCAACAATGTCATAGATAATTTATATGCGGGAGTGTATTAGCACATTGTGAAATCTTTAAACGCTTGTAACTTTTTACCTGAGCCGAATCTGGAAAAATGGTAAATGAAAAAAGTGTTTCATTTGATGAGAGGAATCTTTGGTTAAAATTAATGCAGTGGTCACAGACTCACCCTGTATATCCGATCGTGTTCAAACTTGAAACTTGGCCATAAAGTTAGGATTTGAAGGCTCTCGCAAAATTTTAGCGATGTCGGACGAATAGCTAATGATATATAGAATTTTTTTCACTAATTTTCAATGAGTCTTTAAAAATGTTCTAGTCATACGATCCTCATGAAATTTTGTAATAATTTTCGCGTTGGCATCGTACAACTAATAACCGTGATTGAATTCAATCGGTTCTGTATTTTTTGAGTTATTGAGAAAATAACAACCAAATTTTAGATGGTTATAACCAAAACCGTTCGCCCGATTATGCCTATAAACACACTGAAATGTTGCATTCAGATGCACAACATAAACTGAAATTTTCAAGCCGCCATCTCTTTCCGTTCTTAGGTTATCGTGACAAAAAATATTTTTTAATATATAAATATATAATTTGAATTTTGTAGAATCTCACAAAATTTCACAAACGTGCTTATGTTCATATTCTAAAACTATTCACCAAAATTCAATTCGATCGGATTCATATGGGTTGAAAATAAAATTATTACTCGGAAACCATTGAGCCAATTATGCCCATTAACGAATTTGTCCGTCGTATTGGGATGCGCCACCTACCCTGAAAATTTCAAGTCTCTATATCATTCCGTTCTCAAGTTATCGTGGCAACGACCGGACGGCTGGCCGGCTGGACAGAATCAAATTTGTCCTCAAATTCTTCATCAGGAGACCATTTTCGGCAAAAAATTCGAAAATTACAGCCATTTGGGCAAAAAGATAACGCGATGTTCCCCAGAACATACGCGCAAAAAGCAAAATTAATTACATATACTGGATCAGTCAAAAAGTCATGACGAATCATATTATTCCATATTTCAAATCTTCCCGAAATTCCAAACAAAATTGATATAGCGCGTCATAATCCTAAATCCAACCGTTTTCGAGATATCGAACTATGAAAGTAACTTTCTTATACAGGTTGTCCTGAAATTAAAGCAACAAAATTCGGTCAAAGATTATCTTGACGAAATTAGGAGAACCCTATTTTTGATTTTTGTCAGGAGGCTCCGTTTCTTGGGATTCACGGTCACCTGAATTTAGCCCCTTAAAATAGTATTTCCTTTTTGGCGATCTTGATCCTCGGAACAGAGTGCTTATCAATTTGCCCAAATGTCTGTAATTTTCGATTTTTTTTAAGAAAATGGTTGAACGATTTGGTTTGACTCACTGATCAAGAATCCGTGGTCAAAATCGATTCCGTCCGGCCGGCCCTCCGTTAACACGATAACTCTCAAACGGATTGAGCTAGGCAGTTGAGATTATAAGAGTAGGTTTAGGAAATAAATGTCTCGGTTAAGTTTGTTGTTGGGCAAAATCGGCATGATGGTTTCGGAATAACCAAAAAAAAAATTTTTTACATCAAATTTCAAATACATTTTTTTTAAGACTTCATCATAAGAATCCATCGATAAAATTTTCAACTCCAACAAGTTGATACTTTCGGAGATATGATTTTTCAAAATTTCAAACATCGTACTTCTATGTTTTCACAGAATGCTGTACTCATAGAAATCTATACTACGTTGGTATAGAGTTCATTGGCTGTACTAAGTATTCTATCTATGAATTATTATATGATCTGTGTTCATTCATGTCATCTTATTTTGCTATAAGTGACATTTCAAAGATATATCTGGTTCGTTATTCTTGATATAAAATACCCCTCCTGTAAGAGAAAAAAGTATGATTAGTCGCAAAATGACCACTGAAATAACCTCAGCTATCGTAGAATTAAGTGGATGATATGATATATATGATAATATAATGCCCGTGGATAATCCATATGATGCTGGAAATATATACTTTGATAGGTAAGTTGGGTTCAGAATATTTCCAGTATGAACTAAACTGGAATATTGGCTAAGTTTCAATTGATGTAATATTATTTTCATAGTAGATTTGAGGAATGGATATCTCGGATAAGTTCGTTATTGGGTAAAATTGGTCTGTTGGTTTTGAATTAATGATTTTTGGCACTTTTGTGGAATTTAAATTCTTTTATGATATTACAAAAATTCATTGATATCATCATCATATCACCAGTGAAAATTTTAAGCTTGAAAAAAAAGCCATTATGAAGAACCTATTGGCAAGAACGCTCTGGACTTGTTGATTTATCAACATCGCTATCGCCATTTTTCATTATTATTTTTGAAAACGCTAAACAGCGTTCATGGCCATAGGAAGATACTGTCTCAGCTGTGCGGGACTCGTATCTAGATTAAATGTGGTGGCATGTGATTTCACGCTTCAAATTTTCACTGGTGGGGAAAGGCTGAATTCCTTGTTTTGTCTCATAGGTGGCGTGGGCGATTATGTATAATCGACCAAGCCGGCTGTGAGAGGCTTAACACGGTTCAGTTCAGTTGAGTTTGTTGGGAAGCTACAGAGTACTGATGAAGGCCAAGAAGCCAGAAACGCGTCTGCTCTTGCTTCTCGGCAAATCAATGAAATCCCCTGGGGTTCATTTGACTTCTGAAATATATGCATAAGTATATTAATTATACAATGCCATTATGAAGACCCTATTGGCAGGAACGCTCTGGACTTGTTGATTTATTAACAACGGTATCGCCATTTTTCATTATTAAAAAATTTAAGTTTAAAACCTTTATTTTGATTATATCGAAAATTGACAGGTTAACATCGATGTCGACATCGATGTTTGCGACCTTTAACATTGATGCTAAAAACATCGAACATCGATAACAAAACATAGATGTTTCAAAAACATCGATGAACATCGCCCAGCACAAAAGTAAACCTTGTATGATTCACGTCGACAACAACTCAAATAATTTATAAGTAGGTACATATTCAAAATTTCAAATTAATGAATTTTTCTTGGGCAAAATAGTTTTGCCATAAGTCTTCTTGTCGGTATTTTGCATCTAATTAACTAGTTTCGATTCGCTATTCCTGGCGGAACAAGCGTGCAAAAATGAAAATACTACATCCCTCCCCTCAACTTTGATTGACGTTGACTTAAAAACCATATTTACCTTGAGATTCATACAGGGTGTGTGAATATTCCACAGCCAACCCATCCTTGGGGGTACGAAAAAATAGGGCATCACGCATCCTCTATGACCTATCTTGTAACCGGGATACGTCATTTCGCCGTAGTGTTGTGTCTTTTTCTTTATAGTCACACAAGTCCTTTTGAAGGTTGGACCCTTACGTCTTGTAGGTTTCCTATTTTTTCGAGCAGCGGCCAATGCACAAATTGGATCGCCTGAAATTTATTGCTCTAGGTCGGCCATATACACAGTGAAATGGCTACATTCATAAATGCGTGTGAAATAATCTGTATTTTATGTACCTTCGTTTGTTAGCTTGAAGATCTGAATACCGTGAACGCATTCCATTTGGGAACGCCTTGGATTTGAAATAAAGGGTGATTTAATAAATGCTTCAGTATTTCAAAGTGAAATGAAACACAAACATTGCATAAGAGCCCAGATATTTTCATTTCTTCGGAATACCACTGATCACAATTATGCATACACGCCCGCAAGAGGGAGGGGGCGCTAATTTTCAATTAAGGTAAGGTATGGTAAGGCTGAGCTCCTTGTTTTGTCTCATAGGTGGCGTGAGCGTTTATATACATCTACAGTGACTTTATACAAGACAGTGGTGACAATAGTGTTCCTATTTTCGAATTTAGCCTAGTCATGGCGGCTGAAACCATGTGACGCCTGCAACTAATCAAAAATAGGAACACTATTGTCACCAATTTCTTGTATAGAGTCACTGTACACTTTGATGCAGTGAGTCTATACAAGAAAGTGGAGACAATAGTGTTCCTATTTTTGATTAGTTGTTGGCGTCACATGGTTTCAGCCGCCCTGACACTATTGTCGCCACTGTCTTGTAAAGTGACTTTATATACATCCGCCCAGTCGGCCTATGGGAAGCTTGAAGAACTACACAAACTGATGCGGCCGCGGCTGCGGTGGAGTCAGCGGCCATAGACGCGATCAAAATCAACACACATACACGTCATTGTAGAAGGCCGCGTCACATATATATCACATATATCCATGTGTTTGTTTTGATCACGGTCTCTACCGCTCTCTGATCGCCACCGCGGCCGCGTCAGTTTGTGGAGTCCTTAACACGGCTAGTTGAATTTGTCGGGAAGATACAGAACCATTGGCGGCTGGTGATAATTTTGTTCAGCGGGGCGCTGATTCAAGAATACAAAAAAAGTATATATAATTTGAAAGGTAATTACTAAATGACTACTTCTTAAAATTAAACTCAATGTTTTTGTCGCAGATGAACTTCTCGATCACCTTTTCGTTGAAGTCAGGAATGTCTTAAACTAAATTTTGTTCGATGAACAACATTGCGAGCGCCGTCAATCTTTCTTCCGACATTGTATTCCTTAGAAACGTCTTGATCAATTTTGAAGTAGAGAAACATCTTTCACTTTCTGCGGTTGTCATTGGCATCGATATTAAAATAACCAAAACTTTTAAATATTTCACAAAACGTTGAATCCAAACCATACGGCACTATATTAAATTTAAAGTACGTAATCAACCGGTCACGTTCTCGTTTTCTTGTGTTATTAATCGAGTCTTCCAACTCACTATGTCCACGTAGTGCAAGATTGCTTTTGCCACACAACTTCAGACTATCGATAATAATTATTGACAGGGAGAACGGTTTTTTGATACCATTTCGTAATGCTTACTAATATTAGGTATCGACATATGCACTACTTAAAGCGGAAGCGATATTAGCTGTGGCGATTATTTCGTATTTTTTTATCTTTTCGCTCATATGTTCCATATCAAGTACACGTAGGTAAGCAAACGAAACAAAAAATCGCATTTTTTTCTTCAAATTCGCACATCCGTAACTCTTTCCGTAAACATTTGTGTCAAACTTCCGCGTAAACCCCGCCCGATTCTTATAGCCGGGTTGTACTTGACTTAAATTCAATCCGGGAATAGGTCGTTCATTATTTTTAATATTTACCTTGTCCACCAAACTCAAAGAACTAAAGTTTAATTTCTTTAGATCACACGCCTTCATTGTCAGTCCTTAAATCCTCAACGCAACTTTATGACACGGAACAATTGGCACTATTATTTATTCGGTTTATTCCTCTCTGGGCTCCTATTTCCGCGCCCAATTCGTCACGGAAAACTAGCGGTCTGGAACTAGCGGACTATCCTCTGATTGGTCATGTCTACCGTTTCCATGGTAACCGGCGTTCACGCTTTGGGCTTTCGAGATTTCGCCCAGCATAGTGCGGAGTGCGGACGCTCGTCGCTCATAATATACCTTTTCTATGGGCAGGCTTAACACAAATGTTATTATTGTGAAATATAGATGGTAGCTAGGTAAAAATGTTTTAATTTTTATTTAATCCAGTTTGAAGACAAAAGCACGAATTTGAAATATACCAATTAATTGTATATCTACGTCATTTTTCTAGGGAGGGCGGCGCCCCACAGCCCTCCCTGACCAGCCGCCTCTGTACAGAACCCTGATGAACACCAAGTCCTAAATACATCTGTTTTTATTTTCGGCAGATCAATGAAATTCTCTGGGTGTTAATTTGATTTGTGAACTCTATGGTGAGTATAATAATTATACGAACTCATTTCGAGACCCTATGAGCAAAAGCTCTGGACTGATTTTGTAACAATATTGCTTATTTTTCACTTTGAAATCCTAATTTACTAATTCGATCACCATTTACAACTAGCGACTAGACTAGTACTGATGACCTGATTTATCCGAAACTCTTTCTAGGTTAGGAAAGACATCGGAGTCGTGGAATATTTAGACGGCCATGTTTTTTTTCGTGCGAACAAACAAAGCATACTTTGCTACGATGGCAAATGAACGTAACCCTTTGAAGTATGTGGAGAAGAACATGAGATTTGCTCCCGATTGAGATATAATACTAACCTGGACATGTTCTAGGACAAGGACCTCGCTTTTTTCCATCAGTACCGACTCCACAATCAACGCAAGTAAGATGACCACCCATGAATTTACACGTTTTGATGACACAAGGTGCCATATCGTAGACAGAAGGTCTATCTCCAGATGTATGTTCAATCAAGCCTTCAACTATTTCCTCACTCCCTATCTTAATAATAATGGGTCTTCCGCGACCATCAACCCCCATCGCCTTATATTTCGGTTGTTCTTCGCCGGTCTCGTCCAGATTCCTATCATGGTACGGACAAGATTTATCGGCACAAAATTCATTAAACGAGGGATCTGGGGTTGCACAGAATCCTAAGTCTCTACCCAAAGCGTCTTTTTTATGTGGACAGTCAGGATTGGCGCATGGGGCATAACCTCTCAGATTGAAAGGACAATTTGGGTTTGCACATGTATCTTTTTTGCTGGGACATGTTGGGTTATCACATTCACACTCAGAATCTTCATTCGATATTTTAGAGCCTTGTTTGTAAGGACATTCAGGGTTATCGCAACTTTCCTTTGACTCTGTCAACGAACCCTTCTTCAGAAAAGGACATTCAGGGTTCTTGCAACTTTCCACGGACGGTATGTTGAAGGGACACACGGGATTAGCGCAAGTTTCCTTCGGTGGTTCTTTGGGTTCGGATGAACTGATTCGAAAGGGACAATCGGGATTAGAACAGGCTGTCGAAATGGAGCTGGCGTTGCTCTCAGAAGAAGAACTATTCGTGAAAGGACAATTAGGATTGGAGCAACTTTGCATCGCAATTTCCGTGGACGTTTTAACGAATGGGCATTTCGGATTTGTACAACTCCCTGAATTCTCTTTCTTCAATTCCAGGGGACAGTTAGGGTTCGAACATTCCATACTGATGTCGCCGTATAAAGTGGGACAGTTTGGGTTTGGGTTTGGGAATTCCTTGTATGGGCAATTCGGACTGGCACAAAGATTATCTCTTAGTCCGCAGTCGCCTTTTGATACTGCCTTCAGCACTTCACAATTTGGATTATCGCAAAACACCATATTCACTGTTTGATGTGGATTTACAAAAGGACATTCCGGACAAGTTGTGTCTCCTGATTTGACTGGGTTTTTCGTACTATTTATTCCACTCAGGTTTTTCTGTTTGAGTGGTACACATGCTGGGGCGTTTTTGAATGGGCAGTTGGGTGAAAGACAAGGTGCTGGTGGTGCATATGGACATCTATTGCTTCCACAAGGCCCTTTGAAGGATGAAAATATCCTTTGGGGTTGCTTTTCCTGTGACGCATATGGACAATTCGGGTTCTTACATTTACCAACCGGTAGAGGTTCAGGACAATCCCAATGAATAGGTGGTAGAATTGGTTCAGGTTGGTAGGAACATTTGGGATAGCCACAAGTTCCCAAAATTGCAGGACCGATGAACTGCTGCTCGATATCCCCATCCGTTACCATAAGAGCTGATTTATACTTTAAGTATTGACACTCCGGCAAACCGCAACCCTTTGTGTTGATACCCATTTCTGGTTTCACATTACATGATTTCTTGCATAGATTTTCAGTAATATTAGGGATGAGACTGCAATTTATTTGTCTACATGGAGATAACGCCTTTCTGTATTCCTCTAGTATCTTGTCGAACTGTTCCATTATTTCCCGACATTCGCCAATTGGGGATTTAGATGGAGCGCCACCTCTAAGTCTGCAATTCTGTACATTATCTGGTCGAGCCGAACCTCCGCCTCTAAGCCTTAATGGAAATCTAACTTCATGGGAATGTAGCATCAATTTTTCTTCAACGTTATAATTATTGCCTCTGTTCTTTCTGCTAGTATTCTTTCGATGTATCAATCCTGGACTGACGGGATCTACGAAAACACAAATTACACTTTTATTCGACCTTTTACCAAAAATAAACAAGATATAAACAAACACATCCTACTAATTTAATAAATCCAGATATGTGTGTGTGTTTAGTTAGTTTGGAGCAACCTAATCACTCAACAGATCGTCATAAAAATTGGTACACGGTATGCTGGTGACACAGGAAGTAATATTTTTCACTTCAAATCTGTCCTTGACCTTCTTCGATCGAAAATACAGTATAACAACTCAACTGACGGCTGACCGCCAACAAATCAGATTTATCTGGATGGTGGACTTACGAAGACTCATTTGCATACCAATCGGATATCCTGGAATGAATGAGAAGGAGGGGGGTGAATATTCGAAAGTATAATGAAACCCATATAAATCTGAATGAATTGATTTCTCAACTATTCGAGATTACAGTTAATGAATATGACCAAGCAAATTCCTAGTTACCTTGGGTGTGTTCATTAGCTGGATGGGTGACCGTTGCCACTATGACTTTCGAACGGAAAGAGATAGCAACTAACTACAAAAGTAACGACACTCTTGTCCACTACAGTTTTTGTCGTCTGATATATGTTTCGGAAACATAGTTTTCATCTTCAAAGACGAAGCGTTACTAAAGCATGCGATCAATTTCTACATTCCAGTATGGGTTGACATTATATCCTTGTTCATAAACCAATTAGTGAGAATAATGGGTTGTTAATAGGGGTTAGATCATTATTGAGTGAAATATCCTTTCTCTTATACTTTTCGATACCTTCAAGTGTTCCTTAGTACACTTTATTGGAATTTTTCAACAATTTGACGCAATTTTCTGAAATTGAGTGGCCAGTTGTTTAAACGTGATTTGCAACAGCTGATTTATCGATATTGTTGTTCCGAATGTGTCCCGTATGCTCTTTATACCGCGCGAGAATGTTTCTGGTTGTTTGCCCGACGTAATACTTGTTGTAATCTAAACATTTAATTTCATATATACCCGATTTTAACATGTCCGAAGTACCGGAGTTTTATCGAATGTATTTCCTAGAAGTTGTTTAATTTTCGTGGAAGTTATGAACAGGGCCGTCGAGAGGGGGTATAGCCGGTACAAATTACCGGGGCCCAGGCTCATGGGGGGCCCGGGAACAAGAATTTTTTCATTGATACGGTAAAGTAACACCATCAGAGATAGCAACTTGTAATTTTCGGGATAGGTTGCGCATCCGAGTGAGACAGTTGAGTTCGTTGTTAAAGTTATACCTACTGGAATATTATTATCTCGATAACTCAAAAAATAAAGATCCGATCGAATTGGAACTTGACAACTAGTTGTGGAATACCGATATAAAGACGTGTGTTTCGTGAGGATCGTATCACTTGAAAATTTTTAAAAATTATGAAAAGATATTATGTCTCATTATAACTTGAGAACGGAAAGGGGTAGCAACTTGTAATTTTCAGGGTAGGTTGCGCATCCAAATGCGTCATTTGATTTCGTTAATAGTCATAATCGACCGAATGGTGTTGGAGTTATACACATCTGAATTTTTGTTATTATTTCCTCTCTAAATCAAAATATACAAATCCAATCTAATTAAAACTTGGTAATTACTTGTAGGTACAATAAAGATATCGTGAAAAGCGTATCCTGAAATTACTTGAGAAGTAAGTTTTTTATATATTTAAACAATTTCAATTCCAATAGAATACAAAGGTCAGAATTAAAAATTTTGTGATCATATACGATTCTCTCATTACTCATGTCTGTCATTAAAACGGTACGAAATGTATTCATGTCTTCTTAAAGCTGAGAAAACGGTATATATCGATGGTAAATTCGATCAATAGTATCCAATAGCGGTGAATAAAACATTATTAACAGTACAAAGAGTTTATTGCTGTTAGGTAAAGCTAGTCCGTTTATCTCTCATATACTACTGGTAAGCTTTACCTAAAAGCAATAAACTCTTTATACTTATACTTAATGCGTGCTTGAGTGATAACCAGATCTATAGTTTTGAGTAGCCGCAACGATAAGCTTGGTGGATTGAACGCCAGGTGTCACTTCTGTATATTTGGTACTACAGTGACTCTAAACAAGACAGTGGCGATAATAGTGTTCCTATTTCCGAATTTAGCATTGTCATGGCGGCTTTTACACGATGTGACGCCAACAACTAATCAAAAATAGGAACACTTTCTTGTATAGAGTCACTGTATACAGTGACTCTATAAAAGAAAGTGGAGACAATAGTGTTCCTATTGTTAAGTTGTTGTTGGCGTCACATGATTTCAGTCGCCATGACTAGGGTAAACTCGAAAATAGGAACACTATTGTCGCCACTGTATTGTATAGAGTCACTGTATGTTGTACTCAGAGGTTATTGCTGGATTTTGTCAAACCGGTTCATTCGTAGTGTTTTTTTCATCCGAGTTGAATTGTGCTTCACTGATGATTTCAAATAAGGATAAAACCGCTGTATGTAGCTATTAACTTTAATGAAGTCACACTCTGTGGATCGCTCTGAAATCTCTCTGCTTGTCCGTTTATCTATTAACAGTAATTTTGTTAAGGTTAAGTTTAAATTTTTTTCAGATATCTTGAAAAATTTCATATTTCAGAAATTATCGACTTCGTATGAGGCGTGAATAGACAATGGAACGCAAATTTACCATGGTAAATTCGATTTAGAGTGTCCAATACAGGAGAACGAATTCTCCTGTATTTGACACTCTTAATGAATTCACCAAGGTGAATTCTATAGAATTCACCTTGGTGAATTCCATTAAGAGTGTCAAATACAGGAGAATGAACAATAAAACATACGCGCAAAAGCTCCTTACGTGAAGTCAGGAGCTTTTGCGCGTCACTGCTTGAACCAATTTTTCTAGTGATACGATCCTCAAATTTGTAGTTCGGCAATATGTGGCGATTATGCCCATTAACGAACTTAACCGCCACATTTGGATACGAAACCTACCCGGAAAATTATAAGTCGATATCTCCTTCCGTTAGAAAATTATTGCGTCAGTGAACTGCCGGCCGGACAGAATTGAATTTGACCCCGAACTATTCATCAGTTAGTCGAACATAATAGTCTGAGACCATTTTCGTCAAGACATTCGAAAATTACAGACATTCATAATGGCAAAATTATAGCGCGCTGTTCTCTAGAACGCGCTGAAAGTTGGGAAAGCACTGACGTGAGGTCAGTCAGCTTTGGCGCGCTTGTTTAAATTCATAGCCAGAGCGGTTACCTATCCAGGTATTGAACTCGTCCAAGGCTGCTTGGTTCCCAGGAAACATATAATATTTTCACAATACTTCCAACAATATAGAGCTGATGGAGTTTGAATCTAGAAATGGCCGTAAAATAAGGTTTTGAAGGTCATACAAAATTGCAGCGAAATCTGAACTGTGATGTAGGTCAAAAAATATCAAGAAAATTCTATGAAAACATTGAAATCGTGAATCATCTGGTGGATAGTATTATTTAATTCAATCTTAGAACATAGAACTATTTTCTTCCATTCATTATAATTTCCAATTCAACTTATAAGTTATCATATTCCATATTCTGAATTCTGAAAATATTCTTTCCAAATAATTAGAATATGTGCAATATACCCTTAGTCTATACAGGGTGATTTTTTTAAGTGTTTCATTAGAAGTTTTCGAGGAAGGAATTGTAATGCAGATTCAAGATTTTGGATTTTCGTTTTAGAGTACATGAACTTTAATTGTAAAATATTTTCAAGTGGAATCTACTTCCGGTTTCACCGGAAACGAATGTAACTTCGCTATTTCAAATGCAACACCCTGTATATTTTTACGTATTCGAATTCTTCGTTTAATTTTACACTGATTTGATGTATGATATGTGCAACCATTCAAGCGGTTTTTGAATTATAGACTGATTATCAAATTTTTCGAAAAAAAGGTTGTCACAGATTAGTGTCCATATCTTAAAAATCCCTCATTACAAGAATTTCTTTTTGCGAAAGTGAAACAAAAGAAAGTACGCTGATACTGTTTCTTGTATAACTTATGAGGAAATATTATACAGGGTGTCTGAAAAAGGGCCACAAAGTGAGCCTCAATAAAACTATGAAATCTCACTTTTTTCAAATGGCAACCCTATAATTTTGTAATTCCAATCGATTGCTCGTCAAAAACCAGTTATGGTGTCCCGAACATTTCATGCATCTAAAATCAGTATTTTTGCCGTTATTCAATAAAATTAGAATTTCACGATTAAAGACAGGTTTCGCACAGTTTGTAAGCTTGCATTTTTGAAGAAGGCTATGTTAGGAACTGTCATTCATACTTTTTCTTACAGATCAAGCACTAAGCAAAGTATGCAATAATAATTTCACTGGAATGATATATCAAGGGTATGTTCTTTATTTGCGGCAAATGTAACAAATTCCTAGAAAAGGTAATTAGAAATTCAACGAACGAAATTCACATTTACTGACTTTAACGAAATCAAAGTTCAGGAGGTATCAAATCAATTTTCTCCGTACTGGAAGCCTTAACCCTAAACGGACTCGAATGAATACAGTAATAGATAATGAATGATCTCTTAGTTTAAAACTATCACAAAAATTTTATTCACAACAAGAAACTAATACTACAATAAATTTTCAAAATATTGGCCGCCTACCGCCATACATTCATCAATTCTTCTACGAACTCCATCTGATGTAGCTTTTCTTATTTGTTCAGGTGGTAATCCCCTTAATGCACCCCTCACCCTTGCTTCAAGTTCTTCCTTAGAGTCGATGTTATTTTTGTAGACCTCTGATTTTATAGTACCCCATAAATAAAAATCAAGGGGTGTTAGGTCTGGAGAACGAGGGGGCCACTCTAATGGACCATTTAGTCTGATCCACCTCTCTCCGAACATTGCGTTCAGTTCGGTAGTGACAGGTCTCGTGCAATGTGCCGGTGCTCCGTCTAATTGGTACCAGCAATGGAACATCACATTAAGAGGTAATTCTTCCAAAAAAGGGGAAACCACCGACCTTAAGATTTCCAGATACCTTTGTCCGGTTAAATTCTCATCATAAATATGATAACATAGTTTATCAACATGCAAAAGACATTGAAACCAAACCTATGTTGATGGTTTTTCCCATTAATCAAATGTGGATTTGTATCATTTGCCGCAAATAAAGAACATACTCTTGATATATCATTCCAGTGAAATTATCATTGCATGTTTTGCTTAGTGCTTGATATGTAAGAAAAAGTAAGAATGACAGTTCCTATCATAGCCTACTTCAAAAATGCAAGCTTACAAACTGTGCAAAACCTGTCTTTAATCGTGTAATTCGAATTTTATTGAATAACGGCAAAAATACTGATTTTAGAGGCATGAAATGTTCGGGACACCATAACTGGTTTTTGACGAGCAATCGATTGGAATTACAAAATTATAGGGTTGCCATTTGAAAAAAGTGAGATTTCATAGTTTTATTGAGGCTCACTTTGGGGCCCTTTTTCAGACACCCTGTATAATATTTCCTCATAAGTTATACAAGAAACAGTATCAGCGTACTTTCTTTTGTTCCACTTTCGCAAAAAGAAATTCTTGTAATGAGGGATTTTTAAGATATGGACACTAATCTGTGACAACCTTTTTTTCGAAAAATTTGATAATCAGGCTATAATTCAAAAACCGCTTGAATGGTTGCACATAGCATACATCAAATCAGTGTAGAATCGAACGAAGAATTCGAATACGTAAAAATATACAGGGTGTTGCATTTGAAATAGCGAAGTTACATTCGTTTCCGGTGAAACCGGAAGTAGATTCCTCTTGAAAATATTTTACAATTAAAGTTCATGTACTCTAAAATAAAAATCCGAAATCTTGAATCTGTATTACAATTCCTTCCTCGAAAACGTCTAATGAAACACTTAAAAAAATCACCCTGTATAAGTATGATATTATGTCCATGAACAGAGCTGTGCCGAGCACTGAAGAAAAGTGCTTCAAGCCCTAAACACTAAGCACTCAATAAAAATGATCATGAGCATCGAGCACAAAGCACCGCGTTTTCACAAAAGGCTTGCGATTAATAAGGACTTTATAAAAGTAATTCGATTTTTCGAGCACTAAGCACTAGAAATCTGTTGGAAATGAGGATATTTTACTTCGAATTGTTATATGAAATTGTATTCTATTGTAGAAATATGTACATCACTAGCAAACTTGCATTCCCCATATGCATAATTGACGGATGAGGAATGGAGTGCAACGAAACAAATTTCTATAAAACTAACGAACTCAAAATTAGTTATATTCTCACACAGTTGGAAAAGGTCCATATTATTTTAGGATATGATGATACAATTAATGGAAATATGAATTCTATAAGCGTCTCAGTTTTTTACTGCACATGTAAAATGTATTTACCAATTTCAAAATGAGATAATACCCGGAAAATACATGACAGCAACATCTTATTATATTATGGAACTTAGGCCAAGTGTTTTCTTTCCCTTACTTATAAAACAAATACTGACGTGAATTCAGTGCTTTTTGAGGCAGTTTTCCATTAATCCATAATTTAATTCGAACTATGATTAACATGACATACATGCTTTCTTAAATTGTTCAAAATGTCAAAAATATAATCTGCAGAAACCGGATAACAGTATTTTTTAATTGATTGTGATTGTATTCATAAGCAATTTAGCATTGAAATATGAATATATCGGATAAATCTGTGAATTCACACGACAATTTTCGAAATTAATTCACTTATCTTCTTGATAGACGATCCACATAATAATGCTTTGATACTGAAAAATTTTCAGGAGTTGGTAATATTCATATATCCACGTCCTATTCCATGAATCAATAACCAATAACTGATAATTACAAGATTCACAAGTTCCGTTCATGCGTCAATTGATCTTCTTGGTACACACTCCTCCGTCCACAGCGCGTCAGCGTCTATTCGTGTTAAGACATGATTTCGGAAAGCCTTAGTGCTTAGTAATCCTCGGAAGTGCTCAGGAGCACTTAAGGGATTACTAAGCACTAAGCATTTTCATGAAGTGCTTGAATTACTAAGCACTAAGCACTGGTTTTAAAAAGTGCACAGTACTCGGGAGTACAAAAAGACTTCAAGCAATTACACAAGCACTAAGCACAATGATTTGGCTCAGCTCTGTCTATGAATATACCATATTTACGTCTTTCGAACCCTTTTTGCGTTTAAATATCGATTTTATATCAATTATACAAATAAAACCTAATGGCGTATTCCATTGGCAGCACCAGTGCTGCACTGAGCACGCACTGAGTGCAAAAAATGTTGCACTGGACGTCAAAATGTGTCAAAATGCTTGACGAAATTCCCCAATGGAATACGATTCATGCACTGAGTGCGCACGAGTTCTACCAATGGAATACGCTATAAGGCAAGTGTGGGCAATGAGGCCTAGCTAAGGGAGATTGGCAACAATATACAAATCATTTACTCATTTCAAGATATTTTTATGATACCATTGATCAATAATGACACATTAAAATTGGTTCAAGCACTGACGTGAAGTCAGGAGGTTTTGTGCATATGTTCTATGAACATACTGACTTCACGTCAGTGCTTGAACCAATTATTTTTTTAGTAATTTTTTTAAAATTTTCTAGGGTTACGGTTCTCA
The DNA here is from genome assembly GCA_937662695.2 of Halyzia sedecimguttata. Classification (NCBI taxonomy): domain Eukaryota; kingdom Metazoa; phylum Arthropoda; class Insecta; order Coleoptera; family Coccinellidae; genus Halyzia; species Halyzia sedecimguttata. The sequence goes on from OW569412.2 coordinate 42,965,327, forward strand.
TCAAAATTTTACACAAATCCTTATGTGGATATTCTACAACTAGTTACCAAGCTTCAATTCGATCGAGTCTATTTTTTTTTTGAGTTATCGAGGAAATAATATTCTAGGTGGGTATGACCCCGAAAAGACAAATGAAAGATAAACGAAAGAAAAACGAACAAATTGAAAATAATACATATCCTTTCAAAAGTCCCCCCTCACAAATATAGTCCTCTGTAGCCGCATGGATATCTTGAAGAAAAATCGCCTCCGCTAGTTTTCAAAGATATTCACATATTCACATATTCATAGAAATCCCTTGAATATTTGATTTCAAAAACGAAAATATTGTAGCTCCTAAGGCCAGTAGGATCTCTTTCAAAACGATGATTATTCAGAACATCAGATGTTCGAAGACCGCTACAGGACCCTAATGTGGGGCTATCATCTCCCATAGATTTGTGAAAAAATCGGCCCGAAAATTTATGTTATAATTTAATATGTCCCGCAAAATTTCAGCGACGTCGGATGAATTTTTCAAAATTTTTTAGTAATACGATCTTCATGAAATTTTGTAAAAATTTTTGCGTCGGCATTCTAGAACTAATTACCATGTTTGAATTGAAACGGCATGGTGGTTTTTGGGTTACTGAAGAAATAATAACCAAATTTCAGATTTATATAACCCCAATACCATTTGGCCGATTATAATAATTAATGAATTTAAATGTTGCATTCAGATGCGCAGTCTACCCTGTAAAATTGCAAGTTGTTATTTATTTCCGTTCTCAAGTTATCGTGAGATACATAATATTTTTTCATAATTTTTTAAAAATTTTCTACTGAAACGGTCCTCTCAAAATGTTACACACATCTTCATGTCGATATTCTACAACAAGTTAGCAACCTTCAATTTCATCAAGTCTATATTTTTGAGTTATCTAGGAAATAATATTCCAGATAGGTATAACTCAGAAACCGTTGGGCCGATTATGGTCAACAGCGAACTTAACTCTCCCATTCAGATGCGCAACTTGAACCCTGAATGCGACATTTGAGTTTGCTAATAGGCATAATCGGCCAAACGGTTTTGGAGTTATACCGATCTGAAATTTGGTTATTTCCTCAATATCTCGAAAAATACGAATCCGATCTAATTCAAGCATAGTAATTAGTTGTAGAATACCAACGCCAAAATTCTTGCAAAATTTCGTGAGGATCGTATTACTAGAAAATTTTAAAATAATCATTGAAAATCATTGAAAAAAATTCTATATATCAGAAACTATTCGGCCGATATCGCTGAAATTTCGAGAGCCTTCAAAACCTAAATCAACTTCCAAGTTTGAACACTATATTGTTCGAGATTCGAGCAGCCTTGGGTGAGTTCAATAAATGGATGGGTGACCGTTGCCTCGATAACTTTCGAACGAAAAGAGATGGGGACATTTAGGCAATTTTTCAGAGTAGGTTGCGCATCCAAATGGGAGAGTTACGTTCGTTGTTGGGCATAATCGGTCTTACGGTTTCGGAGTTATACCCATCTGGAATATTATTTTCTCAAAAAATACAGACCCGGTCGAATTGAAACTTGTTAACTAGTTGAAGAATATCGACATAAATATATGTGTAAAATTCTGTGAGGACCGTACGACTAGAAAATTTCAAAGAAATTACGAAAAAATATTATTTATGTCACAATAACCTGAGAACGGAAGGAGATAGCGACTTGCAATTTTCAGGTTAGGTTGTGCATTCGAATGCGACATTTAAGTTCGTTAATTGGCATAATCGGCCAAATGGTTTTCGAGTACTCATCTGAAATTTTGTTGTTTTCCTCTATATCTCAAAATATACAAATCTGATCCTATTAAAACTCGGTGATTACTTGTAGAATGCCGACCCAATAATTTTCTTGGAATTTAGATAAAATATCGCATCCTGCAGTTACTTGAGGCGTAATTTTTTTCGTATTTCAATTGCAATAGGAAACATATGTCAGAATTAAAAAATCTGTGATTATAGACAATTCTCTCGCTACTGAAGGTGAGTAGTCAATAGAACAAAAGCACAAAACCACCTAACTTCACGTCAGTCCTTGAACCAATTTTCCATTTTTTGTTTCAAATTCTATTGAATACCTACTTCTGGTTTTGGCAAAACCCCGATCCCTATTATATCTGGATAAAAGTATCGCTTAACTTTCAATCGAACCTATAACTCCATTCACTTTAATAAAGTCTCCCGGTTGGCCATGATTTAGGTCTGTCACGTTTTTGTAACTAAAACAAAGGCAGGTTGGCACTTCTGAAATATCGTCAATGTCAAAACAATTCTCTGAGACGTTGCCAATTTCTACTCTCAACAATCAATAAGATATTTTCACATATCATTATCTTCGAATAATAAAGAACTCTTCGCTTTCAAATTGAACATGCCGAAAGGAGTTTTGAAGAAGCAGAGAAAGAACTGAAATCTGCAATAGGAAAACTTTATTCTGTCTTAGGACATGTTGAACTCTCGAATGAAATTACTTAGTTTCCTATCCTATCACTAAATTTTAAGATGGTTTAACAGTGACTACTACATTTTGAAACTGGTTTATTCCAAGTTGTGCAACAAGGTATTTAAATGTCTTCTGTAGGCTTATTTCTTGATAATTTCGAAAAGTGGGGAATTCCATAGGTACGTCTGTTCGTTTAGACGTTCTGCCGGGATATTCAGGTACTTTTATTCTTTTTTCATATGAACTATAACAAAGTAACGGACTACTGTATCCATTATTTTTCATTAAAATTTCAACACTTGATTCTTGATTTCCGTACAAGAAAATAGCATAACTGAATCTTCCAACTAGTTTATATACGTGAAATATTTTCCATAGTAACAACAGATGAAAAATTTACTTGAATAGTCGCCGGGTCTTTGAAATTGTTGAATTTACATAATATCTTCTCAAATTCATTATTTTTCCCAAGAAAATTTACCTTGTGGAAAATGAGTAATTACTACGACTTCTATGTAGAGAGGACAACGTTGCGTAGTTATCTGACAGAAAAATTAGCATAACCTAACATTAGTTCCAAAATGGTCGTTACGGCGGGATGTCTACTTACCCCGCGTCCCAGTTTGGAACTCCAAAATTAAGATAATTTGAAAAATATATAAACAAGAACGACTAAGATTATTAAATGTTATAAGTGTTATTGTAATTAGTGAAGAGTTTGGAAAGATTGTCTGGATTCATGGTGATTGTTGGATAGTGAACGTACACGAGGCTGTAATATTCCTGGTGATCGGTTTATCCGAGACTCCCGTTGGCCCCAGGGACACCAGGATATACGACGAAGAAAATTACCGAGATTGGGTACATAGCCTTACTGTGCTGAGCCCATGTTCAAACCTCCCCAAATAGGGGGTTACTATTTTGGGGCTCTGTTTGTTCGAGAATTTACTTACATACATACATAACCTAACATTTTCAAAATATACACGGTGAAATGTGTCAAAGTTTCATGGCCAACCAGGAGAGTTTATAAATGTGAATGGAGTATAAATATATGGGTTTCAATTATTTAAAATAAGTCCATAAGTACCATATTCAAATCGTCTTTATACGCGATAGGTATTAAATATCAATTTGAAATCATATTTTAAACAAATTGCTCTTCCTTTATGAAAATGACATGGCAACAAAAAGTACTATTTTGATATATCTGTAAGACGCATCGTTTCTGGGTGAAAAATCAGAAATAATTATTACTAATTTAATGAAACTGTAACAAAAAAAAAATCTGATTTACGAAAACCGTAAAAAAAAAATTAAATTGCTCGGAATGTAGGCCACCCCTATCGATACCTCGTCCAATTAATGACGATCCGCGATAGTTATATCAGATATCTATTTAAAATCATCTTTCGAACAAATTGCTGTTCCCTCATCAAAATAATAAAAATTACATGACCAGATATGAAATTTATAATTCTATGAATTCAAACTGCATTATGAGATTCAGGATATCCTCGAAAATTTTGCCGCTTGACTGTAAAACAGTGGATCAGTACACTGTGATCCACTGTAATTGTTAATGTACTTGGATATTTGCCAATATTTTCAACAATATAGATCCGATTGAGTTTACATGTAGAACTCGGCTGCGAAAGTAGGTTTTGAAGGATCTCGCAAAATTTCAGTGATATCTGATTGATAGATTTTGAGATACATATTTTTTAATTAATTTTTTTTTAATTTTCTATTCACGAAATTCACACAAGTCTTTGTGCGGGCGTTGTTCAACTAACTACCTAGTTTCGATTCGATCAGATCACTATTTTTCGAGTTATTGAAAAACAGAAGAATTTCAAATGGTTATAACTCCGGAACCACTAGAACCATTAACCGGCGCATTTGGACTTCAAACGTACCCTTCGAATTTCAACCTTCTAAACTTGTTTCACTTGCATACGGTTCGATTCGGTTCGGTTCGTTTTCGGTTTCCATTCGTTCGCTGGCGGCAAGTGTGAAACGGTGATTCGGTTTAGATCGGTACCGAATAGAAACCGTACAGCACCGAACACTCCCTCGACACGAATAGGTTTCTATCAGGTTTGGATTCGTGTCTAGGGAATACAGATCAACCGGAGCGTTCACACAAACGCGGTTTAGGTTCGGTTTTAACCATAAAGTAATGAATATTTACATATGTTTTCTGTCTCGTTCTGTGGTTTTAACCTCGAATCGAGGAGATATCTCAATATTTCCAATTTGTTCTAATATAGATACATAAACATAAATACATATTTTCGGGATGTTGTTGCTATCTCAGTATTCATGAGAAAATGATGGTTTACCAAATGTGGATCGACTAATTTCTGCTGTAAATCTAAACCAGTGAGTGCTGTGGGACAAAACTTATATAACAGAAATATAAAGATAAATTGAATACGCAGGAAGCATGTGAAGATATTTGTGTTCAAATTTCAATAACTTTGATGAATCTGACGTCGCGAAAAAATTGGAATTGTGATTGAGTTTGTGTTTCGGAAGAAATGACATAAAAAAACCTGATAGGAACCGTATATGTGTGAAAGGGCATCATTCGTTTTCTGAAAACCGAAAACGAACCGAACCGAACGGAACCGTATACATGTGTAACAAGCCTAACTCATTTCGTTCAAAAGCCTGCGGACGGACAAAATTGAGTTTGACCTCGGACAGTGAAGTCAACTTTTCATGAACGTTTGAAGTTGAGACCATTTTCGGCCAAAAATTCGAAAATAACAGACATGTAGACAAATTGATCGGCACTATGTTCAGGGGAACAATCTCGCCAAAAAAAAGTAGTGCGTTGTTATTTTTTAAAGGATCCAATTACACTATCAATAGGTGAGTTTTAAAAAGTTGCTCCCCTTCTTTCAAATTTCTCCGCATCCCCGCATGGAAATAGTATATCTTTCAGTAAAATTTGCATCATTTTCACAATACGTAACGAAATAAACAGGAAAGATTTCTAGAAATCGTCTGGAATTCTTGTTATGATCATAAGAAAGAAAAACGATGACTTCGAAAAATGTATTATGAATTATGATACCATGACTGGAAAGATGAAATTTGAGTATATTCTATTTTCTATTGAATCAATTTCTTTTTTTCTTTATTTTTAGCTTTAGCAACACCCTTCCCTTTCTCCTTCTTTCTATCTGCAGTCTTTCCTTTATCTTTTTTCTTCTTTTCTTTGCGTTTTTTGCCATCCTTTCCTTTTTCTGCATCTTTTTCGTCTTTTTATTTTCCTTTTGGTTTGTCATTGAGTTGAGGCGAGATATCTTGAGCGTTATATTGGGTGTCAATATGGATGACGTCCTTGCTCTTCATAAATCTTTCTGGTCGAATTATTCCAGCAGGTGGAGTGAATTCGATGTCCAATTCACTATCTGAAGAACATGACTCAGGTTCGTAAACTATTCCTTGGTCATTGCAGACACATGATTTGTATTCGTTGGTTTCTTTGGCTTTCATTATTCGAAACTGCAATGGTTTTACTTCCATGTAGGGATTTTCGTTTGGAACTAGAGATCGGGGATCTTTCAAAGGATTCATGGTGATGTAGTAAACTCCCTCTTTCTTCCTGATTTGGAGAGTTGGCTTAGGATGAATCAGCTCTGTTTCAGATTCATCACCACCTCCGAATTTTTTCCTCCTTCTAACTTTTCCATCTCCCAATGGCGGTAAATTTTGTGTTCTACGATGGGCCTGGACTGCTTCTAAAATTGTTTTGCCGATAGCTCCTGGTTTCCATCCTTTCCTTGGCTGAAAAACATCAACTAGATTTTACCCATTTTTTCAACAGAAGGAACAGATTGAACCTTTTATGATCAGGGTTTAGAAATTAGTTCAAGTTTTGAAAAAAAAATTGTATCAATGTTTTTCTCTATAATAGTGAACAATATGATATTGGAATGGAAGAGATGGCTCAATGGAAAACAATACTCACTTTCAGTTGCAGGCAAGGAGTATGAATATTCCACAGCCAACCCATTTTGGATGGAACATTGAATGGCGAAATCACACATTGCTTGTGACCCATGTGCATACCAGGGTAATCATCTCCGAAATGATAAGCAAACTGCCTTCTGGCTTTTTTGAGGGCACGTTTCTCAGATTCCAGATTTTTACCTTCTACTTTCTGAAATGCCGATGTTGGTGCAGCGCTTATCGCCAGTGGACACTTCACGTCTCCTGGACATATTCTGGGACAAAGTGCACGCTTTCTTCCTTCGGTTAATGTGGCGCAATCTATGCATTTTAGTTTTCCTCCCATATATCTGCAGGTGGTGAGAGTGCAAGGAGCCATATCATATCGCGAACTGCGATCCCCCTCGGTATATTCAATATCACCTTTGATTACTTGCGGACCTTTGATTTGGATAGGATCTTTGACCTTGCTCATATTGACAGTAACATCACCCCCACCAACGTTCGTCTGCTTATCCTTCTCCTCTTCTTTAATATCCTCGCCAGCTTCTTCGTTAAAGGGGCAAGTTTTGTCACCACAGATGGATCGATAGGGTGAGCTACAGGTACCTTTCTTTTTAGATGATGGCAAAGATTTGTATGGACATTTCGGATTTCCACAAAAATCCTCTTCTTTCAAGTTGAATGGACACTCCGGATTGCTGCAAGTTTCCTTATGAGCAGGGCAGTTCGGATTGTCACATCTGCATTCTGAAGACTGGTTACAAATATCTGCCCACACTGGAGCAGAGCTATCCTTATCTTTGGTTCTATTTGGGTTATCACCAGCGTCCTTCTGGATGAACGGACAATCAGGGTTCTGACAAACTTCCACTGATTCGATGTTCTTCTTGAGGGGACAATTTGGGTTGTGACAACTCTCTTCTGACATTCCGCTTCCAGGCATTGTTGACATATTGCTGTTCCTATACGGGCATTCCGGATTTGAGCATGTTTGAGAAACATTAGACTTTTTATAGGGGCAGTCGGGGTTCGAACAAGGCCCAGATGATTCTTTTCTTCTGAGTGGACAGTCTGGACTTGAACAGGTAGCAGATACACTAGCCTGCGTGAATGGACAGTCAGGATTCGAGCAAGGCTCTGTGATTTGCACATGTGCAAAAGGACAGTCAGGATTTGAACACGAAGACTGGATAGCTTTAAGTGGACAGTTTGGATTTGAACAACATAAAGGGTATTCTTTCATATTCGGTAGTGATGAATTGTAGAATTGCATCATGTTCACGATTTTTGGCTGATTGTAGAAAGGACATATTTGACCTGATTCTTTCCTTGAGACCCTACATTCTGGGGCAGTTTTATGGTATACGGGTTGCGCATGATCGTTTAGACTATCTTCATTTCTTTCACGTCCTTTAGGTGCTAATATTTTTCCAATTCTCTTCAGATCATCTGGAAGATAAGGACATTTTGGATTTTTACAAATGCCAAGAGGTAGGGGATCTGGGCAGTCCCAATGTATGGGTTTGAGTGCGGGCTCGGAGATGTAGGTACACCTTGGATGCCCACAATTAGCTGTCGTTGAAGGTTCCATATAATGCTCAATTATACTCCCCTTTTTGTTTTCGATATGAAGAGCATTTCGGTATTCTTCTAAAATTTTGTCAAATTGTTTCATGACCTCCTGACATTCGGCGATTGGTGATTTTGATGGTATTCCTCCTCTCAACCTGGATGAATTGGTATCTATCACTTCCATGGTTCCACCTCCTCTCAATCTCAGAACGGGACGAGCACAAGAGGTTTTTCCTTCTCCTTGCACAAATGGAGTGTTAGTTTTAGAGAATATTCCGTATGGTCCATAAGTGTCGAATGTTCCATAAGTTTGCGACAAACCATACTGAACCGGAGGCTTGACAGGACCATATATGGTGCCTTGGCAACGTTCTGTAGCAAGTGGGCCAAGTCCTAACTTCTTGAACATTTTGGCTGCTGGGCAATACCTATTACGGCAGGTGGAACTTGAAGGTATGTCGTCTTCAGGGAACTTCACTTGGAGCGCAATGTTTTTCCTGATGCTTTCTGGACAGTAGAAATCTGTGCAAGAAATATAGTCTTTCTTCTCTTGTTCATGAATATTCTCTACCAACTGACTTATACCGACGGATCTCAATTTGAATGCCATCTTACAGCGGGGGTTGTAGCAACCTTTACCCCTCTCGAGCTGAAATGGCTCGACCTTGTCATTGCCCCCTCTTAATCTCAACAACGAATCGCTCTTCTCTTCCAGTGAGTTATCTGTTTTCTTCAGTATTTTATCATAGTTGACTCTTTTCCCGAATATCATCAGATCGGGGTGACTTTTTTCGTACATCTTGATAGCAGCATATACGTGCTTGCAGTAAGTTGGAGTTTTAGGGCATTGGCAAGCTTTTGATTCCATCCGTGAGTCATCTTTCTTGTTTTCGTCTAAGTAGTATATGAGTCGTTCGTTTCCTTCCTCATCTGTTGAAGTAAAATAGTATTAATATTTTCTCCATCCGAGTTTGTAGCCATATTTCTCTCATTCTTAATTCTTTCAATTGATATTTTATATATTTTTTTTTATATTTTAGTTTCATTAAAATATATACCCTGAAGATCCATATATGGAGGAGTCGGTATGAGATGGAACGATGTTTAGTTCTTCCAGATGTTACGTAAGATCTTGATCCTGATATAGAAAACAGGTGTTTTTGGCGCACTTGCTCTCCTGAACAGATTGCCTATCAATTTGTCCAAATGTCCAAATGTCTGTAAATTTAAAATTTTTGGCCGAGAATGGTCACAAACGATTAGTTTCGACTCACCGATGAAGAATCCGAGGTCAAACTTGATTATGTCCGGCCGTCCGAACGATTACGCTCGAACGCAATGAGTTAGAGAGTTGAAATTTGCAGAGTATGTTTGGAGTCCCAATGCGCCAGAGTTATCGTCATCTGAAATTTTGTTTTCCAAATAACTCGAAAAATACTGAACTGACCTAATCAAAGCTCGTTAGTTTAAAAAAAAAAAATTAAATTTTGTGAATCAGAAACTATCTGTCAGATATATTCGAAATTTTGCACGAGCCTTCAAAACCTTATTTTACAGGAAAGTTATAGATTCAAAATCGAATGAATCTATCCTTTGGAGATATCGACAAAATATCGAAATACATTCATGACTCACTACACTGCACTGGTCCCCAGTAAGCGGAGAGCAATTTGGATAAAAGAAAATTTTAAATCGATATTGAATACCTATCGCGGGTCGTGACGAGTTAAATATGATACTTATGGACGTATTTCAAAGAATTGGGATCCATATATTAGGTTTGATTGAACGGTAAACGATATTTTTATTCAGATATAATATAGTGTACCCAATATTCGAGGATTTGCTTAAATCGGAAATATTCTATAAAACAACAAACAATGAAAAAGCGTTGGCAACTTATAATCATTAAGAATTTTCCAGATTATCGCAATTTTGTACCAATTCAATACGAATGCATTCACATATATGGATATTCAAAAACATTCCTTGGTCAAAGAGAATCAAATATGGATATTGGAATAGAAACAGATATTTTCAGATTACAATCGATGATCTGGAAGTATTTCTGTTATTCTTATGACTTATTTAAAATTGGTTACACAATCTCACACTGCTTTGTAAAAGTAGAAATAATTCATTTATACCTACTCTTTTATAAATGTGTTCTGACCTTATGTATGAAATAGGTGAGAAATAATCTATTACTGCTAGAGATATCGAGTGGTTATTTGATGATTTTCGATAAAGGTGTAAGATTCTTCGTCTAGTGAGAAATTCCGTAGAGTCCTCTCGAAACAGAAACCATTTTGATTTGTTGGAAACTTCTTAGTTGAGCGATAAATAACCCAAAAAAATTATAGAGGACACTATTTTGCCTGAGAGATAACGAAAATCTTGGGAAACATTTGTCTGTCATTGTTGACATTAAGTAATCATTAAAGGGTACTGTGGGAGGTATATTCCTTATTAAATGATTTCTTTCTGGGTTTTCTCGCCCAAATTCTGAAAAATATCTATAAAATAAAAAAAAAATTATTTTGTGATTTGCTTCTGCTTAAAAAACACAAGAGATTTGTCAGAAGCAATCAATCGAACAATGTTGCCTAACAAACAAGAACGATAAAACATCAACGATGAAACAAATATATCGTAACGTTTCGGGGTCTGTGTTAGACTCCTTCGTCAGACACGAAACAACATCAACGATGAAACAACTCTATCGTAACGTTTCGGGGTCTGTGTTAGACTCCTTCCTCAGACACTTAACGAAAATCTTCAGAATTATTTTTGTTGATTGCTATTCTGTGACAATTCTCGAATTTCAGAATACCAATAAACAAAAAATTGGTTCAAGCCCTGTGGACAGGAGCTTTCTGGCGCTCTAGTTCAGACAGACAAATTATATCTCCGAAAGTATTGGTTTCTCAGAGTTGGGAATTATATCAATGTATTCTTATGATAGAACTGCATCATAAAGGATATTAAATTCAAATAACAGTTTATTTATCAAGATTAAATGAGCAACCTGAGAATGAGAACTGCACGATGGAAGAAATCAAATTAAAATAGCTGAAATGAATTTGACACTCTCTTATAAAACAGGATGAAATGTACGAGTATGAACTCAGATCATATAATAAAGCTTAGATAGAATAATTATAGCATTCAGTGAAAACATAGAAGTACGATTCATTATTGAAATTTAGAACTTCATCTTAGCAGAAATTGAATTCAAACATCAAAGAAGAATTTAAATTCAACAAGAGTGCCAAAAATTATCAATCCAAAACCAATAGACGAATTCTACCCAACAACGAACTCATCCGAGATATTCATTGCTCAATTCTATGATGAACGATAATATATATCTTTCCTCAAATATACTCCAATACACCAATATTCCAGTTTTGTTTTTAGTGGAGATATTCTGAACTCAATAGTATTAACTTACCATTACCATTCACATCATCATATGGATTGACCATCGGCATGAAAATATCAACCAACAAAAAGTATGATATTATATTATCATTCTCATATTTATACGATTGCTCGAATGAAACAACGTCATGTCTCAGGAGAATAAGTTGACATTATAACAATTCATAGAATACCCACATAATAATCTATCATTCTGTGAAAACGTAGAAATACGATTTACATTGAAATTTTTAAAAATCATATCTCCGAAAGTATTAGCTTGTTAGAGTTAAAAATGATATGAATGGATTCTTATGATAAAACTGCTTATTAAAAAAAATTTAATTTGGAATTTGTTTTGTAAAAAAAAAAATTTTTTTTTGTTACTCCGAAACCATCTGTCCGATTTTGCCCAATAACGAACTTAGCCGAGATATTTATCCCCCAAATCTACACTGAAAATTTCAACTCTCTAGCTCATTCCGTTCGGGAGTTATCGTGCCTACGGCCGGCCGGCCGGACAGAATGAATTTCGACCACGGATTCTTGATCAGTGAGTCGAACCAAATCGTTTAAGACCATTTTCATCGAAAAATTAAAAAATTACAGACATTTGGGCAAATTGATAAGCACTCAGTTCCGAGGAACTAGAGCGCCAAAAATAATTCTGAAGATTTTCGTTAAAAGTGTCTGGCGAAGGAGTCTGATATAGACTCCGAAACGTTACGATATAGTTGTTTCGTTGTTTATGTTGTTTCGTTCTTGTTTGTTAGACGACATTGTTCGATTGATTGCTTCTGACAAATCTCTCGTGTTTTTTACGCAGAAGCAAATCAAAAAATAAAAAAATTTTTATTTTATGGATATTTTTCAAAGTTAACACGATAACTCTCGAATGAAATGAGGTAGACTGTTGAAATTTTCAGAGTAGGTTTGGGACATAAATATCTCCGCGGAGTTAGATATTGGGCAAAATCGATGGTTTCAGAGTAACAAAAAAAATTAGTACATCGTACTTATACGTTTTCACAGAATGCGAATTCTATCTGTCTGTGTTACTTCGGTTTGCGGTTGATCCAGTTTGAAAGATAAATGTCATTAATGTCGAACGAAACTGGAAGTGTATTTCTGGAGAGTTTTGTTGATGTAAGCATGTGAACAATTTGAAATTTGGATTCGCTAAGTTCATAGGCAGAGTTTTTTGGTTAGTGAGTCGAAAATGAATGATGCAAGGAAGTCGAGCATAATTTACGAGTCATTCTCTAATTATCGAAGATTTAGAACGGGATTTTCAACTAATGTACAGCTGGTTATTCCTTAATAACACTATTTTAGATGTCCTATATGAGTATTCTGGTTTGAGTCCACACATGGCTGATTACATTAGATTTGTTTCACAAATAAAACTGGTTATTTCATTTACTTAATTTTTCAGAATTACTCCTGATAGTTTTGAAACAGTTGTAGCCAAAATTGGACCGTCATATAAAGATAAGATGCAAACCGTCGTATTCACAAAGCATCCATGAGCCTCACTTTCTATTGCAAACACTAGCTAACTGTTTACGTCTGTTGGCATTTTGCATTGCTTTCATTTGTGGTTGTTTGCTGCCTGAAACAACCCAGTTGCGATCTGTTTACGTCGAACAAGCAAACATTCTCGGATATATGTTTGCTGTCATTTGTACGTTGTGACTTGTGAGGGAATTGGGTTTTGTTACGAATTTATTAAGTTTCCTTAATTTATTTATTTCTATCCGCTATTTTCATACTATCGAGTGAATTGTCACCTCTTTGCATCTCATCTTTATATGACGGCCCAATGTTGGCTACAAGTGTTTCAAAACTATCAGAAGTCATTCTGAAAAAATTGGAACCAATTTTTTTTTTCCTGATTTTTTTGAAATTTTCTAGGGGTGCGATTCTTAAAATTTTTTTTTTCGTAATTTTTTTCAAATTTTCTAGACGTACGGTTTTTACAAAATTTTAAACACGTTGATGATTTTCTACTACTAGTTACCAAGCTTCAATTCGATCGAATATTTATTTTTTGAGTTATCAAGGTAATAATATTCCAGGTGGGTATAACTCGGAAACCGTTCAACCGATTATACCCAAAAACGAACTCAACTCTCCCTTTCGGATACGCAACCTACCCTGAAAATTGCAAGTGCCTATCTCCTTTCGTTCAAAAGTTATCGAGGCAACGGTCACCCATCTACTGAACTCACACAAGAATGCTCGAATCTCCAACAATATTCAACCGATCGTATTAAAACTTGAAACTTGGCAGTAGAGTTAGGTTATGAAGGCTCTTGCAAAATTTCAGCAATTTCAGACGAATAGTTACTGATATATCGATTTTTCACAGATACTATCCTCACGAAATTTTGCAAGAATTTTCGCTTTGGCATTCTACAACTAATTACCATGTTTGAATTCAATCGGTTTAGTATTTTTCGAGTTAATGAGGAACAAAAAATAACCAAAGTTTAGATGGCTATAACTCTAAAACCGTTTGGCCGATTATGCTCATAAACAAACTGAAATGTCGCGTTCTGGTGCACAACCTAACCTGAAAACTTCAAGCCGCTATCTCTTTCCGTTCTCAAGTTATCGTGACAACAAAAATATTTTTCAATAATTTTTTTAAAATTTCCTAGCCATACGATTCGCACAAAATTTCACAAACGTGCTTAGGTTCATATTCTACAACTACTCACCAAGTTTCAATTCGATTGGATTTATATTGGTTGAAAACAAAATTATTACTCGGAAACCACTGGACCGATTATGCCCATTAACGTACTTGTCCGTCGTATTGGGATGCGCCACCCACCCTGAAAATTTCAAGTCGCCAGCTCTTTTCGTTCTCAAGTTATCGTGGCAACGGCCGGCCGGACGGCCGGACGGACAGAATCAAATTTGACCTCGAATTCTTCATTGGGGAGTCGAACTAAATCGTTTGAGACCATTTTCGTCAAAAAATTCGAAAGTAACAGACATTTGGGCAAAACTATAACGCGATGTTCCCCAGAACATACGAGCAAAAATTAAGTGAATGAAATAGCCAGTTTTATTTATGAAACAAATCTAATGTTATCAGTCCAGAGATAACTCAAACCAGAATGCTTATGTAGGAAATCTTAAATAGTGTTACTAAATGAATAACTACCAGTACATTAGTTTGAAATCCCGTTCTAAATAATTGGATAACCATTTTTCCATGAATGGAGGCCTCAAGTGGGACAATCTTTCTACGCTCCACATCAGAAGTGAACATATTTTTTTCCTTAGAGGTTCATAATTATTGTCCAAAATATTACTTAATAATTTAAGTTCATCTCCAATAATTAGAGAATAACTCGCAAATTATGCTCGACTTCCTTGCACCATTAATTTTCGACTCAGTAACAAAAAAACTCTGCCTATGAACTTAGCGAATAGAAATTACAAAGTGTTTACATGCGTAAATCAACCAAACTGTTCAGAAATACACTTTCAATTCCGTTTGACATTAATGACGTTTATCTTTCGAGTTTAAATAGCATATTTTCACGGTTAAAACTATCAGAAGCTTTTGTTAGCTCATGAAATTCACCAAGGGGAATATTGCCTCTCAACATTGTCACAACAGTTCTTAAAAAGCACTGTTGTGAAATAAGGAGCTTTTGCGTGATCCAATGTCTATTCTTGCCTCATACAAAATCGATCGAGCTCAAATTCGGTACTCGATTTTAAAATGGTGATTGGTGACCTAAGTTAACAAATTAGTCGGTAAATTGAATTGAATTGAATTGAGGTTTTGAAGGCTCTCGCAAGATTTCAACGATATCGGACGGATTCAGAATTTTTTTAAATTTTCTAATGATTATATCCTCACGAAATGTGGTGAAAATTTTCGAGATGGTATTCTACAAAAATTGCCAAGTTTAGATTGGATCGTAGCTTTATTTTTTGAGTTATTGAGGAAATAAAAACAAAATGTCAGATGGGTATAACTGCAAAACCATATGTCTATTAAAAAACTCAACTGTCACATTCAGATGCGCAATCCACCTTGAAAATTACAAGTCTCTCTATCTTTCCGTTCGAAAGTTATCGGGTTAACGGTGATCAATCGTTTTTTATATTTTTGCAATACCTGCTACCATAAAAATATAGATCCTACAATTTAGATTCAAATCGAATCCAAAACTTTTGCTGAAGAATTAGGCTTTGAGGGCTCTCGCAAAATTTCAGTGCTATCGGACTGATAGTTTCTGAGATACAGAATATTTCTTAATAATTTTTTGTAGAACTTTCTAGTGATGCGATCCCCACGAAATTTCACATGAGTTTTCATGTTGGTATTCTACAACTAGTTGCGAAGTTTCAATTCGATCGGATCTGTATTGTTACAGTAATAGGGTAAACAAAATTTAAACAGTTTGGCCGATTATGCCCATTAAAATTTGGGCAAAATTATAGCACGCTGTTCCCTAGAAAATTTTCGAAATAACGAAGGTAGGCAATCAATTTTTTGACAAGGGTATTACCATAGACAGCTTCAATTCATCAGGAAAAATTCCATGCTGTAAGAAACGGCAGAGTTTAATGAAACTCAAAGGTTCCGCAGTATGGAGGCGCGCATCAAAATCGTGGGATCATCACCAGGCATAATATGTAGTATTGAGCTGATGAAAATCAACACTTGATTCAAGAAGAAGGTTTTCGACAGGGTCGATTCGGCTAATCACATTATGGTATCACTCCCTTACAGCACAAGCATCCATCAATATACTAAAGCGACATGATGAAAATGAAATTGATAATATACGAATATCCAATTTGAGAGAATTATAATTGAGAATTCGTTGGAAACACGAGTTGTTGAGTGAATACAATTATCAGAAAAACAAGTATTATTTCTCAACACTAATCACTTTTTGGCGCTCATGTTCCTCGGAACAGAGTGCTTATCAATTTGCCCAAATGTCTGTAATTTTCGAATTTTTGGCTGAAAATGGTCTTAAACGATTTGGTTCGACTCACCGATCAAGAATCCGTGGTCGAAATCAATACTGTCCGGCCGTAGGCACGATAACTCTCGAACAAAAAGAGTTAGAGGACTGAAATTTGCAGAGTAGGTTTGTAGCATAAATATCTCGGATGGATTCATTAACCGGTAAAATTCACCAAGCGGTTTCGTAGTTATGGCCCTTTTTAGTAAAAATATTTTTGATGAATATTTCCGAAACCGATCACTCGATCTATCTGAAATTTAGCGTCAAATTGTAAAATAATGACTTCTATATGCATGCGAAGTTTTGTTTTGATCGGGTTGCAATAAGGTATAAAACATTTTTTTTTTAATTTTTAAATTTCGTCTCTACAATAATTCTCGAACAGAATGAGCTAGGCAGTTGAAATTTTCAGAGTAGGTTTGAGAGATAATAATCTCGGTTGAGTTCTTTACTGGGCAAAATTGGCCTGATGGTTTCGGAGAAACGAAAAAACAATTTTTTTTTACAACAAAAATTTCAAACTCCTTTTAGGATGCAATTTCACCATAAAAATCCATTGATATCATTTTCAACTCTAACAAGCTAATACTTTCGGAGATATGATTTTTCGAAATTTCAATAATGAATCGTATTTCTGTACTTCTTATGTTTTCATAGAATGCTGTACTTAATTATTGTATCTATGAATTATTATATGATCAGTGTTCTTACATGTCATCTTATTTTCCCATGAGAGATAAATGTCAAAATTATTTCTGGTACCTACACCTCTTGTTCTAGTTTTTTATAAGATAATTTTTAAAGCATTTTTTTAAACGCTTTTTTTTAAATTTAATTTCCTTCATGATGCATTTCTATCATAGGAATCCATTGATATAATTCCCAACTCTGAGGACCAATACTTTCGGAGATATAATTTTTCTGTTTGAACAAGAGCGCCAAAAAGATCCTCTCCACAGGACTTGAACCAATTTGAACCACTTTATCATCCTTACATAGTATAAAACAAAGTCACTTCCCGAAGTTTGTCTGTCCCTATGTATGCTTAGATCTTTAAAACTATACCTGAGGGATTTTGATGCGTTTTTTTTTAATAGATAGAGTGATTCAATAGGAAGGTTTATATGTATAATACATGCATAATATATTAGAGAAACACTGATAATTTTAGAGGTTTCTAATGTGATGTCGTAAATAAACAATTTTTTTTGCGCTTACATTGCAAACGCTGGCTGTATCCTACGAGAATAGATCAAAATAATGTAGTACAGAATGGTACACCTCAAAAAGGTCTACAAAAAAGTCCGCGATGGTATATGTCTATCTCTTAAGGATAACCCACAATAACCATTTTTTATCCTTTACATTCTAAGATAAATAATGGCTTGATTACGTAGCTAAACTGCTCCACAAGAGTTAGGGATATCATATTAAGTTGTTCTGAGGGGCGTACAATTTTAAAAACAATATCAAAAACATGATCAACTGCCAATAAAAACTTAATTCGATTTGAATGCATATTTTCATCATCTGGTCGTCTTTTTTCTTGAGTTTGGCAGTTTTTCACATTATTCGTAAGATTTAGCATTTCAATATGCAGTTAATGTATTGTCATTCTCTTAGCGATATCGAACTTGTTGAAATTTCACGAGCTTCTTAAGATGCCAAGACGTAAATTAACAAACGCCGAGGGCTATCGGTATGCTACAGGCTGGCCTCACTCAAGTCGCTGTGGCAGAAACATTTCAAGTATCGCAAAGTGTAATATCGCGACTCTGGAATAGGTTCAATGAGACAGGTTCGGTACTGGAAAGACATAGGGTTGGTGGACCAAGAAAAACAACACTCGCACAAGACCGTTTTGTCACCATTTCGGCGAGGAGATATCCTCTTTCTTCATGTAGGATGCTGAGAAATCGACTTTTAAATGCCAATGGTCCTGAAATTTCCATTGAAACAATCCGACGTCGTTTGGGGGAGATTAACCTGGCTTCTAGACGTCCATTGAGGGGTGACACGTGAGCATAAACGACAAAGATTAGAATGGGCCAGGCAGTATGTAAATTAGACCGTCCAATGGCTTAGTGTACTTTACACAGATAATCCAGATACGGTCGATTTTCAGATTCTCGACACATTTGTCCTGGCAATATGACTGCTCTCCATTATAGGGAACATGTCATTGGCAACGTAGTGCCAACTTTTCATGCTTTCCAATTTCTTGACGATAACGCGAGACCACATCGTGCAGCAATAGTAGAAAGTGCGCGAGCATGGTATTCCACATTTACCAATACCTCCGCATTCGCCAGACTTAAAGTGCATAGAACATGCATGGGATATGCTACAAAGACTAGATGATCACCAACCTCCACATGAAACATTGAATGACCTCAAAGAACTACTGCCTCGTTTATGGAATGAAATTCCTCAAGATATGCTCAACACCCTTGTTGACAGTATGCAAAGAAGATGTCAGGTGGTCATTGATGCCCGTGGTGGCCATACCTTGTATTGAAGGCATAAAAAGACAAAAAAAACAATAAAATGTCCGGAAATAAAAGTCGTTAAATTTGACCCTATTCTGTTAATCACCCTGTATATGTTGCAGACCAAAAAACTTACGTGCATTTATAGTTTTGAATACATAGCGGTTATGGTGGTACCCACCGGGGGGCCAGCCAGGGGCCAGGGGCACAGCCAGGATAGGGATAGAAATCGAATACAGAGAGCCAGAGAATCATCTGTAGACCGTGAGGCTTGCCTCAGCCAGGATAGATGTATTGATTCCCCGAATTTCTCTGATACCATCGGATTTACTGATCCCATTTAAACGCCTACAATTTCCGCTAATGTTGAACTACTTGAGTTGGCTTTTCATATCCAACAGAGATCTTAATCTGAGGAAATTTTCTTTATTTAAAGCTTTTGTAAAAATGTCAGCCTCTTGTTATTTTGTTGGGACGTACTTCGGGGCGATTTCAAAATTCTGGTATTTTTCACGAACGAAGTGAAACTGTATGTCCACATGCTTTGTACGACTGTTTAATTCCGGGTTGTGTATAAGATTGATAGCATCTTGGTTATCTATATGCATAGGATTTGCACCAATTACTGATACACCGATATCACTCAGCAACTGACGTATCCATATAGCTTCCTTCGTTGCTTGACAAGCGGCTAAATATTCTGCTTCCGTTGTTGATAAAGTGATGCTGGATTATCTCTTACCTGATCATGTAATTGGAACTCCTGAAGCTTTGAATACATACCCAGTAGTAGACCTTCTGGTTTCTTTGTCTGATGCGTAGTCAGCATCACAAAACCACTCAGATTATGCTCTGGTTATCTCGTGTATTCTATTCCATTATTTGATGTGTTTTTCAGGTGTCTAATTATTCTTTTGACAGCATTCCATTGTACTACAGTGGAATTATTCAAGAATCTGCTAGCAACTCCCACTGAATGTGCAATGTCTGGTCTTGAGACTATGGTCGCAAACATCAGTGAACCCACACATTCTCTATAGGGGCCTTCGAAGTTTATGTCTCTATCTGTTCTCATAAGGTCAAAATGTGGGTCTGCTGGTATCTCTGAAGGATAGAAATTTTCCAATCTGAATTTTTCAATGATTCTATTGATATAGCTCGTTTGGTGAATGAATATGGAATTTTTGGTCTCTACAACTTCCAAACCAACAAAGCTACTTATATAACCCACTTCAATTTCGAAAGACTCGCTCAGTTCTATAAGAACTGTGTACAGTGCATCTTCACAAGATGACATTAACAGGCCATCGTCGACATAGATGATAAGTAATACTTTTTGTTCCTTTACATTCCCTAAATAGAAACATTTGTCTGCTTGGCATTGCTAAAATCCAAATTGTTTTAATACACCATCGAACTTCTGATTACAGCACCTGGGTGCATGTTTTAAACCATACAATGATTCCATAAGTCTGCAAACTTTGTTACCATGCTTAGGGATGCCTACAGGTATTTTCATGTAGATTTCTTCCGAGATATGAAAAGGCTGTTTTTACATGAAACTGCTTTATTCTATATTCCTCTTGTACTTCAACTGACAAAAGTATTCTAATTTAGTCAAATCTAGTTGTGGGAGAGAATATTTCTTGATAATCAAGGCCTTCCTTTTGAGCATACCCTTTTGCTTTTCTTCCTTCAGGAAGTTCTTGTAAAATCCATGTCTCATTTTGTTCCAGAGCAGTTATTTCCTCTTGTATTACCTCTTTTCACTTTTCAGCATTTTTTCAGCTCGATGCTTCTTCATATGTACTTGGAACTTCCAGTTCTACTAGGTTCACTTCAACTTCGAAATCCCTGAATTTTCTTGGTATTTTGATATTTCCTCGTGGTCTTACGTTAATGTCATTAACTGGGTTAGGTTCAATTTTTTCATAGTTATTTTCTTGTTCATGAATGTTATTGTCTGGCTGAATTTCAGACATTGGGTTTCGACAGTTATCATCTGTAAACTCAATCAATACACGCATCTTTTCTTGTTTATGTACAAATCCATTCCTTTGTTCATAAAAAAAAATATTACAGATATCTTAATCTTCCGATTATGGGGATTATAACGACGATAATTGGTGGAATTCTTGTCGTAGCCAACAAATATCATTTTATTACCTTCGGGTTGGAGTTTTGTTTGCTTCTGATTAGGAGTGTGTACATATAGACACATCCGAAAACTTTGACATGCCCTAAAAATGGTTTCTCACCTGACCATTGCTCATATGGTGTAGTTTCGAACTGTTTGGATGGAGTCCGATTCGAAATATATATTGCATTTCTGGCTGCTTCTGCCCACAAATAGTGAGGTGCATTTGAACTAATAAGCATGGATCGTACATTTTCCATAATAGTTCGGTTCTCTCTTTCACATCTTCCGTTTTGCTCGGGTGTGTATGGTGCAGTAGTTTCTAATTCAATGCCTTCTTTCATCATGTACATTTCCAGCCCCTTGTTTGTGTATTCACAATCATTATCCACTTGAAGAGCATTCACGGAGTATCCAAACTTTGTTTTGATTTAGTTGTTATACCTGAGAAAACATTCTAAAGTATCACTTTTGTGCTTTATGAAGTATGTAACTTGGTAACCAGTGTAGCTGTCCTTGAACAACAACATATAACGAGCACCTGATACTGATGACGTTGCAATAGGTCCACATATATCACTGTATACAAGTTTTCCTGGAGCGCTTTTAATTATTCTGGTTGACTTTGTGAAACTTTTTCTGTGCTGTTTACCTAGTATGCACACTTCACATTGAAAATTTTAACATCTTTCACAAGGTTTTTTTCTACCATAGGTTTCTTTCAAAAACTGCTTGTTGATGTGTCCAAGTCTATTATGCCAAATGTGCAATGGGCCACTGACGTTTTCTATTACAATTACTTCAGTTTAATCATAAACTGTTCGAATAAGCATTTTATACAGATTACTTGATTTCTGCTGCAAAGCACTAGCGATAAGGTCTTTTCCTCAATAGATTTTTGCATGAGTACCTTCTTTGATTATTCTCATGTTCTTAGTTGTCAGAACTCCCTCAGAAATAAGATTTTTCCTTAGCTCTGGGATGAATAGTACATCTTTTATGCAAGAGTTGAACCATTGTCCATCGATTAATTTTTGAATCTTTACTGTCCCCCTTCCTTTCACTTCTAGGCTTTTACTGTTAACTAGGTACACTTGAGAAGGGATTTCTAGCTCTTCAAACTCTGAGAAGAATTCACGTCTATAAGATGTGTGCTGAAGCACCCCTATCTAGAATCCAGTGATCATCACAATGTATTATATTGAGCTCTGATGTCTCAATATTGAGTGCTGCTTCATTTCTTTTACTGGATTTACCATTTTTCATGTTACTCAAATGTTTCGAAACTCTGCAATATTTTGACATATGACCACGTTTATGGCAAGAAAAACACTTGAATGGAAATCTTTTCTTCTTAGTTGCATTTTGTGCACTTTTCTGTGTATTTAAGGTCATAGTGGCAAGAGCTTCCTGTTCCTCTTCCAACATCGTCAAACTTTGTTCTTCGTTTTGAAGTCTGGCAGTCAGGTTGTTCACCGTTTACTTCCTTTCATCCATTGACAGCCATGCTTGCCTTACATTCCTATATTTTCGTGGTAATGTGTTCAAAATTTTTGGCACTATGACCGTTTCACTGACAGAATCACTACAGTCTTTAATTTGCTGTGCTAGGTTCTCAATTTTGGCTACATGTTTTGCCACAGAGTCTATAACGACATACGACTGTTCCCAAGTCGCAGTGGTTAAGTTCGGAGCTACTAGAACTCAGGGATCCGCGGTAAAGCTCCAGTGGAGATGGGAGTGGATTCCTAAAAAGGGAACCTAGTAAATGGGCGCCAGGTAAATTTAAGTCTCCCAGATACCCCCGCGTAATGTACTAATTCCTAAATTCACCAAAAGAATATTCACGCTAATAACAAACAGTTTCTTCCAGTAGCATACAACCCAGGTCTTTAGACCCACCAAAATTAAACTACTGTGAAACCCTGAATAAGGGTGGCGGAAATCGTATGTAGATATTATTCTTTGATTCAAATACGCGTCGCTTGAGCTCAGGCGCATCCACGTTTCTCATCTATGATCATACATATATGATTACTACAAATCTTTCCCCCAATTTCCGCTTTACAATAACAATAATTCAGGTAATTGATGACAATAAGTTCACGTCATAAATAGCAGGTATAAGATATGTTTCGAAGATCTATTTCCTATAACTTGCGTGCTATTCCTTATGCCTGAACGTAGTATTGCTTCGATGGTCTCGCAATACTGTTCTCCTTCCCTCTGTGCTCGCAGTCTGCACCCTTGACTGAATGTCCGACAGCGCTGCTTCCTGACCACCTTGTATATACTCGGGATCTGCAACACTGCGTTGGCTGTCTCACAGCGCTACTTATGGACCACCTTGTAAATATTCGAATATCTCAGTTACACTCTTCCTGACACAAAAATCGTGCTATTCCTCTTGACAAAAAATCGTGCTGGCATAAAAAAGCATGCTACCATAAAAACTCGTGCTACCATAAAAACTCGTGCTGGCACCAAAAACTCGTGCTGCCATAAAAATCGTGCTGGCATAAAAACTCGTGCTGGCACCAAAAACTCGTGCTGCCATAAAAACTCGTGCTACCATAAAAACTCGTGCTACCATAAAAACTCGTGCTACCATAAAAACTCGTGCTGGCACCAAAAACTCGTGCTGCCATAAAAAACCTTGATGACAGAAAAGAAACCATCAGTGACTTCTCTCGGATAAGAAACAAATGAATTTTCCCAACACATAATAATTTCGGTTATCAGAATATTAATCGGACCATTTATTCGTTGTTATGCAATAGTTATAGAATTCGTACATACCCTGATGTTCGGGGTTGTCCTGCACACGTTTGCTTCGAAACCAAACCTGGCCGTGCCTCCACCAAATAATTCTTCAAGCACACAGCGATATTCTGGATATAGAAAGATAATTACAACCAGAATTGTTTCCACTAGAAATTACGAGAATAGAACATCTAACACATACCTGTCAAAGTCGCCAATATCGTTCACGTGGTCAACTCTTGGATTTGCAAAAAGGTCTTTATATCCTCTTTCGAGACGGGCGCAAGTTACCTGTTATCTTCCCAAATCAAACCAATGTAACCCTCACTCCTAATTCGATTTTCGAAACTATATCCAACTAAGAAGAAATCAACAATTCTTACTAAGTTCCGAAAATACGCCTAACCTATTGCTCCTCCGTAGAATCTCCACAAAATGGACGACCTCACCTGACCGACGCACTCACAAAATTTCAGACTGTCACAATGAAACAATATTGCCAACTCATTCGGCTCTTCGAATGCGATAATTCTTTGTGCGTCGATTGGTACCACTGAGAGTACTGAGACCCAACCTCAAATTTAGTGTCAACATAAACGACAACCTTATCGTAAACAAAACATAAACAAACCCTTGCCTGAGTTAAAAAGAAACGTTACAAGTCAATGGCAGAACCAACAGTTGCGGAACAGTTGTCACATTTCTTTGAATTTTCTGCCGAACGGTACGCTCACTTTGGAACATGTTAAGCAGTGGTTGTCATTTTAAGGAGCGAAGATTTTTTTCTTTCTGTATCGATAACATGTTGTAAGTTTGACAGTTGTCACATTTATTTTAAAAATATGGAGCGAAAAAAATGGATACTGGGACATATGTTTTAGACGGAAAGAATTACGTGCATTTCGGGACATTCTAAAATGATCTTTGAATTAATCACCCATATATTGAGGAATTGTATCTTCATAAAAATTCTGATTCCTGGGAACAATTTCTCTGTTTTCATCTTCCAATAAAGGCAGAGGTTGAGCCAATAATCTAACAAGTTCACTTGTTATGTTGGCCGTAATATTATCATCTTCGAAGAGTAATTGAATGATATTTGGATTCATGATTGAATATTTATTTTTGTGACAGGCAATCAAAGAAAATTCGAATCACCTATAACCTGCACTTCAAACATCTGTGATTTGCTGACAAAAGGAGCTGTCCGTTCGGCAGATTACGATACCGCTACCTATCGGTAGCGTAGCGGTTCATGCTACCGATCTTTCTGCCGAACGCGACCATTGAGATACATCTTGTATTGATGAAACTTTTCATGGGACATAAGTTTGTTAAATTCTGACATTTGACAGTATATTGTGTCAAGTTTCTCCATCATTACCTTCGAGGTTACGCAATTTTCTATAAGAGTTATCTGCTCGAAGTTCATGGCTGATGTAATAATAAACATAGCTTGTGCGTCGTTCTTCAGCCAACTATCTAATTCTGCAGCCTGGGTTGCGACTGGTTTCGTCATTGTTCCTTCTACAAGATGCCTTTTGCCCTCAATGCACATTTCAGTTGGAACATCCATTGATGATAGTTTTGACCGGTGAATTTCGTGATCTATTTTGTCACCCATTGTTCCACGAATATTAACAGAGTTCACTTATGTTGTCTGGGCCCATTACCAATTGAGAACAATGCAATTAATGATTTGCGTGTGGTGCCTTGCTAACTTCATGTTAAAAAAAAACATACGTTCTTCCATATGTATTTTCATATAACAGAAATGTTTTCTGCTGTTCCTTGGCAAATTTCGCATTCATAAATCATTCTCAAATTTTTTTGGGCAATTATTTCGTTGAACGTTTGACGGTTATATTGAAATTGAAATTGAAAATAGTTGATAGCTCGATCGCTCCACCGATTTGCTCGGAGCTTTTCGAGCAATCGCTGAGGTAATAACCATACACCATTTTGATCACTCAGTGTACTCGATTTGTAAATAACAAACACGATTGAGCGATCCGAGCGCTCAGATGTATTTAACAAATGCACCTATTATATGACAATATGATTGTTTACAGAATTGAACACGAAAAATCATAATTTCAACTAGATGGAGCACCTGCGCAAGAGTCTCAGGGAATTGGTTGGACTGGCTAACATTGGATATAGATACCAATGGCCCTTTGAGACTGCCAGTTCTTCCGATCTGTCCCATTCAAATTTTTTTCTATGGGTTTCATTTGAAAGACAAAATTTATAAAACACAAAATTTAAAGAAATGAATGGCGGGTTCAGCCATTGGCGCATTCAGGAGGGGCTTTGGCGCTGCAGATTTTTTGGATGAAAATGGTCTTAAACGATTTGGTTCGACTCACTGATCAAGAATCACGGATTGGAAACCATTCAGCTGATTCTGCACAATAACGAAGTAAACTGAGATAATTATCTTCCGAACATAGTCTGAAAATTTCAACTGTCTAGCTCATTCCGTTCGAGAGTTACCGTGTCTACAGCCGGACGGCCGGACCAGCCGGGCAGAATCAATTTCGACCACGGATTCTTAATCAGTGAGTCGAACCAAATCGTTTTAGACCATTCTCATAAAAAAATCCGAAAATTACTGACATTGGTAAAGAAAAACAAACTTTGTTTGTACGTTACAAATTTCAAATTGAATTTTTTTAAGATGCAGATTCATAATAAGAATCCATTGATATGATTTTCAACTCTAACAAATTAATATTTTCGGAGATATAATTCTTCAAAATTACTACATTAAATCGTAACTCTATTATTCCACATAATGCAGTATCGAAAATTATCGTCTGTATCTATGAATTTCATCTGTGTCCATACGTTTCATCATAGCCATCTCATCTCCAGTTAAGAGACATGTCAAACAAAGTATGATTGAAGCTCATGGATAATCCATATGATGATGACAATGATGGAAATACCTATATACTTTGGCAAGTTAATCAAATTGGGTTCAGAATATCTCCAGTAAAAACAACACTGGAATGTTGGCCAAGTTTGAATTGATATAAAATAATTTTCATGGTAGATTTGAGAAATGAATATCTCGGATAAGTTCGTTATTGGGTAGAATTGGTCTGTCGGTTTTGGATTAATAATTTTTGACACTCTTGATGAATGTAAATTTTTTTATGATGTTTGAATTTAATTTCTTTTAGGATGAAGTTCAATCATAAGAATCCATTGATATAATAATAATATTAATGAGTTTATTTGCAAACTGGTACATAGAAACACAATATCACATTCAGTGCCTTCAATATTTCAATATAAAATTATAAATGTGCCTAAAACTATATCATTCCCAACTCTCAGTAACCAATACTTACGGAGATATGATTTGTCGAAGTTTTAACAAGAGTGCAAAAGCTCTTGTCCACAGAGCTTTCCCAATTTTATTTTCTATAACTTCATTGAACAGAAAGAATTGTAGAATGAATTTTCTCCACTCTTCAGATAATAGATTTCTACTGTCACAAAATAACGATGAAAATTCAGACAGAACAAAATCGGTTCAAGCACTGACGTGAAGTCAGAAGCCTTTGCGCATATTGTCCATTCTTCTGTATTGGACACCCTTAATCGAATTTACCATGGTAAATTATGTTGTCCATTCTCCTGTATTGGACACTCTTAGTTCAAATTTACTATGGTAAATTCGCATTAAGTGTCCATTCTTCTGTATTGGACACCCTTAATCGAATTTACCATGGTAAATTATGTTGTCCATTCTCCTGTATTGGACACTCTTAGTTCGAATTTACCATGGTAAATTCGAATCAAGTGTCCAATACAGGAGAATGGACAACATAATTTACCATGGTAAATTCGATTAAGGGTGTCCAATACAGAAGAATGGACAATAGAACATACGCGCAAAAGCTTCTGACTTCACGTCAGTGCTTGAACCAATTTTTTTTTTCGTAATTTTTTTAAAATTTTCTAGGGGTACGGTTCTTACAAAATTTTAAACACGTCTTTATGTTGATTTTCTACTACTAGTTACCAAGCTTCAATCGATCGAATATTTATTTTTTGAGTTATCAAGGAAATAATATTCCAGGTGGGTATAACTCGGAAACCGTTAGACCGATTATGCCCAAAAACGAACTCAACTCTCCCTTTCGGATACTCCACCTACCCTGAAAATTGCAAGTCCCTATCTCCTTTCGTTCGAAAGTTATCGAGGCAAAGGTCACCCATCTACTGAACTCACACAAGAATGCTTGAATCTCCAACCATATTTAACCGATCGTATTAAAACTTGAAACTTGGCAGTATAGTTAGGTTATGAAGGCACTTGCAAAATTTCAGCAATTTCAGATGAAGAGTTACTGATATATAGAATTTTTTTTTCAATTTTCAATGATTTTTTAAAAATTTTCTACAAATACTATCCTCACGAAATTGTGCTAGACTTTTCACGTTGGCATTCTACAACTTATAACCATGTTTGAATTCAATCGGTATAGTAATTTTCGATATAATGAGGAACAAAAAACAACCAAATTTCAGAAAATTTCAGGTGGCTATAACTCTAAAACCGTTTGGCCGATTATGCTTATAAACAAACTCGAATGTCGCATTCAGATGCACAACCTAACTTGAAAATAACAAAAATATTTTTTAATAATTTTTTAATAATTTTCTAGCGATATGATTCTCACAAAATTTCATTAACGTGCTTAGGTTTATATTCTACAACTATTCACCAAGTTTCAATTCGATCGGATTTATATTGGTTGAAAACAAAATTATTACTCGGAAACCATTAAGCCGATTATGCCCATTAACGAACTTGTCCGTCGTATTGAGATGCGCCACCTACCCTGAAAATTTCAAGTCGCTAGCTCTTTCCGTTCTCAAGTTATCGTGGCAACGGCCGGACGGCCGGCCGGACAGAATCAAATTTGACCTCGAATTCTTCATTGGGGAGTCGAACCAAATCGTTTGAGACCATTTTCGTAAAAAAATTCGAAAGTTCATACATTTGGACAAAATGATAACGCCATGTAATGCCATGCAAAAATATTCGACAATCGGTGTTTCTCGTCATCTAGTCTAGTCTAGGAGGGCCGGACGGCCGGACAGATTGAATTTCGACCACGGATTCTTGATCAGTGAGTCGAACCAAATCGTTTAAGACCATTTTCATGGATAAATTTGAAAATTACAGACATTTGGGCAAATTGATAAGCACTCAGTTCCGAGGAACTAGAGCTCCAAAAACCCAATAATTTCACAAAATTCGTTTTAATTCATCGACATAATTTCCAATACAATCGGTTTAACGCTCCTTTAACTTTTCGATACCATGTTTATAGAAGGCTTCATATTTGCTAGCAAAATAGGCCTCATTTTCGGCAATGGCTTCCTCCTTGGTGTGGAATATTTTCCCTGGAAGATCCTTTTCAGGTCTGCCTTAGAGTTATCGAGCAGTGGTGCTTGTCAGTGGGGCTCAGCATAAACCCGAACAAGACCACAGTGATTCTGCTCACTCGGAGAAGGAAACTTCCAGCTGTGAGATCCTTCTTTTTGAACGGAGATATTATAGAATGGATGTCTGAAGTTGAATATCGGGGGTTAACACTAGACAGTAAACTTCTGTGCAATAGGCATGTTGACATCACTGCCAGTAAAGAAACAAGACTTGGGGCTACAGCAAGCAAATACTTGGAGCTACAACCCTAAGATACTGCGATGGATGTATGTCATGATTGTGAGACCCATAATTACGCATGGGGCAGTAGTCTGGTACTCAAAAACAAGCCAGAATAGTAAGGGGAAAACCCTTGACAAAGTACAAAGGCTGGCCTGTGGGTGTGTATCATTGTATCTATGGGCACCTGTCCTACAAGGGCACTTGAGATTATAACAAATCTCACACCACTTCCTCTAGTGATAGAGAAAATGGCCTATGATGCCATTCTCAGAATTTCTAGGAAAGGAACAGATGATGAGAGTAGTAAAAAAACAGAAAGCCAGAAGCCTGGTCTTCCCTTACCAGGTACATTTCCTCAGCCAATCTTCCTAGTAACGAAATGATCGAGAAAGTAAACATCGAAAAGAACTTCACTACGATGCTTGGTAGGAAAAAAGACTGGGACAGGGAATCTACCACCAAAGTTCTTGAAAGGAATGCCATTAAATGGTACACAAACGGTTCAAAAACCACTACAGGAGCTGGCGCTGGAGTATATGGGCCAGGCACCAAATGCTCACTATCACTAGGCTCCTATCCGAGCATCTTTCAGGCAGAAGAACTTGCAATAGAAAAATGCGTGGAAATGAACCTAGAAAGAAACTATCAGAGATGTGATATAGCAATCCACTATGATAGTCAAACTGCTATTGAAGCTGTGAGCTCCCATGTTTTCGAATCCAAGCTAATATGGGAGTGCCGAAGAAAACTCAATGAAGTAGGCAAAAACAACAGGGTCTCCTTGGTCTGGGTTCCTAGTCACGCGGGAATCAGAGGAAACGAGGAGGCCAGCACATTTGCCAAGAAAGGATCACAAATCCCCTTTATTGACCCGTAACCTTATTGTGAGGTTGGTACACACACCAACAAAAGTGAATTCCGGACGAAAGAAGAAACTGAGATTTTCTGGAGATCTCCCCCGGAAATGTATCACTCCAAGAAATTCCTCCGGAACTTTGATACTGTCAGATCCAAGAAATAATAGGTTGTCAAATATCTCCCTTCCGCCTTTTTGTCTTTTGAATTTCGCGGCTATGTACAAAGCGCTACAGAGCTCGTAACTGGCAATACTATACATAATTTGAAAGGTCTTGACATAACCTACAAAACGACGCTATGCATGATTAGTTTGGATATTGCGTTCAACAGTTATAGACGTGTAAACATGGAGATCACTAACGCCGAAATTCGCGCTATTTTAAAGTTTTCCTTCGTTAAAGGCAAATCTGCTAGAGAAACGTTCCGTGAGATTAATGGTGTTTTGGGGGATGGTACTCTATCAGTTCGAACCGCGGAGGAATGGTTTCGACGATTCAGAGCCGGTGAAAACGACACCATGGATAAGCCAGCCGGCGGAAGACCTGAGACGACAAATACCGATCAAATCATGGAATACATCGAGTTAGACCGGCATGTGGCATCTCGTGACATCGCCCAGGAGATGGGAGTTAGTCACCAAACCATTTTAAACCATCTGTAGAAGGCTGGATACAAAACAAAGCTTGATGTTTGGGTGCCGCATGATTTGACGCAAAAAAACCTTCTGGACCGAATCAACGCCTGCGATATGCTGCTGAAACGGAACGAACTCGACCCATTCTTGAAGCGGAAGGTGACTGGCGACGAAAAATGGATCACATACGACAATATCAAGCAAAACGGTTGTGGTCGAAGGCAGGTGAATCGTCCCAAACAGTGGCCAAGCCGGGATTGACTGCCAGGAAGGTTTTGCTGTGTGTTTGGTGGGATTGGAAGGGAATCATCCACTATGAGCTGCTCCCATATGGCCAGACGCTTAATTCTACCATCTACTGCGAACAACTGGACCGCTTGAAGCAGGCGATCGACCAGAAGAGTCCAGAATTGGCCAACAGGAAGGGTGTAGTGTTCCACCAGGACAACGCCAGACCACACACTTCGTTGATGACTCGTCAGAAGCTACGGGAGCTCGGATGGGAGGTTTTATCACATCCACCATATAGCCCGGACATAGCGCCAAGTGATTACCACCTGTTCCTGTCCATGGCGAAAGCCCTTGGTGGTGTAAAGTTGAACTCAAAAGAGGATTGTGAAAAGTAGCTGTCCGAGTTCTTTGCAAATAAGGAGGGGGGCTTCTACGAGGGCGGTATTATGAAGTTGCCGTCTAGATAAAAACAGATTATCGAACAAAACGGTGCATATTTGAACTAAATCCGATCACTGTAACACTTTTTATAAAGCATTGAATAAAGAGCAAAAATGCGGAAGGGAGATATTTGACAACCTATTACTTGGACCTTAGTAAGAAAACACGCTGCACCTTCTCACTCTCGAAATTCTATCTTATCCCTCTTGTATCAAAAACACTTAAATTGCTTGACAAAAACAACTATAACTATAAACGCGTGATCCGATTGTCATGAAATTTTGACACATAACCTTCTAAAGGATGGCGCTATCGAATGCAGTCATTTTTTTGTATTTTTGGAGCCATCTATGTGCTAGTCTGGAAACTTTTTTATCAATGTAGTAGAATCATCTCCTGAAGTTATGTCATGTACTCGGGAATCAACTTTTATAGTGATATTTGATGAAATGGTTCATTCACTGCAAAGAAAAGGGGGAAGGCCCCGAGGCAGGAGCTTTGGCATTCTTGTTCAGTTTTTGGCAAACCATATCTCCGAAAGTATTAGTTTCTCAGAGTTGGGAATAATATAATGGATTCTTATGATAGAACTGTACCATAAATTCAATTCAATTCAATTCAATTCAATTCAATTTATTCATCCATAGAATTACATTTCCTTTCATATTATTCCCTATTTTCTACCACATACAATTAAGAAATTCTTCGGAAAGAGGGGGACTGCTAGGCAACTAAATACCTGTTTTCAGTCCGCATCTCTCAGTAGAAGAATTTAAATTATTATAGTATGCGATTAACACAAAATGTATTGAAAGGAAAGCAGTAGTCATGCTCCCCAGCAAGTGATGAGAAGCAGAAACGGAAGGAGAGAGCACAGCAAGTAAATAAATATACACACACCGATCCATCAAAAATTCTAGATTTCATCAATGAAGGTCATATTGTTTATAAGAAATTTTTTAATTCACTTTTATATTTTTGGCGCTCTAGTTCCTCGGAACTGAGTGCTTATCAATTTGCCCAAATGTCTGTAATTTTGGAATATTTCGATGAAAATGGTCTTAAACGATTTGGTTCGACTCACTGATCAAGAATCCGTGGTCGAAATTCATTCTGTCCGGCCGGCCGGCCGGCCGTAGGCACGATAATTCTCGAACGGAATGAGCTAGAGAGTTGAAATTTTCAGAATAGGTTTGGGGGATGAATATCTCGGCTAAGTTCGTTATTGGGCAAAATCGGACAGATGGTTTCGGAGTAACAAAAAAAAATTTTTTTTTTACGAAACAAATTCCAAATTAAATTTTTTTTAATAAGCAATTTTATCATAAGAATCCATTCATATCATTTTCAACTCTAACAAGCTAATACTTTCGGAGATATGATTTTTTAAAATTTCAATGTAAATCGTATTTCACAGATTGATATAATTATTATTCTATGTATGAATTCTCATAATGTCAACTTGACAGAAGGGAATATTGTAACTTCAAAAATATTGGGGTTGAAATACTCGTATTTTAGCGATGCAACGGGGACCTCACCCGAAAATGTTTAAAATATTACGTAAATATTGAAAGCATAATTCTGTAGTTTGGTGAACGTAGATCAGGAAATTTTTGATCGATTACATGGTAATTTTTTATTATTACTTATCTTCTTTCATATTTGTTTTATGGAATACCTACTATTTGTAGGTACTTTAAACCTGTTTTGGGCAATTGTCATACGAAACTTGTTTTTTTGGCGCTCTAGTTCCTCGGAACAGTGTGCTTATCAATTTGCCCAAGTGTCAGTATTTTGAAATTTTTGACTGAAAATGGTCTCAAACGATTTGGTTCGACTCACTGATCAAGAATCCGAGTGCGAAATCGATTCTGTCCGGCCGGCCGACCGGCCGTAGGCACGATAACTCTCGAACGAAAGGAGTTAGCGGATTGAAAATTGCAAGGTGGTTTTGGAGCGTAAATATCTCGGACAAGTTCGTTCGATCTATCTGAAATTTAGCATCAAATTGTAGAATCATGACCTTTATACGCATGTGAAGTTTTGTATTGACCAGATTACCGCAAAGTGTAAAAAAAATGGGTTCAAGCCCTGTGGACAGGAGCTTTCTGGCGCTCTAGTTCAAACAGACAAATTATATCTCCGAAAGTATTGGTTTCTCAGAGTTGAGAATTATATCAATGTATTCTTATGATAGAACTGCATCATACAGGAAATTCAATTCAAATAATAGTTTATTTATCAAGATCAAATGAGCAATCTGAGAATGAGAACTGCACCATGGAAGAAACCAAATTAAAATAGCTGAAATGAATTGACTCTCTCTTATAGAACAGGATGAAATGTACGAGTATGAACACAGATCATATAATAAAGCTTAGATAGAATAATTATAGCATTCTGTGAAAACATAGAAGTACGATTCATTATTGAAATTTAGAACTTCATCTTAGGTGAAATTGAATTCAAACATCATAGAAGAATTTAAAGTCAACAAGAGTACCAAAAATTATCAATCCAAAACCAATAGACGAATTCTACCCAACAACGAACTCATCCGAGATATTAATTCCTCAATTCCAGTTTTGTTTTTAGTGGAGATATTCTGAACTCAATATTATTAACTTACCATTACCATTCCCATCATCATATGGATTGACCATCGGCATGAAAATATCAACCAACAAAAAGTATGATAATATTATAATTCTCATATTGATACCATTACTGGAATGAATGACAATGAGACAACGTCAAAGTTGACGTTATAACAATTCATAGAATAGCCACAGAATAATTCTATCATTGAAATTTTGAAAAATCATATCTCCGAAAGTATTAGTTTGTTAGAATTGAAAATGATATGAATGGATTCTTATGGTGAAACTCCTTATTAAAAAAAAATTTAATTTGGAATTTGTTCTGTAAAAAATAAATTTTTTTTTTGTTACTCCGAAACCATCTGTCCGATTTTGCCCAATAACGAACTTAGCCGAGATATTTATCCCCCAAACCTACTCTGAAAATTTCAACTGTCTAGCTCATTCCATTCGAGAGTTATCGTGCCTACGGCCGGACGGCCGGACCGGCCGGACAGAATGAATTTCGACCACGGATTCTTGATCAGTGAGTCGAACCAAATCGTTTAAGACCATTTTCATCGAAAAATTCGAAAATTACAGACATTTGGGCAAATTGATAAGCACTCAGTTCCGAGGAACTAGAGCGCCAAAAATTTGAAAATTTAAAAAAAGTTTTTCCACAATAACTCTCGAACGGAATGAGCTAGGTAGTTGAAATTTTCAGAGTAGGTTAGGGAGATGAATATCTCGGTTAAGTTCGTTATTGGGCAAAATTGGCCAGATTTAATTCGATTTCTTCCATGGTGCAGTTCTCATTCTCATGATTGCTCATTTAATCTTGATAAATAAACTATTATTTGAATTGAATTTCCTTTATGATGCAGCTCTATCATATGTATACATTGATATAATTCCCAACTCAGAGAAACCAATACTTTCGGAGATATAATTTGTCTGTTTGAACTAGAGCGCCAGAATGCTCCTGTCCACAGGGCTTGAACCCATTTTTTTAATGTTATTTATATCTTTAAGATTCGATGGCAATGCGTTGTACATCTTAGGACCCAGGAATAAGATTGACTTCTGTGTTAAGGTTTTGTGCATCAAGGGAGGGAGTAATCGCGAGTTCGATGCGCCTCTAGTTCGTCCGGAGTTTCGAGAACATAGTCTATTGCGGTTTGTATGGGTCCATATTAAGCACTTATATGAGAATAATGCTTTTATGTTTAGTATTTTCGTTTCCTCATACAACTGGCGTGAGGAATAGGTATAACCTATTCTTCCTGTATATGATATTTAAAATAGTATTTTGAGCAATTTGGAGAGTGCTCAGAGTACTGGTGAACGTACTTCCCCAGGACAGTATGCAGTATCCAATAATTGACTCTATAAGGGACATGTATAACATTCTTAAATTTTTTGGTGTAAGTATATCTCTCAGTATGTAAAACCGGTTCATGAACGACCTAACTCTTTTTGTAACACTTATAATTTGTTCATGCCATCTCAAATGGCGATCGACAACAACCCCTAGGTATTTAATGGTGTTAGTTTGTTCTATAAGTGGACAATCGCACTGTATCGAGTTCAAGCAGGTTGGGTTATGCATCCTGAGTTTGCTTCTGACTGGCTGATCTAATGTAGTAGGTGAGAACGTAATGTACTTGGTTTTAGTAATATTTATATTAAGAAGGTTGTTATTCAGCCATGCTCTAACTTTTTTGATATTTTTCTCGTCATTGTTATGTACCTCTTGCCAATTCTTCTCTGCGAAAATGATCGCTGTATCATCAGCGTAGCAGATAATATGTCCTGTAAAACTACGTATCCGTGTTAAACTATTCATATAAACAAGAAATAGTACTGGACCTAGCACTGTCCCCTGCGGTATACCATGTGATAAAACACGAGTCGCACTGTACACATCACCCACTTTAACCCTTTGTGTTCTGAGGGATAAATAATTAAAGAAAATTTTCAAAGGAATTCCCCTCACGCTATAATTCCGAAGCTTTTCCAAGAGAAGCTCATGAGATACGGTATCGAAAGCTTTGGCAATATCCAGAAATACCGCCAAACATTTTTTTAATTTATTCATTATTATTATAAAAGAAATTAAATTCAAATAATTTTTTAGTTGTCCAGAATAAATGAGCAATCTGCAATGATTTTACCTCGTGGAATAGGCTGTTGCAATTTACACTCAGTGTATAGTTTTCACAACTGGAAATACCTAAGGAAAGTATCATCGAAATGTCTAGAGGAAGGCCGGAGACAATCAAAGCAGATGGTCCATTTACTCCTGATATTTGAATAGGTATAGGCTGACGAACAAATTATTTTAATAGTTCAAAATCAATATACAGGGTGTCCCAAGTTCGAGAGCCTATTAGACGTTTCTGGAGAACTGGACATATTTGAAAACTTAAAATTGGGATATTGATATTGCTTGAAATTCTCTACAGAGCTAAAATATTTTCGAAGTCCAAGCACTACCGGTTATACAGGGAGTGAAAATAGATTTGATGAAAAAATGTTTTTTTCAATCAAAGTGGTGTGAGATTTGTTATATCAAGTGCCCTGGTAGGACAGCTTCCCATAGCTCCAGCAATATACACACAGGCCAGCCTTTGTACGTTGTCGAGGGTTTTCCTCGTACAATTCTGGCTTGTTTTTGAGTACCAAACTACTGCCCCATACGAAATTATGGGTCTCACAATAATGACGTACATCCATCGTAGTATCTTAGGGTTGCAGCCCCAAGTCTTACCGGCTTGATTCCTGCATGCCATCAAAGCCTTTGTTGCTTTACTGGCAGTGATGTCAACATGCTGATTCCACAGAAGTTTACTATCTAGTGTTACCCCCAGATATTTAACTTCAGACTTCCATTCTATAATATATCCGTTCAAAACGAGGGATCTTACAGCTGGAAGTTTCCTTCTCCGAGTAAGCAGAATCACTGTGGTCTTGTTCGGGTTTATGCTGAGCCCCACTGACAAGCACCACTGCTCGATAACTCTAAGGCCCTCCTGTAGTAAGTTACAAAAGGTGCCCTCGAATTTACCTCTGACCATTAGGACTATGTCATCAGCATAGCTTATACACCCAAAGCCGTGCTCCGTTAGCCTATGTAGGACCTCGTCCACTACGAGGCTCCACAGAAGGGGAGACGTTACTCGCCCTTGAGGCGTTCCACGAGTGGCTTTGACAGAAGTGTCTTATTGCCCACCAGAACCTCAGCTATCCTCGCCTTTCGACTGCATCTTTGACAGACACATGTATTGTGTTGTCAAAGGCCCCAGATATATCCAGGAATGCACACGTCGCGATTCCTTTATGGTCCAGAGTTCTCTGGATGACTTCAGTCAGCTGATACAGAGCATTCTCTGTAGATCGGCCCGCTCTGTAAGCATGCTGACTTTTGCGAAGTGGAATACTCTTCAGATTCTCCGTTCTTATGTAGTTGTCCACTACCTTCTCCATCGTTTTAAGTAGGAACGATGTCAGACAAATAGGTCTGAAAGATGGGGGATCAGTCCCGTCCTTCTTCCCTATTTTTGGTATGAAGGTTACTTTTGCCCTTCTCTATTTACTTGGTACTTGACCCAAGGCTAAACTGCTTCTCATGATTCTCAGCAGATGGAGAAGAATCTCTTCCATACCTTTCTGCAGGAGTGCTCGAAATATTCCATCCACTCCTGGTGACATATACGGCTGAAAGGTATTTATTGCCCATTCTAGCAGTTGCCTTGTGAACATAATCTTAGCAATATCCCAATCCTCCTTGCGGGAGTTTGTGGTGTAATTTATTGCTGTTTCAGTGTTCGTAACAGGTTCACTACCTGGAAAGTGTGTCATGACCTTTTGCAGTCTGGCCGCAGTGAGAGTGGAAGTGATTTTTTCACAAAAGGCTTGAAAGTTAAGCCTCTTGGCCTTCCTAATCTCCTTGTTGTATTGAGTTAGCATCTCAGTGTAACCCTGCCAGTTACCGTCTCTTTTGGTCCTGTTAAAGAGCCGACGGACCTCCTTCCTGAGGTTTGACAGGTTCTCATTGCACCAAGGTGCTTTCTTTTCTGATCGTACCTTTGACAGTAGATAACTGGAGCGATAAGCCTCCATTATTGCCCCACTGACCTGTTCGACTCTTTGTTCCAGATCGTAATTCCGGTGTTATGCCCGTTTAAAACCAATCTGTTCCAAACTGACCCACAAATAGCTCTTATACAGAGACCAGTCGGTCTTTCTATGATTTCGAATTGAAGGCATGAAGGTGCTGCTTGCCTCTAACCTGAATTCAATAATCCTATGATCAGAGAGTGATGGTTCGTCCATCACCCTCCAGGCTGTCACATTCTTCCTAGCAGAAGCGTTAGCTATCGTTACGTCTAGGACCTCTTTTCTTGCTCTCGTGACAAAGGGGGGGGGGAAGTCCCCACATTCAGTGTCTCGAGGTTATTTGCTAAGAGGTATTCTAATAAGCACTCATCTCTGGAGTTGATGTGAGTGCTTCCCCACGCAGTAGTACGTTGGCATCACAGCCAACTGCTGTTGTGTGAAGACATAGAAGTACGATGTCTTATTAAAATTTTGAAAAATCATATCTCTGAAAGTATTAGCTTGTGAGAGTTGAAACTTACTTCAATGGATTCTTATGTTGGAACTGCATCTTAAAAAAATGTAATCAGTTGTAATGTAAATGTAATATATTTTGTTACTCAACTGGGATTTTGACCAATAACGAAATTAACCGATATTTATCTCCCAAACCTACTGTGGAAATTTCAACTGCCTAGCTCATTCCGTTCGAGAGTTATCGTGCCTATGGCCGGACAGAATCAATTCTGACCACGGATTATTGATCAGTGAGTCGAACCAAATCGTTTAAGACCATTTTCATCGAAAAATTCGAAAATTACAGACATTTGGGCAAATTGCACTCTGTTGCGAGGAACAAGAGCGCCAAAAATGATTCACTTCCGAAGGCTCTCCCTCCATGATTCCCTAGTTTGAACGATTCTCACCTGGAACGGCGAACGAATGTATCGAAGCCGATAAGTCTTCAAATTTTCTGCCGGTCAGGAAGTCCAGGAATCTATCCTCCGCTGGCCTGGCTTTCAGGGACACTATGTCGAAGGTTATCGCCGAATCTTTGACGGGTGGTACTATGTTCAAGTACTCTGGGAAAAGACATATCGACTGAGACGAACTCCGCTTTTCCATCATTGAGCTTGAGTGTCCTTCCATGACAGCTGTCCAGGAGGCTGATTTCTGCTTGGAAACTGTACCGGCCACTCCCCTGGCTGAGGTATGGGCATTGTAGAGTGGACCGATAGGGATGAAGTCTGAAGATGTTCCGTGCCCGTATCTGGAAAAAAAATTCTGAGCTTCAGTGATTTCGTACTCTTTTGTGTGAGTGTTATACAGTTTTTTTGTGATAACTTCCGAACGACTCAATCGATTCTAGTGATTTTTCGGATTTGAATCAATAAAGATATCAGTAATGATTTGATTCCAACAACTTGCCCATAAGGCTTCACTTTCGTATTGTATCATTATTTCTGCAAAAAAAGGTGTATCGGTGCAACATTGAAAAAATGAACCATTTTCGAGTTACATCCATTTTTATGATTGAATATCAAAATACTTGGTAGAAGTATCTGATAAATGAACAATCACAGAAGAGAAGTTTTAGTAACCATATCAAGAATAAACAGCTTGCAATATTCATGAAAATATTTTCATATTCAATCTAAAAATGCTCGAAAACGGTGCATTTTTCAATGTTGCACTGGTATACCTTTTTTGTGCGTATGTTCTTGGGAATATCGCGTTATCATTTTGCCCAAGTGTCTGCAATTTTCGAATTTTTTGCCGAAAATGGTCTCAAGCGATTGGGTTCGATCCCCGATGAGGAATTCGAGATCAAATTTGATTCTGTCCGGCCGTTGCCACGATAACTTGAGAACCGAAAGAGCTAGCGACTTGAAATTTTCAGGGTAGGTGGTGCATCCCAATATGACAGACAAGTTCGTTAATGGGTTTAATCGACCCAATATTTTCCGAGTAATAATTTTGTTTTCAGCCAATACAAATCCGAGCGAATTGAAACTTGGTGAATAGTTGTAGAATATAAACCGTAGCACTTTTGTGAAGTTTTATGAGAATCGTGTCACTAGAAATTTCTAAAAAAATTATTAAAAAAGTATTTTTTATGTCACGATAACCTGAGAACGGAAAGAGATAGCGAATTGAAATTTTCAGGTTAGGTTGTGCATCTGAAAGCGACATTTGAGTTTGTTTATAGGCATAATTGGCCAAACAGTTTTGGAGTTATACCCATCTGAAATTTTGTCGTTATTTCCTCAATAACTCGAAAATTACATAACCGATTGAATTCAAACCGGGTTATTCGTTGTAGAATGCCAACGCGAGAATACTTGCAAAACTTCGTGAGGATCGTATCACTAGAAAATTTTCAAAAATCATTGAGAATTATTGAAAAAAATTCAACATATCAGTAACTATTCGTCCGACATTGCAAGAGCCTTTAAAACCTAACTATTCTGCAAAGATTAAAGTTTGAACACGATCGTATTGATATTGTTGGAGATTCGTATAGCCTTGGGTGAGTTCAATAGATGGATGGGTGACCGTTGCCTCGATAACTTTCTAAAGAAAGGAGATAGGGACTTGCAATTTTCAGGCTATGTTGGGTATCCGAATGGGAGAGTTATGGGCATAATTGGTCCAACGGTTCCGGAGTTATACCCACCTGGAATATTATTTCCTCGATAACTCAAAAAATATAGACTCGATCAAATTGAAGCTTGGTAACTAGTTGAAGAATATCGATATAAAGACGTGTTTAAAATTTGGTAAGAACCGTAAACCCTGAAAATTGCAAGTCCCTATCTCCTTTCATTCGAAAGTTATCGAGGCAACGGTCACCCATCCAGCTACTTAACTCACACAAGGCTGCTCAGATCTCCAAAAATATAGATCCCATCGTGTTCAAACTTGGAACTTGGTAGTAGAGTTAGGTTCTGAAAGCTCTCGCAAAATTTCAGTGATGTCGGAAGAATAGTTTTTGATATATAGAATTTGTTTCATGATTTAAAAAAAAATTCTACTGATACGATCCTCACAACATTCCGCAAAAATTTTTGTGTTGGCATTTTCCAACTAATATCCATGTGTGAATTGGAGTGGTTTTGTATTTTATGAGTTATTGAGGAAATAACAACCAAATTTCAGATGGGTATAACTCCAAAACCGTTTGGTCGATTATAACTATAAACAAACTCAAATATCGCATTCAGATGCATAACCTAACCTGAAAATTTCAAGTTGCTATCTCTTTCCGTTCTCAGGTTATTGGATCGGCTTTGTATTTTTCGAGTTATTGAGGAAATAACAACCAAATTTCAGAAGGATATAACTCCAAAACAGTATGACCGATTATACCAATCAACAAACTCAAATGTTGCATTCAGATGCATAACCTAACCTGAAAATTTCAAGTCGCTATCTCTTTCCGTTCTCAGGTTATAGCGACATAAATAATAATTCTAGCGATCCAATTCACACAAACGTCCTTAGGTTTGTATTCTACAACTACTCGCCAAGTTTCAATTCGATCGGATTAGTATTGGTTGAAAACGAAATTATTACTCGGAAACCATTGGACCGAGTATGCCCATTAACGAACTTGTCCGTCGTATTGGGATGCGCCACCTACCCTGAAAATTTCAAGTCACTATCTCTTGATTCAAGACCTATTTGTGCAGATGCCGCTCCCATCTTGGCAAGGATATCTGCCTTCTCATTGCCCCTTATTCCTTCGTGAGCCAGCACCCACATAACTGTAACTGATTGCGTGCTACAAGTGCATTAAGTACAGTATGATAGTCCCAAACAAACAAGGTTAAAGCTTATCATTTTGCCCAAGTGTCTGCAATTTTCGAATTTTTTGCCGAAAATGGTCTCAAGCGATTGGGTTCGATCCCCGATGAGGAATTCGAGATCAAATTTGATTCTGTCCGGCCGTTGCCACGATAACTTGAGAACCGAAAGAGCTAGCGACTTGAAATTTTCAGGGTAGGTGGTGCATCCCAATATGACAGACAAGTTCGTTAATGGGTTTAATCGACCCAATATTTTCCGAGTAATAATTTTGTTTTCAGCCAATACAAATCCGAGCGAATTGAAACTTGGTGAATAGTTCTAGAATATAAACCGTAGCACTTTTGTGAAGTTTTATGAGAATCGTGTCACTAGAAATTTCTAAAAAAATTATTAAAAAAGTATTTTTTATGTCACGATAACCTGAGAACGGAAAGAGATAGCGAATTGAAATTTTCAGGTTAGGTTGTGCATCTGAAAGCGACATTTGAGTTTGTTTATAGGCATAATTGGCCAAACAGTTTTGGAGTTATACCCATCTGAAATTTTGTCGTTATTTCCTCAATAACTCGAAAATTACATAACCGATTGAATTCAAACCGGGTTATTCGTTGTAGAATGCCAACGCGAGAATACTTGCAAAACTTCGTGAGGATCGTATCACTAGAAAATTTTCAAAAATCATTGAGAATTATTGAAAAAAATTCAACATATCAGTAACTATTCGTCCGACATTGCAAGAGCCTTTAAAACCTAACTATTCTGCAAAGATTAAAGTTTGAACACGATCGTATTGATATTGTTGGAGATTCGTATAGCCTTGGGTGAGTTCAATAGATGGATGGGTGACCGTTGCCTCGATAACTTTCTAAAGAAAGGAGATAGGGACTTGCAATTTTCAGGCTATGTTGGGTATCCGAATGGGAGAGTTATGGGCATAATTGGTCCAACGGTTCCGGAGTTATACCCACCTGGAATATTATTTCCTCGATAACTCAAAAAATATAGACTCGATCAAATTGAAGCTTGGTAACTAGTTGAAGAATATCGATATAAAGACGTGTTTAAAATTTGGTAAGAACCGTAAACCCTGAAAATTGCAAGTCCCTATCTCCTTTCATTCGAAAGTTATCGAGGCAACGGTCACCCATCCAGCTACTTAACTCACACAAGGCTGCTCAGATCTCCAAAAATATAGATCCCATCGTGTTCAAACTTGGAACTTGGTAGTAGAGTTAGGTTCTGAAAGCTCTCGCAAAATTTCAGTGATGTCGGAAGAATAGTTTTTGATATATAGAATTTGTTTCATGATTTAAAAAAAAATTCTACTGATACGATCCTCACAACATTCCGCAAAAATTTTTGTGTTGGCATTTTCCAACTAATATCCATGTGTGAATTGGAGTGGTTTTGTATTTTATGAGTTATTGAGGAAATAACAACCAAATTTCAGATGGGTATAACTCCAAAACCGTTTGGTCGATTATAACTATAAACAAACTCAAATATCGCATTCAGATGCATAACCTAACCTGAAAATTTCAAGTTGCTATCTCTTTCCGTTCTCAGGTTATTGGATCGGCTTTGTATTTTTCGAGTTATTGAAGAAATAACAACCAAATTTCAGAAGGATATAACTCCAAAACAGTTTGACCGATTATACCAATCAACAAACTCAAATGTTGCATTCAGATGCATAACCTAACCTGAAAATTTCAAGTCGCTATCTCTTTTCGTTCTCAGGTTATAGCGACATAAATAATAATTCTAGCGATCCAATTCACACAAACGTCCTTAAGTTTGTATTCTACAACTACTCACCAAGTTTCAATTCGATCGGATTAGTATTGGTTGAAAACAGAATTATTACTCGAAAACCATTGGACCGAGTATGCCCATTAACGAACTTGTCCATCGTATTGGGATGCGCCACCTACCCTGAAAATTTCAAGTCACTATCTCTTGATTCAAGACCTATTGGTGCAGATGCCGCTCCCATCTTGGCAAGGATATCTGCCTTCTCATTGCCCCTTATTCCTTCGTGAGCCAGCACCCACATAACTGTAACTGATTGCGTGCTCTAAGTGCATTAAGTTTATTATGATAGTCCCAAACAAACAAGGTTAAAGCTTATCTTATAGGACTGTGAAGCTCTTATGGTGGCCAGGCTATCTGTGAAAATATAGATTCGCGGATTAGAGTTGGCTGTTTCTTTGGTGGGTTTTTTACATTTGCTCCTCAATAAAAAAATAATTGCTATCAGTATTCATTACTTACTTGGAACAAATAAAGGTTGT
The DNA here is from genome assembly GCA_937662695.2 of Halyzia sedecimguttata. Taxonomy (NCBI): domain Eukaryota; kingdom Metazoa; phylum Arthropoda; class Insecta; order Coleoptera; family Coccinellidae; genus Halyzia; species Halyzia sedecimguttata. The sequence continues at coordinate 43,009,814 of OW569412.2, forward strand.
CGCCGTATTTGGCGGCTTGAAGATAAATTGTGTATTCCCAGACTCCTGCAGAACTTCGAACTGAGTCTGGATACTCTTGCCGAAACAAGATAACCTCAGGAAAAGCTGCACGTTGCCTTTTATTACGCTGCTTTCCATCAGGCATAACTCATCTGATATGGAAGCCGGCGTGACAAATTCCTCGTCAGAAACCTGTACCATCTCCTTGAAGCAATCATCCCAGGGCAGGCTCGCCGATCCTATGGGTTTCACATCTCCTCGAACCCCGACAGTAACTTCTAAATTCTGGTTATTCAGAGCTTGTAGCAGCTCTTCTTGTAGCAAGGTAACCAGGTGAGATTTGCCAGACCTGAACTCGATAAGCCGTTTATTGCGACCTGCAGTTATAAAGATTGGAATCATTCTGGAAAATCATCTATTCATAAGAGTATATTCCTGGAATCAGGAAATTTCATATCATTTGAATGAAATTCAAGGGCTCGGTGCAAAAACAGGCCATGTCCACTTTTTTAAAATATTCAGAATTCAATAAAAACTGTCCCAGCAGAAAACACATTAGATTTAATTTTCGGTCAATTTTTTTTCAGATAGTTGCAACTGATATCAACTGATAGCAGAATGAAGTGTTTTCTGCAATGAGTGTTTCGAAAAAAATTGGTTCAAGCACTGACGTGAAGTCAGGAGCTTTTGCGCGTATGTTCTATTGTCCATTCTCCTGTATTGAACACTCTTAATCGAATTTACCATGGTGAATTCTATTGTCTGTTCTCCTGTATTAGACACTCTTAATCGAATTTACCATGGTGAATTCGATTAAGGCTGTCCAATACAGGAGAATAGACAATAGAATTCACCATGGTAAATTCGATTACATACATACGCAAAACATACGCGCAAAAGCGTCACGTCAGTGCTTGAACCAATTTTTTTATATATAATATCATTCAAATTAATTTTGTAGGCCGTTACTTTGAAAATTCTAATCTATACTGTTACAGCAAAAATATTATGAAGAAAAGAAGCAATTGGATAGTCTAACTATCATTTTAATAAAATGATGCATTTTTATTGTTAAAATAAAGATATTTTGTTAAAGTACAAGAATTTATTCATTCCTGACTCCACGTCAGTGCTTGAACCAATTTTTTTTTCGTGAAGTCAGGATAGAAAGCAATGATGAAAAAATTAACATATTATTGTCTACCTTCATTTCTTCTTTCGGAGAAGAATACATAATTCTTCCAGAAAAATATTACTGGAATTAATGTCATATTTAAATAATCATGTAAAAAAATTATAAGTTTAGTTACTAACATATTGAATGAAATTCAATTGAATTTCAGTAATATTCAATTACTTATTCTTAACCAATAAATGCCCATTGATAGATCTAAAGGTGTTGAGGGGAAACATAAAGATATATTCTCATTAGTGATAGAAAAACTGGCCTAAAATTCCTCTCTACCCATCACGAGATTTAATATCGACAAATGAGCCTCTCACCTTACAAGATCAGAAAGTGTGGTTAATTTAAAGTTAAGTTTTGAAGCATTCAGCAAAATATCAGCGATATATCATATTAAAAATAATACATAACCTTTCAAAAGTCCCCTCTCAAAAATATACTCCTCTGAAGGCACATGGATCTCTTGAAGAAGAATCGCCTTTCTCTATTTCTCAAAGATATTCACTCTTGTTCATAGAAATCCCTTCAATATTTAGTTGCCTCCTCCTAAGGAGAATCTCTTTCAAAACCAGGTCTGACCGCTAATGTAGGGCTATCATCTACCATAGATTTGTGATGAAATAACACGATTTTCGCAAGAACATACGAGCAGAAATATGTCATCATGACATTCATATTTTTGAAGGTCATGTCCACTTTTTTAAAATATTCAGAATTCAATAAAAACTGTCCCAGCAGAAAACACATTAGATTTAATTTTCGGTAAAAATTTTTTCAGATAGATGCAACTGATATCAACTGATAGTTATTCAGCAGAATGAAGTGTTTTCTGCAATGAGTGTTTCAAAAAAAATTGGTTCAAGCACTGACGTGAAGTCAGGAGCTTTTGCGCGTATGTTCTATTGTCCATTCTCCTGTATTGAACACTCTTAATCGAATTTACCATGGTGAATTCTATTGTCTGTTCTCCTGTATTAGACACTCTTAATCGAATTTACCATGGTGAATTCGATTAAGGCTGTCCAATACAGGAGAATAGACAATAGAATTCACCATGGTAAATTCGATTATAAGTGTCCAATACAGGAGAATGGACAATAGAGCATACGCGCAAAAGCTCCTGACTTCACGTCAGTGCTTGATCCAATTTTTTTTTCGTGAAGTCAGGATAGAATGCAATGATGAAAAAATTAACACATTATTGTCTACCTTCAATTCTTCTTTAGGAGAAGAATACATAATTATTCTTGAAAAATATTACTGGAATTAATGTCATATTTAAATAATCAAAGTAAAGAAAATTATAAGTTTAGTTAATAATAATAATAACGTTGAATGAAATTCAATTGAATTCCAGTAATATCCAATTACTTATTCTTAACCAATAAATGTCCATTGATAGATCTAAAGGTGATGAGGTGAAACATAAAGATATATTCTCATTAGTGATAGAAAAACTGGCCTAAAATTCCTCTCTACCCATCACGAGATTTAATATCCACAAATGAGCCTCTCACCTTACAAGATCAGAAGCCTTCAGCAAAATTTCAGCGATATCATATTAAAAATAATACATAAACTTTCAAAAGTCCCCTCTCGCATATATACTCCTCTGAGGGCACATGGATCTCTTGAAGAAGAATCGCCTTCTCTATTTCTCAAAGATATTCACTCTTGTTCATAGAAATCCCTTCAATATTTAGTTGCCTCCTCCTAAGGAGGATCTCTTTCAAAACCAGGTCTGACCGCTAATATAGGGCTATCATCTAGCATAGATTTGTGATGAAATAACACGATTTTCCCATACATACGCGCAAAAATAGGTCATCATGACATTCATATATTCTTGAAGGTTCTCGCAAAAATACGACCATAGACATAATATCATACGACGATTCGCATCCAGCTACCGAACTCACAAAAGGCTGCTCGGTTCTCCAACAATATAGATCTGATCGTGTTCAAACTTGGAAATCTGCAGTAGAGTTAGGTTCTGAAGGCTCTTCCAAAATTGGAGCCATGCCGGACGAATAGTTTATGATATATTGAATTTTTTTCAATTATTTTTAATTATTTTATTTTTAATTTTCTAGTTATACCATCCTCACGAAATTTTGAGAGAATTTTCGCGTTGGCTTTCTACAACTAATAACCATGTTTGAATTCAATCGGTTTTGTATTCTTCGAGTTAATGAGGAACAAAAAACAACCAAATTTCAGAAAGTTTCAGATGGCTATAACTCTAAAACCGTTTAGACGATTATGCTCATAAACAAACTCAAATGTCGTATTCAGATGCACAACCTAACCTGAAATTTTCAAGCCGCCATCTTTTTCCGTTCTCAGGTTATCGTGACGACAAACATATTTTTTATAAATTTTTTAATAATTTTCTAGCGATACGATTCTCACAAAATTTCACAAACGTGGTTAGGTCTATATTCTACAAATATTCACCAAGTTTAAATTCGATCGGATTTATTTTGGTCGAAAACAAAATTATTACTCGGAAACCATTGGGCCGATTACACCCATTAACGAACTTGTCCGTCGTATTGGGATGCGCCACCTACCCTGAAAATTTCAAGTCGCTAGCTCTTTCCGTTTTCAAGTTATCGTGGCAACGGCCGGACGGCACCACAGAATTAAATTTCACATTTGGGCAAAACTATAACGCGATTATCCCCAGAACATACGCGCAAAAATTGAAAAACTTCAGGTGCCTGCAGGATAAATCAATTAACAATAATCCGTAGTACAAAAATGTTTATCACGATTTTTCAATTAGTTAATTAACAATTTTTTGTAGCACGAACATTAACATTGCAAGTACGATAATTGCTAAACTATTAATCTGAGAATTTTTTCCTTTCGTGGAGCTATTTTTCAGAAATCTTGGAATAGAGTCGTGGTGGAAAATTTGAAAAATTGTTGATTTTCGTTTTGTTATTAATAATTTACTTAAGTGAAAAATTATAAAGCTTCAATTATGTTTTAAAAGAAAATTTTAAATTATCTCATAAACAACGCATTGGTTTATAAAATTTTTTTAAACAATAGGAGATAATAATTATCAAAAATCATTTTGAAGTAGTTTCTGATCATAATAAAACGGATCAATAGTAATATTATAAATTGAAGCTCTATAATTTTACCCTTAAGTAAATTGATCATAACAAAACCAAAATTAATAATTTTCAAATAGGAATCTGTTCTAAGACATTTGTAAAATAACTCCTCGAAAGAAAAAACTTCTCAATTTATAGTTTAACAATTATCTTAATTGCAATGTTAATGTTCGTGCTACAAAATATTGTTAATTAACAAATGGATAACTAACTGAAAAATCGCGATAAACATTTTTAGACCACGGATTATTGTTCATTCATTTATCCTGCAGGTGCCTGAATCTTTTCAATTCTATATTTTCATATTTAATAAGTTTAAATAATATTTATTCATCAAAGGTACGAATGACGTGAGGCTTGCGCAAGCCGGAGTACCCGTTTTCGGGCGTTTTTTCAACATTGTAGGATAATTATAAATATTGATTCTACAGTTCCGGCAGTTGGGACTTCATTTTAGGAAATTTCCTCCTCTATTTGATTTTTTTTGCGCGTATGTTCTGGGGAACATCGCATTATCATTTTGCCCAAATTTCTGTTACTTTCGAATTTTTTTACGAAAATGGTGTCAAACGATTTGGTTCGACTCCCCAATGAAGAATTCAAGGTGAAATTTGATTCTGTCCGTCCGGCCGCCCGCCTGGCCGTTGCCACGATAACTTAAGAAAGGAAAGAGCTAGCGACTTGAAATTTTCAGGGTAGGTGGCGCATCTCAATACGACGGACAATTTCGTTAATGGGCATAATCGGCCCAGTGGTTTCCGAGTAATAATTTTGTTTTCAACCAATATAGATCCGATCAAATTGAAACTTGGGAATAGTTGTAGAATATAAACCTAAGCACGTTTGTGAAATTTTGTGAGAATCGTATCACTAGAAAATTTTTAAAAAATTATTAAAAAATATTTTTGTTGTCACGATAACCTGAGAACGGAAAGAGATAGCGGCTTGAAAATTTCAGGTTAGGTTGTGCATCTGAATGCGACATTTGAGTTTGTTTATGAGCATAATCGGTCAAACTGTTTTAGAGTTATAGCCATCTGAAATTTTCTGAAATTAGGTTGTTTTTTGTTCCTCATTAACTCGAAAACTGCTATACCGATTGAATTCAAACATGGTTATTAGTTGTAGAATTTGGTGAGGATAGCATTTGTAGAAAATTTTGAATAAATCATTGAAAATAAAAAAAAAATTCTATATATCAGTAACTATTCGTTTGAAATTGCGGAAATTTTGCAAGAGCCTTCATAACCTAACTATACTGCCAAGTTTCAAGTTTTAATACGATCGGTTAAATATTGTTGGAGATTCGAGCATTCTTGTGTGAGTTCAGTAGATGGGTGACCGTTGCCTCGATAACTTTCGAACGAAAGGAGATAGGGACTTGCAATTTTCAGGGTAGGTGGAGTATCCGAAAGGGAGAGTTGAGTTCGGTTTAGGGCATAATCGGTCTAACGGTTTCCGAGTTATACCCACCTGGAATATTATTTCCTTGATAACTCAAAAAATAACTATTCGATCGAATTGAAGCTTGGTAACTAGTAGTAGAAAATCAACATGGAGACGTGTTTAAAATTTTGTAAGAACCGTACCCCTAGAAAATTTGAAAAAAATGACGAAAAAAAAAATTTTTAGAACCGTACCCCTAGAAAATTTCAAAAAAATCACGAAAAAAAAAATTGGTTCAAGCACTGACGTGAAGTCAGAAGCTTTTGCGCGTATGTTCTATTGTCCATTCTTCTGTATTGGACACCCTTAATCGAATTTACCATGGTAAATTATGTTGTCCATTCTCCTGTATTGGACACTCTTAATTCGAATTTACCATGGTAAAATCATATCTCCGAAAGTATTAGCTTGTTAGAGTTGAAAATGATATCAATGGATTTTTATGGTTAACTGCATCTTAAACGGAATTAAATTTGAAATTTGTGTTGTAAAAAAAAAATATATTCGTTTCTCCGAAACCATCAGGCCAATTTTACCCAGTAATGAACTTATCCGAGATTATTATCTCTCGAAGCTACTCTGAAAATTTCAACTGCCTAGCTCATTCTGTTCGAGAGTTATTGTAGAAACGAAATTTAAAAATAAAAAATTTTTTTTTATACCTTATTGCAACCCGATCAAAACAAAACTTCGCATGCATATAGAAGTCATTATTCTACAATTTGATGCTAAATTTCAGATAGATCGAGTGATCGATTTCGGAAATATTCATAAAAAATGTTTTTACTAAAAATTGGTTCAAGCACTGACGTGAAGTCAGAGGCTTTTGCGCGTATGTTCTATTGTCCATACTTCTGTATTGGACACCCTTAATCGAATTTACCATGGTAAATTATGTTGTCCATTCTCCTGTATTGGACACTCTCAATTCGAATTTACCATGGTAAATTCGAATTAAGTGTCCAATACAGGAGAATGAACAACATAATTTACCATGGTAAATTCGATTAAGGGTGTCCAATACAGAAGTATGGACAATAGAACATACGCGCAAAAGCCTCTGACTTCACGTCAGTGCTTGAACCAATTTTTTTTTTCGTGATTTTTTAAAAATTTTCTAGGGGTACGGTTCTTGAATTTTTTTTTTTCGTCATTTTTTTCAAATTTTCTAGGGGTACGATTCTTACATAATTTTAAACACGTCTTTATGTTGATTTTCTACTACTAGTTACCAAGCACCAATTCGATCGAATATTTATTTTTTGAGTTATCAAGGAAATAATATTCCAGGTGGGTATAACTCGGAAACCGTTAGACCGATTATGCCCAAAAACGAACTCAACACTCTCTTTCGGATACGCAACCTACCCTGAAAATTGCAAGTCCCTATCTCCTTTCGTTCGAAAGTTATCGAGGCAACGGTCACCCATCTACTGAACTCGCACAAGAATGCTCGAATCTTCAACAATATTTGACCGATCGTATTAAAACTTGAAACTTGGCAGTAGAGTTAGGTTATGAAGGCTCTTGCAAAATTTCAGCAATTTCAAACGAATAGTTACTGAAATATAGAATTTTTTTTTTATTTTCAATGATTTATTAAAAATTTTCTACATATGCTATCCTCACCAAATTTTGCAAACATTTTCGCGTTGGCATTCTACAACTAATAACCATGTTTAAATTCAATCGGTTCAGTATTTTTCGAGTTAATGAGGAACAAAAAACCACCAAATTTCAGAACATTTCAGATGGCTATAACTCTAAAACCGTTTGGCCGATTATGCTCATAAACAAACTGAAATGTCACGTTCTGGTGCACATCCTAACCTGAAAATTTCAAGCCGCTATCTCATTCCGTTCTCAAGTTATCGTGACAACAAAAATATTTTTTAATAATTTTTTTAAAATTTCTAGCCGTACGATTCGCACAAAATTTCACAAACGTGCTTAGGATCATATTCTACAACTACCCACCAAGTTTCAATTCGATCGGATCTATATTGGTTGAAAACAAAATTATTACTCGGAAACCACTGGGCCGATTATGCCCATTAACGAACTTGTCCGTCGTATTGAGATGCGCCACCTACCCTGAAAATTTCAAGTCGCTAGCTCTTCTCGTTCTCAAGTTATCGTGGCAACGGCCGGACGGACAGAATCAAATTTGACCTCGAATTCTTCATTGGGGAGTCGAACTTAATCGTTTGAGACCATTTTCGTCAAAAAATTCGAAAGTTACAGACATTTGGGCAAAACTATAACGCGATGTTCCCCAGAACATACGCGCAAAAAGGGCCTAACTCTGAAACCGCTTGGTGGATTTTGCCCGTTAACGAACTCGTCCGAGATATTTACGCTGCAAACCCACCCTGCAAATTTCAATTCTCTAACTCCTTTCGTTCAAGAGTTATCGTGCCTACGGCCAACCAGGCCGGCCGGACAGAATTGATTTCGACCAAGGATTCTTGATCGGTGAGTCGAACCAAATCGTTTAAAACAATTCTCAGCCAAAAATTCGAAAATTACAATAAGCACTCTGTTCCGAGGAACAAGAGCGCCAAAAACAGGAAGTTTGCTCATGCAGAAGGAGATATGGTAAATAGAAATAATAAAATTCAATATGTATTCCGAGGAAAGACTAAAATATACTACATTGCCAAGGGATTCTGACTTGACAAAGCTTCTCAAATCCAAAACTGAAAAATGGAAATATATAGGTATCATTATTTACAAGACTACCAACGTACATTATAATGGACTTTTTGGGGATGGGGACATTTAATTTTGGACGTCTTGGGTACGTCCATGATAGAATATCATAGAAACGTTCAAAATAGGTCGTGGGCGTTCCGACCAGAAATGGACGTTTTTGCAACGTGCAGTGCTATTTGGGAACTCTGTAACACACTTCACAAATCACAAATGGGGGGATTTCTGCTTTATTAACAGGATATTAACCTACAGCAGAGACCCTTCTTATTTCACAGGATCAGAGTCCGTATATTAGCTAATATTTCTACATATTATCTATTATCTCCCTGCGTGATGCTCTATGACATTTATTTTAATATCTAGGAAAAATTTCCGGACTCACCTTCACCACCGACAGGTAGGGTCTCAGATCGTATCTCCAAAGTGACGATATTTCCCAACTTAGCGCTAACCACAATTTGTTTCTTGCGTGGAATTTCGGAAACACTTTCCTCGAAATATATGTTATCTATGAGGACCTCAAACAAGTAAATACGTTGTTCCATTGCATACTTTATATTACTCGCAATTTTAAACACACACAAAACACACAAACAATTTAATATGAATAAGTATTTTCTCAACAATATGTCATATCTCACTAATGTCAATTTGATTGATTTTTTTTTCAGCATACTCGAAATATTGACCTAGGATTTATTGAATAACTAGCTGCCCGCCCCGGCTCCGCACGGTTGAAATGCTGATACTAAATATACTACAGAATTTCCTTATATACAACGTTCACAGCATTTTTGTCGTTAAACAATACTATCATGTTTTCTTTAGAGGTTACTCTTGAAAGAGCGACATATAATTGGCCATGTGAAAACACTCAACGCTCAAATATAAGCCTGTAGCATTGGAAGTTGGACCCTGCAATTTATTAATGGTCATTGCAAAATATATCTTTACCGGAAATTATAGGCGTTTAAATTGGAGCAGTAAATCCGATGGTATCAGTGGAATTTGGGGAATCAATACATCTATCCTGGCAGAGGCGAGCCTCACGCTCTACAGATGCTTCTATGGCTCTCTGTATTCGAACGCTATCCCTATCCTGGCTGTGCCGGCCCCCTGGTCGGTACCACCGCAACCGCTATGCCCCTGGATTTTAAATCTGCGATATCTTCGAAAATATTCATTTAAATTAGATGCTGTAAAGGGCCATATTGATCAATATTAAATGCACAATGCATTTAAGGTACTTTATTGGATAAGGATCAATGCTTTATTGCTTAAAATAGCTTCGTAATCAAGCCATTATTTCTCGTAGAATGTAAAGGATAAAATATGGTTATTGTAGGTTATCCTTAAGAGATAGACATATACCATCGCGGACTTTTTTGTAGACCTTTTTAAGGTGTACCATACTGCACTACATTACCTATCTCGTAGCGTTCAGCCAGCGATTGCAATGTAAGTGCAAAAAAATGTGTTTATTTACGACATCACATTAGAAATCTCTAAAATTATCAGCGTTTCTCTAATATATTATGCATGTATTATACATATAAACCTTCCTATTGAATCACTCTATCTATTAAAAAAACCGCATCAAAATCCTGCCCGTAGTTTTAAAGATCTAAGCATACATAGGAACAGACAGACAGCGGGAAGCGACTTTGTTTTATACTATGTAAGGTTTTGTTGTATGGTTCAAAGATTAATGATGATGGTTTGAAAGTAAATGGTTTTAATGATTATTTAGACAAAGAGGGTGAAAAATTGGCTTCTGAAATAGTCAAACCACAGACTTCTACTTGGTTTAAGCACTGACGTGAAGTCAGGAGCTTTTGCGCGCATGTTCTATTGCCCATTCTCCTGAATTTACCATGGTTCTCTAGTTATCTAGGCCGGCCGGCCAGCAAATAGAATCAAATTTGACCCCGAATTCTTCATCAGGGCGAAATGATAACGTGATGTTCCCCAGAACATACGCACAAAAAGAAGACATCGCGACTTGGAATTTTTAGAGTACTTGAGCATTCAGATGCGACAATTGAATTCAAACTTAGTAGCTAGTTGTAGAATACCGACGCAAAAACGTTCGTGAAATTTTTGAGGATTGTATCACTAAGAATTTATAAAAAAATTATGAAAAAATATTATGTATCTCACGATAACGTTAGAATGCGACTTTCAAGTTCATCAGAAATTTTGTTCTTATTTCTTCTATAACTCGAAATATACAAATCCGATCCAATTAATTACTTGTAGAATGCCTTCGCGCTAGTTTTCGCAAAATTTCGTGAATATCGTATACTTAATTAGAAAAAATAGTTATTTTCCTATCTAAAGTTGTACTTTCCTGTACGAGATTGCCGCTTCGCGTCGTTCAGGCAAGCAATCAATTTGCCAAATGTAATTTTCGAATTTTTGGCAGAAAATGGTCTCAAACGTTTCGTTTTGACTCACTAATCAATAATCAGTGGACAAAATCGATTCTGCCCAGCCGTCCGTTAACACGATCACTCTCGAAGGGAATGAGCTAGACTCTGCTAGACAGTTGAAATTTTCAGGGTAGGTTTGGCATATAAATATCTCGGTTAAATTCGTTATTGGGCAAAATCGGCCGGTTTCGGAGTAATGAAAAAATATTTTTTTTAAATTACAAATTTTAAGTTCAATTTCATCATAAGAATCCATTGATATAATTGTCAACTCTAAAAAGCTAATACTTTCGGAACTATATGATTTTTCAAAATTTCAATAATAAATCTTAATTCTATGAATTCACAGAACGCGGTAATCTATAATTAACGTCCGTATTGGTATCTATGAATTTCATGATCTGTGTTCATAAAGATTCAAACATTCAAGAGACATGTCATATTTACTTTCTAGTGCTATTCAAAATTCGTTAGGTACCTACCCATAATATTTTCGATAATTAACGTCCGTATTTCTATCTAATATCTATGAATTTCCTGATCTGTGTTCATACATGTCATCTTATCTACCGATTGATATGTGGATGGAAAGCTGAACTGGAATTCACACCTTGAAAGGATGATCCCCAAAGCTAGGTACTCTCCCTGGGCCTGCCAGTGGACTTGCAGAAAGAGGTGGGGACTGGCTCCCAGCTCCACTGGTTGTACGTGATGGTGGTGAGACCACAAATCACTTATGGTAGTGTTACTAGTTGGGAGTGCACTGTAAAGGTACAGTCTCAGCTCAAATTTGCAAACATTCAGAGATCTGGGTGCTTGGTGGTGACTGGGGCTTTCTGCTCCACCCACACCGCGCCTATGGAAAGCCTACAAGACCTCGCCCCTCTTCACCTGGTGATCAGGAGCGTGGCCTGGATGGTGACATACAGATTTCTGCATATGGCTCGCAATGAACCAGATGCGATCGGCTACCTGCCTGGTTCTCTCCAGGCTGCATTGGAGGCCGATGAGATAATAGGCATGTGGTGGACGTATCTAAAACCAGAAACTACACAGAGTGGCCCTACCAAGTCCCAGCAGAGATGATTGGATCATCTCTGAAATCCCACTGCTTGAGGGTCCCTGCTGGTTCACAGATGGCTCCGCTACCACCAAGGGGTGGGAGCGGGAGTCAGCGGTTGCAAAATTGCTAAGGGTGATTCCATCAGCCTGGGTAGTTTTGCGACTGTCTTTCAAGCAGAAATGTTCACCATTGATCACTGCGCGAAGCTCATACCTACCGGATGCTATCGGATAGCCAAGCTGCCTAGAAGGCCTTGACTTCATACAACAGCAAATACCTGCTTGTGCAGGATTCCTGACCACACTTGCTGAAATTGGAGAGCGCTGCAGGATAATGAGATGGCGGACTCATTGGCGGCTCGGAGGGTTTCCATGGGGCTCATTGGACCTGAACAATGCAGCGGAGAGGGAGAACACCAGGCAGTTGGACCAAAAGGTCCAGGAAGTCTGGAGCAGCATACCTGGACACAGACATGCTCGCTCAACAATTACTGGTCCTTCAGCTGAAAGAGCCATACAATGGCTCAGATTATCTAGGGTAGATAATCCTAACAGCTGTTACACGGGCCATTTTGGCCTAAGCAAACACCTTAATACGCTGTGGTAGACTGAGGACTCCGAGTGCAGACTATGACTGGAGGACGACGAGTCTATCGAACACATCATGTGTGACTGCCCCGCTGGAGAGAGGATCAGATTTGAGGAAATGGGAGTCTACAAACTGAGACTGAGGGAACTGGTGTGAGTTCCCACCAGACTCATATACCTTATCAAGAGGCTTGAGCTTGCGAATGAAGTATAGGTTTAGGTGTGCAACAATAGACCGATTGGTCGAAGTGGCGGGGCGGGTTTCGTCTGCCCAACAAAATTCATTTAATAATATCTACCGATAAGAGACATGTCATACTTGTTTCTGCTTATTCCAAATGTGTTACTCATGATATAAAATACCTCCTGTTCTAGAAAACAGAGTATGATTGAATGCAAAATGACCCATGAAATGACCCCAGCTATCGTAGAATTATGAAGATTATACTTTTTATTATTGTTTTTGGATGATAAATCTATATGATGATGGAAATATATACTTTGGTAAGTTAATCAAATTGGGTTCAGAATGTCTTCAACAAAAACAAAACTGGAATATGCTAAGTTTCAATTGATTGATTATAATTTTCAGAGTAGATTTGAGGAATGAATATCTTCGATAAGTTCAATATTGGGTAGAATTGGTCTGGTGGTTTCGGATAAATAATTTTTGGCACTCTTTGTTTTTTTAAATGACACTTTTTTAATTTAGTTTCTTTTATGAAGAAACCATTCGATGGGAATTATATCAATAATGGATTTTTATGATAGAACTATTATCATAAAAATCCATTATTGATATAATTCCCATTGAATGGTTTCTTTCTGGGTTTTCTCTCCGAAACTCTGAAAAATATCTATGAAATGAAAAATTTGTTACTTTGTGATTTGCTTCTGCGTAAGAAACACAAGATATTTGTCAGAAGCAATCACTCGAACAATGTTGCCTAACAAATAACAACGAAACAACATCAACGAAGAAACAACTATGTCGTAACGTTTCGGAGTCTATATCAGACTCCTTCTTCAGACGCTTAACGAAAAAATCTTCAGAACTATTTTGTTGATTGTTATTCTGAGATTCGAGAATTGTCACATTGACAGTATTTGAAAATCATAGCTGACATAGTTTTATTTTGTATAGAAATTTCCAAGTTCCACCTCCTTTTTCAATAAATTCAGCCAAATAGGGTCAATACCAATTGAGCAATTTGTAAAATTGCATTCTCTGTTCAATAAAATACAAGTTGACTCCTTAAGTTTCCTTTTAATATAATAAGTTTCTGTCATCAGAATCCTTGTATTACTCCAATCCATCATGTGATCTCCTTGGAATGTACATACATGTTCTGCTGTTTTTGATTTCTGTATGTCTCTATTTCTCAAGTTATTCTTATGCTCTGACTTTCTTACTTCTTGTGGTCTTGATGTTTCTCCTGTGTATGATTGAATTGGTTCAAGCACTGACATGAAGTCAGGAGCTTTTGCGTGTATGTTCTATTGTCCATTCTCCTGTATTGGACACTCTTAATCGAATTTACCATGGTAAATTCGGAGTGTCCAATACAGGAGAACAGACAATAGAATTCACCGTGGTAAATTCGATTAAGAGTGTCCAATAAAGGAGAATGGACAAGAGAACATACGCGCAAAAGCTTCTGACTTCACGTCAGTGCTTGAACCAATTTTTTCAACTAACTACCGTGCTATGATTCGATCAGATCACCATTTTTCGAATTATTGTGAAAACAAAATTTCAGATGGCAATAACTCTGAACTAACTCGGATTTTTCCATTAACGAACGAGCGCATTTAGACTCCAAACCTACTCTGAAAATTTCAACTCTCTGACTCATTGCGGCCGAGCGTTATCATGCTGACGGACGGCCGGACATAATCAAGTTTGACCTCGGTTTCTAGTTCAGTGAGTCGAAACTAATCGTTTGAGACCATTCTCTGCCAAAAAAAAGACATTTGGACGAACTTCACCTGAACAGCGCCAAACAAACAAACTAGTCACTGCGCTATAATTGGTGTGTATATACAGGGTGTCCCATAATTCAACCGACATGCTTCTAGTGGATGGTCTATTAATTATTTTAGAAACTTTCGAGCCAAATAATATAGTGCAAAAATGCTTCGTTAAGGAGCTTGAGCCCTCTGAAGAGGACGCCCAGGCAACATTTTTTGATTTCGTATTCATTGTTTTATAAGGTGAAGCTTTTATAAAATAATTGAAATTAAGTTCAAGAAATTGATATTTCACTTACTTTATTATGATTCTTTAAGGCCGGTCCATACGCTACGATTTGCACAACCTTTTGCTTGCACAGTCCAATACGTTGCAGGTAAAACGTTTGCTTGTAGATAAGAAAATGGGTTCAAGCCCCGTGGACAGGAGCTTTCTGGCGCTCTAGTTCGAACATATGATAGAACTGCATCATAAAGGAAATTCAATTCAAATAATAGTTCATTTATCAAGATTAAATGAGCAAATCATGAGAATGAGAACTGCACCATGGAAGAAATCAAATTAAATCTGGCCAATTTTGCCCAATAACGAACTTAACCGAGATATTCATCTCCCTAATCTACTCTGAAAATTTCAACTACCTACCTCATTCCGTTCGAGAGTTATATCTATGTCTATGGATGAAAAGCAGTCTCACTACTCTCAGATCTCTTACTTCATATTCCGTTCCGAAATGTAAGACTTTTCTGAGAAAAACTAATTTCGGAGCAAACAACTGAGATTTTTCTCACTTCGCTCACAATTCTTCGATTGATTAGATAATGTCATGTCTCAGGAAAATAAGTTGACATTATGACAATTCATACATAGAATAATTATATCATTCTGTGACAACGTTGAAATACGATTTATTATTGAAATTTTGAAAAATCATATCTCCGAAAGTATTAGCTTGTTAGAGTTAAAAATGATATCATTGGATTTTTATGGTAAAACTGCTTATTGAAAAAAATATAATTTGGAATTTGCTTCGTAAAAAAAAATTTTCTTTTTTGTTACTCCGAAACCATCTGTCCGATTTTGCCCAATAACGTACTTAGCCGAGATATTTATCTCCCAAACTTACTCTGAAAATTTCAACTGTCTAGCTCATTCCTTTCGAGAGTTATCGTGCCTACGGCCGGCCGGACCGGCCGGACAGAATGAATTTCGACCACGGATTCTTGATCAGTGAGTCGAACCAAATCGTTTAAGACCATTTTCATCGAAAAATTCGATAATACAGACATTTGGGCAAATTGATAAGCACTCAGTTCCGAGGAACTAGAGCGCCAAAAAGTGAATTGATTTTTCGATAAACTGCTTCATTATATTGTTTTAATTTGGATTTACGGACTAGCAATGGTGGAAAGTGAACTTTGACGCTTGTCAGTTTTCATTTACACGCTTGTCAGAATCTTCTAAATCGACTCTAGCGGCACCATCGTTAACAAATTGAAGTAGTACATAAAGTACGTGATTTGATAATTCTAGGTCCGTTTTTCGGCCGAAAATTCGAATATTCGAATATTAACGCCATTGCGTTCGAAAACTGAAAGGTTGGGTAAATTTTACTCAAGAGTCGAATTTAAGCGAATAACCAAAGCAGAGCGGTTAAAATCAACCCCTTTCGGTCTTAACCAATTCATTTAAGTGAAAACGGTTATTCGATCGGCTTAGGTCCGCAGACGTCATGAATCAGTTGTGAACAGATCACGAGCATACCCAAAATTTTGCGGTTTTAACCCAGCTCTGGAGTAGCTTTACGAACGGCCCATCGAATGAGCGGGAAATATAAAATGGCGTAAAACGATCAAATTTATTGTATTTCTATCAATTATGAGGGCACCGATTATAATGTGCAAGTGGAGAATATTGACACAGCCAATTTGCTTTTTGGCGCTCTAGTTCCTCGGAACTGAGTGCTTATCAATTTGCCCAAAAGTCTGTAATTTTCGAATATTTCGATGAAAATGGTCTTAAACGATTTGGTTCGACTCACTGATCAAGAATCCGTGGTCGAAATTCATTCTGTCCGGCCGTCCGGCCAGCCGTCCGGCCGGCCGTAGGCACGATAACTCTCGAACGGAATGAGCTAGAGAGTTGAAATTTTCAGAGTAGGTTTGGGGGATGAATATTTCGGCTAAGTTTGTTACTGGGCAAAATCGGACAGAAGGTTTCGGAGTAATAAAAAAAAATTTTTTTTTTACAAAACAAATTCCAAATTAAATTTTTTTTAATAAGCAGTTTTATCATAAGAATCCATTCATATCATTTTTAACTCTAACAAGCTAATACTTTTGGAGATATGATTTTTCAAAATTTCAATGTAAATCGTATTTCACAGATTGATATAATTATTCTATGTATATTCTATGTATGAATTGTCATAAAGTCAACTTGACAGAAGGGAATATTGTAACTTCAAGAATATTGGGGTTGAAATACTCGTATTTTAGCGATGCAACGGGGACCTCACCCGAAAATGTTTGAAAATATTACGTAAATATTGAAAGCATAATTCTGTAGTTCGAGAGAGGAGAAAATTTTGTGAACGTAGATCAGGAAATTTTTAATCGATTACAAGGTAATATAAGATAAGTAATAATATCTTCTTTTATACATGTTTTATGGAATACCTACTATTTGTAGGTACTTTAAACATGTTTTGGGCAATTGTCATACGAAACTTGTTTTTTTGGCGCTCTAGTTCCTCGGAACAGAGTGCTTATCAATTTGCCCAAGTGTCTGTAATTTTGGAATTTTTGGCTGAAAATGGTCTCAAATGATTTGGTTCGACTCACTGATCAAGAATCCGAGTGCGAAATCGATTCTGTCCGGCCGGCCGACCGGCCGTAGGCAATGTAAATCGTATTTCACAGATTGATATAATTATTCTATGTATATTCTATGTATGAATTGTCATAAAGTCAACTTGACAGAAGGGAATATTGTAACTTCAAGAATATTGGGGTTGAAATACTCGTATTTTAGCGATGCAACGGGGACCTCACCCGAAAATGTTTGAAAATATTACGTAAATATTGAAAGCATAATTCTGTAGTTCGAGAGAGGAGAAAATTTGGTGAACGTAGATCAGGAAATTTTTGATCGATTACAAGGTAATTTATTATTACTTATCTTCTTTTATACATGTTTTATGGAATACCTACTATTTGTAGGTACTTTAAACCTGTTTTGGGCAATTGTCATACGAATCCGAGTGCGAAATCGATTCTGTCCGGCCGGCCGACCGGCCGTAGGCACGATAACTCTCGAACGAAAGGAGTTAGCGGATTGAAAATTGCAAGGTGGTTTTGAAGCGTAAATATCTCGGACAAGTTCGTTAATGGGCGAAAACCATCAAGGGGTTTCGGAGTTATGGCCGATTTTAGTAAAAATATTTTTTATGAATATTTCCGAAACCGATCACTCGATCTATCTGAAATTTAGCACCAAATTGTAGAATCATGACCTTTATACGCATGTGAAGTTTTGTATTGAGCAGATTACCGCAAAGTGTCAAAAAAAAAATTTGAAAATGTGGTGCAGTTCTCATTCTCATGATTGCTCATTTAATCTTGATAAATAAACTATTATTTGAATTGAATTTCCTATTTCCTGTATGATGCAGTTCTATCATATGAATACATTGATATAATTCCCAATTCTGAGAAACCAATACCAGATATAATTTGTCTGTTCGAACTAGAGCGCCAGAAAGCTCCTGTCCACAGGGCTTGAACCCATTTTTTATTCAAAACTACATAAAAGGCATTTACACATTTGTTTAGATCCTCATCATTCAAAATGTTTTTCCAAGGAATGGAATTCAACTCCTCTGTAATTAATCCATAATTGGCATTGAAAAACTTGAATATAGATCTAGACTTGACTGACTTCTCGATTGGTATGGTCAAGAATGTTGCATGATATACCTATTTTACTCTTTCTGTGCGATCTGAACTATGCTGATTATTTTTGTTTCTTTCGGAATTATTTTGGTTCAGATTATTATTGGCATCATCTTTTAAATGTGAACTGTTAATCAAATTTAATTCCTTAGACAACAGTTCCTGATCAGCTTGCTCCCCTTCTTCAGGTACTTCCCCATTAATACAAACTCATATTTCACCAGTATTAGTCCAATTGTGTGTTATCTATTATTTTGAATAAACTCAAAAAGTTATTGAGCATGTACGTATGAAGAAACAACAGAAAATATAGATCCGAATATACTCAAATATGTCCAAATGGGTATATACAAGCATATCCACAACTGATACAATAATATGTAAGAGTGATCTCCTAGGAATTTACTTATTCCGAAATTACTTTTACTTTTTCTGAAATTGGTTTTACTTTTCCCAAAATTGAACTTGAAAAGATTTATTTATAGAAGGAGTAAACTTGTCTCTGGAGAAAAGAAAATAAAATAGGTTAGTTTTCGCACTGAAAGATTGCGGTTAAAACCAATGCGTTCAAGCGACAGAGATGTCGGTTATAAAATGTGACGTCAGATTGTCATTTGTCTTATAACCAGTACGATAACCGCAGGTTGGAGCAAAACCTTTCGGTCCATCGTTTAAATTCGACTCATGACTGTCGTTCGAAATGTCAGAGTATTCGACTACGAGTTCATTTTACTCCTGTCAAAATTGACATAACTCATGGGACGGAAAATCTAGTATCTTTGTCTTACTGTTTTATGAATGTTCTGTTAGGTAATTCAATAGTTTTAATACTGCTCACAATATATATTTATGATAAGAGTTACATATATGTGACGAAAACAATAATAATAGGTTCTTTCTTAAACCAACATAACCTATTTTCGGATATTCAGACCTATTCTGTTTGCGTATTGCTATAAACATTGCTATTCAAGTCATATTGCTATCCTCCTAATTTTTAACAATATGACTATCGTATTACGTATTCTGTTCGGACTGTTATAGCAATGTTGGTTATCAATTTTCTCCCAGCAATATTGCTATGAAGTAGGTCAAAATTCATTGATTTTAGAGCTGACAACACTGTATTTCATGACTTTTATGTGAATAAGAAGAAGAATCTAACCTTAATTGATAAACATTTCGTCCGTTTTTAGGTGGTTATTCTTAATTCCTAACCAAAAATATATAAATGTCACGAAAGCCAAAAACAAACTGTATTTTATTCATGAAACTAACAAGATGGAGTTATTGATCAATTTTCAGGAAACACATCGAATTTTGGTAACCGCTACCATGACCGAAAAATTGAAGACTTGCAAACACCCAAACAAATATTAAATTTACATTTTTTCCTGTCTTCAGTCAGACTTCGAATGCACAAGTTAAACGGAATAGTATATCTCCTAGTTTTCTCCTGAAAAAATTCCCTCAGTTCTTCAACTGAATCAAAAGAAGTAATCTTCGTAGTAAGACTGAATTAATAGTTTATTTAATTTTTTTCATCCAGTCAGTCAGTCTTCGAATGCATATCTAACTTAAAAGAAGCAGTATATCTTATAGTTTGCTCATGAATAAATAAATACCCTTGGCTCTGCAATGAAATCAAAGGCAGTGTTATTTTTACTAAGGCTGAATTAATAGTTTATCTAATTTATTTCATCCAGTCGGTCAGTCTTCGAATGCATATCTAGCTTAAAAGAAGCAGTAAATCTCATACATTGCTGATGAACACATAAATGAATGAATAAAATACCCTCGTCTCTTCAATGAAATCAAAGAAAGTAATCTTTTTACTAAGGCTGCATTAATAGTTTATTTTATTTATTTCATCCAGTCGATCAGTCTTCGAATGCCTCTAACATAAAAGAAACAGTATCTATACTAGTTTGCTCATGAACTAATAAATATATGAATAAAATTCTCTCAGCCTCTTATTGATGTTGAATAGTTTATGAACTTTTCTGTTTACGAATAGAAGGGGTTGTTAGTGTTAAACCTAAGTCTTAGAAATTCCCTTGAAATTAAGTATTTTAAAGTACCTTTAATAAATATATACGATTATGTATATACCTATATTCATCAAAGTACCTACCTATTTTCAATATTTTCGATTTCTTGGAACATAAAAGTGGTTCTCAGCCATATTCCAAATCTTGTTATGCTCTTAGCAAGTACTATTTTGAGGTTGCTGAGATAGCAATGTGGATAACAATATGTTTATCAAAATGACAGATCATATTGCTCAAAAACGATGATCAGAATAGCAATATTTCGGATCTTGCTGTGGTAGCAATATCTTTTTCTTAGCAATATTGCTATGCGCGAACAGAATAGGTCTGATTGGCACCTCAGTGTCAGAGTAAAGTCCAGAGTAAATCTGTCAAACCATCAAAAACTCTACTCTACTCCGTGGAGTTAATTTTCGAACATTACTCTGGATTTAGCACGGAGTGTCGACAGTGTCGACACCTTGTTATTCTATGCATCTTGGTTTGGACCATGGATTTTGTCGCAATTCAGGTTCCAGACGTGATGAAAATTTATTTCATAAATCCTTCAAAACGGTAATAGATATCGAAATTTGGTCTTCAGCTTTCGGTTTTTACCGTCCAAAAGTTTCGCCGCGAAACGTCCCGTAAATTTTTGAAGAAATTCCCAAAATTTACGATTTATAGAGGAGAAATACTTCTCCAGTAATGTCAAAATCCCTTCTTTTTCCAGCATTTTCCTTCGAAACACTTAGGACATACGTTCATATGAAGTTGTTTCCCTTAAAATGAACCCATGAATCGCCCTTAAATATTTTACCTGAGTTTTGAAACACCTTGTATAATCACTAAACTCAAAGAATTCTAGAAACAGATTATATTAGGAACGTCATCCCAATACAAAATGCAATATTATACTTACGTTTCACGAATTATAAATAATGGGGATGTAAAAATGGATGTACCTATTAGAAGAATTGGTTTATTTCGACCAGAAAATAGCAAACCTTCGAGATTATTTATAGAATATAGATAACTAGAGTGGCTATCAATTGATCTCAATGAAACCTTGAAATTTTCAGGTAGTCAGGGTAAATCAGAAATATGGTCCCATATAGACAGCTTCCTATCTGCCAATGAAATCGATCCAACATCTTGTATGCAGAAATATATATGTTCAACGATAAGTAAAACGCTCATGAATATCAAAAGTGGAAAAGCCACCAGCAGAGATAAGATAATCGATGGGATAGCCAGCAATGAGTGGTTGTCAGAACAGTTACATGGGACCTCGATGTATTTCGCTTTGAAAAATGGTTTGGACAGAACGAACTGCACTGAAATATATAAAATGTGTGGCATGTCGGAAAACTTTGTGGAAACTGCTTTCGATGCTTTGCAAAAATTGGTATTGTTTGCTTCTTGATACAGATGTACTCGTACAGATGTAAGTGATTGGTTACAATGTTGCACAGATCACGATGTAATTAATGTAAATCATGGAAAACTCAAGATTCATAGGATACATATTCGGTTTATGATGGAGTATGAGGTAATTCAAAAGTCTGTATAGTATATGTATGAAAAATGAAAAATTAAAATTTAAAAACTGTAGACTACAATTTTTCGATGTCCTATATTATGTTAAACTTAGAGCTAGCTATACATTTTCAACTCCAATTTCGGGGAAAAAAAACAATTTCCGAAAAGTTAAAGCCAATTTTGGAAGAAGTAAATTCAATTTCGGCCAAATTATTCAGAATTACTGTGTGTCCATAAGGCGGGCCTCAAACAGCCGGAATGCATCTCTGAATTCATATTCTTATTTCATAATCTGAATTCTGGAATTGAATGGTTTCTTTCTGGGTTTTCTCTCCCAAACTCTGTTGTTTCGTTGTTTTTTGTTAGGCAACATTGTTCAATTGATTGCTTCTGACAAATATTTTGTGTTTCTTACGCAGAAGCAAATCAAATAATGATAAATTTTTTATTTTATAGATATTTTTCAGAGTTTGGGAGAGAAAACCCAGAAAGGAACCATTCAATGATGAATATACCTCCCACAGTATCCTTCAATGTTTACTTGAATTCTGGAAGCTTGCAAAATCTGAAAATGAATACTCTAAAAAGCCCTGTGGCAGAAGCTTTGATGCTCTTGTTCAATTTTAGACAAACCATATCTCCGAAAGTATTGTTTTCTCAGAGTTGGGAATTATATCAATGGATTATTATGATATAACTGCACCATAAAAGAAATTCAATTCAAATAATAGTTTATTTATCAAGATAAATGAATAATCTGCAGTGATTTAACCTCGTGCAACTCGGTTGTTGCAACTTACACTCGGTGCATAATTTTCACAACTCGAAATACCTAAGGAAAGTATCATCGAAATTTCTAGAGCAAGGCTGGAGACAATCAAAGCAGATTGTCCATTTATTCCTGATATTGATTAGGTATAGGCTGACGAACAAATTATAATAATAGTTCTTTATTGTACCCAACAGGAATTTACTGGCTAACAAGTTAAAGATAAGTTTTACATAATATCAACGTCTGTGAAATAACCCACAAGCACAAATCAAACGAAATAATGATCCAGTCACATACAGGTGGACAATTCCATTAACTGGTAGCAACCACAAAATAGCAAACAAGCACTGACGTGAAGTCAGGAGCTTTTGCGCGTATGTTCTATTGTCCATTCTCCTGTATTAGACACTCTTAATCGAATCTACCATGGTGAATTCTATTGTCCGTTCTCCTGAACCTCACGCCGTCCTAGCAACGATGATACCTTCATCTCCTCCATGATGTCAGAAAGGTCTGCTTCGCCCTCCGGATACCTACCAGTGCGCCTGAATAATACATAACGCCCATAACGGGTCCACCATCTAACGTTTTTTTTTCAATTAGTGCTTATTTCGTGAATTGTAACAAGCTCATGTCTGATTTGACAGATAATTAGTTTTATCCTTCCGCTGAACGAATATGGTTGTGTATACGCTTGAACATCGCTGGGAAATATTGCGACATTACTTTTAAAATCATGATAATGTTGCAGAATGTGTGCGAAAATTGCGTACGGATTTTGGGCGAAGAGAAGCACCGTCAGCTCCGTATGTTCGTTATCTTGTGAAAAAAGTGAAAGAAACTGGCATCCTCATCGATTAACCAAAGCGTGAAAAGCCAAAAACAGTGCGTACACCCGAGAATCAACATCAATTCTCCGTCGTTCTCAAGAATTGAACATTTCGGAGACAGCATTGAGAAGAATTTTGCATAAAGACCTTGGTATGACGCCATATAAAGTGATTGGTTCAGGAGTTGAAGCCAACTGACCATCCAATGCGTTTTCGCTTCGCTAAGTGGGCCTGCGATCAACTTACAGAAGATGCCGATTTTGCCAAAAAATCATCTTTTCAGGTGAAGCTCATTTTGATCTTGGCGGGTATGTAAACAAGCAGAATTGTCGCATTTGGAGCACAGAAAACCCGCACGCATACATTGAAAAGCCGATACACCCAAAACGAGTCACTGTTTGGTGCGGATTTTGGTCCAGAGGCATAATTGGGCCATTTTTTTCGAAAATGAGCAAGAAGTGGCCGTTACAGTCAATGGCGATCGTTATCGGGCCATGTTGAACGAAATTTTGTCTACAAAAATTGAAGAGGAGGATATTGGCAACATTTGGTTCCAACAGGACGGCGCTACGTGCCTACAGCTAAAGCTACACACGATGATTTGCACCTTGTTTTTGAAGATCGCATTATCAGCCGCAGAGCTGATGTCGTTTGGCCACCTCGGAGATGCGATTTGACACCGTTGGACTATTATTTGTGGGGTGCCGTCAAAGAGAAGTGTTCCGCCAACAAGCCAGAGACAATTGACGCTTTAAGGGACAATATTCGTGAAGCCATTGGTGAAATACAGCTGCACACAATCGATAATGTGCTTAAAAATTGGGCCGATATGTAGGCTACTGCATGGCCAGCTGAAGCGGCCATTTTAATGGAATCATTTTCCATTATTAATCGGAAGGATTGTACTTTCAAATAAAAAAGAAATTTGAGAAAATATTCAGTAGTTTTTTTTTATTGCATTTTCAAAAAAAAAAAATTGGTTCAAGCACTGACGTGAAGTCAGAAGCTTTTGCGCGTATGTTCTATTGTCCATTCTTCTGTATTGGACACCTTTAATCGAATTTAACATGGTAAATTATGTTGTCCATGTCCATTCTCCTGTATTGGACACTCTTAATTCGAATTTACCACGGAGTATCCTCAGGTAGATCTTTAAATCATCAGCATATGCTAAAGCTGGACAACCGAGAGAATCCAAGAGATCGTTAATATAGATAATGAATAATAGTGGTCCCAAATTCGATCCCTGCGGCACTCCACATGAGAGCTCAAACTCAAATGATCTGAAGCCATTGCAAAACACATAATTTAGCTTACCCTGTAGATACGATTCAATGAGCCTCACATATTCCGGACTGAAGCCGAAGGATAAGGTTGATTTTTTTAATAGTTCAAAATATATTAATAAAATACAATCCTCTTCTCATAATTTAATAGTTCATACCACTAACACATTCATTCTGTATTATGAACCTTAACTCAAGAATGAGTATTTGATACACAAATGTAGATCAATATTTAAGCATATTTTTGCTAGCAACATTATGAAAATACTGTTTATAGGAACATGTCTTACTACTTCAGGTTCACTACCAACGTCCAGTTAACTGGACGCAAAGGTTTCTCATGAGAGCCCACGTCCAGTTAACTTGACGTTCATTCCATATACGTGTTCGTTTAAACTGTGGGATCTAGTGTTATATTGAATATTTTAAAATGGTTCCTGGTTGAAGATTTGCCGTAAAAATTTCTTAGATACCTAACATCTGTGACTTCACAAAAAGGGCCGAATGCTCACGGACGTCCAACGATGTATGCAGGCGACTGATTTAGCGCTATAATATGTGGATTACTGAGTAGTATATTATTATGTTCCGTCGTTCGTGGGTGATGTACTATTGCTTAATTTTTTATAATGAGTGATAACGAAGACGATAAATGAAAAAATGACATATACAAAAATCCCTCTCCTAAAGTTCAGAGAGAAAGTGATTATGGCTTTAATTGGTGAAGGCTGAATTAATATTGAGAAACAGCCCAATACTTCAGAAATCTTCCATTATTTGGTCCTCCGACACCAAAGGACAAATTACCAATGCTGAGATGTCGTCAGTGCAAAAAAAAAAGATAAGATATTTTTGTGTAATTTGCAAAGAACGACCCGGCTTGTGTGTTATCCCATGTTTTAAAGACTACCATGTTCATAAAAAATGAGAATTTCTTAAAAACTTAATGCATTTTAGTGTCTCTTTTGTTATAACTTTTCCTTTCAGATCGTTACTGTTGATATAATTTTTATTTCTTTGTGAGAATAAACTTTGTTGTTTGTTTGTGTATATCATCTATTTTATACATTTATATTTTAGTTTCAATGGTTGTTTTATTTGCGCTAATAAATTTGAAAGAATCAGAATGCCTGTGCGTCCATTTTACTAGACGTTGGTATCTGACATGAATATTTTAAAAATATACCGGCGTCTTGTTAACTGGAAAGCTATTTTCAGCTGTCAATTTGACAGATCGATTAAAAATATGTCCATTCTAAGTCTTTACTATCATATCTTATAATTTTATGAGAAAATCAACACTTGGATTCTGGGTAGGAATTGATCTTAACCAGTTGGTAGTGAACCTGTTAAGGAAGTTAATTAAAGGTAACATTAACCTCGGTGGTCAACGAATAGTTATTCTTTTTGATGATTCCATTATGTTATTCTTTCCTATTGCCTTCATAAACTACATCATTAAAATGATTCAATTCTAAATCTTCTGAAACATCATCCCCAAATTTTGCACATAAATCATTCAATATGCAAAAAGTCAATATTATGTTTGGTGTCAAAACAGTCTTGTATATATACACGAATTCAAGATGCAAATCCAGAATGAATATCTTCATTCTTATGATTTTAATTCATTCGTTGAGCAATTTAAGAATGACTAAACTCCAGGAAAAATATTAATCCACTAAGGCCCACTTGCGTGGAATACGGGGTTAAAATATTAGGCACAGAGTTGAGTAACTCGGCATTAGAATGTTACAATTTTTTAAAACTGCGCTAGAGAAAAATTAACTCTGAGTAGGGTAACCCTCTTCCATCTTTGATTTTTATAGCGTGGTAAGGCGTCTGTGGTCTTCACTATGGTCTACAGAATACTGTATGTTTTTTTGTTCTCATGTCAGTTTGTTTCATGATAATTTGAATTTGATAGTCTGTCGATTTCGTATTTTGGTGTTTAATTGTATGTGTATTTAAAGGTGTATTTAAATTGTTAATAAAAATGGAAACCAACTCTCGTGTACATGCCCCAAACTAACGCATAGAGATAATGTCTTACTTTGTGACATTATATCTAAATATAAAGAAATCATACAGAATAAAAAAACCAACGGAGCCAACCTTCTGCATAAGCAGAAAATTTGGCTATATGTGATGAAAGAATTTACCCCCTCCTCCCCCGGATCATATCTCAAAAGACGCCAAATTGACCACGAACAGTTAAAAGACTACCTACAGCAAAATGACATAATGAAAAAATTGGTTCAAGCCCTGTGGACAGGAGCTTTATGGCGCTCTTGTTCAAACAGACAAATTATATCTCCGAATGTATTGGTTTCTCAGAGTTGAGAATTATATCAATGTATTCTTATGATAGAACTGCATCATAAAGGAAATTCAATTCAAATAATAGTTTATTTATCAAGATTAAATGAGCAATCTGAGAATGAGAACTCCACCATGGAAGAAATCAATTAAAATACCTGAAATGAATTTGACTCTCTCTTATAGAACATCAGGATGACATATACGAGTATGAACACAGATCATATAATGAATCATAGATAGAATAATTATAGCATTCTGTGAAAACATAGAAGTACGATTCATTATTGAAATTTCGAAAAATGAATCTCCGAAAGTATTTATTTGTTAGAGTTGAAAATGATATCAATGGATTTTTAGGGTGAAACTGCATCTTAAAAAAATTATTTTGAAATTTATGGGTTAAAAAAAATTTTTTTTTCGTTACTCCGAAACCCTCTCGCCTATTTCAGCCAATAGCGAACTCAACCGAGATATTTATCCCCCTAACCTACTCTGGAAATTTCAACTGCCTAGCTCATTCCCTTCGAGAGTTATTGTAGAAACAAAATTTAAAAATATTCAAAATTTTTTTTTTACACTTCACGGTAACCCGATCAATACAAAACTTCACATTCGCCTACAGGTCATGATTCTACAATTTGATGCTGAATTTCAGATAGATCGAATGATCGGTTTTGGAAATATTCATAAAAAACGTTTTTTGTAAAAACGGCCATAACTCCGAAACCGCTTGATGGATTTCGCCCGTTAACGAACTCGTCCGAGATATTTACGCTCCAAACCTACCCTGCAAATGTCAATCCTCTAACTCCTTTCGTTCTAGAGTTATCGTGTTTACGGCCAGACGGCCGGCCAGACAGAATCAATTTCGACCACGGATTCTTGATCAGTCAGTCGAACCAAATCGTTTGATACCATTTTCAGCCAAAAATTCGAAAATTACAGACATTTGGGCAAATTGATAAGCACTCTGTTCCGAGGAACAAGACCGCCAAAAATATTTGGGAAAGCCCTGTGGACAGGAGCTTTGGCGCTCTTGTTCAAACTTTGAAAATTCATCTCCGAAATGATTGGTTTCTCAGAGTCGGGAATGACATCAATGGATTCTTATAATAGAATAGAACTGCATCATAAACGAAACTAAATTGAAATTAAATAACGAACTTATCCGAGATATTCATTCCTCAAAATTCCTCGGAAAATTATATTATATCAATTGAAACTTAGCCAATATTCCGGTTTGGTTTCACTGAAGATATTCTGATTATATTTTCATCATCATATGGATTATCCAAGGGCATATAGGGTGGGGGTAATTAACATATCCTATAATTGTTCATTTTGCATTCAATCATACTTTGTTAGAACAGAAATCAATATATTTGACATATCTGTCATAGGTAGATAAGATAATATATATGAACAGTGAACACAGAAAGAACACAGACAGATAGAATTCGCATTCTGTGATAACATAAAAGTATGATGTATTATTGAAATTTTGAAAAATTATATCTCCGAAAGTATTAGCTTGTTAGAGTTGAAAATTACATCAATGGATTCTTATGATGAAACTGCATCTCAAAAAAGATTGAATTTGAAATTGTAATGTAAAAAAAAAATTTTTTTTCGTTACTCCGTAACCATCGGTCCGATTTTGCACAAAAACGAACTTAGCCGAGATATATATCTCCCAAACCTACTCTGAAAATTTCAACTGTCTAGCTCATTCCGTTCGAGAGTTATCGTGTTAACGGACGGACGGACGGACGGACAGAATCGATTTCGACCACGGATTCTTGATCAGTGAGTCGAACCAAATCCTTTGAGACCATTTTCAGACAAAAATTCTTAAATTACAGACATTTGAGAAAATTGCTAAGCACTCTGTTACCAGTAACAAGATCGCCAAAAAGTAGGAAAACCCTGTGGACAGGAGCTTTGTCGCGCTGTCCAAATTTATAGCGAATGCTGCCATCCATCCAGGTACTGAACTCGCCTAAAGCTGCTTAGCTCCAGAAAAAGATATATCTTCCCATTATTTCCTGTAATATAGATCCGATCGAGTTTAAGTAGTGAGGGACATTTTTGGCGCTCTAGTTCCTCGGAACTGAGTGCTTATCAATTTGCCCAAATGTCTGTAATTTTCGAATATTTCGATGAAAATGGTCTTAAACGATTAGGTTCGACTCACTGATCAAGAATCCGTGGTCGAAATTCATTCTGTCCGGCCGGTCCGGCCGGCCGTAGGCATGATAACTCTCGAACGGAATGAGCTAGAGAGTTGAAATTTCCAGAGTAGGTTTGCGGGATATATATCTCGGATAAGTTCGTTATTGGGCAAAATCGGACTGATGGTTTCGGAGTATCAAAAAAAAAAATTTTTTTTTTACAGAACAAATTCCAAATTAAATTTTTTTTAATAAGCAGTTTTATCATAAGAATCCATTCATATAATTTTTAACTCTAACAAGCTAATACTTTCGGAGATATGATTTTTCAAAATTTCAATGTAAATCGTATTTCACAGATTATTCTATGTATTAATTGTCATAATATCAACTTGACAGAAGGGAATATTGTAACTTCAAAAATATTGTGGTTGAAATACTCGTATTTTAGCGATGCAACGGGGACCTCACCCGAAAATGTTTGAAAATATTACGTAAATATTGAAAGCATAATTCTGTAGTTCGAGAGAAAATTTGGTGAACATAGATCAGGAAATTTTTGATCGATTACAAGGTAATTTTTGGCGCTCTAGTTCCTCGGAACTGAGTGCTTATCAATTTGCCCAAATGTCTGTTATTTTCGAATATTTCGATGAAAATGGTCTTAAACGATTTGGTTCGACTCACTGATCAAGAATCCGTGGTCGAAATTCATTCTGTCCGGCCGGTCCGGCCGGCCGGCCGTAGGCACGATTACTCTCGAACGAAAGGAGTTAGCGGATTGAAAATTGCAAGGTGGTTTTGGAGCGTAAATATCTCGGACAAGTTCGTTCGATATATCTGAAATTTAGCATCAAATTGTAGAATCATGACCTTTGTACGCATGTGAAGTTTTGTATTGACCAGATTACCGCAAAGTGTAAAAAAAAAATTTTGAAAATTAAAAAAAAGTTTTTCCACAATAACTCTCGAACGGAATGAGCTAGGTAGTTGAAATTTTCAGAGTAGGTTAGGGAGATGAATATCTCGGTTAAGTTCGTTATTGGGCAAAATTGGCCAGATTTAATTCGATTTCTTCCATGGTGCAGTTCTCATTCTCATGATTGCTCATTTAATCTTGATAAATAAACTATTATTTGAATTGAATTTCCTTTATGATGCAGCTCTATCATAATATGTATACATTGATATAATTCCCAACTCAGAGAAACCAATACTTTCGGAGATATAATTTGTCTGTTTGAACTAGAGCGCCAGAAAGCTCCTGTCCACAGGGCTTGAACCCATTTTTAAAATAAATGATGGTACTCCAAAATGGTCTAGTCATCTCACAACTTACTAATTTTCAATGTGACTTGAATTTGTACGACAAATTTTAACGCAAGTTTGTGAGGATAACTTTATTTATTTAAGCATCCGTTTTTGGCGCTCTAGTTCCTCGGAACTGAGTGCTTATCAATTTGCCCAAATGTCTGTAATTTTCGAATTTTTCGATGAAAATGGTCTTAAACGATTTGGTTCGACTCACTGATCAAGAATCCGTGGTCGAAATTCATTCTGGCTGGCCGGCCGTAGGCACGATAACTCTCGAACGGAATGAGCTAGACAGCTGAAATTTTCAGAGTAGGTTTGGGAGATAAATATCTCGGCTAAGTTCGTTATTGGGCAAAATTGGACAGATGGTTTCGGAGTAACAAAAAAAATTTTTTTTTTACAAGGCAAATTCCAAATTAATTTTTTTTCAATAAGCTGTTTTACCATAAGAATCCAATGATATCATTTTTAACTCTAACAGGCTAATACTTTCGGAGATATGATATTTAAAATTTCAATAATAAATCGTATTTCAACGTTGTCATAATGTCTAATGATATTCCTGAGACATGACATTATCTAATCAATCGAAGAATTGTGAGCGAAGTGAGAAAAATCTCAGTTGTTTGCTCCGAAATTAGGTTTCCTCAGAAAATTCTTACATTTCGGAACGGAACATGAAGTAAGAGATCTGAGAGTAGTGAGACTGCTTTTCATCCATAGACATAGATATAACTCTCGAACGGAATGAGGTAGGTAGTTGAAATTTTCAGAGTAGTTTAGGGAGATTAATATCTCGGCTAAGTTCGTTATTGGGCAAAATTGGCCAGATGTAATTTGATTTCTTCCATGGTGCAGTTCTCATTCTCATGATTGCTCATTTAATCTTGATAAATAAACTATTATTTAAATTGAATTTCCTTTATGATGCAGTTCTATCATATGGATACATTGATATAATTCCCAACTCTGAGAAACCAATACTTTCGGAGATATAATTTGTCTGTTTGAACTAGAGCGCCAGAAAGCTCCTGTCCACAGGGCTTGAACCCATTTTTATCTTTAATATCGATTCTTTCTTCAAATTAAATACTAATTGTTCTGAAACTATAATAATTTATCAATACTACTTGCATAAGATGATTATTAATTATTATTATACATACATACGTACACTGACGGTTTCACGAAGCTTTGATCGCTCTTAAATGCCGAATTAGTGCGATTCTATGTCCATTTTCAGTACATTTTTGATACAACCATCGAATTAAATCCACAATTATTAAGCTAATCGAAGCTTCGTGAAACCCAATGTAACTGTATCAAATGACTGCCTGCCCTGCCATCTAGTCAATTTATTTGTACTTGAGCAACGGCATTGCAGAAAGCTACGTCACAATCGTTCAATAGAAAGAAACATAACCTTGTCTTGTAGGGGAGAGCGGGGCATTGTGGGGTAGCGGGGCAAAGCGGAATATCTCTATTACAGCCAAACGAAACTTCGCACAGTGTTTCAAATAGCTCTATTTGATTGGTCATCAATCGACACGTGGTCTTCATATGCTATCCACACTACTTCTAGAATCGTTTAGGCAGTGTGACTGAAAGACTGAAACGAGCGTGTTCGTTAATAAAATCTATAGTATTGAACAGCAGTTTTTACGAGATCCTGAGCTCGAATAGTGTTGATTAATATTTCTTTTTGTAAAGGTTCTTTATATAATTAGTTATTGAAAATTCAAGAGAGATTGTGAAATAGGTAAGTATTTTCAGTTCATGTTTTGTAGCTTAAGTCACATTGGGGCATAGTGGGGAACATTGAAGGGGGCAAAGTAGGGTATCGCATGGACGGTACCCCACTTTGCCCCTTTTAATCCAACTAAAATATCATTTTCCTCCATTAACTAAAGCAACTGTTTTTTCAGGTAATATGGTTCGAACGTATAAGAGGACTACAGAACAGCATTCATGGTCTATGGATGCAATGAAGAAAGCGGTTCAAAATGTTGTGTCGGGAGAAATGGGCTACAAAAAAGCTGCCAACTTACACAACGTTCCTCAAACTACACTGGAACGGTATGTTTCCAAATACCGGTCCAATCCGGACGATACTATTTTCCAAAAAAAATTGGGCCATTTCAAATCCGTGTTTTCACCTGATCAGGAGAAAGAATTGGTTGATTACATCAAACTAATGGAAGCACGATTTTATGGATTGACTTCGCGTGACTTACGAAAACTTGCTTTTGAATTAGCAGAAAAAAATGGAATCTCTCATAGATTCGATTCGCAGTCTGGTCTGGCTGGTAAAGATTGGTTGAAAGGATTGCTCAAAAGACATCCAGACATCAGCTTCAGAAAACTCGAACCAACATCAGCAGCCAGAGCTATGGGATTCAATAGAGTCTCCGTTGAACAGTTTTTTCAACTTTTAGAAAAGGTTTTTGACGAACATAAATTCACTCCACAGCGGATATATAACGTTGACGAGACAGGCGTTTCAACAGTCCCTAAATGTCATTCGAAAATCCTGGCTGCCTGCGGTAAACGGCAAGTGGGAACATTGACCTCTGCTGAAAGAGGAAAATTAATGACCACAATTCTTTGCTTCAGTGCAGTTGGCAATTATATGCCACCCATGTTTATATTCCCCAGAAAGCGTATGAAGGCAGAATTGCTTGACGGAGCACCAGCTGGATCTTGGGGAGAGTGTCACGAATCTGGCTGGATCCAAAGTCACTTGTTTGTCCTGTGGCTGAAGAGATTCATTGAGTGGTCACATTCCACCAAGGACAATCCAGCACTTCTATTGCTAGATGGTCATGCAACACATGTCAAATCTCTTGAGGTGATTGATTTGGCACGCGAAAATGGAGTGATTGTACTTTGTTTTCCACCTCATTGTACCCACCGACTCCAGCCACTAGATGTTGGGTTCATGAAGCCTCTCAGCACATATTATACAAATGAGGTAAAAAATTGGCTACGGTCCCATCCAGGACGCGTAGTCACACAATTTCAAACTGCTGCGCTATTTGGAAAAGCCTTTGTATCTGCATCAACTATGACGACTGCTATTAATGCATATAGAGCATCAGGTATTTGGCCTCTGAATAAGGATATATTTACGGATGCAGACTTTGCACCAGCAGAAACAACAGACAATCAGATGTCCCTAACTGATGAAGCCATTTCGCAAGGTGGCAACACACCTGTTAGAAAAGAATGTTTAGAAGTTGAACTTGATCATAATACGCCACCTAAACAAACAACCCCAAAAAGGCAACTTTCACCACAACCTGGTTGTTCCTGGATGACTGATAGACCCACGTCTTCTTTTACAACAACACCAGAACAAATAATGCCACTGCCCAAAGAGAGCAGAACGAAGAAAAGAGTAACGAGGCGAAGAGGGAAAACGGCAATCATTACGGAGTCACCATACAAAAACGAGCTGGAGTCCTTGAAAAATGCCACAGCAATCAAAGAAAAAAAAAAGAGAGTTACCAAGGACTTGGATTTCACATCAGATAAACAGAAAAAGAAAAAGAAAGACAGCAAACGGTCAGTAGGAGATGATGACGATGCTGAATGCTTATATTGTGGCTACTTATGGTCAGAATCCACAGAGGAATGGATTCGTTGTGTAAAATGTTCCCGTTGGGCACACTTCTCTTGTGCGGGGGAAGATGATCACGATAACGAAGCCACTCATTTATGTGCGATGTGCGCTGATTAATGAATTATTTTAAAAATGTTTTATTTAGAAACGTTGATGTATTTGTTCTTTTGTTTCTCTATAAATATGTATTTTTTTATATGAAGATTTTAATAATGAGCAGTTTTTTCTTATGCCAAAGATTTGTAGTTTATTTTTATTGTAATAATAAAGAATATTAAGTTTGAAATTTATGTTCTTAATTTTTTTATTGACTGTTTTTAACTACCCCTCAATGCCCCATAAGATACCCCGCTTTACCCCCATGTATGGGGCATAGCGGGGCAAAATGCCATAACACATTTATGCGTCATATTTCGTATATTTCTCGTGAAAATTGAGAGAAAAATATCTATGATCATTAGTAATGAGTTAAACAGTGATATTGAGAAAAAAATTGCTGTTTAATTACAAGTTTTTTTCTTGTAGGTACACTTTAGTGTTAAGTACCCCAATATGCCCCACTCTCCCCTACTTATGATATAAATTTTCAGTGAATAGTGAATTAGTGAATCTGAATATTGATTGAAATTAAAAAAAAAAAAAAAAAGCACTGACGTGAAGTCAGTACTCTTTGGCGCGCGTGTTCACGGTGGCTAATTTGAATTGAATGATGAGTACTTCAAGCTCAGTGGATAGAGAGAGCCGAAGATCTACCCAAAGGATAGTGGACACCATTCACTGTCGGTTCAAAAATTAACAGTGCTGTATCTAAGCTGCCATCAGGATAGAGTAACAAAGTTGGAAAAGAACACAAGTGACTCTCCTTAGTCACACAAGCTCCTAGAAGATTTGGGAGGGTCATTATAATCCTAATCATGTTTATAGCACGCGCGCCAAAGCAGATTGACTTTTTACACTTTTTCTTTCATTGTTGAGTCAATCTGCTTTTGCGCGCGTGCTATAAACATGATTAGGATTATACTGACCCTCCCAAATCTTCTAGGAGCTTGTGCGACTAAGGAGAGTCACTTGTGTTCTTTTCCAACTTTGTTACTCTATCCTGATGGCAGCTTAGATACAGCACTGTTAATTTTTGAACCGACAGTGAATGGTGTCCACTATCCTTTGGGTAGATCTTCGGCTCACTCTATCCACTGAGCTTGAAGTACTCATCATTCAATTCAAATTAGCCACCGTGAACACGTGCGCCAAAGAGTACTGACTTCACGTCAGTGCTTTTTTTTTTTTTTCAAGTTCCTAACAAATATAGCTATCAATACAGTTTGGCTGTTAGCTTTACCGTAGATCAGAAAAAAATGCGGTTGTGGGTCCTCCGTTAGGGACGCAATTGAATCTTCTCCAAATCCGAACGTATTTTAATATAGATCTACCGAATATAGTTATT
This sequence comes from Halyzia sedecimguttata, assembly GCA_937662695.2. Taxonomy (NCBI): domain Eukaryota; kingdom Metazoa; phylum Arthropoda; class Insecta; order Coleoptera; family Coccinellidae; genus Halyzia; species Halyzia sedecimguttata. Next base: position 43,045,629 of record OW569412.2, read on the forward strand.
TATAAATTCGCCTCAGGGCCACCATACAGACATTTCAAATCGGAAACAACGCTATTTCCCCCAAACTGACTTGTGTCCGTGCACTGAATTGACATGAATATTCTTTTAAAACCTCACAACATCGGCTCATTACTCCCAACATAACCCAAACAACCCAAAACCATTCGCTTCTCGTCTGCGCAAGCGCAGTATACTCGTGGCTGCAAGTCCTCCCAAAATTACACACCTCACAAAAAACTCCGATTCTCCAACACTAGTGGTTCAGGAGATATCGCTTCTTGAATCCACGCATGCGCAGACCCTCACCAGGGGATTCTATAGCGGAATAGCATCCGTCACCCCAAAACCCCAATCCTCTCTGACGAAAGCACCAGCAGTTAAATCACTGATGGTCTGCTCATGCGCATAACGAAAAATGCCGGTAAGGGGTTACATCAATTTCGAAATTAGCCCCAGGGCCACGGTACGGACACTTTAACTCGGAAACAACGCTACATCCCCCAAACTGACTTGTCCTTGCACTGAATTGCTATGAATATTCTTTTAAAACCTCATAATATCGACTCAGCACTCCCAACATAACCCATCCAACCCAAAAACAGTCACTTCTCTTCTGCGCATGCTCAATCTACTCGCGGCTAAAAGTCCTCTCAAAATAACACACCTTACAAAAAACTCCGATTCTCCAACACTAGTGGTTCAGGAGATATCACATCTTTAATCCACGCATGCGCAGACCCTCAACAGGGGATTCTATAGAGGAATAGCATCCGCCACCCTAAAACCCTAACCCTCTCTGACGAAAACACCACCAGTTAAATCACTGATGGTCTGCTCATGCGCATAACGAAAAATGCCTGTAAGGGGTAACATCAATTTCAAAATTAGCCTCAGGGCCACGGTACGGACACTTTAACTCGTAAACAACGCTACATCCCCCAAACTGACTTGTCCTTGCACTGAATTGCTATGAATATTCTTTTAAAACCTCATAATATCGACTCAGCACTCCCAACATAACGCATCCAACCCAAAAACAGTCACTTCTCTTCTGCGCATGCGCAATCTACTGGCGGCTAAAAGTCCTCTCAAAATAACACACCTTACAAAAAACTCCGATTCTCCAACACTAGTGGTTCGGAAGATATCGCATCTTCAATCTACGCATGCGCAGACCCTCATCAGGGATCTGAATTCTATGGAGGAATAGCATCCGCCACCCCAAAACCCCAATCCTCTCTGACGAAAACTACAGAAGTTAAAGGACTTCTCATCTGCGCATGCGCAATACGGAAAATGCCCGGAAAGGGCAGCATGAACCTCAAAAACATATGTTTCGACATTAAAAGCAAAGTATTCCGCAAAATAGTAGTAATTTTTTTATTTTTTTCATGTCACGTGATCTTCACGAAATTTTGCAAAAGTCTTTGCTTTGGTCTTTTGCATCTAACTACTGAGTTTCAATTTAATCAGATCAGTATTTTTCGAGTTACCGTGAAAACAAAATTTTCAAATTTTCAATTTTTTTTTTTGCCTTTTTAGGGCCGTCCGTTCAACACAAAACTTCGCAGGCATATAAAGGTCATGATTCTACAATCTGATGCCAAATTTCAAAAAGATCGAGTGATCGGTTCCGGAAATATTCATAAAAAACGTTTTTACTAAAAACGGCCTTAACTCCGAAACCGCTCGGTCGATTTCGCCCGTTAACGAACTTGTCTGAGATATTTACGCTACGAAACTACCCTGCATATTTCAACGCTCTAAGTCGTTCCGTTCGAGAGTTATCGTGCTAACGGCCGGACCGGACGGACAGAATTGAATTTGACCTCGAATTCTTGATCAGGGAGTCGAACCCAATCGTTTGAGACCATTTTCGAAAAAAAATTCGAAAAATACTGACATTGTGACGAAATGACAGCACGCTGTTCCTTGCGGAACACGCGCGCAAAAAAAACCGAATTTAAACGGATTATGGATGCTTGCCAAGAAAAGCTCAAACCGTCTGGAGCGGAATTCAGAAGGAGAGCGCAGAAAAGATAAATAGTCCAGTCATGTTGAGCATTTCAAACCCCAATCCTAGTGAGCTGAATTTTGTATACACCTTTATTACTATTATTATTTATTTATGGTATTTATTATTATTTATTTATGGTATTGTATAAATGTATATCGTACACACAGGCGTAAACTATATTGCTTTTTGGCGCTCTTGTTCCTCGGCACAGAGTGCTTATCAATTTGCCCAAATGTGTAATTTTGGAATTTTTTGCTCAAAATGGTCTTAAACGATTTGGTTCGACTCACTGATCAAGAATCCATGGTCAAAATTGATTCTGTCCTTCCGGCCGTCCGGCAGTTAACACGATAACTCTTTTTTTTGAGATTCAGTTTTTTCACAAAAATCTATTGATGACATTTACAACTTTAACAAACTAATACATTCCGAGATATTATTTTTTAAAATTTCAATAATTATTCTCAGTTTGAACAAGAGCGCAAAAGCTCCTGTCCACAGGGCTTGAACCGATTTTATTCATGTTTTTAAGTGTCTTAAAAGCTTCTATCTGATACTTGGGCGTTTTGTGGAAAATATACTTATATTATAGAGGTTTTGGAACTTTGCTAAACTAATAAGACAAGGCACAGCTGTGAAATTTCCATTATTATCACCTCTTCTGCTATACTGACTAATTATTCATCATTTTCTCTCATAATTTTCCAAGTAAAGACTTGATTTTCTTTTGATTGTTTCGATACTACTTCTTGTCAGTTTTTTCTATTCAATCGTTCATTTTAATCGCGAAAAACAGGTTGAACTTCAGTGTATATAAAACTTGACTTCATTATTGTTTTTGGCGCTCTTGTTCCTCGGAACAGAGTGTTTATCAATTTACCCAAATGTCTGTAATTTTCGAATTTTTGGCTGAAAATGGTCTTGAACGATTTGGTTCGACTCACTGATCAAGAATCCATGGTCGAAATCGATTCTGTCCGGCCGTTAACACGATAACTCTCGAACGAAAGGAGTTATACCAGTTTTTAGTTAAAACAATTTTTCCGAAACCGATCACTCGATATATCTGAAATTTAGCATCAAATTGTAGAATAATGACCTTTAAATGCTTGCGAAGTTTTGTATTGATCGGGTTGCCGTGAAAAAAAAATTGAAATTTTTAAATTTTTTTTCTACAATAACTCTCGAACAGAATGAGCTGGGCAGTTGAAATTTTTAGAGTAGGTTAGGAAGATAATTATCTTGGTTCAGTTCATTACTGGGCAAATTTGATTCATTGAAATTTTTTTCTTTCATTACAAATTTCAATTCATAAGTTCGTTTTGGGGAGAATCGGTCTGTTTAAATTTAATTTATTTTATGGTGCAGTTCTATCGTAATAAACCATTTATATCATTCCCAGAGACCAATAATTTCGGAGATATGATTTGTCAAAGTTTGAAGAAGAGCTCCAAAGCTCCTGTCCACAGGGCTTGAACCAATTTGTTTTTCGTGATATTTCGTTAAAATTTTCGATTGAGTGACATCGACGATTTAATTTTCTACAAATATTTTGTTCATTTTTTCAAATGAGGGGTGCCGAAAGCCGTTTCTCCCCTCCCTCAGAAAAGCTCTAAGACGGCCCTCATTGCGCTAATATCTTTAGTTCGCGGTACATAATATATTCTCACTTTCATGTCAATATTTCTTCTGACCTTTTCGTTTAGCCCAGCGAGGAGAGTAACTCAGCAGTGTTCAGGTGCCTGGTAATCAAGTTTATCAATCATATTAGATTAGATAATTTTTTAGTTGATTTATAGAATATTGCAGGAAATAATTCATACGCAACTTAAATTTCGCATTATCGTGAAAAAAAATTATATATATATATTCGTAAATAGAATTGAAAACGTTATCAAACTGAGCGAAAATATATAGGGAATCCCGTAAGAAAAATCACATGAAAAAATCATATATGTTCGTAAATAGAATTAAAAACGTGATCAAAGTAAATAAAAATATATAGGGTGTCCCATAAGAAAAATCACATGATTCACCAACATCTCCGTAGCGAACCTTCATGCATGAATCGAATTAGACGCATAATAATCAGTGTAAAAAATTAACGAAAACTTGTTTTCGAAGGATCGACAAATTCGCATAAACAAAACAGTTATAAAACAAATTGTTTTTTGGTGAAAATTCGAGATTAGCCTGTAACTCAAAAAAGATCAGTGATATCGAAAAATGGTTTTCGGCATTTAATTCGTCTTCAAAATCGAGATCGAGAATGTGATCTTCGTTATCACCTAACGTTCGTAGATTCCAAGATTTCATCAATGGACATCGAATTTGGGATACCCTGTACAGTCTGAAATAAGTTGAGATCGATTAAAATGAAAAGTGAATAAAAACAATGTAAAAAGGCTAAGAAGAAAAGAACTTATCTATGTATAGTAAGTAACCCATGGAGATGTTCAATCCAAGTGGGAACTTCCTTCCTATATTCTATAACTACAGTCGGATCCGGTTATAACGAGCCCAGTGGTTCCATAAAAAAATGCTCGTTTAAGCGAACGCTCGTATTAAACGAGTTAAACTTATTTGCATTGCATCAGGTAGGCGGCAGTGCTTACCTTCAGAATTTGTTCATTAAATCCAAAATCTCGTTATAAGTTGTACTCGTTATAAACGGACCCGCCTGCACATATACAGGGTGAATCCTGATGAAATGTACGGGGTGTCGGAATTCATGGCTGAAAGTTATCAATCCTGCGGATCCGCAAAAATGCGGGATTGTTAACAATATATATACTCTTTGTCGTCAAACTATTAAACATGCTAATAAAAATTGGTTCAAGCACTGACGTGGAGTCAGGAGCTTTTGCGCATATGTTCTATTGTCCATTCTCCTGTATTGTATAATAACTCTATAATACAGGTATTCTACAACTAGTTATCAAGCTTCAATTCGATCGTGTCTATATTTTTGAGTTATCGAGGAAATAATATTCCAGGTGGATATAACTCCGAAACAGTTTGACCGATTATGCTCTTAAACGAACTTAACTCTCCCATTCGGATACGCAACATACCCTGAAAATTGCAAGTCCCTATTTCATTTTGTTCGAAAGTTATCGATGCAACGGTCATCCATCGATCTACTAAACTCACATAAGGCTGCTCGAATCTCCAACAATATGTATCCGATCGTGTTCAAACTTGGAACCTGGCAGTAGAGTTGGGTTCTGAAGGCTCTCGCAAAATTCCAGCGATGTCGGACGAATAGTTACTTTAATAAGTTTAATAGTTTTCAATAATTTTCAATGAATCCTTTAAAATTTTCTACTCATACGATCCTCACGATATTTCGGAAGAATTTTTGCGTTGGCATTGTACAACTAATAACCATGTGTGAATTTAATCGGTTTTGTATTTTTCGAGTTATTGAGGAAATGACAACCAAATTTCAGATGGGTATAACTCCAAAACCGTTCGGCCGATCTCTTTCCATTCTCAGTTTATCGTGACATAAAAAATACTTCTTAATAATTTGTTTTAAATTTTCTACGATTCTCACAAAATTTCACAAACGTGCAAAGGTTTATATTCTACAACTATTCACCAAGTTTCAATTCGATCGGATTTGTATTGGTTGAAAACAAAATTGTTACTCGGAAACCATTGTGCCGATTATGCCCATTAACAAACTTGTCCGTCTCATTGGGATGCGCCACCTACCCTGAAAATTACAAGGCGTTAGCTCTTTCCGTTCTCAAGTTATCGTGGCAAAGGCCGGCCGGACAGAATCAAATTTGACCTCGAATTCCTCATCGGGGAATCAACACCAATCGTTGTAGATCATTTTCGGCAAAAAATCGAAAATTACAAAGATTTGGGCAAAATGATAACGCGATGTTCCCCAGAAGATACGCGCAAAAAGGTCTTATGCAATTAAAAACATACTTAAGTAGTAGCATATGAGGTTTTTTATGTACCAATGACCAAAAACTGTCTATCACGTCGGGCCTGCAAATTGCTATCCGAGGAGGAGCCGAGGATAGCAGGCAGGCGAGGCAATAGACAGATTTTCGCCAAGGTGCATATTTCATTTTTTCGTCGACCTCTATATACTTTTATGAATTTCGGACCTCTTAAATAATTTCACAATAGCAAATGACAGTTATTCTCATATACACTTATGCTTGTATTCAACCGTATCATGCCATATCCATAGTGACCATAGCGGCTGACAGATATTCTTACAGGCACTTATGTTTCTATTGAACCGTATCATGCCGTATTCATAGTGACCTCAGCGGACGAAAGAGTACTTTTTCTTTTTCTGATTTGTAAAATCCTGCATTGTTGAACCCGCAGAATTTCAGCGGGATCCTGCATTTGCGGGATCCAGCATTTGCGGGATTGGATTCCCTAATTATGAATATATGACTCAAAATTGGAAATCACCCTGCATAATTAAAACGAATGCTTGAAGACTCCTCATGTGGGGTATTTTGGAAAAGTCTCAGTGACCTTTACCATTCTTGAACATTTAAATGTTGATTATCTCGGAAAATTCGAACTTTTTGTTTGAAACGCTCTATGCAAACTTGTTTGTGATTACTTCAGGCCAGAAAATCATTAAACATGTTTTTCCTTTCTTTGCTTATAACTTTTTTAAAAATAGAATTAAATAACCTGACGGTTTTTTTTTGCTGGCTAGACAATACTAGTGTAGCATGTATATGACTAACTAGAAAATTTAGTTTGAACTTGGTTGCTCGACAGTTCTCGAATTATCACAAATCTGTGATCGTACAAAATAATTAACTGGTATTGAAATTGAACGATGGAAATTCATGGCTAAATTCTATTTCAATCGAAAATTGAACTATAAATTCGTATTTTCCAGCAATATTTGCATTTTTGGGATTATCAGATGTGAATGGAATGTGAAATTGAAAGATTTTGATGGCGGAAGTGCGAATAGCAGCAACTTTGCACCAGAATGAATTGACCTTTGAGGTAAAATTCGACCAAATGTCAAAAAACAAAGTACAAACAAAATTTTCTAGTTACAGTCATATACCTACATGCGGCCACTACTACTGTACAGTAAACAAAAAACAATTTTTAATAGAAAAAAAATCCCTCTTGGTGCGTAGTTGCTGGGAAGTATTATGTATACAGGAACACAAACTTTCTTTTCTTTGATTGAAATTCAAAACTAACTGATCTTTGCAACTAATACTTCTTGCACAATTCGCTTGGCTTTCAGGGTCAGTGGTGGCAAAAAATATAGAATGAAAGTAGTAATAAATAAAGATGAATAGATATCGATGTAAAACAAAAACTTATTCAGAATTTCACTCAGCATACCGATCGGTTTTATTTATTAGTTTTCCTAATAGTCCTTGATTCCTGGGCTATTTTTGCAGTTGATGACTATCAAGCTGATTCTTCGTGAATAGTTTCGTTTCGATTAGACGCCCAACATTATCCTGTGCGGAAATTCTCGATTCTGGTAGCTAACAGAGGTAGTAAGGACAAAATATGTTTATTTGATGAGTCTCAAGAGTCTCAAAAATGTATTACTAACTGGGGGATTCTTTCTTTAATCTCAAGATAATTATATAAATTATTTGAAAAAATATTTGTCCTACAAAATGTATGGTTTGATCAAAGAATTCCCTCCTTTCAACATGTATCGATAACGAAGTCATTAAAAATCAATACTAATCAGCTGGTTTTTTGCGCGTATGTTCTGGGGAACATCGCGTTATCATTTTGCCCCAATGTCTGTAATTTTCGAATTTTCTCGCTGAAAATGGTCTCAAACGACTCCTTGATCAAGAATTCGAGGTCAAATTTGATTCTGCCCGGCCGGCCGGCTGGCGAGCCGTTGCCACGGTAACTTGAGAACGGAAAGAGATAGCGACTTGAAATATTCAGGGTAGGTGGCGCATCCCAATACGACGGACAAGTTCGTTAATGGGCATAATCGGCCCAATGGTTTCCGAGTAATAATTTTGTCTACAACCAATACTGATCCGATCGAATTGAAACTTGTGTGAATAGTTGCAGAATAAAAACATAAGCACGTTTGTGTAATTTTGTGAGAATCGTATCGCTAGTATTATTTACGTCAGGATATCCTAAGAACGGAAAGAGATAGCGACTTCAAATTACCAGGTTAGGTTGAGAATCTGAATGCGCCATTTGCAATTGTTTATAGGCATAATCGGCAAAACGTTTTTGGATTTATACCCATTTGAAATTCAGTTGTTATTTCCTCAATAACTCGAAAAGTACAAAACCGATCCAATTCAAACATGGTTATAAGTACTCTCATATGTTTTAAATTCGGTGTTTTGTAGGAATTAGGCAACAACACAATAGTTTCCAACTGTGTCAATGCAAACGCTCGAAAAGTACAGCTTTGTTTGGAATGTTTAAATCAATGTACTAAATTCAGTTCACTATATTTTGTTTAGGAAAAATGTACCTATATGCATAATATTAATAGTTATTTTTGTATCTAGTGCGCGAAATGCTACTTTGGTGATCGAGAACTGATTTTTTTAACGAGGCGCAGCCGAGTTAAAAAAATAGTCGAGATCAACAAAGTATTTCGCGCATGAGATGCAAACAAAATTTTTTCTACAAACGCCAAAAATATTGTTCTAAAATAAGTAACATGCATAGCTTAATATGAAAAATAGTATTGAACTGGCTTAAAATGTTTTTCCAAATCAAGTAAATACTGTAACTATGAAAATAAAATGGCATTTGTTTGTTTAATTGAGGAACATAAAGGTTAAAATATAAAAACTCCATATAGTTTACATGCAGTGTGCGAAGTAAGTACTTCGCACACTACTTCGCGCACGGTGTCATGGTAACGAAGGAAAATGAAAAAAAGGGTCACTTCGCATATTGTTTTCAATGCGCGAACCTTGTCATTTTTTGACGTTTGTAGAAAAATAATATTTTTTGTACGGCTGCCATTAGAACTGACACTTTCAATGACAGCCAACAGGGTTAAAAGTGAATGTTTACGTGGAAGCGTATTAATAGTTATTTATGTATCAAGGGAGTTGTGAGGATGTTAACTACAGAGGGCAACAGATTGCAATCCCGTGGGACGTGAGTTCCGAGGGATTGTTAAGTTGCCCGAGGTTGTTAACATCCAATAACTCACGTGATAGATAATTAATTTTATTTCATACTGAATCAAAAAAATTTCACAATTGAAAATTTGAATATTTGAAAATAAGAAAATTGTTGGTTTGTTTATGTAAATACATTAGAGGTAGTTATAGATCTATAACTGCTTAGTATAATCCCAAGGGAGTTATAACCATGTTTATAGTTACGGTAACAAAGATTTTATTTCTTCGTAATGATCAGTATGAAATAATAGTTATTTATGTATCAAGGGATTTATCAGGATGTTAACTACAGAGGGCAACAGATTGCAATACGGAGGAACGTGAGTCCTGAGGGATTGTTAAGTTGCCCGATGTCCAATTACTCACGTGATAGATAATTAATTTTATATAATACTGAATGAAAATAAAATTCATAATTAAAAATATGATAGTTTGAATATTTGACAATTATTGTCGATTTGTTTTTGTGAATACATTAGAGGGAGTTAAAGATCTATAACTGCTTAGTATAATCCCAAGAGAGTTATAACCATGTTTATAGTTACGGTGTAACTAAGAGTTTATTTCTTCATAATGTATCAGTATGGAATAATAGTATATTCTAATACAAGTTGCAGAATGGGCTCCTATTGAAACACGCATGAGTGTTGGAATTGCCTGCTGCAACGAGTATTAGACGATATTTTCTCTATTTCAGGCAAACTTGTAAAATAATGTTGAAATTTAATGAAAAATTCGGATAATACATCCTAGTGACGTTTGTATTGTATCTTGGCAGTTGGTGTGACTGTTACGAAAGTTGACAGATTGCGGAACTTGAATTTGAATCACACGTAGGACATGGAGATCAGATTTAAAACAGTTTCCTAATAGCATGAATGATTCAAAATTAGCAAGAAGGAAATCTCTAGTACCTTGTTTTTGGAAATCTCTAGTACCTTGTTTTTTAATCAGAATAAATCTTTTTCCCTCAACAATTGTTTCAGTATATCCAGATTATATCATATTCACAATTGACGTGTGTTGAAATTTGATAGGATCGAATGTCAATGATGACTACTACAAAACGAAAAATATAACTAAAAACAATGCGGGAATGAGTTAATTCCAGCACTGTTTTTAGTGCTGGAATGGACTTATTACGATACTAAAATAGAGAAAAATATTTGTAACACGCTTTTACTTTTAATATTGTTTGCTGTCATTTTGAAGTTTCATTATTATTATTATTGTTATTATTATTAACAGAAGGATAGAGTCGAGGCCTTGGTCTATTGTAACTCAATTAACAATTATTGAAGAAACAAGTCATGTCATTCCAAATTCCCTATTTTATTATCAGAATAGGGCAGTCATACAAAAAACATTGTATGATATTTGTGTTAAAAGTGAATTTATTTTGTTCGCAAAATTGTTCAATTCACTCCGTTCATTTCACAAACTTTTTCAGTCACAATATAAAAAATTACTTTTAACACTCACATCATGTAAATAACTATTCTCAGGAGTTTTCTTTCAAATCCCAATTGGAAGAATAATTCAACAATGACGCAATTCAAGAACAACTCCATCAATGTCAAAATTTTATGAAGAGCGTGGTAATTTGAAATAACAATCCGCTTAAGGTAATACAACATCTTAAAACAATAACATTTTTAGCTGGACCAAAACGTCTATAGTTTGAATGTTATACAGTTTTCACTTTTCTCAGTCTTCAATTGACAGAAAACATTGTCGTGGATTCACCGAAGATCTATGTTTCCAGCATTTCTCAACTTTCCGATTATTCTTTTCTTCCTGTGTAGCTCGTCAGATTCATGTAATTCATGGTCCCTTACCGATCTCTCATCTCTCACAGAAGGATTATTGGTCTTACTTCTGCTGACAGAAATTAGAAATTTGAGGGATTCTGGAATATCACCACAGCAAACTTTAGGTTCTCCTTTGTAAAAACCACATTGTTGTTCGATTAGAAATTTGATCAAATATTGGTGGAGCGGTCTGGTGGCATCGATTAAATCCATATATTCTGTACAGTCTCTCAATGGTAGGCAAGAAATACTTCCCAGGCAAGAATATTGTCCGGGTTCTGAAATTAAATTGCAGGAGTGAGAAACAAGTTATGCAGAGAGTTAAAAATACTGAAGCATTATGGAAGGACCTGATGAAATAATCTGGAATAGGGTCATAACTAAATCTCTGAATATGACTGAGCGTCATAAGATAATTTTTTTGGCGCTCTTGTTCCTCAGAACGGAGTGCTTTTCAATTTGCTAAGACGTCTGTAAAATTCAAATGTTTGGCTGAAAATGCTCTTAAAAGTTTTGGTTTGACTCACTGATCAAGAATCCGTGGTCAAAATCGAATCTGTCCGGCCGTTAACACGATAACTCTCGAACGAAATGAGCTTGACAGCTGAAATCTTCAGAATAGGTTTAATAGATAAATATCTCGGTTAAGTTCGTTATTGGGAAAACTAGGGTGGTTTCGGAGTAACGAAAACAATTTTTTCTTAAGATGCACTTTCATCATCAGAATCAATTGATATCATTCTCAACTAACTTAGCAAACTAATACTTTCGGAGATATAATTTTTCAAAATTTCAATAATTAATCGTAACTCTATGATTTCTCAGAATGCTGTAATCGAACATTAACGTCCGTGTTTATCCGCCGTATTCACAAAGCATTCAATCTCCGTTAAGTCCTAACTGAGGTCCTCAGGTAAGGATAAATAAGAATCGCAACCTCAGTTAACGTATGTAACGGTGCTGAAACAGGCCTGTTTCACGTTAATTTTCACTTAAACTGAGGTTGCGATTCTTATTTATCCTCAACTGAGGACCTCAGTTAGGACTTAACGGAGATTGAATGCTTTGTGAATACGGCGGTATATCTATGAATTTCATGATCTGTGTTATACACACAATGAGGTATACTGTACTGATACCAATAACTAAAAAAGACAAACGGTGTAATATTCATTGATTTTAACCACCAACAAATATTCCACGTGAGGCGGGCTAGGTCACCTCATCACTCAGTGTTCCCCCAAAGAGGAAAACGTCATTCAAGGGCAGACACGAACCTCGGTTTCATGGTTGTTACCAATCATCAACGTGACGTCGCAACATTGAATAACAACCGAAGGAGTTCTAGGAAACTTAATTCCATCCGTTGCGAACTGGTGGGAAGAAAACCCCACCAGCGGCTCCTATGGAAATCCTTACGAATTCCGACCCTCTGCGATGAAGAAACCTTGCGCTGAACATCGCTCAAGGTCAAAAAAAAATTCTAACAGTTTGGGCATTAAATGTTCGTGAGAAGGCTAGAGAGGAAACATAAGATCGGAAAATACCAATCTAATTAGGGCATGTTCGAGTAAGTGATGTTTTTGAATGAATTAATAATTATTGTACGACCAGTGTTCGAACTTAAATTAACTGAAAAAAAATTGGTCCAAGTACTGACGTGAAGTCAGAAGCTTTTGCGCGTATGTTCTATTGTCCATTCTTCTGTATTGGACACCCTTAATCGAATTTACCATGGTAAATTATGTTGTCCATTCTGCTGTACTGGACACTCTTAATTCGAATTTACCATGGTAAATTTTGTGCGAATCGTATGGCTAGAAAATTATTGAAAAATTATTAAAAAATATTTTTGTTGTCACGATAACTTGAGAACGGAAAGAGAGAGCGGCTTGAAGTTTGCAGGTTAGGATGTGCATCAGAACGCAACATTTCAGTTTGTTTATGAGCATAATCGGCCAAACGGTTTCAGAGTTATAGCCCTCTGAAATTTGGTTGTTTTTGTTCCTCATTAACTCGGAAAATACTAAACCGATTTAATTCAAACATGGTTTTAGTTGTAGAATGCCAACGCAAAAATACTCGCAAAATTTCGTGAGGATAGTATTTGTAGAAAATTTTTAAAAAATCATTGAAAATTTAAAAAAAAATTCTATATATCAGTAACTATTCGTTCGAAACTGCTGAAATTTTGCAAGAGCCTTTATAACCTAACTCTACTGCCAAGTTTCAAGTTTTAACACGATCGGTTAAATATTGTTGGAGATTCGAGCAGCCTTGTGTGAGTTCAGTAGATGGGTGACCGTTTATAACGACTAACGACTGTTCCCAAGTTGCAGCGGTTAAATTCGGAGCTACTAGAACTCGGGGATCCACGGTCTAGCTCGAGTGGAGATGGGAGTGGATTCCAAAAAGCGAACCTAGTAAATGGGCGCCAGGTAAATTTAATTCTCCCAGATACCCCAGCGTAATGTAATAATTCCTAAATTCACCAAAAGAATATTCACACTAAAAACAAACAATTTATTCCAGTAGCTTACAACCCAGGTCTTTAGATTCAATAAAATAAAACTACTGTGAAGCCCTGAATAAGGGTGGCGGAAATTGTACGTAGATATTTTTCCTTGATTCAAATACCACAAATCTTTCCCCAATTTCCGCTCTACAACAACAATAATAATTTATACAATTGATGATAATATATGTTCAAGTCGCCTATAGCAGGTATAAGATATATATCGAGATATTTTTCCAATAACTTGCGTGCTATTCCTATTCATGAACGTGGTATTACGCCGATGGTCTCGCAATAGTGTCCTCTTTCTCTCTGTGCTCGTTGTCTGCAACCCTCGATTGACTGTCCTACAGCGTTGCTTACTGACCACCTTGTATATGCACTCGTGATCTGCAACCCTGCGAGGGCTGTCTCACAGCGTTACTTATGGAACACCTTTTATACACTCGAATGCCTCAGTTCTACTCTTCCTGACATAAAAACCCCTGATATTCGTGGTTGTCCTGTATAAGTTTGCTTCAAAACTAAATCTGGCCGTGCCTCCACCAAATAATCCTTCAAGCACACAGCAATGTTCTGGATATAGAATAGTAATTTACGTAACAAGTCCGGAAAATAGGGTTTTTTTGGACGAATAGACAAAATTCTAGGACGAGCGTAAGCGAGTCCTGGAAGTCTATGAGTCCAAAAAAACCTTTTTCGGGCGTGTTGCGTACAATATTTTTTCGGCAACCGTGTTTTTCTAGACTATTCGAAGGTTTTCGACCGATTCGGTTCGAAATTCAAATTCGATTTGACATTTCTAATCGCTCGTTCTGACCGAAAACGTCGACCGTGAAGGAGCCGCGTTAAAATTCGCCACAGAAATACGTGAAACGTCAGAAGTTCGTCGATTTTCGCCGAAAAGTCACATTTTCCTATCGTTCTTCCGGGAAAACGAAAGAGTGAATCGAAAAAAGGGCTCAGCTACGGACTAATTTCGAATCTCGTCTTCGCGTTCCCGCAAATACCGTCGTTCCGAACGAGGTTTTCATAATGTATTTACAATGACCAAAACGACGTGATTCTTCCCGGCCTAGTCCGGGAAGTACGTACTTCCCGGACTAGGCCGGGAAATGCTTCTTTCTCAAAGAAAAAGCGTCCGGGAAGTGGGCACTTCCCGGACGGTTGCCGAAAAAGATAATTACAACAAGAATTGTTTCCACTAGAAATTACGAGAATAGAACATTTAACACATACCTGTCGCCAAGATCGTTCACGTGTTCAACTTGGGTTTGCAAAAGGTCTTTAAATCCTCTTTCGAGACAAGTGAAGGTTACCTGTTATCTTTCCAAATCAAACCAATGTAACCCTCACTCCTAATTCGATTTTCAAAACTATATCCAACTAAGAAGATTTCAATAATTCTTACAAAGTTCCGAAAATGCAATTAACCTATGCTTCCTTCGTCGAATCTTCACAAAAATGGTCGATCTCATCTGACCGACGCCGACTCTGACAAAACGAAACAATATAGCCAACTACTTCGGCTCTTAGAATACAATAATTCTTTAGCGTCGATTGGTACCACTGAGACCCAACCTCAAACTCAATGTCAACACAAACGACAACCTTATCGCAAGAAGAATGTAAACCCCCGGCTCGGGTCGGGTCAAAACGAACGTTACACGTTGCCTCGATAACTTTCGAACGAAAGGAGATAGGGACTTGCAATTTTCAGGGTAGGTTGCGTATCCGAATGGGAGAGTTGAGTTCGTATTTGGGCATAATCGGTCTAATGGTTTCCGAGTTATACCCACCTGGAATATTATTTCCTTGATAACTCAAAAAATAAAGATTCGATCGAATTGAAGCTTGGTAACTAGTAGTAGAAAATCAACATAAAGACGTGTTTAAAATTTTGTAAGAACCGTACCCCTAGAAAATTTGGAAAAAATGACGAAAAAAGAATGTTAAGAACCGTACCCCTAGAAAATTTCAAAAATATAAAAAAAAAAAAATTGATTCAAGCACTGACGTGAAGTCAGAAGCTTTTGCGCGTATGTTCTATTGTCCATTCTCCTGTATTGGACACTTTTAATTGGAATTTACCATGGTGAATTCGAATTAAGTGTCCAATACAGGAGAATGGACATCATAATTTACCATGGTAAATTCGATTAAGGGTGTCCAATACAGAAGAATGGACAATAGAACATACGCGCAAAAGCTTCTGACTTCACGTCAGTGCTTGTTATCCTTAATACGCGTCTGAGCATGCGTCGTCCGGTTCAGAACTCATGCTAAAACAAACTTATTGATTCATGATTTTGATGAAATTTTTTAATTTGATTTAAATTTTCGAGTCCATACTCAAGGTTTTTTCCATTCTTCGAGATATTTTTTCCAATTCATTGATTCGAAATTTGTCAATTATGCAGTAAAGGTAGTTATGATACTTTATGAAATGTTTATTTTCTAGATGCACTAAAGCATGGGATGTGACCGACAAAGAATCGCTGGTTTGGCTGCACCACTGCTCTCAAAGAAGAAAGGGGGCCATGAAAAATTGAGAAATAATAATAAATAATATTGTAAAATGAAAAACAAACTGATCATTCTATATACTAGACCACTTTTTTTCGATGTTTAGTACATTCTCATAAAATATTCATTTCAAACATTTCCCAAGAAGTTTATTTAATACAAAAGATTATCTGTGAGCTATTTCGGTATTTCCTTCGAATTCAACAGTAGGTACAAAATATATTGAGTGATAGAAATAATATTTAAGTAATCATTAACGGATTCTTTGGAAGGTATATCCAACTTTAAATTATTCCTTCCTGGGTTTTCACTCCCAAACTCTGAAAAATATATATAAATAAGAAAATTATTATTTCGTAAATTTCTTCCGCGTTAGAAGCACAAGATATTTGTCAGAAGCAATGTATAGAACAATGTTGCCTAACAAACAATAACAACACAACATCAACGATAAAACAATTATTTCGTAACGTATGGAAGACTAGATCAGACTCCTTCGTCAGACACCAAGCGATAATCTTTAAAATAATTTTTTTTATACTATTTTATGTGAGATCTATAAAAGCTCACTATCAAAGGTGAATGAGAATTTCCCAAGTAGCTCGCCATAGGCAGTGATTATGATTATCACAAATATATCTTCATGGGAGATCGCAGGGATTGTAGGGACTTCACTATATGAAACAAAAATCCCCATATTTTCCTGCAAGAGAGATATCTCTTGGACCTCTCTGTGTTGCCTGGATAATATGTCATTATTTAAAAAAATATCGACGTCGTTACCATACCTACCTAAACCGAAGACGTAATGACATTAAAAGTTAGGCAATTGAAAATAAAAACGGAATCATTTCAGGATTTTTCTCGGAATTCAATATACAATATATTTAAATAAATTAATTATGTACCAACTTCCACGTGCTCATTGTAAAATGTATATTCACGTTGGAAAGTATGATACGATAGTTTCATTTTTGTCTTGACTAACAGTACAAATACATTTAACATTGTCTATTTTGTTATTCATTTCTCAATCCAATAGTATTTTTACATCTCTCCAAGTCAATAATGAACTTCATAAGCAGTTATAGGTATTTAACTCCCTCTATGTATTCACAGAAACAAACCAACAATTGTCAAATCGAAACTATCGAATTTTCAATTGTCATTTTTTTTTTCATTCAGTATGAAATAAAATTAATTATCTATCACGTGAGTTATTGGATGTTAACAACCTCAGCAATCTGTAATCTGTAACCCTCTGTAATTAACATCCTCATAACTTCCTTGATACAGAAATAACTATAAATTGCATCTTGAGTTAGTTCTTTTAGTTTTCTTATGAAGACATAAGAATTATCACAAGATGATTTCTTCAAGAACGCTTCGACTGAATAATTCATACTACATGAAATATTTCAAAACAATACTAACCATGTTGTCAACAAAATGAACATCCGCAGATGAGAAAAAAAATAAGTTCATTATCATAATTCGTAACCATATTTTGTGATTTTCATATAACTCACCTGCAAATGCTCTTTGAGCTAATAAAATAACGAAAATATTATTCAATATAATATTAGAAAACATTATGTAGTCTAAAAACTAACAAACTGGACTATACAACTATATGTTATAAAATGAGAGAGTATCATCATACAATCATCATACATGAGACATTCAAGGCGCAGTGATGTAGACATGGAAGGGGCTTGGTTACTTGGAAGCGACCATGCATCATATATCTTAAGTAATCCTTAAAGGATACTGTGGGAGGTATACTCATTATTGAAAGGTTTTTTTCTGGGTTTTCTCTCCCAAACTCTGAAAAATATCTATTAAATAAAAATTAATTATTTTGTGATTTGCTTCTGCGTAAGAAACACAGGACATTTGTAAGAAGCAATCAATTGAACAATGTTGCCTAACAAACAACAACGAAACAACTATATCTTAACGTTTCGGAGTCTATATCAGACTCCTTCGTCAGACGCTTAATGAAAATCCTTAGAATTATTTTGTTAATAGTTATTTTGTGAAATTCAAGAATTGTCACATTGACAGTATTTCAATGTGACAATTCTTGAATTTCACAAAATAACTATAAACAAATTAATTCTAACGACTTTCATTAAGCGTCTGACGAAGGAGTCTGATATAGACTCCGAAACGTTACGATATAGTTGTTTCTTCGTTGATGTTGTTTCGTTGTTGTTTGTTAGGCAACATTGTTCAATTGATTGCTTCTGACAAATGTCATGTGTTTCATACGCAGAAGCAAATCACAAAATAATTAATTTTTATTTAATACATATTTTTCAGAGTATGGGAGAGAAAACCCAGAAAAAAACCTTTCATCATATATCTTCTCATTTGACATTCCATAGCTTCAGTAGCAATCAAATTTTCCACAAATTGAATGATAATTTCATAGGTTTGGTGATTTTCATTTGATCCAGGCCAATAACCTCAAATAGTGTAAAGTGTAGGATATACAGGGTGGTCCAGATCTTAACCCAGAAATTTTAACCACGTATTCTACGTCAAAAATAAGCCCTAGTTTGTCATATAAACATATGTCGGGAAATGCTTCCTCTTTGAGATACAGGGTGTTAAAATTATTAGAAAAAAAAATGTTTTTCTTTCTTTTACTTCGAACACCTTCTTAAAATTCATAATTGAGTGTGGCTATTAACGCTTATTTTTTTGTAATTATACGTTTCGTTTAAAAATATAGTCTTATTATTATTTTGTACCATATAAAATTTTTGCGATTTCCTCATGCATGAGAATGTGTTTAATTTTTTTACTCGGAAACGTTGCCTCGGATGCCAAAAACGCAAGAGAATGAATTTGCTCCATATTAAATAAGAATTTCAAGAGTAATTTTCAATGTTGGAAACACCAGTGGCGTATCATTTTTTTGTCTGAAAATATTCAGTCTCGATGCAGTGCAGACGCCACTGGTAGAATAAACAAAAAAATATTCCATTCAAAAAGTGCTCCTTGATCCTTAAGATCTATGTCCCAAATTTATTAGAAATATTTCAAAAAGTGTAAAAGTTATTAATAAAAAACATTTTTTTTTCTATAATTTTAGCACACTGTCCGCCGTATTCACAAAGCATTGTAAAGTGTTTGAATCTCCGTTAAGTCCTAACTGAGGTCCTCAGTTAAGGATAAATATGAATCGCAACCTCAGTTAACTTATTTAACGATGGTGAAACAGGGCTGAAACCCCTTATTGTCCCTTATTATCCCCAGTTTATACTTAACTGAGAACCTCAGTTAGGACTTAACGGAGATTGAATGCTTTGTGAATACGGCGGAACATCTCGGAGAGGAAGCATTTCTCGACATATGTCTGTATGACAAACTAAGGCTTATTTTTGACGTAGAATACGTGGTTAAAATTTCTTGGCTAAGATCTGGACCACCCTGTATACCTATAGAGGGTGTCCCTTGAACCGACGTTAACCCAGTACATGCTGATAGGTTGGTTCATGTCTGACAAGAATATCAAAAGATGACTGTGCCATCCCCATCAACCCTCTAAATTTTTTGAATAGGGAAAGTGGGTCATGTGTATCTTTTGTCAAGGTCTTTTTATCTTCTTTAGAGGCGTGCAGAAATTTTCAAGAAAAAATGTTCTTTCTTGAAAAATAGTTAGTTCAAAGAGGTTTTCAGTATGTGCACTTGGTCATGGCTCATTTACTTTGAGACGATGGTACCTGATGAAATTTGTCACCGAATGCAAGTCGACCATTAAAGTTTTGTTCATGCACAACTTTCAACCCCTACGAACCCTTTAATGGAGAAAGAAATGAGGGGGGGCGTGAGGGGGTTGAACAGCACGAACTCCTTTTATTGGCCCAGAACCTTTCTGCGGTATAGGAAAATGCACCTACAAGAAAGAGTTTCTGGAGAAGGAGGAAACCAAAAGAGAAACACTCTGGCGGAATCTTCCAGGTTTGGTTCATTCCAAAAAGTTCCTTAAGAACTTTAAAGAAGTGAGATCCAAAAGGTATCTGGATCTCTGTAAGAATAAGTTACACCTGGTCACTGGCTTCCTCACAGGACACTGTCGCCTCAGGAAGCATTTGATGAGAATATGTTTATCAGATACTGACGAGTGCAGATTCTGTGGGGAGGAGGAAGAAACTCCTCTTCACCTTGTTACAGAATGCCTCGCCATTGCAAGTCAGCGAAAGGAATGCTTTGGACAGGAAACTTGTAGGAGTGAAGACGTAATATCCTTGAAGCCTTCCCAGATATTGAGGTTCATTTATACTCTGGAACTGGAGGGCGAGCTGTAGATGGCGTAATGGTGAGAACAGCTCTGATGGGGGGCACAATAGATCTCAAGGTCGCGGTGCAACGTAACCCCTTATCAATAATAATAATAATAATAAATAGAGGGGGTTGAAAGGGGTTGAAATTTGTGCATGAACAAAACTGTAATGGTCGACTTTCATTCGGTGACAAATTTCATCAGGTACCATAGTCTCAAAGTAAATGAGCCATGACAAAGTGCACATACTGAAAACCTCTTTGAACTAACTATTTTTCAAAAAAGAAAATTTTTTTCTTAAAAATTTCTGCACGCCAGTAAAGAAGATACAAAGACCTTGCCAAAAAAGTACCACATGACCCACTTTCCCTATTCAAAAATTGTGAACATGTATCTTCCTTGTCTATGACAGTGAACATAATCCTTTGGGTCTTTTCTTGGATCAGTAAAGGACTCTGTGAACCGTGACGTAGGCAAAAGATGGTAGTCCCACCTCAGGAAGGAATCTATATGTCTGACGAGAAACTGGTTATGCTGGGTGTCATACGGGGCAGTATACTGGGCCCACTTAGGGAATCCAATCCCGCAAATGCTAGATCCCGGAAATACGGGATCCCCCTGAATTTCTGCGGGATCAAATTCCGTATTCGATAATGAAAGCGCAAAAGCCTCAGAAAAAGAATAAGGGCTCATTTTGTCGACCTCTATGAAAAGTGACATTTTACGTACTAATTTGCGGCTGTAAAATCGAATATTATTGAAGTATTTTGCGGACGAAAAAATACTTTTTCATCCGCAAAATTACCTTCTCGTCCACTGTGGTCACTATGGATACGGCATGATACGGCCCAATACAAACATTGTCTGTAGGAATAACTGTCAGTGCTGGGGTCACTATGGATACCGCATGATACGGTTCAATACAAACATAAGTGTATGTGAGAATAACTGTCATTTGCTATAGTGTAATATGCACCTTGGCGAAAAACTGCAATTTGCAGGCAAGACAATAAGAGACAGTTTTTCGTCTTTGGCACATACAAAACTATTATGCTACTACAATAGTATGTTTTTAATTGCATAAGACCTTTTAATAGGCATTTTTATTAGGTTGAGTACAAAGAGTATTTATATTCTTAACAATCCCGCATTCTTGCGGATCCGCGGGATTGGTTATTTCAATCCCGCGCGTTTGCGGGATAGAGGTTTTGGTGCGGGATTGGATTCTCTAGGCCCACTATACTCTTCCTCGTTTATACAAACGACTTACCAGATGAACTTGAGGAGTCAAAGTTGGATGAGAAGATTGTAAAAATTAAAGAGTGGAAATAATTTTGTTTTTTTGAGCACGCCATAGTATCCTTGGGGCAATCTTTGATCACGTTCGATGGGCTGATCCGTCTGTAATATTCGATCGAAAAGAGAATAACGAAATATTTGTAGCCTTGGCATTCAATACAGTGACTAAAGTGAATATTTTCACAAATTTCAAAACACTGTCAATATCTCTTTAACTAAGACACTTTCACTTTTTCAAATTTCAAATCGAATTTTGATATTCTGGTCAGACATGAACTATAACCCATCAGCATGCGTCGTGTTGACGTCGGTTTACGGGACACCCTGTCTATTGTATATTCACAGGGCCGTCACTACCGGGGGGGGGGGGGGGGAACATATCTCAAAGGGCGCCAAATTGACCGCGAATATTTGAAAAACTATAGCAAAATGACATAATGAAAACAAATTTTTTTTACGTACTACTTGCATGAGATGATTATTATTATACATAAGTACAGTGACTGTATAGAGTGGTTGCCTACCCTACCATCTACTCAATTTATTTGTACTACTTATTTGTACTACACCGACAGCATTGTAGAAAGCTTTGCTGCTGCTAGAGACTAGATGCCAGGAGTGGGGAATTCCCAGCCTTCTCCGGCTATACATAAAAATCGTTCAATAGAAAGAAACATATCCTTCTTCTTCTTATATAAATTATTCGTGAATAGTGCATATATGAGTATTGATTGAAATTTAAAATCGAAAACCGAATATGGATATGGATCCTTGCCAAAATAAGTTCAAACCGTCTGGAGCGGAATTCAAAAGGACAGCCCAGAAAAGAAAAATTGAAACGGGAAAAGGCGCAAATGTCATGAATACATGGCTAACGGCGAGTTGTTAAAGCACTGACGCGAAGTCAGGAGCTTTTGGCGCATGTTCTATTGTCCATTCTCCTTAATCGAATTTACCAATTAAGAACCAATTTTTTTTTAATTTCTACGTTTCTCACTAAATTTTACACAAGTCTTTATGTCGATATTCCGCAACTAGTCCAAGCTTCAATTCGATCAGGTCTATATTTTTTGAGTTATCGAGGAAATAATATTCCAGGTGGTTATAACTCCGAAACCATTGGGCCAATTATGGCCAACAGCGAACTTAACTATCCCATTCAGATGAGCAACCTACCCTGAAAATTAGAAGCCCCTATCTCCTTTCGTTCAGGAGTTATCGAGGCAACGGTCACCCATCCAGCTACTGAACTCATACAAGGCTGCTCAGATCTCCAACAATATATATATCCGATCGTCTTCAAACTTGGAACTTGGTAGTAGAGTTAGGTTTTGAAGGCTCTCGCAAAATTTCAACCATGTCGGATGAATAGTTTCTGATATATAGAATTTTTTTCAATGAAACGAAAACCGTTAGACCGATTATGCCCAAAAATGAACTTAATTCTCCCATTCGGATGCGCAACCTACCCTGAAAATTGCAAATGCTTATCTCCTTTCGTTCCAAAGTTATCGAGTCAACAGTCAGCTATTCATCTACTGAACTCACACAAGACTGCTCGAATATCCAACAATATCTATCTGATCGTGTTCAAACTTGGAACTTGGCAGTAGACTTAAGTTCTGAAGGCTCTCGCAAAATTTCAGCGATATCGAACGCATAGTTTAGTACATATAGAATTTTTTTCAATGATTTTTTAAAAAAATTCTAGTGATACGATCCTCACGAAGATTTCGCGTTGGCATTCTACAACGAATAACCAGGTTTGAATTGGATCGGTTTTGTATTTTTCGAGTTATTGAGGCAATAACAACCGAATTTCAGATGGGTATACCTGTGAACACACTAGCATTAAGATGCACAACCTACCCTGAAAATTTCAAGGCGCTATCTCTTTCCGTTCTCAAGTTATCGTGGAAACGGCCGGCCGGTCGGACAGAATCAAATATGACCTCGAATTATTCATAAGAGAGTTGAACCAAATGGTTTGCGACAATTTTCGGCAAAAAATTCGAAAATTATAGACATTTGGGCAAAATGATAACGTGTGATGTTACGCAGAACCTTCGCGCTAAAAAGAGGACTGTATTTTCGAATAGAGCGAAAAGAGTAAGTTTTGGCCATTGCTGACACATAGTTTTTAAGGGGAGTAGCACCTTGTGAATCCTCATTCAACAACTGCACTGATAGATTGATTTTCAGTGTCTATAAAACATAACATTTCTTTTCGTGATATTTCGGTAAAATATTCGATTGAGTGACATTCAATTTTCTATATGCATTAGGGTGTCCCTTATTTTTCAAAGTTTTAATTTCACAACGCATAGGCTCTTGTTTTGTTCATTTGGACCCAAAACACTCGAAAACCATTTTTTACCTCATTTGGAAGAGAACTAACCGCGCCGACTTGCGCGTAAAGAAGTTTATATAAGTTCAGTCTTCAGTCACAGAAGCGGCGCATGCCTTCTGTTATTGTCAGTTTATTTCGGCTTGTCGAGTAACGATTCGGTATTATTTTGATTTTTGAGGATGTCGGTGGAATTAAGAAACAAACAAAAATTGTATTGGTGAAGTAAGTCGCCAAATAACAGGTGCAAAATTACCGTCTATTCGTTAATTTCTTATGTATTTATTTTTCAATATACGCGGAGCTAAGTTGACTGTTGATGACAGTGCAAATCTTCTGGAGTGTATTATATTCTGTGAAAAGGCTAGAATACCTACCAAAGCTGTTCGTAATGATGTTAAGAAGTTATCAAGTCTGGCGTGAGCTTCAAAAGGATAGTAAGAAGATCCAGGATGTTTATAGGCACCACAAGAAAAACTTTCAATTTGAATTATGTAGATAATTTATTGGATATCGCACATGCTGATACTCTCGAAAGAATGAATATTGCAGAAGATAAGATATTCTTGCAAAAATAAAGCGAGCCAGGATGTCCAGGATACTTAGCATGTGTTGACAAAAAATTGGCTGAAATTGAACAAAGGACAGCGCTGAGTAAACTGGCAGAAGAGAAAAAGAAATTAAGGCAAATGATTTCCGAGAGATTATTGATTCTTCACACAGCTTTGAAACACATGGAGAAATAGAGGAACAATCTACAATCTCTGAAAAAAGTCTGGAAGAACTTCAGGCTGCCACATCTCAATCTGTAAGTTGACAAGAAGGGGAAGAAAAGGTTTTGTGACCTCAAAATTAGTTGCAACTTTAGAGATATGTCCACTAAGCATCAAGCGAAAGCTGTAATATATGCACTTAAAGGCCGGGTTCTCAAAACTGCGTTTGATCCAAGATCCAGCTAGTTACTAGTAGTCCTGATATTACGCTGTTCAAAAAGTTTAGAGACAACTGGATGGATATCAATCCTAGTGCCATCAAACTATGTACCGATTTTGTTCAACAACACCTCTGTGGAACAGATAAATTGATGAATTGGTGACGTTTTTCAACAATGAACAGGCAAAATCGATAATATAAGATCCTTATCGTGAATCAATCGAGCTCGCTGTTTTTTTTCTGGATAAAGATAATCATAGTGAACTAAAAATTGTACATTCTGGCGCAATGCTTCCAGCTCTTTGGGTGGCAAAACCAAAAAAAACACTTAAAAAAGCTGTTTGTTGCAATCTCAGTTTGAAATGGGTGCCAAGAAGGAACAAGCTCTACGTGATTTGTGTTTATTTATTGTGGCAGTTTATGAGAAGCCCTAGCTGGTATGCAGTTTGGCAGAAAAGCACCTTATCAACAATTTTGTTTTCTACAAACCTTAGAAGATTATGAAAGGGTTGATACATTATTTTTCAAAGCGACTCTAAGCGAGTTCTGTCAACACTTTTAGTACTTATCAGAGGAAATAGTCGTTATTTAAAATTTTGATGATGAGGTTGATGAGCGAACGAAAACGAACATTGTAGAAAATTTACAGCAAAGGTTCTGAAGCTTCTGGAAAGAGGTATGTCCCATCCAAGGAAGAAATGTCTGGCTCTGTTTACGTTTGGTAAAAAGTAGCGTTTAATCAGTTCATTGGAACTCACTATTTCATTCATACTACTACAAGTAGTTTAACTTTTTTCAGGGAAATCTTTGATTGAGTTCGTATCAGTGACAAGCAAAGATTTATTCCTGTGACTGAAACTTGACAGTAGTTTCCTGCAAGAGAATGTGTTATTGTGGAATGAAAACGCTGCGAAGTACGAGTATGTATATTGAAGCAAAAAAGAAAATTTTTAGATGAACAAGAGCGCCAAAAACAGTTAATGACACAGCTGAACGAGAAGCTAAATTAATGCTGGAGTTTGATTGTTTGATTACTGCATCTGAAGAACAGTAAAATGGAAAAATCTGAATTAATAATTAGATATATTGACTATTTTTATTAGTTGCAGAAAGTTTATCATATAAAGTTGTGTTTTGATCATAATTTATCTAATATAATGTGTTTAAGTGATGGTCTACCGGCAGAGTAAGGAAATGGATTTAACAGCTATTTTTGAAAACTTCGAAGCTAAGTCGGCAGTGGATAAAATCAACGTAGGAGGTTGAATTTCTGTACTTGGGTAACTAATAGACTAATAAATATAATAAGAGGGTATGCGTTTCGAAAACTAAAAAAAAAAATTTTTTAACATATAAGGGACACCCTAATATGCATACTACAAAAATTTTCAGGGTGATAAGTACAAAAATATTGCTTAAATCCAGGAATTACAAAAAACTCATCCAATATTCCAAATAGCAGATATTTTCGAAGAATTGTTGGAACATTCAACTCTAGATAGAAGGGTAACATGAAATTATTGTTATATCATTTTTCGATTTTTTCTTTTTAATATTTATAAAATCTTCAGATTATTCGTATCATCTCGAAAGCTTGATATATATATTTATTTTTGTCAGATACAAGTCTTGTTTGGCCCTGGATCTTTTGAGAGATGCAAACAATTTTTTCCACTCAAAAACAGAAATTCAGAACGCGGTATTCTTTATCATGAAACTATGTAGTATTTATCAATATATGTACACTTTATCCATATGTGTGTTTTTCGATTTTTGTCTATTTTTTCAAATTAGGGGTGCCAAAATACGTTTCTCCCCCCCCCTCGGAATAGCTCTTCGCTACGGCCCTGTATATTCATATGTTTAATCTCAGAAAGATTATCACCTAAGCAACTGTAAGGCCATGCTTAAATTCAGTGCATCAAATACAATAATATGAACAAGCACTGACGTGAAGTCAGAAGCTTTTGCGCGTATGTTCTATTGTCCATTCTTCTGTATTGGACACCCTTAATCGAATTTACCATGGTAAATTATGTTGTCCATTCTCCTGTATTCGGTTATCGTGGCAACGGCCGGACGGCCGGACGGACAGAATCAAATTTGACCTCGAATTCTTCATTGGGGAGTCGAACTTAATCGTTTGAGACCATTTTCGTCAAAAAATTCGAAAGTTACAGAGATTTGGGCAAAACTATAACGCGATGTTCCCCAGAACATACGCGCAAAAACGTTTCTCCCCCCCCTCGGAATAGCTCTTTGCTACGGCCCTGTATATTCATATGTTTAATCTCAGAAGGATTATCACCTAAGCAACTGTAAGGCCATGCTTAAATCCAGTGCATCAAATACAATAATACGAAAAACTCCGCCACAAATAATAGGTGTCATGCATGTTACACGAAATACCAAATGTTTATGGTTTTCTGAATGTATTTCATCCACTTTCATAATTTATAAAATTTGAATATTTCGGTATTGAAAATCGGTAAATCAAGAAGCAAATTCGAACGAGGAGAAACGCTTCTGACTGGTAGAAGCGTCGCTATAACGGCTGAGGTAATCAAAATGTACCATCTGCTTGTTACAGCCAATGCCATATACGCCCCTCTATGGAGGGCTGTGATACACCGGGACAAAGAGTGAAACGGACACGAGAAGAGAGTGAGAGTATTGATGATGGATTACGTCACGGAGAGACGCCAAGTTTCGATCGTTTGAACAGCCATTATGTGCAACCAAATTTGAATGATCGTTTTCTCATTAAAAATTGAAATTTTTGACGGCGGTCGAACTTTTTTAGTATTTTTATGAAAATAATAATCGATTCCAATAATATAAAAAATACATGCAAGAGACCTATTATATTATTACCTAGTATATTGATGATCTGTAATATTGATGCTAAATGGTGGATGGGTTAAAATAATAGCAACATACAGGAGCCGCTTGGGTGTCATAGAAGAACTTCCGAAATGTTGGGAAAATAATAAAATTGGACATTGGTTAATAATTATTGATGATCAACGCAGGATATTTCATATTTGTTGCTGAACAACAATTCTATTCAACAGAAAATAGAATAAAGAGGGGGTATTTTCGAAAACATAGTTATGATTTTTTTCTCATTTATTGTCATTTGTTTTTAGTTTAGTATTTATAAGATACATTTTAAATTTTTATTCTTAAGTCCATTTTATAATAGTCCAATTAAATGTTCAATGCTATTTCGAGTGTCAGTTGCGAAATATTGGTCTAAGCAACCAAAACACATGCAACTATTCCTTCACACTTCTATTCATACTTAATTCGAGTTTTCGGTTGTTTGAAATAAATCTTCAATTAGGTATGCTAACATCTGTATTTAAATTATTCGAAAAAATAATTATCAAAGATGAATAATTCGAAAATGAGTATTTCTATCATTTCTATTATAAGGTACATGGGTATTCAAATGTGGAATTCCTAAATTCATGTATTGGATGGAATACAGAAAGCCTGTACAATCATTCGCGAAACACCCTGTATATGATATGTCTAATCAGCTCAATAGCCGAGATACAGGGTGATGTCAATATTCTACAACCTACAACTAGTTAGCAAGTTTCAATTCGATCGAGTCTATATTTTTTGAATCATCGAGGAAATAATATTCCAGATGGCTATAACTCCAAAACCATTGGGCCAATTATGGCCAACAGCGAACTTAACTATCCCATTCAGATGAGCAACCTACCCTGAAAATTAGAAGCCCCTATCTCCTTTCGTTCAGGAGTTATCGAGGCAACGGTCACCCATCCAGCTACTGAACTCATACAAGGCTGCTCAGATCTCCAACAATATATATATCCGATCGTCTTCAAACTTGGAACTTGGTAGTAGAGTTAGGTTTTGAAGGCTCTCGCAAAATTTCAACCATGTCGGATGAATAGTTTCTGATATATAGAATTTTTTTCAATGATTTTCAATGATTTAAAAAAAAAATTCTAGTGATACGATACTCACAAAATTTTGCAACAATTTTTGCGTTGGCATTCTTCAACTAATAACCATATTTAAATTGGATCGGTTTTGTATTTTTCGAGTTATTGAGGAAATAACAACCAGATTTCAGATGGGTATAACTCCAAAACCGTTTGGCCTATTATGCTTATAAACAAAATCAAATGTCGCGATGCACAACCTAACCTGGAAATTTCAAGTCACTGCCTTTTTCCGTGCTCAGGTTATCGTGACATAAAAAATAATTTTAATAATTTTTTTCAAATTTTCTAGTAATACGATTCCCACAAAATTTTACAAACATGCTTAGGTTTATATTTCACAACTATTCATCAAGTTTCAATTCGATTGGATTTATATTGGTTGAAAACAAAATTATTACTCGGAAACCATTGGACAGATTATGCCTATTAAATAACTTGTCCGTTGTATTGGGATGCCCCACCTACCCTGAAAATTTCAAGTTGCTAGCTCTTTCCGTTCTCAAGTTATTGTGGCAACGGCCGGACGGACAGAAAACT
The DNA here is from genome assembly GCA_937662695.2 of Halyzia sedecimguttata. NCBI lineage: Eukaryota > Metazoa > Arthropoda > Insecta > Coleoptera > Coccinellidae > Halyzia > Halyzia sedecimguttata. Next base: position 43,075,048 of record OW569412.2, read on the forward strand.
ACAGACATTTGGGCAAAATGATAAGGCGATGTTCCCCAGAACATACGCGCAAAAATCATATAATAGCATCTATCCATTCCATTCCATGACTCAAAAATCAATTCTGTTTCTCGGCCCTAAACTTTATAATCTACTTCCCGTTCATTTGAGAGAATCAGGTAGTATCAATAAATATAAAATCGAAGTGAAAAAGTTCATCAGAGACCATACAGATGTATTTGATATATTTTAGGATTAGGAGGGTCTCTAGTTTCTTGCTCTCTCCTCCTGCTCTTCCAACAGTCGAATCATTTTCAGTATTGGCTTAAAGAAATTCAAAAAATGAGGGAAAACATATAATTATTTGTTTTAATTTACGAATAGTATATTGCAGTATGTTTCTCTCTTCTGGAAGATTGAGAAATAAAACGGGCATTGAGTTGCCTAACTGACCGGATCTCTCGGAGCGGACAATGGTTGCATTTGAATTAAATATGTAATGATGGATGTATGTAATGGTTGCCAATGAATAAATATATTTGATTTGATTTGATTCCCTTCACTAATAAAAATGGAGGGGGTAAAAATGATCCAAAAAAACTGAACCGACAACATCCGCATTATTATTCTTTGACCTATTCTTATCTCAAATCCTTCATCATCTATTCATCAATGAGTCTAAGGCCAGTTGTCCAGTGGGAGCGGAAAGCTGCGAAAAGTGGCTAAATAACATTCGACCAGATCCAATACCGTTATGTTTATGTACAAATGACGTGAAGACAGGAGCTTTTGCGCGTATGTTCTATTGTCCATTCTCCTGTATTGGACGACAATAGAACATACGCGCAAAAGCTCCTGACTTCATGCCAGTGCTTGAACCAATTTTTTCTTCGTAATTTTTTTGAAATTTTCTTGGGGTACGGTTGTTATAAAATTTTAAACACGTCTTTATGTCGATATTCTACAACTAGTTACCAAGCTTCAATTAGATCGAGTCTATATTTTTTGAGTTATCGAGGAAATAACATTCCAGGTTGGTATAACTCTGAAACCGTTGGACCGATTATGCCCATAAATGAACTAACTCCTCCCTCCGGATACGCAACATACCCTGAAAATTGCAAGTCCCTATCTCCTTTCGTTCGAAAGTTACCGAGGCAACGGTCTCCCGTACGGATGGGTATAAGTCCAAAACCGATTATGCCTACAGACAAACTCAAATGTCGCATTCAGATGCTTAACCTAACCTGAAAATTTCAAGTCGCTCTCTTTCTGTTTTCAGGTTATTATTGTGAAAAAAAATATTTTTTTTTAATTTTCTAGTGACACGATTCCCACAAAATTTCACAAACGTGCATAGATTTATATTCTACAACTATTCACCAAGTTTCAATTCGATCGGATTCATATCGGTTGAAAATGAAAGTATTACTCGGAAAAATTATTAAATTATTAAAAATTATTAAAATAGTATATTACGCACCGAGGGAGAAAAGTAGGACATTCACGCCCGCGAATGATTGTCTCCCGAGCCGGAGGCGAGGGTGACAATCGCGGGCGAGGATGTCCTACTTATCTCCCTAGGTGCGTATACGATTTTTTTCTTCTCCCTCTAATTCACTTTCATCAGAGTTAATCAAATCCATTTTTGGCGCTCTAGTTCCTCGGAACTGAGTGCTTATCAATTTGCCCAAATGTCTGTAATTTTCGAATATTTTGATGAAAATGGTCTTAAACGATTTGGTTCGACTCACTGATCAAGAATCCGTGGTCGAAATTCATTCTGTCCGGCCGGTCCGGCCGGCCGGCTGGCCGTAGGCACGATAACTCTCGAACGGAATGAGCTAGAGAGTTGAAATTTTCAGTGTAGGTTTGGGGGATAAATATCTCGGCTAAGTTCGTTATTGGGCAAAATCGGACAGAAAATTTCGGAGTAACAAAAAAAAAATTTTTTTTTTACGAAACAAATTCCAAATTAAATTTTTTTTAATAAGAAGTTTTATCATAAGAATCCATTCATATCATTTTTAACTCTAACAAGCTTATACTTTCGGAGATATGATTCTTCAAAATTTCAATGTAAATCGTATTTCACACATTGATATAATATTTCTATGTATGAATTGTCATAATGTCAACTTGACAGAAGGGAATATAAAATAATGCAAGGATTGCAATTTTGTAAGAACTGTACCCCTAGAAAATCAACATAAAGACGTGTTTAAAAGCACTGACGTGAAGTCAGGAGCTTTTGCGCGGATGTTCTATTGTCCATTCTCCTGCATTGGACACCCTTTATCGAATTTACCATGCTAAATTTTGTAGTCCATTCTCCTGTATTGGACACTCTTAATTCGAATTAAGTGTCCAATACAGGAGAATGGACAACCTAATTTACCATGGTAATTTCGATAAAGGGTGTCCAATGCAGGAGAATGGACAATAGAACATACGCGCAAAAGCTCCTGACTTCACGTCAGTGCTTGAAGCAATTTTAAATTAATGTGATTTCACAATTTTTCGCTTTCTGCTCACTCACTGATGAATAATTCGTCTTCAAATTCAATACCATGTCCAACGATACCGATGTAAGCACGATAACTTTTGAAACGAGTAACTTGAAATAGGCAGGGAAGGTTTTATATGTCGTACAGATCTGGTAGAAATGGTGAATGGCCACAATCCGCCTAATTGTTTCGAAGATATACTAATTTGAAATTTCTTGAACTAAAGAGTCGAACGAATTGAAATTTGGTATGTGGGTTTGATATAATGACTCCAAAGTTCCAGGGGAATTTCATCACAATCGTATTCCTAGAAGGGAAAAAAAAATCTGTTCTAGTTCTGTTTGTACATAAAGGCAACGATGGAATAATATATCTGAATTCTGAAATATCAGCTTCGTAGCTACTCTATGAAATAGTATATTCTAAAACAAGTTGCAGAATGGGCTCCTATTCAAACACGATTGGGAAACGAGCGACGAAGTAGCGAGTTTTAGAACGCATGAGTGGTGGAATTGCCTTCTGCAACGAGTATTAGATGATATTTTCTCTATTTCAGGCAAGTTTTATATATAATACTGTTGAAATTTAATGAAAAATTCGGATTATACATCCTAGTGACCTTTTGTATTGTATCTTGGTAGTTGGTGTGGCTGTTACTAAAGTTGACAGATTACGGAATTTGAATTTGAATCGTACGTAGGGCATGTATATCAGATTTAAAACAGTCTCCTAATAGCATTAATGATATAATGATTCAGAATTAGCAAGAAGGAAATCTCTAGTACCTTATTTTCTAATGAAAATAGAACTTTTCCTCTCAACAATTATTTCTCTATATCCAGATTATATTATATTGAGAATAATTGATGTGTGTTGAAATTTGATAGGATCGAATGTCAGTGCTGACTACCACAGAACGAAAAATATAACTAGAAAGAATGCGGGAATGAATTCATTACAGCACTGTTTTTAGTGCTGAACTCATTACGATACTGAAATAGGGAAATATTAAAGTTCACCTGATTCTACTCGTAATCAGTACACATTATTCAAAAATAACAGATATTTGGGAAAAAAGATAGCACGCTGTTTCCTAGAGCATGCGCGCAAAAATAGTTTGTAGAGTTTTGTTATATTAGTGTCAGCTAATAGGCTGGAAGAACGTTCGTAAGCCATTTGGAAAAGTTCCAATAAAACTAATTTTTTTTTCTATTCGGAAAATCCTCAGAAAATGTACTGCCTAAAAACATCAAGTGAATAATGAACAGAATTCACAGTTCTGTTTCATAGGTTATAAGAGGAAGGTTTTCTTCGTGTTCATTTTTTTTCCTGGAGTCCACATCCTCAGATCTGAATATTAGTCACCTTTTTATAGGTACGAACTTCATTGAACTCATTCAAGGAGGAAACTTCCGCCAAAGGGGTCAGTGTCAAGGAACCTCACTTACCCATCCATTCATCCAACAGTTACGACTCACTGACATGAAAATAAAACTAACAATAGTTTTACGACCCAATTAGTTTCAAGTTGAATGTCTCCGGAATCAATATGACTAATTTTACTGTAGAAGAATCTGTTTGGACCTTTGAAGTGTTCCTCCTTTGATTCCAAACGAATGGACGAACCGCAAATGAGGAATAAAACCTTCAGAAGAACAAACAAAGAATTTAATACAGTTTAAACAATCGGAATATCAATGTGAGCCGCCTCAGGATATCGGAATACTTTTAACTTCGCACCCGCGTGAAAGTTTAAGTATACAAACTGAGCGACAGTCGGTCTTCTTTGGTTTGAGTTTACATATTTACGGAAATTAAAATTTTAGATTTTTCTTGCGGTTTATTTGATCGTCGAAATCGGAGAAATGGGAAAGTTACGTTATTCTTAGTAAAAGCTCATTTCCTCTGGATTTTGAGAGATACACTACTCCAAGAAAATTCAGTATGCTTTGTGTAAGTGTCCTCAATAATTGAATAGTAAATGTCTAGGGAGATTTGGGCCAGACACAATTTCAGAGATCAAATTTCATTTCGTTTGCGTTGGTTTCCACCAAACAGGATATTCTAAGTTAGATTCAGCATAAAATTATCAAAACAGTATAAAAAATTTGTTCAAGCCCTGTGGACAGGACCTTTGGCGCTCTTGTTCAAACTTTGACAAATCATATTATCTCCGAAATTATTGGTCTCTGGGAATGATATAAAAGGATTCTTACGACACAATCTCCCCAATCACGAACTTATCCGAGATATTCATTCCTTAAATCTACTCCGAAAATTATATTATATCAATTAAAACTTAGACAATATTGCAGTTTTGTTTTTACTGGATATATTCTGAACCCAATTTGATTATGTATCTTACCAAAGAATATATTATTTCCATCATCATATGGATTATCCACGGGCATTATTTTATCACCACACTCTAAGAAATTTTACAACACCGGCCAACACCCGCTAACACCGGCCTGATTTCCTTAGAGGTCCTGATCTTTTCAGTGTTATTTCGCACCATCCGAAATAACACCGACTCTCAGGAGTATTTTCTGCCATAATAAGTAATCAGCTTTCACACCAGACCGATTGAGATTTATCATTCGGATGAGTGTGAGGTAGCACTAGATCAATGGGGTTTAGCACTAGTTCGGTGTGAATTTGCACAAGTACCGTAGTGCATTTAGCACTGGTTTAGTGTGATTTAATTTTAGTGCAGTGTGAATTTGCACTGACCTTGTGCGTGTGCAATATCTTGTTCAGTGTTATTTAACACCGAATCAGATGCGTTTTAAACCCTCGGGGTGTAGGTATTATTTAGTTGAAATTGACACCATCGGTGTTTTATATGATATTGTTCGTTTTATAATTTGAAACTCAATATCATATAAATCACCGAAAGGCTATAAAAATTGGTTCAAGCCCTGTGGACAGGAGCTATTGGGCGCATGTTCATCTTCCTTGTGGCCCGTACTGACCAGTATAGAAAAAAAGCAGTATCATGTTGAATACCTTAATATTATTGATTATTATATAATAATCGATGAAAATACTGAGAGAGACCCAGGAAATTTGACACATTTTGTCTTATATCTCCAGAAATTGAAATCGTATAGAGCCAAAATTTTGCACAATGTTGCAAAATACTACAATTGACGTTAGTACAATCTGTTGCAATCTGATGAATAGTTCACGAAAAAAAAATTTTTTTTTCGAAAAAATTAAAAGAAATATTTTTTTTAAAATTACCAACATTTCGATCATAACAGAATTTTGCCAAAAGTTGCGCGTTTATATCCTCGAACTGACTACCAAGTTTCGATTCAACATCTTCTTCAGTTCCTGAAATATCAGGGAAATAACCTCAAAATTTTAAATGTCTATAACTCCTAAACCGTCCGGCCGATTTTGCCCGTTAACGAACTTAACCGTCGCATTTTGATCAGAAACCTACCCTGAAAGTTTGAAGTCGATAGGACCTTCGGTGCTCCTGTTATCGTGCCTACGGCCGGAAGGCCGGCCGGCCGGCCGGCCGGACGGCACCCAAAAATCTGACACCGGATTCGTGATCAGGGAGTCCGAATTATTCTATTAGCCAATTTTCAGCTCGAAATTCGAAAATTACAGACATTTGGACGAAATGATAGGACGATGTTCCCCTAGAACATGCGCCCAAAAAGGGTATAGGTATTGAAAAAATCTTTTTAGTACAAATGAATTTATTATTTCAAAATTATTTAATAGACAGTTTAATTTTTTATATAATTTGTGAAAATACATAAACAATAAATTTTTATAGAAATATTTAGTGATTACTGAAGCTTAAAGAGAAAATCAAAACTGTCAACAAACCAATCGAACTTTTGAGGCAGCATTTTCTGGTCCAACACGACACAAAATTCTTCCAGATCAGGTGTCAATGATATAGCGCTGGCAGTTTTTTTCAATTTTGCCAATTGTTTCTTCTGATGGCGAGGGTTACTGAAATTAAAACATTTATATATTAATCATATATAATCATACAATTCGAATTGGTGCCTACAAAATAATGTGAAGCTGGCAGGTCTTTATATAATTGAAAGTTGTAACTTTTCAACGTGCTTAGGACCGATAATTGACTATCAACGCTGGATTTATTCGATATAGATATCAAGAATTCACTCTTATCTGAAATAAAATATCCCGGAGAATAGGTTTTTGCGACAGTGTGATATAGAATTAAGATACGCAATATTCTGAAAAAAATATGTTCCCTTAAACTACCTACTACAAAAAACACTCACCTGCAAGTGCTTCTTAATAAATCCTATTGATAGTTCACAAAAGGTTAGATGAATAAGCCCCATTTGTTTGAAGAACATTACGAAAATAAATTTCAATAAAGAAACTGTAATAACATTAATAATAAATATGAAATTTCATCTATTTCAGATAAAAGCACTTTTCAAATAAAGAAAATTGAATGAAATATTTTTCACTGACAAATGTAAAATTTCAAAGACGGCGATGGACGAATTTGTAAATCGAATCGACCAACCAACACAAATATCTCATCAAAATTTTCGGGAAAAATTGATGAAATGAGGATACCCAATTACGTAGGCACCCAAAAAAATTAAATTGAACATTCATATGTACTCACATGCAAACAGTATTATTTCCAAACTTCCTTCGACGGCCAATAAAAATTTCTCATTATTCTCATAAGTCATAACGAATCTTCTTGATGCACTTCGTTTTTCCATATTCTCACTTCATAATGCATCATGAACCAACTTATCGTCTCCAAGGCACAAAATCAACCCGATACAACACACAACATTGTAGTCTCCCATGGAATGTACGTGTTGTGTTAGAACTAGTCAGAAGTATTGTGACATAACTAATCCCTTCACACTGTTGCCGGATATAATTATATTCTGATATTTTAAAAACAATCCTTTGGTTTCGCAAATATCCATTTTCCAAAATTGGATGTTTCCAATTTTGTGTACTTGGGAACTTGGGACGATTTTTTTTTGGAATGGTGCAATGAGTAGGTAGCGATTTGTTCAAACCTGCAATGTAAAATTATATCATACTCACTTTGAAGTCATTTTCTATCAGACTATTCATGATATACTTACCACAACAATCCATATGTTTATTTTTCGTGACTAAATATATCTCTTGATTGATAGGTAACTACAAATATTCAACTATTGTACTACGAAATCATTAAATAGCAGAAAACAAATTTCTGAATCATTGAGAGCGTGGAGGAATTGATTTTCATAGTCAAGAATGGGATACAGTGATATTTCCAATATTGATTCGAGTGTTCCGAAATAACATCAATATTGTTTGTGATAATTCCCCATGGGAGGGCACGATTCTTCCTGTCATCTTATAATTATTAATTCTTCACAACTATCGGCGATTTCTTTATATTTAAAAGACTCAGCAGGGATATCTGTCTTTCGATAAAGAATACTTGGCAACTATGTATAGCAATGAATAAGTTGACGAAATAAAGTATAACGTTCTTTTGATATTCCTGGTGCGAATTTGGATAGTTTGTTGGTCGAAAAGCACTTGTTGGTACTTTCGATGATTTCACATGTTTCAAAAGTTATACTTGGATATACATAAAGTTGATAACTGAGTGTAAAGTTTGGTAATCGGATTGAATCTCTGAAATCGTTCTTTCACATTTCACCATGCAGTGCTCATTTTTACCCAAGATATCACCTATCTGACTTTTGTATGAAGAATTGGCATTAAAACTTGATGGAAACTGTGAAATTTGAAATAAATTTTATTAATTCTTGATACTGGATCTGTTTGTGATATTTTCTGTCATAAATTACACTACTGAACACAATATGATCATAATAACGAAAATATTGATAGGAATGTGACATTCTAGTGGTAGATTGCATCGACAATATTCTTGATAGTATGGAATCAACATTCACACTGAGATTTTTTTTAGAGTGCATATCAGTATAATATCGTATCATCCTCATAATTCTACGATAGCTGAGGTTATTTCATTGGTCATTTTGCATTCAATCATACTTTTTTCTAGAGCAGGAGGTTATTTTATATCAAGAATAACGAACCAGAAATAATTTTGACATTTATCTTTCATAGGAAAATAAGATGACATGTAAGAACACAGATCATATAATAATTCATAGATAGTAGATAGAATAAATAAGTACAGCATTCTGTGGAAACATAGAAGTACGATTTATTATCGAAATTTTGAAAAATCATATCTCCGAAATTATCAACTTGTTAGAGTGGAAAATGATATCAATGTATTCTCATGGTGAAATTGCATCTTAAAGAAAACTGTAAGAAAATTTGTAATGTAAAAATTATTTTTTTTCTCGTTACTCCGAAACCATAAATCCGATTCTGTCCAATATAGAACTTAACCGAGATATCTATCTCCTAAACTTACTCTGAAAATTGTATAGCTGAAAACTGTATAGCTCATTCCGTTCGATAATTATCGTGTTAACGGAGGGCCGGCCGGACCGGCCAGACAGAATCGATTTTGACCACGGTTTCTTGATCAGTAGGTCGAACCAAATCGTTTAAGCTCATTTTATCCGAAAATTACAGACATTTGGTCAAACTGATAAGCACTCTGTTCCGAGAAACAAGAGCGCCAAAAAGGGGGAAAGCCCTGTGACTGTACTATCTCCGAAAGTATTGGTTTTTCAGAGTTGGAAATTATATCAATGGATTTTTATGATAGACTGCATCATAAAGGAAATTAAATTCAAATAATAGTACATTTATCAAGAAATGAGCAATGTGCAATTGCTTCAATGCATTCATGCTTCAAAAATTTGTCATTTTAAAAAAATGAGCAATCTGCAATGCTTCAATGCTTCAATGCTTCGAAAATTGTCATTTAAAAAAAAAACCGCAGTGCCAAAAATTATTTATCCGAAGCCACCGTTTCTACCCAATAACGAACTTATCCGGGATATTCATTTCTTAAATCTACTCTGAAAATTTTATTATATCAATGAAAACTTAGTCAATATTCCAGGTTTTTTTTTTACTGGAGGTATTCTGAATCAAATTTTATTAACTTACAAATAATTTCCATCATCATACGGATTATCCAAGAGCTATCCATGATAGCTGAGGTTGTTTCAATGTTCATTTTGCATTCAATCATACTCTCTTTTCTAGAACAGGAGGTATTTTGTATTAAGAATTTTGAATAGAACTAGAAATGAATATGATATCATACTCAGTTTGGAATCTCTCTTATCAGTCTTCTCTGTAGACAGAGGCAATACCTTCTATTTCTCTATGAGATGACAATCACAGAACACTAATACATATATGACAATGACGACACACCGAATATACCTTACCTAGGGTATAGACTGTATTATATGTATGAACACGGATCATCAAATTCATAATTATGATGACAGCATTCTGTGAAATCATAGAATTACGATTTAAGGTTGAAATTTTGAAAAATCATATCTCCGAAAGTATTAGCTTGTTAGAGTTGAAAATAATGTCAATGGATTATTATGCTGAAACTGCACCTTAAAAAAAATTGAACTTGAAATTTGTAATCTAAAAAGAATTTTTTTTTTCGTTACTCCGAAACCATTTGGCCGATTTTGCCTGATAACAAACTTAACCGAGGTATTTATCTCCCAAACCTACCCTGAAAATTTCAAAACTGCCTAGCTCATTCCGTTCGAGAGTTATCGTGTTAAGGGCCCGACAGAATCGATTTCGACCACGAATTCTTGATCAGTGAGTCGAACCAAATCGTTTAAGACCATTTTCAGCCAAAAATTCGAAAATTATAGACATTTGGGCAAATTGATAATCACTCTGTTCCGAGGAACAAGAACGCCAAAAAGTACTGACATGAAGTAAGTGTCTTTGGCACGTTTGTTCTAGTTGATAAATTTGAATTGAATCATGAGTGCTTCAAGCTTAGTGGATAGTGCGAACTGGAGATTTAGTCAGACGGTAGTGGCCACCATTCACTGTCAAAAATTAATAGTGATGTGCCTTAGCTGGCGTAGGAATACAACAAAGTAACAAAGCCTACACAGAACACATTTGACTTTCCTATAAGTCACAAGCTCCTAAGAGCTTCTGAGGGGTCTCGTTGGGGAGGACCTATAGGAGAGTAAGTGGCAAGCACGCCAAAGCCGATTGACCTCACGTCAATGATTTTTTAACTTTTTTTCGGCGTTCATTGTTAATTCAATCTATATTGGCGTATTTGCTAATGACATGCTGCTATAGGTCTTACCCAAGGAGACCTCTCAGAAGCTCCTAGGATCTCGTGTGCCTTAGATGTGGCCAGATTTCACCACCACTCTAAACTCAGGCTTTCAGGTACTAACTTTGCAACAATTTTACCTTGTTGATTAAACGAAGTTAAGAACTAATCTGCGTTTGAAAACCAACTCGCAAAAATTGGTCGGTTACGCATTTTGACTGGAGTTACAGAAATATCAATTCGATTTATGGTTTATATTTTGTGTCATAAGTTCGTTTCCGCCTGAAAGCGAATTTCACACTCCAAATTCGTTTATGAAATAGGAGTATGTATGTAAATTCGTGTTCCAAGATGGATAAGTATCAGAGAACAATATTTTGCTGATCTAGATTCTAGACTCTATAGACCACATTAGTTAGGTTAGAATCATTCTCTTGGCGGGAGATCCATATTCAAATGTTTTAACAAGGAATTTCGACTTTGAGATGAAACCACCCTATTTAAAAGATAATGTTAGTACAGATACATCAAGTATTGGGTATCTTCATCATTAGTGCATGTTTTCATGTTATTTCCACATTAAAATCTACTTCAATTTATTCTTAAATCAAAATTGAAGCCAGTGTAGTTCGAAAGATTACCGTATGTCGTAGATGACTTCTGTTGTGCGTCATTACAAGGCCGATTTATGGTTATGTTATTATTTTTGACTGATTTCGAGTGAGCTAAGACATACGTCAATTGAATTTGGTGAACAGTTTTATATTTATTAATTATTTTGGAAATATACAATTTTGTTATGAAAACTTGATTCTAGATGGTTGAGAAAGGTTCACAGAATCTATTTCAACCGAAATAAACCTTAAGAAATCAGCCAAAGTATCTAAAAACAGGCGAGAAATTTGCTTAAATTTTAGGTCCATAAGAAATGCATGGGGAATTCAGTGCTCGGATCCATCGGATGGATCGTAATTCAAATTTCCCGCCTAACCTAACTAATGTGGTCTATAGTCTATAGAGGATACATATTGTATAACTGAAATATCGGCTATTCAAGTAATCTGCCCTATTTGCTTTAAATGTAAATTATAATATGGTTGAGTACACAACAAATAAGAACTGTTGTGTAGCAAGTCAGCATTGCTATTGCTAGCATGAGACTATCAGAAATGTACAAGAAGCATTTTATAATATAGGTTATATTCTGATGCTCTATGGTTTACTCATATAAATACAGGGTCTTTATAAATTATTGTAACATCACAGTTGGCTTTGGATTTTAATTTGCCGCTTCTCACTCCTTGTGTTCTGTTTGTATCATAGAATTTCTAAACAGACACACTGCCAATATTGAATTATTATTGACAATTCTGAAGATTATCTCCAAAGTTGAGTTTCCAAATTATTTAAATCAGCAGTGACTTATAATTTAGAAAAAAACACATTTATTGTGATGTGCTATTATTTCAGATTCCAGAATATTTTCTGATGGCCCACGTCAGAGGTGTTATATAAACAGATTCATGCAGACTGGAAACATTAACAAGGGAAAATCGACCGGAAGACCTCAAGTTTGTCAAGAAGTTGTTGAAGAACTGAGAAAACAAGTTGAACAAAATCCTCAAATGTCACTGAATAAATTATCTTTACAGTCTGTTCCCTTGAGTACTTGCCACCAAGTATTGAAACAAAACTGAATTTGTACCCTTACAAAATAACGATGGTACAGCAACTCTTGCCAATAGATAGTCCACGTCGCCTGGAGTACCTACTGCTATTGGTTTCTAAATAATCTTAACGTCAACGGATTATTGGACTTATTTTGAAGTTTTTTTTTAGTGATGAGGCTTGGTTTCACTTGTCGGGTTATGTGAATAATCAAAACTACAGAATTTGGGCATCTGAGAATCCCCAAAGTTTTATTGAGACTCCATTACATTCGCCAGAAGTTGGTGTGTGGTTAGCAGTTTCTCGTCGTAGAATATATGGCCCAGTGTTATTTCATGATACCTTTAATGGTTAAAGGTACAAAAGAATAATGCTGGAGCCATTCATAAACCAATTCGATGACGAAGCAATACGAAAATCTCCCAGTGACAATTATTTTCGAACTCATCATTGTAAACGAAGGAGAAAGTGAGGTTATGCGTAAATTATGAATTCCACAGAATTAGCGTATATTCTGTGATGAATTCTGTGGCTGGAATTGCAATTGTGCATATGAATAAGAAGCGGCAAAATTAGTTTCAGAGCCAACTACGATGTTACAATAATTTATAAAGACCCCGTAGAAGGAATTGCAGAGTTGCCACGTTGTTTGCAGTGGTTAACTTCGATTAGGAAATATGTTTTACCATACCTGCGTTTAACTGGAGTTTAGTTCGTTTTTGGTGAAATTGGGTCTTAGGATGGTCAGTTGTGTTCTGTGTAGGCTTTGTTCAATTCAAATTGGTCAACGTGAACAAGCACGCCAAAGAGTACTGACTTCATGTCAGTGCTTTTTTATATTTTTTCGAGTTTTTTGTGATAATTACGTTCAATTCAAATTGGTCAACGTGAACAAGCACGCCAAAGAGTACTGACTTCATGTCAGTGCTTTCTTACATTTTTTCACGCGTATTAGTTTTACCGTCGGTCAAAATAAGACAGAAAAGATTGCGGTATGTGGACCTCCCGTCAGGAATGCAGTAGTTTACGGCAATTCTTCAAATTCGAATGTAATTTAATATAGATCTTCCAAACATAGTTATTCATAAATTCGTTCGAAAAAAGGGGGCACAAAAGACTCATATGTTGGCTTAAAAATTGAAAACAAAAAAAATCTCGAAATAAAATAAATTTATGTGTTAATATCACAAGAGCATAGACAGAATTCGATTAATACGAAATACGTCTCGTGATTTGGTGTATAATCTAAATATATTGTCCATGCTCGAGTTGTTACTCGTTACGATTATTATAACGAATAATATTTTCCAGTTTTTAGCGCTCTTGTTCCTCGGAACATTGTGCTTATCAAATTGCCCAAATGTCTGTGATTTTCGAATTTCTGGATGAAAATGGTCAAGAGTCCGTAGTCAGAATCGATTCTGTCCGCGGCCGTAGACACGATAACTCTCGAACGAAATGAGCTAGACAGTTTAAATTTTCAGAGTAGGTTTGAGAGGCAAAATCGACCACATGGTTTCGAAGTAACGAAAAAAAAATATTTTTTTGACATTTCAACTTTTGAATTCAATTTTTTTTAAGATGCAGTTTCATCATAAGAATCCATTGATATCATTTTCAACTCTTACAATCTAATACTTTCGGAGATATGGTTTTTCAAAATTTCAACAATACATCGTAGTTCTATGTTCTATGTATTCACAGATTGCGAATTCTATATGTATGTGTTCACTGTTTATGAATGTCATCTTATCTAGCTATTAGAGACATGTCGATTCGTACTTTGAAAATATTTTCTGTTGGAAAACAAGTATCCGATTCTTGAATTTGTGAATATATATAGATTTAGAATTTGATAATTTTAATGATGTAGTTTATGAAGGCAATAGGAAAGAACAATATAATGGAATCATCAAAAGAAATTAGTGTTTGTTGACCACTGTGGTTAATATTACCTTTTACTTCCTCAAGTAGTTAGACATGTTCCTATATAAAGTATTTTCATAATGTTGCTAGCAAAAAAATGCTGAAATATGGAACTACATTTGTGTATCAAATATTTTTTCTTGAGTTAAGGTTCATAATACAGAATATAATGAATGTGTTAGTGGTATGAACTGTTAAATTATGAAAAGAGGATTGTATTTTATTAATATATTTTGTCGTATAATGAGATAAGTTTTCAAATAAAGAAAAACAAGAATATAAAATACATACTTAATCTTCCAAAAAAATGAAATGAACTATTATAATAATTTGGTCTTCAGCCTATACCTATTCAAATATCAAAAATAAATGTGCAATCTGCTATGATTGACTCCAGCAATGCTCTAGCTAGACATTCGGATGATACTTTTCTTAGGTATTTCAAGTTGAGAAAACTATGACCCGAGTGTAAGTTGCAACAACCCGTTCCACGAGTTTGAATCATTGCGAATTGCTCATTTAATCTTGATAAATAAACTATTATTTGAATTATTTGAAATAATCTATTGATATCATCCCCCAACTCAGAAACAAATACTTTCGGAGATATGGTTTGTCAAAAATTGAACAACAGCGCCAAAGCTCCTGCCACAGGGCTTTCTCCCTTTTCATTAATTAATATCAATACTGATCACAATATGACAGGAGAAACACCCAAACGATTATACCACGTCGTCAAGGGTATATTCACTTATCAATACGCCGTAACTATGGGAAATTCATGGATTTTATTGGTGCAGTAATACACGAGTTATATAGGTAATCACAAATATTAAGGCCGGTCCAAACGCTCCGATTTGCTCAACCTTTTGTCTGCGCATGTCTCAAGACGGAATGAAAACGTAGCAATTTTTAGTGCGTCCACACGATGCAGAGATATCTGTTTCTGTATATTACATTACGCACAGTTTTAGTGATATCGTCATGGCGGAGGTACTACTCTAGTCAATTTTGGCATGCTGTAACCACAGTTACCGTCTACATGCAGCGACAAATCCGCGCAATTCACGGATATCTATGCTGTCTAGCTCAGTTTTCGCTGCAACTGCAACGTCTCCGCGGAGACGTTGCAGAAACAGATATCTCTGCATCGTGTGGACGCACTAAAAATTGCTACGTTTTCATTTGAAAACGTCGCGCGCGACGTTTTCAAAACTGCGCAATTTTGCTGTCCACACACAACGTTTTACACCACGTGTTGAACTGCGCAGGTAAAAGGTTGTGCAAAACGTAGCGTATGGACCGGCCTTTAAACTAGTGTAAGTTTCTAATTTTTCGTTTCTCCTATCCCTCGAATGATTTCGTATCTTCTCCATTTCCATTGTCCATTCTGGACAATAGAATTCATCTTGGTAAATTCGATTAAGAAGAGTCTCCAATACAGGAGAATGGACAATAGAATTCATCATGGTGAATTCGATTGAGAAGAGTGTCCAATACAGGAGAATAGACAATAGAATTCATCATGGTAAATTCGATTAAGAAGAGTGTTCATTACAGGAGTATGGACAATAGAACATACGCGCAAAAGCTCCTGACTTCACGTCAGTGCTTGAACCAATTTTTTTTTCGATTAAAAGGGTCCAATCAGGAGAACGGACAATAGAATTCATCATGGTAAATTCGATTAAGAAGAGCAAAAGCTCCTGATTCACGTCAGTGCTTGAACCAATGTTCTATTGTCCATTCTTCTGTATTGGACACCCTACCATGGTAAACTCGATTAAGGGTGTCCAATACAGAAGAATGGACAATAGAACATACGCGCAAAAGCTCCTGACTTCACGTCAGTGCTTGAACAAATTTTTATATTAGCCATCAAACCTTTTTAATTCTTCATAATCATTACAAGAATGTCTGTCGATATGGAATATGGTAATAATTTGACATTTGAACACATCGTTTAATGCATAATCAATTTCAATACTTTTGTCACTCGTTGATGAGATGAGATATCTGAAATTATAGATAAACTCTAAACATTCCATTCAATATTGAAATATTAAAATTAAATTTCCACTTATTCATTTGTATTTCAAGATAATGAACGTTTGAAGCTAATGATTCATGTAAATTGTCTGTGAAAATTTGTTTTCATGGGTTAGGGGAAAAGAGTTATTGTGAAAATAAGATTCATTTATTTAGATACCAATCTATATATTGTTTTATACTATCTACTAAGGGCCGATTTATTCAACCTCTCCGTAAAGTATTCGTCAACTATGTGCTCGTTGAATTTACTGATCCCCTTTAAAGTGAACATTTACAGATTACTTTCCTTTCGGTAAGGCTACTTGACAGTTTACAGGTCGTAAAATATATCAGCCCTCAGTGAACAAAAAAATTGTATACCTCACTGAAGCCGTAATACAAACAAAGGAAATAATTTCGAATAAAACTCTATTAACATATTCGATTATTTACTTCAAGAGAGATCAAGAATAACATTCATTTTGAAAATTCAATACTACATCAAGCAGCATGCAATACATTTTTTCGAGTTTGGACCACTGCTGCCCACATAATCATGGAGGATTCGTGAAACACTGCAGGGAGGATAAATACTTGTATATAGATTATTATTAAAATATGATAACTGACTTTCTCCGTTTCCTTATATACTACTTCTCGTTGTAAAATATACTTGGGTTTTCCTCCGCAACACTAGGATACATCATTTTCAAAGTTAGCGTTGAATTATCAAGCCATTCTATTATAATATTAGTAAAATCTGTTCTTCAGAGGTATTCATTGTTAAGCATGCTAAGCAACAAGCATTTAAGAAACATATACCTGAAGTTCCACGGGAAAACAATTTACATAATATATACCTACACACATGTTATATTGCATCACCTTCTACTCCTATATTTTAAAATATTCTGCAATTAGAAAAATTAAAATGTTTCGTTAAAAATGCCTATTATATAGGTACACGCTGGCATCCAAACACCCTGATGATGGATCGTAAGAGACCCATAATATCAGAAAAACAGAAAAGTGTTCAAAATTCACTGGTCTAAGCGTAATTCAACTGTTTTTTTTGTGCAATAGTATTATGCAAATGTTATGTGTAAACAGGTAAAAGTGGCTAAGGGCCAAATCTGAATAATAGGGTAGGTGCAGAAGTCATTTGAAATGTAATTCATGCAGTTTTGCTTGCTAATGACATGTTTATGATTATACTAACCATTCTAGGTCTTCCCTAAGGAAATCCCACAGAAGCTCCTAGGAGGGTCAGTTTTGTTCTGTATATATTTTATTCATGTATCCTTACGACAGCTTAGGCAAGTCACTGGGTGGTTTTCACCTAAGTACATGATGAATAGAATACTTATCCCATAATATATATAGCTTCGGCAAAATGACAAAACAGAATTAAGTGTAAAATGTAAAATTTTGAGTTGGCTTTATTTTTTATAGTCATAGCCTACTCATAACAACCACTTCCTTAGTAGATTGCGGAACATATTTAAATGCACCTTGAATCGAGCATTTACGGTTTATTTCGTTCACTCCCTGATTTATCGTTCACTCTCGAATTTCAAAACGAGAATATCTTGAAACTTGCTTATTGCAGATACGTCCCTTTGTCATTTCAACGATATGAGAACCACCACCAATTTGTTTGAATAGAAACACTAGATTTTCTTCTTGGCTATTCCACTCTTGAACTTTAAAAATTTTAGTGTTCATGTCATCTTGGTTGCCTCTTATCAATATTAAATTTTCTCATGAGATATACTTAATCTTCACAAATATTCAATCGACTAAGTTCCATATACCTTGTTTTTAAGAATTCTATCTGCAGTAACTCCAAGAGTAACTCATGCATTCTATTTGTCGAAAAGCATTACTTTTTTGCTCTACGTCAACTGGACCTTAATTCATTCCAACCTGAAAGGAAATATTAAGACTTGGATTTCTCTGAGTAAAGTAATTCATTCAATTCACTTCTATTACTTACTGCTGATTTTTAGCCAGAAATCCTGAAGGACATATACCAGATATCTTCTTTCTGAACAACTTTTCTACAGTTCTCCATAATTTGGAATTTCTTTCACATACGTAAACAATATTTCTAGATTCCTCCAATCTTCAAATACAAGGTAATCTCGATTATTTTCAACGGAAGGAATACTCGTTCGTACTTCGTGGATTGAGAATATTTTGTTTACGTTTTGTATTTGTGTTTTGATCACAGATTCAGATTCGATGTTGAGGTTAAAACGGGGCGCATGCGTAGATCAGAATGTAGTTTGTAGTATATCCATTAATCATGAATCATTCTCAAAAATACCACACAAGCAAGTTACCGATCACTGCTAATATTTATTATTTACCAGAAATTCATCACAAATCGAAACTATTTAAATTAGAAATGTCAATTTTTACATGACTAACCCGGACTTAGCCATTTAACCCTGCTATTTTGCCGGGTTAAATTTTTATAGTTCTAACCCAGGGTTAGGCTCTAACTCTTGAAGGTGCAAGACCTATTATCAATTTAACCCTAGGTTTAGAGTTAATCCGGATTTAATTAGATAACCCGCATTCGTGCAAGTGGGCCTTAGTGGCCTACATGGCCTAAAATTCCTCTCTACCCATCACAAGATTTAATATCCACAAATGAGCCTCTCACCTTACAAGATCAGAAGCCTTCAGCAAAATTTCAGCGATAGCATAATAAAAATAATACATAACCTTTCAAAAGACCCCTCTCGCAAATATACTCCTCTGAAGGCACATGGATCTCTTGAAGAAGAATCGCCTTCTCTATTTCTCAAAGATATTCACTCTTGTTCATAGAAATCCCTTCAATATTTAGTTGCCTCCTCCTAAGGAGGATCTCTTTCAAAACCAGGTCTGACCACTAATGTAGGGCTATCATCTCCCATAGATTTGTGATGAAATATAAGACGATTTTCTCATAATATACGAGCGAAAATATGTCATCATGACATTCATATTTTTATTTTTTTATGAAGGTTCTCGCAAAAATACGACCATAGACTACATATTATCATACGACGATTCCCATCCGCTACACTTGGCTACCACTACGCTACCGAACTCACAAAAGGCTGCCCGGTTCTCCAACAATATAGATCCGATCATGTTCAAACTTGGAATTCTGCAGTAGAGTTAGGTTCTGAAGGCTGTTCCAAAATTTCAGCCATGCCCGACGAATAGTTTATGATATATGGAATTTTTTTCAATTATTTTTAATTTTTTTTTTTTTTAATTTTCTAGTTATACTATCCTCACGAAATTCTGCAAGAATTTTCGCGTTGGCATTCTACAACTAATAACCATGCTTGAATTCAATCGGTTTTGTATTCTTCGAGTTAATGAGGAACAAAAAACAACCAAATTTCAGAAAATTTCAGATGGCTATACCTCTAAAACCTTCTGGACGATTATGCTCATAAACGAACTCAAATGTCGCATTCTGATGCACAACCAAAACTCAAATTTTCAAGCCGCTATCTCTTTCCGTTCTCAGGTTATCGTGACAACAAAAATATTTTTCAATAATTTTTTAATAATTTTCTAGCTATACGATTCTCACAAAATTTCACGAACGTGATTAGGTCTATATTCTACAACTATTCGCCAAGTTTAAATTCGATCGGATTCATTTTGGTTGAAAACAAAATTATTACTCGGAAACCATTGGGCCGATTATACCCATTAACGAACTTGTCCGTCGTATTTGGATGCGCCACCTACTCTGAAAATTTCAAGTCGCTAGCTCTCTCCGTTCTCAAGTTATCGTGGCAACGGCCGGACGGCCGTACGGCACCACAGAATTTCACATTTGGGCAAAACTATAACGCGATGTTCCCCAGAACATACGCGCAAAAACATACGGGTAATTTAGTTAATGAACAATTAGATCTAAATTTTTCACCTTTACTGAATCTATTCAAATAGACAATCAATTTATATAAGCGTTAGGAATGAATTATTGTTAATGTGTACAAAGAACTAGCAGTGTAATATTATGTAATTAGTTTTAAATAAGTCTATTATGTAATTTGTTTTAAATAAGTCTCTCATGTAATTAGTTTTAAATTAGATTATGTGTCCATGTCATCTAGGTAAAGGGAGATCATTACTTGTTAAGAATTTAGTATGATGTAGTCTGATGAAGTCGCTGTGTCGACGAAACGCGTCACAATATTGAATAAATTAGTGTAAATCGTATATAATTTTTCATTGAGTTCTATACATGCCTTTGGTGCTGGGTGCTGGTTTTGAAAGGTTGGTATTTTAGTAAATCTGAGAGAATCTTTAGGTGTTTTAATAATAAATTTGTTCAATCTGGCTGTAGATGTATACTTAGCTTTATACCTAAAGCTACATCGAAGTTCTCGAAATGTTTCTCACAAACTGGGCCGTAAATAGGTAGAAAAAAATGTAGCCTTAACTTATAAATTCTTCAGCTCTTCATTTTTTGGAAACCCGGAATTATAAGTGTGTTGTGAGAAGAATTTTGCGGAGCAGTCACAGTCTGTGACTGCTCGGGAGAAATCACACCTCCTTTTTGGAGCAGGAGGGAATACTACATTTTCGTTTATATTTATCTCAGCCTGTGCTATCAACTGAAGATACCCATAATCAGGCAATTAACTGCACACTATTTAATTCACAAACTCTAAGTATTTAATCATAGAATAGATCACTTGTATTCTTCTGTTGCACTTATTCACGATTACTACACAGTAATATCTCAAAAACTATAATTATTCAAGCGATACTATAATAAACAACCGACAAACATGGAGCACTATCGTATAGCGTACTTCTCTAGACCATGTTGCCATTTAATCACGTCCCAGGCCAGGATATACAGTAGGCCATGGTGCAAGTATTCACATCAAAAATATTCAATTTAACGCAACCTCGGACTATTCAAGACGCTTTCATATTTATTATTCAGCTCTTTGTATTGTCACTTCAAAAAATCTAGACCATATTTCATGGACATTAAGAGTAGTTCATCTGTGAAGTTGTTGGAAATAATACAAAAAAGGAAATGTGTTTATCGTTCACATAATTACAGAAGCAAGGAAATATATCAAAGTTCCACATAAATCCAGATTATGCGTCTAATAAATCATATTCCTGAGATGCTGTAAGCACCTGTTGGTTGTAAATAGCTGTGTGGACAGTTCGACCGTTTGCCAGAGTTTCATTTTCTTCACTTCTTGCTGAAAGAGGACCGAATGCGCTGCATAATTGTTCCAGGATATTTGACTGCGAGTCGGTCTAATAATAGGTTAATGTTTACTCCACGATTTCGTGTTGTGTTTGCGGGTGTCAGTATTTCGTCGATGGTTTGTTCGCGCCTGAGTATCTTCAAATCGTTAGGGATTGTGAGTTTAAAGCTTGAAATTAAAGAAAAATACCTATGGAATTGGGCAGCAAAACAATTATTGTAATCCCCCTGCAATGTTCATACTTTAAGGACGCAGAATTCAAGTATTGAAAAAATAGAAGAAGAATAGAAGAAAATCATAAAAAGGACTCACTAGAAGTCAGTCTATTCACGAAATACTACATGAACCTTCAAGCCCTCTGCTTATCAACCGTGTATTTTTGGAAATATTGGCCAAATAAAGTTCGGCTTGAAGGTTTGTGTGGATTTTCAGCGGAATCTGAATTATTTTTTTGAAGAAATTTTTTTTATTTTTTTTTTATTTTAATTCTACGATGCTCACGAAATTCTGCAAAAATATTATCGTTGGCATTCTACAAATAATTACCTTTTGAGTTATTGAGGAAATAACAGCAACATTTCAGATGGGTAGAGCTCCGAAGCCATTAGGCCGATTATACCCATATTAACGCACACAGCCACCGCATTCGAATGCACAGCCTACCCTGAAAATTTCGCAATCTCTTTTCGTTCGAAAGCCGGACAGAATCGAAGTCAACCTCGAATTCTTCATCAGTGAGTCGAACTTAGTCGTTTGAGACCAGTTTCGGCGAAAAATTCGAAAATTACAGACATTTGGCAAAATGATTGCACGCTGTTTTCCTTGAATGAACGTCTAAACCGTCCTATTAGCGTCAAGCCGTTCAGTTAACACTGAATTCAAATATTAAAATAAATAAAATAGTAAACTTACGGAGATTGGAACCCTGATCTACCACGCGACAGATTAGCAAACTAACCTCAAGGCTGTCGCATCGTTTCAAGTAGACCGAGATTTACTGTATTTGAAATTTCAGAAGCAGATACCAGTTCAGAATTTTATTTTCACAATAATTGCTAAACTATAGATTCGATAAAGCTGAAATCCGGTACGCGATTGTAAAATTGTGACTGTTTGTGCGGAATTTCAGCGGAATCTGACAGATAGTTTCTGAAATATAACATTTTTGATCCTCAGGAAGCGTTACCATTCTACAACTTGGTAACTAGTTGTTGAATGCCGACATAAAGATGAAAATGTGAAATTTTGTGAGGATCCTATCACCAGAAAATTGAAAAAAAAATTATTATTTATCTCCCGATAACTTGAGAACGGGACTAGATAGTGAATTGCAATTTTTAAGGTAGGTTGCGCATGCGAATACAACATTTGAGTTTGTTAATAGGTATAATAGTCTAGTCAACAAGTGCCTTTTAGGTCAAAACTTTTTAGAGTTCTCCGAAAATTATGATTGAGGTGTCATTCGATTCGGAATGTCAAGTATATATGCAAAAGTTATAAATAATTAACTGATAAGAGAGGGGTTTAGTTTTTTGCATATATCTCAAAAACTACCTATATGAGATTTTTCAAATTTTTTTTAAGAGGAGGAAATTTCCTGAAAAATGTCTCAATAAAAAGGATTTTTAATAATTTTTATCTCTAATTGTTAAAGAAATTGTTATAAACAAATGCGTTATTCACAAAAAAATAAAAATTTTTTTGATGATAATTATGATTTAAAAAAAACCGTTTCTTGAAAAAAAATTTAATCTAAAATGGATTTATTAATTAACAATTTCTTTCTACCACTTGTAATTAATACTAAGGAATATTTTTTTTCAATATCATTATTCATTTTGGTATTATTATTATTTAAATGTTCATTGTTTATTATTCAATAAAAAATCATGTAGGTATTATTTAAACAAAAATTATATCTTTTACTGATCTATTAATGATCTGTTCTCTTTCATTTCATCATTCTCACCTGGTTTTTGGTGTTCTTGTTCCTCGGAACAGATTGCTTATCAATTTGCCCAAATGTCTGTAATTTTCGAATTTTTGGATGAAAATGATCCTAAACGATTTGGTTCGACTCACTCATCAAGAATTCGTGGTCAAAATCGATTCTTTCCTGCGGCCGTTAACAAGATAACTCTCGAACGGAACGAGCTAGACAGTTGAAATTTTCTGAGTAGGTTGGGACATGAATATCTCGGTTATGTTCGTTATTGGGCAAAACCAGTTAATACTTTCGGAGATATGATTTTTCAACATTTCAATAATACATCGTACTTCTATGTTTTCACAGAATGCGAATTCTATCTTTCTATGTTCAGTGTGTTCTATCTGTGTTCACTGTTTATCCATGTCATCTTATATCTACCAGACATGTCAGAATTCTGTTCTAGACAAAGTATGATTGAATGCAAAAGGATTATAGGATATTATGTACCCATATTATATCCCTTATATGCATGCCCTTGGATAATCCATAGGATGATGGAAATTTATATACTTTGGTAAGCTAATCATATTGGCTGGAATATTGGCTAAGTTTCAATCGATATAATACAATTTTCAGAGTAGATATGAGGAATGTATATCTGGGATAAGTTTGTTATTTAATTTTAATGTAGTTTCTTTTATGATTTTTAAGGTTCATTTTGAGAATGGTCTGGCATCTCCCAACAATAGAAAGAAACTCTTTAAGTATGTCCGATCTTCGTCCAACGCTAAAGTGGGAATTCCGCTGGTCAGAAACCTTTCTGGAGGGATCGGTGGCAGTCCGAGGGAGTCAGCGGACGTCCTGGCTGAGGTTTTCTCTCACGTTTTTTCGCCCGAGTTGCCTGGTCCAAAGCCATCACCAAAATCCCCTCGTTCTTTTTTCGATATATCCAATGTCGAAATAACCGAAGAAATTGTGAGGAGATATCTTTCTGGATTGAACACCTCTTCGGCCCCTGGTTATGATGGAATATCAACTCTTCTTTTGTGTCGCTGTGCCAACGCACTTGCAGTCCCTCTCAGCATTATATTCCGTAGATCTTTATCCTCTTCTTCACTTCCTTCCAACTGGCTATTCGCCTATGTGACCCCTATCTTCAAAAAAGGAGTCAAGCTCTCACCCCATAACTATCGTCCTATAAGTCTCCTGTCGACTACTTCCAAGGTTTTGGAACGAATAATTTGTGAGCAGATTCTGGAGTTTTCCCTCAAACACAAGGTAATACCTGACCAACAACACGGATTTGTTCCGGGGCACTCTACTATCACAAACCTTATCTCCTGTTTGTCTGACTGGACCAGTGCTTGGGATTCCGGACTGCCTGTGGACGTGATCTATCTAGATTTTTCGAAAGCATTCGACAGGGTTCCACATGGCAGACTTCTAACAAAACTCGAACACCTGGGTATCAGGGGCAGACTGCTGAACTGGATAGGGGCTTATCTTTCAAATCGCTCCTATCGTGTTCGGGTCGGATGTGAGCTCTCTTCAAGGTCTTGGCGGGTGCTTTCTGGTTTACCCCAGGGATCCGTCTTGGGTCCCTTGCTGTTTCTCTTGCACACTTCCGATTTGCCGCTTCAAATAAGATCTTCTCTCGCCCTTTTCGCCGATGATCTGAAAATCTACAATTCACCAATAACCAATCATACCATGCTCCAAGATGACCTGGACAGCTTGAACAACTGGTGCAATATCTGGATGCTCCCCCTCAATATAAGTAAGTGCTCCATTCTGCACATCGGCAAGAGCAACCCTGGTCGACCATACAACATCGGTGGTCAGGCTCTGGTTTCCGTGTCCCAGCTGTCCGACCTTGGCATTATAGTCTCAGAAGACCTCAGCTGGCGTATCTCCTCCAAGACAAAACAACTCACATACATGTTCTACAAGTCATTCAAGGGTTGCAACGACAGAACATTTGGCACGTTATTCAAGACATACATTCGCTCCACACTTGAATACGGTGGTCCAGCTTGGTGGTGTACTACAAGAGGCGAGGCTGACCTACTCGAAACAACACAGAGATGGGCAACTCGTGTTATCTGTGGACCCATTTGACCTTCATACCAACAGCGACTAGATTCCATGGGACTGACTTCATTCCTGGAGAGGAGGGCTCGCGGGGACTTGATATTTTCATAACAAGCTATACGCGGATTTCTGGGGGACAACATCAGAGACATTTTCACCCTAAACAGCAACAATCTTATGGGTCATGCTTACGAACTAAGGCGAGAAAACTCCAGAACAACTCAGCGTCAGAGTTTTCTTGCTAACAGAGTTTTCAGCGATTGGAATGGTCTTCCCGACTCCGTAGTGCAAGCTCCTTCTGTCAACGCTTTCAAAAACAGATACGACGGATGGAAGTCAGCTCAGCGAGGGGGTCACTAATATTCATCCCACAGTTTCAACTTTTCAGTGCCGGTTACAGTGATTGTGATTAATTTTTCCATTCCCACATGCTTTTTTGTTTGTCTTTCTTTTTTTCTCTTTTTGAGATTTCTCACCAATGTTTCATGCGTACCAATTTTATTATTTTTCATTTTGAGTTAATAGGTTTTTGTACCTCAACTTTTATTCTTGTAATAATAATAATAATAATAATGATGCAGTTCTATTATAAGAATCCATTGATTTCATTCCCAACTCTGATAAACCAATACTTTCGGAGATATGATTTGTCAAAATTTGAACAAGGACGCCAAAGCTCCTGTCCACAGTCCCACTTTTTTATGTTTAATTTTACTATGACTTTTAAACTAATGTGGATACAATTCCAATACAAGGTTGCACACCCAAGTGGGAGTGTTAAATTTGTTGTTGGGCATAATCGGCCCAACGGTTTCGGAGTTATACCCATCTGAAATATAATTTTCTAGATACCTCAAAAAATACGAAACCGATCGAATTCAAACTTGGTAGGTTGCGCTCCCGAATATTTGTTGTTATTTCCTCTATAGCCCAAAATATACAAACCAGATCCAATTCAAACTCGGTAATTACTTGTAGAATGTCGAAGCGCAAATTTTCTCCAAATTTCGTGAATATCTTATACTGAAATTACTTAAGAAATAAGTTTTTTCGTAAATCATTAGATATTTGCAGAATTTCAATTCAGAAAGAATACATATCTCAGAATTAAAAATTCTGTGATCATAGGATGCATCCAGGATTTCCGTTTCAAGATTTGACTCCCCTGGTATAGACAACATATTTCTGAAGATAGTTTTCAACGGATTTACATTAACAATTGGATGCGTGTATCGTCCCCGAGCAGGTCCACATGACCTTGCCCTATTTGACCATCTATTCCATTTGAGCTGTACGGAGAAAAATATCCTTATTGCCGGGGATTTCAATCTTCCTGACCTGTCGTGGCCCTTAAGCCCCATTTCTCCAACACAGGCGGCATATTCGCAGTTCTACAACATGATGCAAAGTTCAAACTTCACCCAACTTGTTCTCAAACCCACAAGATATCGTCTGGGGCAGAATCCTTCATTGTTAGACTACATTCTTGTAGGTGATCGCGACCTGATTTCTGAAATTGATTACTTTCCCCCATTCGGAAGGTCGGATCACGTTACTCTCAAGTCATCCATTCAGTTTTTCACCAGTTCGCCTCAGAAATTATTGAAGAAGACAATTGAAGTTATCAATTATGGTAAACTTAACGAGGATCTTGCTGGGGTTGCGTGGGCCGATCGGTTTAACCATCTTAAAATGGAGGAAATGTGGGGTAAATTCATAGAGATCCTGAATAGTGCTGTGATTTCAAATACGGCATACAGGGAGGTCAACTCCATTCCGGGGAAGCCTTGGATTGATGGTAACATTTCTGGAATGATTCGTCATAAGAGGAGCTTATGGCAGAGATTCTTGAGAACACGCTATCCGGCAGACTATAGTGCTCACCGTAGATATTCAAACCTTTTATCCTCGTGTATTGACAAGGCCAAGAGGGACTACGAGTTTAGGGTTGCCTCTTCGGATGATGAAAAGAAGTTCTTCAGGTACGTACGGACTTTCCTTGATGCTAAGGTTTCTGTACCGCGGGTTCGAGATGCTTCTGGGTCTATCTGTCCGGACGACCGTACTGCTGCGGAAGTATTCGCGGAGTATTTTTCTTCTGCTTACTCTGCCGAACCGATTGGACCAATACCTCGCATCAGAAGAGATAGTTCGATGCTGAGATTGAGTGAAATTTCATTTTCGCCGGAAATTGTGAGGAAACAGCTGGATCTTCTCCGGATTGGTTCAGCTCCTGGACCCGACGGCCTCTCCAATAGGTTGTTGAAGTTTTGCGCGGCCTCTCTGTCTTTTCCTCTATCTATGATTTTTGAGGAATCCTTCCGGTGCCATTGCCTTCCTGGCCCATGGCTGAAAGCTTCAGTAACGCCTATTTTTAAAAAAGGGGACAAACTTTCAGTTTCTAATTACAGCCCTATCAGTTTGACTTGTGTTGCGTCTAAGGTTTGTGAAAGAATTATTGTAGACCAGATGCTTGTTTTTTTACTGGAAAACAGTATTCTTCCAGATTGTCAGCATGGTTTCCTCCCTGGCAGGTCAGTGTTGACCAATCTTCTGACATGTATCAACGACTGGACTAGGGCTGTAGACAGGGGGGAACCAGTTGATATAATATATCTGGATTTTTCCAAGGCATTCGATAGGGTTCCTCATCGAAGACTCCTTTCTAAGGTTCAACATTTTGGGATCGTGGGTGACCTGCTTTTGTGGATACGGTCGTTTCTGACCTCAAGAGAATTTAATGTTAGAGTGTCGGATAGAACATCATCTGATTCACCTGTTCCTGGAGGAGTACCACAGGGATCTGTTTTAGGACCATTGCTTTTCCTGCTTTACACTGCTGATCTTCCATCTTCGATTAAGTCTTCCTGTTCTCAGTACGCAGATGATACGAAAATTTATAACAACCCCATCACCAGCACTGCTGCTATCCAGGCAGATTTAGATTCAATATCGGAGTGGTGTGATGATTGGTTGCTGCCACTGAACATCGACAAATGTGTGGTGCTCCATGTTGGTAAGAATAACCCCCAGCATGTTTATCATTTGTCAGGTCAACCTTTAAGAACAGCGGATGAGCATAACGACCTTGGAGTGATCATTTCTCGAGATCTCAGTTGGAGTAAACACATTCAGCATATAACTTCGAAGGCGAAACAGGTCACTTTCCTCATTTCCAGGGCCTTTTACGGATGTGATCCTCAGGTGTGCAGTAAAATATACTCTACCTTCATCAGACCAATCATGGAGTTCGCGGGACCTGTATGGTATCCCAACTTAAGAGGAGACGCTGAATTACTGGAGTCCGTCCAACGACGAGCTACTCGTATACCCTATGGCGTATCTCGTCCAGATTATTTTGGTAGGTTGCAGATTTTTGGTTTGAGCACTTTCGAAAAACGGCGTGAGAGAGGGGACCTGATAATCGCATACAGAGCTGTGAACAATCTTTTGTACGGGATAGATACTTCAAACATTTTCAGGCTAAACAACAATAACTTAAGAGGCCACAATTACAAACTCCATAAGGAAAATTTCAAGACTGTTCCACGCCAACACTTTTTGTCAAATAGAATTTTTCAAGTTTGGAATGCCCTCCCAACGGGAATAGTGAACTCCCCTAGTGTTAATTCATTCAAGAATGCCTTGGACTCATGGAGTGGGCGGTTTCCAGTGTAGTGTTTCTTTTTGGTTATTTTGTTTTATTTTATTTTATGTTTTTTTTGCTCTTGTTTCAATTATGTGTTTCTCTACAATACACAAAGTGTTTTAAGTTGTTCACAATGTGACTTAAGTTTAAGTTCTTTACATTTAAAATGTATATATTTTTTTGAGCCCCTATAGGTGTTAGCCTTGGCTCTTATGAATTTAATAATAATAATAATAATAGAGAATTCTCTCATTACACAAGTCTGTCATTAAAACGCTACGAAATGTATTCGTATCTTATAAAAGCTGAGAAAACGGTCTATATCCAATAGAGGTGAATATAACGTGCGTTCAAAAAAATTCGTGGTCAAGTAGGCTATGGAATTATGAACTTCTATATTCTGCGTCTGATTCAGACGCTGAACAAGGTCTAGAAGTTTAGAAAAACGGTCTATATCCAATAGAGGTGAATATAACGTGCGTTCAAAAAATTCGTGGTCAAGTAGGCTATGGAATTATGAACTTCTATATTCTGCGTCTGATTCAGACGCAGAATATAGAAGTTCATAATTCCATAGCCTACTTGACTACGAATTTTTTCGAACACGCGTTACAATAGAACATGCGCGCGAATCCTCCTGACTTCACGTCAGTGTTTGAACCAATTTTGTAATATGTACCTACCATTTCATTTTATAGGATTTTGCATCATATAGGTACTAGGGTATATTTAATATTAAATAAAATCTGGTATGAGGTTCATCTTTGAAAAATTCATTACTGAGAGGAAATAAATTGTTAGTTTGTTCGAATAATTCTGCGTGTTTTTTGTCGTATATAATTCTACAAAAATATCAGATCGTTTGGGAACTCATATGCGTTTCATTGAATTTTAAATCGCAACCTTCTCCTAAAGCTATATATCAATAAGCTATACAAACCGCCGTATTCACAAAGCATTCAATCTCCGTTAAGTCCTAACTGAGGTCCTCAGTTAAGGATAAATAAGAATCGCAACCTCAGTTAACGTGAAGATTAATGTGAAACAGTCCTGTTCCACAACCGTTACATACGTTAACTGAGGTTGCGATTCTTATTTATCCTTATCTGAGGACCTCAGTTAGTTGAAAATAAGGGGATACAGATGAAATGCAAATGGAATTGGAAACCTTCTATGAGGAAGTAAGAAATGATAAACATTCACATTGCGTATAATATCGCACTTGGGACTAACTCAATAATTCGCTCCAAGTATCAGCCTTCACCCAATATTTTTCTTCCCCAGATCCCAAATGTACATTGTATACAAACAAGGCACTTATAGGGAACTTCATACATTCTTAAATTATACCCAGGATGTTGTAATGATGTAGACAAAATAGTATCTAAGCATCTGTTCTCTATTGGGGTGGAGTTTGATGAAAACTGGCGTGGCGTTAGAAACTTGTGTGCGCTCGTTCATTGAATTCTAAATGAGTTTTACTGATTTGCAACCTAACACTAGGACAAATTCCCTGACCAGTAAACACAAAGAAGATAAAGACCAGCAGTTACATAACGAAAGCGCCCCCTTTCGATACCCTCATACTAGAAAACTTCACAATACAACATAGAGATAAAATGAAATATTTAGGCATAATAATTCATAATAATTTAAAATGGTATGGGCAGGAAACCTCGGTTGTGAAAAAACAATTTATGAGTAAATTAAAATAATCAGACAAATATGTGACGAAAAAGAACAAAAATAGTATAGCATGCACTAGCGGTGTCACATTTAAACTATGTAATAATAATGGTAGGATGCCTGACCGTTACTATCAAGTAATAAAAAAAAAATTGGTTCAAGCACTGACGTGAAGTCAGGAGCTTTTGCGCGCATGTTCTATTGTCTGCTGATCTCTATTGGACACTACTACGAATTTAGCATCGATACATACCATTTTAGATCCTTATTGAGTAAAGTGTATTTTCTCTTCTACATTTCGATCCCTTCAAGTGTTCCTTCAAGTATAATTTATTTGAAATTTCCAATAATTTGACGGAATTTTCTTAAATTGGGTGGCCAGTGGTTGAAAAGTGATTTGAAACATCAGATTTATCGATGTTGTTGTTCCGAATGTGTCCTATATGCTCTTTATACCATGTGAGAATGTTTACGAACCCGGAAAACAAATGAGATCAATCGTAATGAATTTAAAATCCTCAGACATTGGCAATAAAAAATTCGCACAAATTAGTTGGAAAATTTCAAAATCATTGAAAAAGACCACTTCATTTCGTGGGACGTAGTTTCATTATTTCCGAACACCACGGTTAAAATCGCAATAGGAAATTTGAAAGACTGGCTTTCTAGTTTAGATATTCTGCAAATAGAAATTGATGAGTATTTGATGTTAATCTCACTTTGCATGGAGCAAAATATGTTTTCTTTTAGAAACTTTAAAAGATAAAAGAGTACCAATATTTGTCAAAATTTTGGGCTAGATACGTAGATGACTTTACAATTGTTGATGAAAATTTTAATATTAACGAATTTACGATAAATAAATACCCATCTATTAAGTTCACCTCCGAAATGGAAAAGGACAGCTACTTGCCGTTCTTAGATTTGAAATTATCTAGAGATAACTCGAAATTAAATCAGTTTTGACATTTTTAGAAAACCTATACCTACCAATTCCGATGTTTAGCTATATTTCGTGGGATTCGGTAGCTCCCTGGTCACATTAAACAGCCAGCTTACGTTTCCTCGATCGTTAAAACCGGTAATTTAATATTTCCGCTAAGCAATGTAAACTTCAAATAAAATTCTGTAAGAACCGTACTCCTAGAAAATTTGAAAAAAATGACGAAAAAAAAATTTTTAAGAACCGCGCCTCTAGAAAATTTAAAAAAAATCACGAAAAAAAAATTGGTTCAAGCACTGACGTGAAGTCAGAAGCTTTTGCACGTATGTTCTATTGTCCATTCTTCTGTATTGGACACCCTTAATCGAATTTACCATGGTTAATTATGTCGTCCATTCTCCTGTATTGGACACTTAATTCGAATTTACCATGGTAAATTTGAATTAAGAGTGCCCAATACAGGAGAATGGACAACATAATTTACCATGGTAAATTCGATTAAGGGTGTCCAATACAGAAGAATGGACAATAGAACATACGCGCAAAAGCTTCTGACTTCACGTCAGTGCTTGAACCAATTTTTATTTATAATATCATTTAAATTAATATTGTAGGACGTTACTTTGAAAGTTAAGCTATACTGACTTACAGTAAAAATATTATAAAGGAAAGAAGCGATTGGATAGTAAAACTATCATTTTAATAAAATGATGCATTTTTATTGTTCAAATAAAGATATTTTGTCAACTTACAAGAATTTCATCATTCAATGGTATTTCAAAGATGATAAGTTCTTATACAGCATAAAGAACAGTTTAGACCTTGTAAATAGGTTAAAACCAGTACAGCTAACTGAACATGATATTCTTATTTCCTTGGATGTTTCCAATTTGTTTACTAATATCCCAAAAGTGGAGGTTTTAGATATTGTTGAACAAGACCTCATAAATAGCACAGAATATTCTGATTTTGAAATCATTGACCTTTTGAATCTTTTGAAAACCTGTCTAAGCCAGAACTTTTTTGTGTTTGAGGATGTTTTTTACGACCAAAAGAAGGGACTCGCTATGGGCTCTCCTTTATCACCTATTTTAGCGGACCTCTTTATGTTCAATTTCGAATCCACTAGAGTCCTCAATAATAGTGAGTTTTCGGATAATATTAAATTCTATGCCAGATATGTTGACGATATCTTGATTGTTTGGAATAATGAAGGTGATAACTTGAATCAATTTCTTTCTTGCTTGAATAGTCTACATAGCTCCGTGCACTTTACTCTTGATACGCAGAACGAGTACAAGAAACTTAACTTCCTAGATCTCACTTTGACAATTGTGGAGAAAACTGTACAGTTTGGTATTTTTAGGAAGCCTACACACACAGGTGTGGTTATAAATAATGAATCAAATCATCCCATACAACATAAATTAGCAGCATTTCACAGTTATGTTAATAGACTTTTAACAATACCTTTAGATGTAACTGAATTTGATAGAGAATTGAAAATAATTTATCAAGTTGCTGAGTGCAACGGATATTCTCGGGAATTGATAAACAGATTGCTTAGTAAAAAACAAAACTTTATTGCACAGAATCTAGTTTTCTCTCAAGACCTTCAGGTTAATAATAATTCTAAACCTTACAGATCGTTAACTTTCATAGGAGGTTTTTCCAACAAAGTGGCAAACGTTTTCAAGCCCGTTACAAACATCTCATTCAGGTCGTCTACTTCGCTTAGTAATTTTATTTTGAATAACAAAGACAAGACAAAGCCTATGGAACGTTGCGGGGTATATCAGTTACAGTGTAAGAATTGTAAGGCTGAATATATAGGTAGAACATATAGAAATTTTGATGTGAGATTAAAGGAGCACCTGAGATGTTTGAGGAGTGGGGCGACAGGTTTTTCTCATTTTGCACAACACCTTTTGGATGCAAATCATGATTTTGATATTGAAAATAATTTTAAAATATTGCACACGGTTGGTAAAGGATATAAACTTAATAATTTGGAGCTTCTGGAAATTCATAAATCTTTCAAAAATGAAAAAACATTGACTCTTAACTCTCAAATTAACTTGAATTATCTCCCTATTTTTACTTCAATAATTTGATACATGTTAGCGACACCTGTTTGGGACATTCAATACCACGTTCCCGTTTCTAGTATTAGCATATTGTTAGTTGGTAGATATATTTTATTGAATTGTTCGTTTTCATATTATGTTCCTAGATAGCGTTGTAATTCTGAATGTGTGAGAAGTTTTTTTCTTCTTTTATTGTCATGTGATATTTCTGTTCATTCATATTTGATTAATTGGACGTAGTTTTGAAAATTTGACAGACACCATATTTGATATTTGATTTCCCTTTAAGATAAATAATTTGTGATTTGAACCTTCTCTCATGTACTTGATTGAGGTTGCTGTTATTTTTTAAGCAATTTTGGTTTGATATTGGCATTGTAACTTGTATTGTGAGTATTATTTGTACAATGTTATCGCAGTTTGTGTTTTGTAATTTTGATATTCTCTTGTAGCCAAGTGACCTGAAGATGGGGTGTAATTATTGACCCCGAAACCATGGTAGTCAAACATTAAATGTTAATTGGAATTGTGAGAATTTTTGACCTTTTTTGTGCCTTTTAATTGTATTTCAAAGAACTAATTACAGTTTTAAATATTTAATAAAAAAAGGGAACTTGGAACTTGGTAGTAGAATCATGTTCTGAAGGCTCTCGCAAAATGTCAGCCATGTCGGATGAATAGTTTCTGATATCTAGAATTTTTTTTCAATGATTTCTTAAAAATTTTCTAGTGATACGATCCTTACAAAATTTTGCAAGAACTTTCGCGTTGGCATTCTACAACTAATAACTAAGTT
The DNA here is from genome assembly GCA_937662695.2 of Halyzia sedecimguttata. NCBI lineage: Eukaryota > Metazoa > Arthropoda > Insecta > Coleoptera > Coccinellidae > Halyzia > Halyzia sedecimguttata. The sequence continues at coordinate 43,109,859 of OW569412.2, forward strand.
TGAATTGGATTGGTTCTATATTTTTCGAGTTATTGAGAAAATAACAATCAAATTTCAGATGAATATAACTCCAAAACCGTTTGACCGATTATGCTCATGAACAAACTCAAATGTCGCATTCAGATGCACAACCTAACCTGAAAATTTCAAATCGCTATCTCTTTCCTTTCTCAGGTTATCGTGACATAAAAAATATAATTTTTAATTTTCTAGCGATACGGTTCACACTAAATTCTACACACGTCTTCAAGTCGATATTCTACAACTAATTGGCAAGCTTCAATTCGATCGAGTCTATATTTTTCAAGTTATCGAGGAAATAATATTCCAGGTGGGTATATCTCGGAAACCGTTAGACCGATTATGCCCAAAAACGAAATCAATTCTCCCTTTCGGATACGCAACCTACCCTGAAAATTGCAAGTCCCTATTTCCTTTCGTTCGAAAGTTATCGACGTAACGGTCACCCATCTACTGAACTCGCACAAGAATGCTCGAATCTCCAACAATATTTAACCGATCGTATTAAAACTTGAAACTTGGCAGTAGAGTTAGGTTATGAAGGCTCTTGCAAAATTTCATCAATTTCAAACGAATAGTTACTGATATATAGAATTTATTTTTTTATTTTTAATGATTTATTAAAAATTTTCTACAAATGCTATCCTCACCAAATTTTGCAACCATTTTCGCGTTGGCATTCTACAACTAATAACCATGTTTGAATTCCATCGGTTCAGTATTTTTCGAGTTAATGAGGAACAAAAAACCACCAAATTTCAGAAAATTTCAGATGGCTATAACTCTAAAACCGTTTGGCCGATTATGCTCATAAACAAACTGAAATGTCGCGTTCTGGTGCACATCTTGACCTGGAAATTTCAAGCCGCTATCTCATTCCGTTCTCAAGTTATCGTGACAACAAAAATATTTTTTAATAATTTTTTTAAAATTTTCTAGCCATACGATTCGCACAAAATTTCACAAACGTGCTTAGGTTCATATTCTACAACCACCCACCAAGTTTTAATTTGATCGGATTTATATTGGTTGAAAACAAAATTATTACTCGGAAACCACTGGGCCGATTATGCCCATTAACGAACTTGTCCGTCGTATTGGGATGCGCCACCTACCCTGAAACTTTCAAGTCGCTAGCTCTTTTCGTTCTCAAGTTATCGTGGCAACGGACGGCCGGACGGCCGTACGGCCGGACATAAATAATTTGACCTCGAATTCTTCATTGGGGAGTCGAACTTAATCGTTTGAGACCATTTTTTTCAAAAAATTCGAAAGTTACAGACATTTGGGCAAAACTATAACGCGATGTTCCCCAGAACATACGCGCAAAAAGAAAGAAAAATGATTTTCCAAATTGCTGAAAGAAATGGGTATAGTCACTAACTAGTTCAGAAAATGATCAAAAAACAAAAAGATAAAAATCTCTTCAGTAACATAACCCTAACGAAAGAAATAAAAATGGTATGAAGTTTCCAAGCTTTCACGTTCCATCCGAAAATGAACTCCAAAATATTTTTAAATAGGTTAATATAAAACTGGCTTTCAAAGCTTACACGAAAATTAAACAACTTCTAGGAAAATTCTCACACGGTATAAAAAGCATACGGGGCACATTCAGAACAACAACAATGATGAATCTGGTGTTGCAAATCACGTTTTAACAACTGGCCACTCAGGCCACTCAATTTCAGAAAATTCCGTCAAATTGTTGAAAGATTCCAATAAATTGTACTTGAAGGGATCGAAATGTATAAGAGAAAAGATATTTTACTCAAAAATTATCTAACCCCTATTAACAACTCATTATTCTAACTAATTGCATTATGACTAAGGTTATAATGTCAACCCATACTTGAGTGTAGAAATTGATAGCATGCATTAGTAACGCTTCGTCTTCGAGGTTGGAAACTTTGTTCCCAGAAAATATGTCAGACGACAAAAACTGTAGTGGATAAGAGTGTACTGCAAGTACAAGTAGAACAACTCTAACGCATATGATATCATCTACACTGAAAGTTGCAAGTCATAATATTTTTTCGTAATTTTTGGCGCTCTAGTTCCTCGGAACTGAGTGCTTATCAATTTGCCCAAATGTCTGTAATTTTCGAATATTTCGATGAAAATGGTCTTAAACGATTTGGTTCGACTCACTGATCAAGAATCCGTGGTCGAAATTAATTCTGTCCGGCCGGTCCGGCCGGCCGGCCGTCCGGCCGTAGGCACGATAACTCTCGAACGGAATGAGCTAGAGAGTTGAAATTTTCAGAGTAGGTTTGGGGGATAAATATCTCGGCTGAGTTCGTTATTGGGCAGAATAGGACAGATGGTTTCGGAGTAACAAAAAAAAAATTTTTTTTTTACGAAACAAATTCCAAACTAATTTTTTTTTAATAAGAAGTTTTATCATGAGAATCCATTCATATCATTTTCAACTCTAACAAGCTAATACTTTCGGAGATATAATTCTTCAAAATTTCAATGTAAATCGTATTTCACACATTGATATAATTATTCTATTTATGAATTGTCATAATGTCAACTTGACAGAAGGGAATATTGTAACTTCAAAAATATTGGGGTTGAAACACTCGTATTTTAGCGATGCAACGGGGACCTCACCCGAAAATGTTTGAAAATATTACGTAAATATTGAAAGCATAATTCTGTAGTTCGAGAGAGGAGAAAATTTGGTGAACGTAGATCAGGAAATTTTTGATCGATTACAAGGTATTTTATTTATTACTCATCTTCTTTCATATTATTACTCATCTTCTTTCATACATGTTTTATGGAATACCTACTATTTGTAGGTACTTTAAACCTGTTTTGGGCAATTGTCATACGAAACTTGTTTTTTTGGCGCTCTAGTTCCTCGGAACAGAGTGCATATCAATTTGCCCAAGTGTCTGTAATTTTGGATTTTTTGGCTGAAAATTGTCTCAAACGATTTGGTTCGAGTCACTGATCAAGAATCCGAGTGCGAAATCGATTCTGTCCGGCCGGCCGACCGGCCGTAGGCACGATAACTCTCGAACGAAAGGAGTTAGCGGATTGAAAATTGCAAGGTGGTTTTGGAGCGTAAATATCTCGGACAAGTTCGTTCGATCTATCTGAAATTTAGCATCAAATTGTAGAATCATGACCTTTATACGCATGTGAAGTTTTGTATTGACCAGATTAGCGCAAAGTGTAAAAAAAAAATTTTGAAAATTTAAAAAAAGTTTTTCCACAATAACTCTCTAACGGAATGAGCTAGGTAGTTGAAATTTTCAGAGTAGGTTAGGGAGATGAATATCTCGGTTAAGTTCGTTATTGGCCAAAATTGGCCAGATTTAATTCGATTTCTTCCATGGTGCAGTTCTCATTCTCATGATTGCTCATTTAATCTTGATAAATAAACTATTATTTGAATCGAATTTCCTTTATGATGCAGCTCTATCATATGTATACATTGATATAATTCCCAACTCAGAGAAACCAATACTTTCGGAGATATAATTTGTCTGTTTTTTTTTTTAATTTTCTAGTGGTACGCTCATCATACAATTTCACTCACGTCTTTATGCCGATATTCTACAACTAGTAACCAAGCTTCAATTCGATCTGGTATGTATTTTTTGAGTTATAGAGAAAATAATATTCCAGATGGGTATAACTCCGAAACCGTTGGGCTGATTATGACCAACAACGAACTTAATTCTCTCATTCGCATGCGCAACCTTCCTTGAAAATTGCAAGTCCCTATCTCTTTTCGTTCGAAAGTTATCGAGGCAACGATCACCCATCCAACTTCTGAACTCACCCAAGGCTGCTCGGATCTCCAACAACATAGATCCGATCGTGTCCAAACTTGAAACTTGGCAGAAGAGTTAGGTTTTGAAAGCTCTCGCAATATTTCATCGATGTCGGACGACTAGTCTATGATATATAGAATTTTCAATTTTTCGATGATATTCAATGATTTTTTTTTATTTCTAGTGGTAGGATCCTTACGAAATTTTGAGTCAAAATTTTTCGAGTCGGCATTCTACAATTAATAACCAGGTTCGAATAGGAACGGTTCCGTACTTTTCCAGTCATTGAGGAAATAACAACCAAATATCAGATGGGTATAACTCCAAAACCGTTCGGCCGATTATACCTATTAACAAACTCAAATGTCACATTCAGATTAATAACCTACCCTAAAAATTGCAAGTCTCTTTCTGTTCTCAGGTTATCGTGACATTAATAATATTTTTTAATAATTTTTTTTAAATTTTCTAGTGATACGATTCTCACAAAATTTCACAATCGTCTGTGAATACAAACTTAAGGACGTTTGACAAGACGTTTTACAACTACTCACCTTGTTTCAACTCGATCGGATTTGTATTGGTTCAAAACAAAATTATTACTGAAAATTTCAAGTCACTATCTCATTTCCGTTCTCAAGTTATCGTGGCAAAGGATGGCCGACCTGACAGAATCAAATTTGACCTAGAATTCTTCATCAGGGAGTCGAACCCAATCGTTTGAGACATTTGTGTTTCCTAGGAACATTTGAAGTGGCTATTGGAAATAATGTATTAAGCAAAATCCCAGTTGCCTACCTCTCCGAACATCTATCTAAAGCTGCAAATGATTTCACCTCTAGGCAACTATCCAAGAGTTCTCCTTATATCCTGAGAATTCACCGTTCATGCAAAGTCCGTTTACATATTTAGATATAAAGTAGCTCACCAAAATTAAATAATTGCAGTTCTTCAATAAGTATTTACATACCTCGCTCCATTTCTATGCTACCAGAGAAACTGAAAGATATCAGGGCTCACTTTAATTTCAATATAACATACTGCATAGGACATCAATTGATGGCGAGACAATAGAGGGGTTTTCACCGAGGTGCATATTACATTTTTTCGTCGATCTCTACAAACTTTTATGAATATCGGACCTCTTCAATAATTTCACAATAGCAAATGACATACACTTATGTTTGTATTGAACCGTATCATGCCATATTCTTATTGACCACAGCGGACGAAAAAGTAATTTTGCGGACGAAAAAGTAATGTTGTGCACGGAAAAGGGCTTTTTCGTCCCCAAAGTACTTGCCTTCAATAATAGTCTATTTTACATTTCGAAACAATTTCGAACTATTTCGAAACAAGTGTCTTCAGGAAGCACATACAAATAGATATTGGAATTTCTATTCGAACCATCAACTTAGTGTGAAAAGAAGTGCTATAAAAACACTTTACGATAGAGCTAATCCAATTTGTCCTCCTCTTGAAATTCAAAAATATGAAATTTATTTCATGTCTCGAATATAATGGATATCTGAGGCAATTCATAAATATCAATCATGAATTTAGATAGAAGAGCTTCTAATAAAATAACAATTAATAGTAGAGTTCAAACCGGGCTCTATCGTGTCACCCCGTGGGACCTTCATTGCTAAAATGTATAGACCACTGGGTATCATTCTCCATACCCTTACAATGCAAATTCAACTGGTCGTCAAAAAATCGTCGTGTGCAGGAAGGGGTGGGGGGCATTTTTCCAAAAATGGCCAATTTTTTTTTTCTGTTTATGGTCATCTATATTAGGTGACTATCACTCATACAAAATTCTTTTGAAATGTACGATTCAGAAATATTTTTTATTAATTGTCAAAATAGTCGGATACAATGCTCTTAAATGGAATTCCTTAAGATATAACCGCTTGCCCTGAACACCCATATTAACTATTATGTTCCACTCGGTTTTACTCGAGATCTGTTAGGATTATCGAAAAAATGCTTTATATGAAAGGTCTGCTCCGAAAACCAACGATTCAGATGCTTCTTTCAAAATTACAATAGGCAGAACAGTTTCCTCACAAAATAAAAAATTGTCTTATTACCTCCCATTAACCGAAACCGAACCTGGAGACGCTAGTAAGGCGCAATTTCTAGCGTTAGTCCATGTTAGTGGCGACCTTATGGATTTGAGCTTTGATCTATGCACATAAGGTTCGTTATATCTATCCGACCAACTTTACAGTACTATTCCTGCGTGCCTTCAGAACGCACATTTTGAAGATATTGTTTAAATTCCTCAATTTTTTATATGTATGAGTATTTTTACGTATAATTCATATATATTTGATTTAATTTTGTTAATTCGTTAATAAATATGCAAACATGCGAGTTCAAACTTATATTCATTACTTCATAAATCAATTTTATGACGTAATATTAACACATTTTTGAAATCATCGCTCATTCTCATTAGTAGTAACAAGATTTCCTGAATCCTAGACCAAAAATCTGGAAAAGAATTAAGAAGGTATATAGTTGGTATCTATGATATTTAGGGTCAAAAAATGTCTTACATGTCATGATTCATCTAATTCAACTATCACTATCAGATGAAGAATCATCAAGGGAAGGAAAATTTGAAAAATTTTAAGTACTAGTATTTGCACATGTTTTTTGGGCCTTACATTTGCAGGAGCCAATACACGGAATTTGTTTTCTTTTACAGGAACACATCGATCCTGTGCAATCTGAAATGAGAATATCCATTTCATAAAGAATATTTACGGATCTGATATTCGATATAATATTTACCTTTCCTACAACTGCAGTTGCTAAGGATAGATGTTTCCTTAGGTAGGATTGGCATCGTCGTTAATTTTGGCAGAAGTTTTCCATTTTCTACATACCACCCACTAAATATAGGATCCGGTAGAGATGGTCTTGGTACATTACTATTGATCCAAATTTTTGTCTGGTAATGGACTCGAAGGCTGTGTTGTCTCAAACTATCCAATTTTGGAGGTAATTTACTTATGGATCTTGAAGAAGCTATAGTCTTCCCCTGAGCCTTTTGATACATTTCACATTTTCGTTTGTCGTATACAGATGGATTACAAATTCAACAATATCATTGAATACTTCTTCTCTCAAAATCTTGAAAGTTCACTCTGCAGTATCTGCCCAGAATCTTCATCAATTTTCATTCTTTTCATACCTTCTTCGACATTTTGACCGAATGAAGATGCAAAGATGAGCGAAATGTGACTAACTTCATACCAATAATGTTGTAACTCAAGAACCATTCATACATTCTAGTACTATTTTTAGTTAATCCCACTATTCCTCCTGCAGCTTTGGAGTTTTTGTTGATATGCTCTAGCGCCTGATCTACAGAAAGTTGGTTAAAATTCCCAATCAAAAATTTAATGACAAAATTCCTATTTTTGAATTCATCATGTACTTCCGGTGCCATATTTGAAAGTATTCAATGATATTGTTGAATTTGTAATCTGTCTGTATACGACAAACGAAAATGTGAAATCTATCAACAGGCTCAGGGGAATATTATAGCTTGTTCAAGATCCATAAGTAAATTACCTCCAACATTGGATAGTTTGAGACAACACAGCCTTCGAGTCCATTACCAAACAAATATTTGGATCAATAGTAATGTACCATGACCATCTTTACCGGATCCTATATTTAGTGGGTGGTATGTAGAAAATGGAAAACTTCTGCCAAAATTAACGACGATGCAAATCCTACCTAAGGAAACATCTATCCTTAGCAACTGCAGTTGTAGGAAAGGTAAATATTATATCGAATATCAGATCCGTGAATATTCTTTATGAAATGGACATTCTCATTTCAGATTGCACAGGCTCAATATGTTCCTGTAAAAGAAAACAAATTCCGTGTATTGGCTCCTGCAAATGTATGGCCCAAAAAACATGTGCAAATAATAGTACTTAAAGTTTTTCAAATTTTCCTTCCCTTGATGATTCTTCATCTGATAGTGATAGTTGAATTAGATGAATCATGACATGTAAGAAATATTTAGACACTCACGAAGCCTCGATTAGCTTAATTGTGGATTTAATATGATGGTTGTATCAAAAATGAACTGAAAATCGACATAGAATCGCACTAATTCGGCTAGTGATGTGAAATACTCGAGTTTTTAAGTTAGGGACAAATATCCTGGGAAAATGTCCGAAACTTTCCCCCAAGGTCGAGCATTTTGAGTATTTAAGTGGTATTTACGGACATTGCGGAAAAATATGACAATCGTTACATGTTAAGTTAAAATATCAGGAAAATTTGAGGCATTTTAAGAAATTTTTCTAGGTCAATTGGAAATAACAAATAACTTATCATTGAATGAGTTATTACCGTGTTATTTTATTGTGTATAAGAGATAAAAGACAGGAGCCAGGTTCTGAATTAAGAATTAGTATTAGAAAAATCGATTTAATTAGACTGTTAAATAAAAAAATAAACTTGTTAAAAAAAAACTTTGTATAATTTCCCAATTGGCTCACAGATCGTTAAGAATCTTCGATCCAAGTAGAAAAGAATAAACTGCTTAAAACAAAACTCTGTATAATGGCATCACAAATCGTTAAGCATCTTCGATCCAAAACTAGAAAAAAATTAACTTCTTAAAAAAATTTTGTTAATTGGCATCTCAGATCGTTAAGCATCTTCGATCCAAGTAGAAAAGAAGAATAAATATCGGACAAAAATGAAAATTGTCTAGCAATTTTTAAGTAGAAAAGAAATTTATGTGATTTATCCAGACATTTTCGATAATGTCGATAAATACTAAAAACCTCTAAATGTCGACTGTTTTTAGAAGTAATGATTATTTTCGGACATTTTTTAGTATTTATCAGAGGAGTATATAAGACATTTTCCACACTCACAACACTAAATTCGGCAATTAAGAGCTGTCAAAGTTTATACGTGAAACGTATAAACGAATATAAGTTTGAACTGGCATATTTGAATATTTATTAACGAATTAACAAAATTAAATCAACTATCTATGAATTATACGTAAAAATTCTCATACATATAAAAAATTAAGGAATTTAAACAATATCTTCAAAATGTGCGTTCTGAATGCACGCAGGAATAGTACCTACTGTAAAGTTGGTCGGATAGATATAACGAACCTTATGTGCATAAATCAAAGCTCAAATCCATAAGGTCGCCACTAACATGGACTAACGCTAGAAATTGCGCCTTACTAGCGTCTCCAGGTTCGGTTTCGGTTAATGGGAGTGAATAACACAATTTCTTATTTTGTGAGGAAACAGTTCTGGCTATTGTAATTTTGAAAGAATCATCTGAATCGTTGGTTTTCGGAGCAGACCTTTCATATGAAGCATTTTTTCGATAATCCTAACAGATCTCGAGTAAAACCGAGCGGAACATAATAGTTAATATGGGTGTTCAGGGCAAGCGGTTATATCTTAAGGAATTCCATTTAAGAGCATTGTATCCGACTTTTTTGACAATTAATAAAAAATATTTCTGAATCGTATATTTCAACAGAAGTTTGTGTGAGTGATATTCACCTTATATAGATGACCATGAACAGAAAATTTTTTTTTGTCAATTTTTGGAAAAATGCCCCCCACCCCTTCCTGCACACGACGATTTTTTGACGACCAGTTGAATTTGCATTGTAAGGGTATGGAGAATGATACCCCGTGGTCTATACATTTTAGCAATGAAGGTCCCACGAAAATCTGTTTTAGAGCTCTTTTCATGCTTTGTGAACTCTACTATAATCAAGTACAACAGAATATCCAACAAGAACAACAACACAATCTGTTGAATGTGAACCCTTATATTCGTGGTCTTTCGGAAAAATCAGGATAATTGGTTCTAAGTTCAATATGAGAACCATTTTCAAGACACAAAATGATCTTAGTATAGGTCTTTATTAGCAAAGACAAAACCCGTTAATGAAAAACAAAATTCCAGAACTGTGTATATAAAATTCCTTGTATTTGGTAAATCGTGTACGGGAGAAACATCGAGACCACTAGATGTAAGAAAGTTGAAACATAAGAGCAATTTAAGAAATAGAGACATACATAAATCAATAATAGCAGAACATGTATTTACAATTCATGGAGATCACATGATGGAGATTCTGATGACAGAGTTAGATTACATTAAAAGGAAACTTATGGAATCGATTTGTATTTTGCTGACCAGAGAATGCAGTTTTGCAAATAGCTCAATTGGAATTGACCATATTTGGTTAAATTTGTTAAAAAAGTAGTTGGAACTTGGAGATTTCTATGCAAATTGAAACTATGTTACCACTAGCGGTCCGGTACGTGCTTCGATACGTATACAGTGAAATAATAGAAAAAAATAATTGGAACACCAAATTCATTTATTAAATAAAAAAATTATTAATTGCTTGCTATATTGAAACTTAATCCAAGAAATTTGAATAAACAATATGTTTTGTTTCTCCATTCTGAGCATGAATAAACAAACAACTGGGGATTTTTCATCTTCACCGTTAATTTTCTGCTTAATGTTTGAATATTTTTAGTAATTTTAATGCAAAAATCCGTCCGATCAAACAGATATTCATTATAGATTTCGTAACTTAACGAAAATATCCAAATCCCAAGATACGTTTACTGGAGTAAAGCTCCTTTAAGGTTTTGATTGGGTAAAAATGAAAAAAAATTAAGAGAAAGCTATTTCGGACGCTCGAAGATTCGATCCCGCCACCCCGCGAGGCTCGGAAGGCTCAGCTCACTCGACCACGTTGCCTACGCGAATCAACTCCTATTATGTACCAAATGGAGATTTTTAGTCATCGGATAATTTCCGTTTTTCGATTTTCAGAATATCGTCAATTCTGTCAAGCGATCGATCGAAATCGGTTACTCGTCCATATTTCTCGCAGTTTTTCAAGACGATTCCAAGATTTTCGAGTAATTCCGTTCGAAATTCAAATTCCATTTGACATTTCTCGTCGCTCGTTCAGACCGAAAACGTCGGCCTTGAACGAGACGCGTTAAAATTCGAAATTCCTCTATAAACCCCTTCGAAATTCTCCCCAATCCTCCCTCCTAACATCCAAAAAAGTCCATAGTAAAAATTTCAAAAAGTTTCCTTTGATAAATGAAGAACCGCTCGACCGATTTTGTGCAAACTTCACATAAACCATCTACTAACTAGTCCGAACAAAGCCTAAACATTTGGTTTGGATAGGTGAGCCCGTTCTTGAGTTATAAAATTACAACGAAAAGTGGCATTGATTTTTATATTTTTAGATGATTTTCTGTCAATGTGACCATTTTAGAATTTCAGAATAGCTATCTACAAAAAATAATTCTGAAGATTTACGTCTGGTGTTTGACGTAGGAGTCTGATATAGCCTCTGAAACGTTACGAAATAGTTGTTTTGTCGTTGATGTTGTTTCGTTATTGTTTATTAGGCATAGCTTCTGACAAATATATTGTGTTTCTAACGCACAGGCAATTCACAAAATAATAATGTTTTTTATTTGATATATATTTTAAAAGAAGAACTTTTCAATAAGATATACCTCAGTCTATTTTCTGTTTTTTCCAAGTGTAGGTACCTTCCATATTTTTTGCGATCATTTTGAAAAATACTATATTTCGCCGTAGAAATATTGAGAACCCTATACAATCAGCCTAGTAGGCCAAAAATTGTGACATATGTATATACAGTGCGCGTCAAAATTATGGAACAAATTCGTTTTCTCAGAAGAAAAATATTTGGCAACAAAATCCTGAAACAGGTGAATTTTTGTTTCACTTTTACCAAATTTGTATGCATTTTTGAAGGATTTTTGTTGCACCCTGTGGCATCCCCATCAACCCTCTAAATTTTTTGAATAGGGAAAGTGGGTCCTGTTCTACATTTTTGGCAAGGTCTTTGTATCTTCTTTACAGGCGTGCAGAAATTTTCAAGAAAACATTTTTCTTTTTTAAAAAATAGTTAGTTCTAAGAGGTTTTCAGTATGTGCACTTTGTCATGGCTCATTTACTTTGAGACGATGATACCTGATGAAATTTGTCACCGAATGAAAGTCGACCATTACAGTTTTGTTCATGCACAACTTTCAACCCCCTCACATGAACAATTAGAATGTGTGAAACACTGCGCTTCACTTATGATCTTAAGTAGGTATGTAATTAGTACGTTTCTACTGAAGTGGTAATTTTGAACATTTAATTTAACTTATCTTGTAATGCACAATGATTCTCCGGGTGGTACTTCAGTGCCGAAATAAATTTCCAATGTCACTCCATTTTTTTTCTCCATTAAAGGGTTCATAGGGGTTGAAAGTTGTGCATGAATAAAACTGTAATGGTCGACTTTCATTCGGTGACAAATTTCATCAGGTACCATCGTCTCAAAGTAAATGAGCCATGACAAAGTGCACATACTGAAAACCTATTTGAATTTTTGAAAAAAGAAGAATTTTTTCTTGAACATTTCTGCACGCCTGTAAAGAAGATACAAAAAGACCTTGCCGAAAAGTACCATAGGACCCACTTTCCCTATTCAAAAAATTTAGATGGTTGATGGGGATGGCACAGGGTGCAACAAAAATCCTTCAAAAATGATTAAAAATTTGGTAAAAGTGAAACAAAAATTGAGCTGTTTCAGGATTTTGTTGCCAAATATGATTCTTCTGAGAAAATGAATTTGTTCCATAATTTTGACGGGCACTGTATACAGGGTGATTTTTTCAAGTGTTTCATTAGACGTTTTCGAGGAAGGAATTGTAATACAGATTCAAGATTTCGGATTTTCGTTTCAGAGTACATGAACTTTAATTGTAAAATATTTTCGAGAGGAATCTACTTCCGGTTTCACCGGAAACGAATGTAACTTCGCTATTTCAAATGCAACACCCTGTATATTTTTACGTATTCGAATTCTTCGTTCGATTCTACACTGATTTGATGTATGCTATGTGCAACCATTCGAGCGGTTTTTGAATTATAGCCTGATTATCAAATTTTTCGAAAAAAAGGTTGTCACAGATTAGTGTCCATATCTTAAAAATCCCTCATTACAAGAATTTCTTTTTGCGAAAGTGGAATAAAAGAAAGTACGCTGATACTGTTTCTTGTATAACTTATGAGGAAATATTATACAGGGTGTCTGAAAAAGGGCCCCAAAGTGAGCCTCAATAAAACTATGAAATCTCACTTTTTTCAAATGGCAACCCTATAATTTTGTAATTCCAATCGATTGCTCGTCAAAAACCAGTTATGGTGTCCCGAACATTTCATGCCTCTAAAATCAGTATTTTTGCCGTTATTCAATTAAATTCGAATTACAGGATTAAAGACAGGTTTTGCAAAGTTTGTAAGCTTGCATTTTTGAAGTAGGCTATGATAGGAACTGTCATTCATACTTTTTCTTACAGATCAAGCACTAAGCAAAACATGCAATGATAATTTCACTGGAATGATATATCAAGAGTATGTTCTTTATTTGCGGCAAATGTTACAAATCCACATTTGATTAATGAGAAAAAACATCAACATAGGTTTGGTTTCAATGTCTTTTGCATGTTGATAAACTATGTTATCATATTTATGATGAGAATTTAACCGGACAAATGTATCTGGAAATCTTAAGGTCGGTGGTTTCCCCTTTTTTGGAAGAATTACCTCTTAATGTGATGTTCCATTGCTGGTACCAATTAGACGGAGCACCGGCACATTGCACGAGACCTGTCACTACCGAACTGAACGCAATGTTCGGAGAGAGGTGGATCAGACTAAATGGTCCATTAGAGTGGCCCCCTCGTTCTCCAGACCTAACACCCCTTGATTTTTATTTATGGGGTACTATAAAATCAGAGGTCTACAAAAATAACATCGACTCTAAGGAAGAACTTGAAGCGAGGGTGAGGGGTGCATTAAGGGGATTACCATCTGAACAAATAAGAAAAGCTACATCAGATGGAGTTCGTAGAAGAATTGATGAATGTATGGCGGTAGGCGACCAATATTTTGAAAATTTATTGTAGTATTAGTTTCTTGTTGTGAATAAAATTTTTGTGATAGTTTTAAACTAAGAGATCATTCATTATCTATTACTGTATTCATTCGAGTCCGTTTAGGGTTAAGGCTTCCAGTACGGAGAAAATTGATTTGATACCTCCTGAACTTTGATTTCGTTGAAGTCAGTAAGTGTGAATTTCGTTCGTTGAATTTCTAATTACCTTTTCTAGGAATTTGTTACATTTGCCGCAAATAAAGAACATACCCTTGATATATCATTCCAGTGAAATTATTATTGCATACTTTGCTTAGTGCTTGATCTGTAAAAAAAAGTAAGAATGACAGTTCCTAACATAGCCTACTTCAAAAATGCAAGCTTACAAACTGTGCGAAACCTGTCTTTAATCGTGAAATTCTAATTTTATTGAATAACGGTAAAAATACTGATTTTAGAGGCATGAAATGTTCGGGACACCATAACTGGTTTTTGACGAGCAATCGATTGGAATTACAAAATTATAGGGTTGCCATTTGAAAAAAGTGAGATTTCATAGTTTTATTGAGGCTCACTTTGGGGCCCTTTTTCAGACACCCTGTATAATATTTCCTCATAAGTTATACAAGAAACAGTATCAGCGTACTTTCTTTTGTTCCACTTTCGTAAAAAGAAATTCTTGTAATGAGGGATTTTTAAGATATGGACACTAATCTGTGACAACCTTTTTTTCGAAAAATTTGATAATCAGTCTATAATTCAAAAACCGCTTGAATTGTTGCACATATCATACATAAAATCAGTGTAAAATAAAACGAAGAATTCGAATACGTAAAAATATACAGGGTGTTGCATTTGAAATAGCGAAGTTACATTCGTTTCCAGTGAAACCGGAAGTAGATTCCACTTGAAAATATTTTACAATTAAAGTTCATGTACTCTCAAACGAAAATCCAAAATCTTGAATCTGTATTACAATTCCTTCCTCGAAAACTTCTAATGAAACACTTAAAAAAATCACCCTGTATGTAATTCCATCGCATGCCTGACTTATCTTGATCAGGCGATCAGGCCGCAGTGGCATTAGCACCCGACACCGACATACGGTTAAAAATGAAAATTAGTCCTTCTGCTTCACAGTTAGTCGTCTGGTGGACTCTTTTCCTTCAGCACTTGGCGAAACCGGTCCAAACCATAATTATGTCATCAGGAGACTCGGCACAGATTTTTTGATTTCTATTCTTCTCTCCTTGATGATGCACGTGGTTGAAGAGGTCTCTTTTTCGGAGAGGCGGGACGGTCTTGTGGGCGCATCCAATCCTGATGGCTAAGGAATTACGTCCGCCCACGCCGTCGGTGCCGTCGAGCCGACGGACGGTCAGTTGTCAGCCGGTTTCAGTGCAAGCAAGTGCAAAACGGTGATCAGTGAACCCGCGGCATGAGGCGTCGCGGCGCGGGTGTTTTCGCTACCGTCGCTTTGTGGACGCTTCTTTTGCATTTTACGGATGCGGACTGGTGGTGAGTTTGAAATAAACTTAAATATATTTTCCATCAGTTTTGAATTTTTTTGTTATTGTTTGGTTATGTTATGACGCTGTTGGTCGGTTCGCTTGGAATGAAGGCAAGAGTTCCTCTCTGAAGAAGTTAAGGCCTTATTCGGTGTTCACAGAGGTCATACCTATATTTACGTGTTGTAGGTATATCGTTCACAACTTTTCCCCATATGACCTGTTCTTTCGGTCTGAACAAAACGTAGAACCACAAATTCATCAATATTTAAAGAATTTCGTTGCATTTTCCAAATCAGAAATTATATTCTGATTTCGTTCATGTCAAATGGTTCCTTTCTGGTTTTTCTCTCCGAAACTCTGAAGAACATCTATAAAATAAAAAAATTATTATTTTGTGAATTTTTTCTGCGTCAGAAATACAAGTTATTTGTCAGAAGCAATCTATCGAACGATGCTGCCTAATGAACAATAACGAAACAACATCAACGAAGAAACAACTATATCGTAACGTTCTGGAGTCTAAATCAGACTCCTTCTTCAGACACTAAACGAAAATCTACAGATTTATTTTTGTATGATAGTTATCCTGAAATTCGATAATTTTCACATTGATTGTCATTGAAAATCATAGTAACATAGTTTCAATTTGGATAGAAATTTGCAAGTTCCAACTCCTTTTTCAACAAATTTAACCAAATATGGTCGATTCCAATTGAGCCTTTTGCAAATTGCATTCTCTGTTCAACAAAATATAAGTCGAATCCTTCAGTTACCTTTTGATGTAATCAGACTTTGTCGTCAGAATCTTTGTTTTACTCCAATTCATCATGTGATCTCCATGGATTGTACATATACATGTTCTGCTATTTTGATTTCTGTATAGATATGTCTCTATTTGAAGTTGTTCTTATATTCCGACTTTCATACTTTTAGTGGTCTCGATGTTTCTCCTGGTATACGATTGACCACAAATACAAGGAATCATATATACATGGCAGAGAAGAGGCATACTTTTAGATTTCATAAATTCAAAGGAACGAACTATTCACTTTGGAAATAGAGAAAAATAGTCAGCTTTATTTTCTAGATGTGTCAATAATTAAGTATTCGAACCATTTCGAAATAAGTGTTATTAAAACACTTCACAATAGAGCTAACCTAATTGGTTCTACTCTTGAAATTCGAAATAGTGAAATTGATTTTATCAAAAAATTTTGTGAAGATAATGGATATCCAAGACAATTCATAAATACATCAATCATGACTTTGGATAGAAGAGCTTCTAACAAACAACTGATACTAACTAATGATAAATAACAAATAATCAAGTACAACAGAATAATCAACAAGAGCAACAACCCAATCTGTTGAATATGATCCCTTATGTTGGTGTCCTTTCGGATAAAATCAGAAGAATCGGTTCTAAGTTCAATATAAAAACCGTTTTCAAGACACAAAATGATCTAAGGTCTTTATTAACAAAAACAAAACCCATTAATGAAAAACAAAAATCGAAAAACTGTGTATATAATATTCCTTGTATTTGTGGTCAATCATATACAGGAGAAATATCGAGAACACTAAAAGTAAGAAAGTCCGAACATAAGAACAACTTGAGAAATAGAGATATAAAGAAATAAAAAATAGCAGCACATGTAAATATTATTATTATATATTACATTATTATTATATTATTATATATTTATTATATATAATATATATATATTATTATTATATTACATATTATGTAAAATCCATAGGGATTACATGATTGATTGGAGTAAAACATAGATTCTGATGACATAAAGTCTGATTACATCAAAAGGAAACTTAAGGAGTCGACTTGTATTTTGTTGAATAGAGAATGCGATTTTGTAAATTGCTCAATTGGAATTGACCATATTTGGTTAAATTTGTTAAAAAAAGAGTTGGAACTTGGAAATTTCTATGCAAATTGAAACTATGTTACTAAAATTTTCAATTACTGTCAATGCGACCATTTTCGAATTCCAGAATAACTATCATACAAAAAATAGTTCTGAAGATTTCCGTTTAGTGTCGGACGAAGTCTGATATAGACTCAGAAACGTTACGAAATAGTTTTATCGTTGATGTGTTTTGTTTTGTTCGATAGATTGCTTATGACAAATACCTCATATTTCTAATGCAGAAGAAATTCACAAAATTATAAATTTTATTTTATAGATATTTTTCAGAGTTTAGGGGAGAAAACCAGAAAGAAACCATTTAATAATGAATATACCATCAAAGTATCCTTTGATGATTATCTTCGTTAATGTCTACTATAATTTTGATGGAACTAATATCTGTAGCGGTAGTTTTCATAAATGAGATTTTTTAATCAGTAAATGCACTGTGGCAAGCCTGACACACAAAACATGGAAATTAAGTGACTGCATATAGGTACAATATAAATTTGATCCCCTAACACTCCCACCAGATTTCATATTTTATGTTTTTGAATCTTCGTTATTTATGATTTTATTGCCTGAATTTTTCCAAGACAATTTGCAGAATTTCTATTTGTGTATAATTCCCCATCTTTATTGTTACGCAGAATATGCTGCTCTCCCTGAAGTAATTTTCATCATGATATTTTCAAAAAAATCTTTCTCTGGTTCTTTCGACGCCAGGCCCCCGGAAAAGGATCGAACACCTTCCGAAAAAAATAATATATTAAGACCAAGAAATATCCGAGGAAATATCTTGGCTCTCTTATAGAGACACATAAGTCTGAATATAGAAGTTCTAGAAATCCCCGATTCCTTAAAATGTTGAAAGGAAATCTGAGTTTGTTTTCTAAATGTATTTTTATTGAATTTTGCAATCAAAATCAATACCATTCGGAAATAAATTACAAGAGTAGGTATAAGGTATACGTTTACTATACTGCAGTTTCAACTGGACCATAACCTGATGGAATCATCTGCAGCAGTTATATTTAAGAAAGAATTTTTGTGTAATTATAGTTATTTAATACATATATTGCACAGTTATAAGAACACATTAATTTCGCAGAAAAACAAACTCAATACACATAATATAGGTATGGATGTCAACATGATCAATTTACCAGATATTAAATAAAAATCTTCTTTTAAATTTCATCGCTTTACTTTTTAAAAAATAAAATTGAACGTCATTGCATCCATTCTGAATCGAAATAAGATATTTCCCAAGATACCTATGTTTTCATCAGTAAATTAACTGGTTCGAATATGAAAGTTAGTTTCGACGCCTTTGCCTATTTCATTCTTTTATTTCACCAATTACTAATGACTTTCCATAGGTGTGTGTATCAATATCAATATACCATTTCAGAAAGCATTAAAATTATCATTAACTTTTATATGAATACTTTTCGAGAGTTTGATTTCTCCAATTTACCATTCTCCGAAGAATTTTTATTTTCCTCAATTTCAGACCGATATATGTATACTCGGAATTATAGGAAGTTTATATTATTATTGTTACATAAATAATCAATAAATATATTGCACAGTTATAGGAACAAATCAATTTCGCAGTAAAAGAAACTCAATACTTACACTTAATTTGGATGTTGACATTGTCAACTGACGAAATATCAAATAAAAATTATATTTCATCGCTTTACTTTT
The DNA here is from genome assembly GCA_937662695.2 of Halyzia sedecimguttata. NCBI lineage: Eukaryota > Metazoa > Arthropoda > Insecta > Coleoptera > Coccinellidae > Halyzia > Halyzia sedecimguttata. The sequence continues at coordinate 43,128,847 of OW569412.2, forward strand.
CAAAGGATATATTTTGAACATTTATTACATCCCTTCTGAATCAAAGTAATTATATATTTCATAAGATACGTAAGTTTTCATCAGTTTATTCAATTTTTCGAATAAGAAATTTAGTTGAGTCTCCTAACCTATCTTATTCTGTCATTTATTTCACGACTGAAAATATTTATATGTTTGTGTCAATATCCAATATATATACCATTTCTGAGAACATCAAAACTATCATTAACTTTTATTCGAATACTTTTTGATTGTTTGAATTGATGTTATTAATTATCTTTCATAATCATATTTAATTAATTTTATTTTCGATTTAATTACAAAAATGCATAACAAACAGGGTAAAATATGTATCATGTTCCCCAATAACAATTCTCCTCCTCGAATTTACTATATTCACCAAAGAATTTTTAGTTTATAAGAATTCTGAATATCAGATAGATATATACCTATAAGTATAGGAATATAATGCTCAGATAGCAGTATCGTAGTTTTATCATTCTTTTAAGTCACTGATCATACTTTCATCGTTAAAGATCAATCATTAGGAATCAATGAATGCAATAACGAAAATTGGCCAATATTTTTCACTACGGTAAAAAAAGCATAAGGTAAATTATTATTTGCGATTATAGATATGAGGTATAAGAACCAAACTGTTGAAATGTTCAGCTGAACAATCAATAGATCAAATAGGGGATTTTCAAGAGATCCAGATCTTATACTTATTATTGGATGAAAACTCTGTACCGAGCGAACTAAATTATTGAGAATTCTGAACAGAGGTCTTTCTATGGATATGGCACTTCACAAAATATCGTTACAAAATTTTATTATATCGGTGAAAGTGAAATCTCAGAAGTTTATTTGCATTACAATTGCGCCAGGTAAAAAGGACAAAGTACATAATTCTCGGTGATCTAGGTAGCTAGAAATGAAATCAAAATATCATTTTTGGTCCTGAACAAAGTTGTTCAGATGCCCCAATTATGATAATGTCGAAAAGAAGGGCACTCATTATCTATGCAAACTTATAACTTATTTCCTTATTCGTTTCGTATAATATGTAGATACTAATATCTATATATAAGAAATTCAGAAATGTTATTGCTCCGTTTTGGAATTTCGACAAATAGATGATAAATATTTTCTACATTAAACGGGTTTTTGAATATACATATACATAATTAAATGGTTTCTTTGGGGATTTTCTCTCCCAAACTCTGAATAATATCTATAAAATAAAAAAAATATTATTTCTGATTTGCTTCTGCGTAAAAAACACAAGAGATTTGTCAGAAGCCATCCATCAAACAATGTTGCCTAACAAATAGGGATTGCAACCCGGTATGTTTTCCAACCCGGCCGGGCCCGGTCACCTTTTCCGAAAACCCGGCCGGGCCCGCCGGGCCCGGCCGGGTTGATGTGTTAGTATGAAATCTATTTTATGTAAATTTGGTTTCAATGAATGGAGGAAAAATACAAAGATTCAAGTTTACGAAATAGTATTTATTAAAAACTATATAAAAACAACAAAAAAAACTTAAACTTTTATATGCATCACATTTGTCTCAACACTCTCAATTAACAAAATTTAACGTAACAATTTAAAAAATTCACTAAAAAAAATATATACCAATTATTTTTCAGTCCCAAAGTATGATCTCAAAAAACAAATACTGTTAATGGTTTTATCCCCTAGCCGGGTTCGCAACTTATTGCAGATATACCCCGCCGCCGAAAAAGCCCTCTCAGCTTCAACGCTGGTTGGCTTAATGCACATCATATAATCTTGAATTAGATTTAAATACAGACCTTTCTTACCATCAGCTTCAAACTGACTCATCTCTTTTTTTAAAATCTTTTCTAGGTCTTTGGTTTGTCCCGGACTTATTTTTCTACAAAATTCTGCTTTTTCTTCTAGTATTTGCTTTTCCAATTCTTCTTTTAGAGTCAATGATGAATGTGAATCACAATTCGCTTCACTCACAATTTGTGATTGAAGTGAATTTTTTTCAGGATTTATACCTTCATTTTCAACTTCAAGTACTGCATCAGGAATTTCACTTATAACTCTCTCTAATATGTTTTTCATTTCCATTCTCATAACATTTTTCTTTGGCATTGGAAACGTTTCGTCGGCTTGCCTCATGTACATGTCATATTTTTTTGGATTGCAGAGATAAACTAATATACCTGTCATCACCGTGGAACGACGTCCGTTAATTCTCATACGCAAAGCTTCGGATAATTGAACGCTTAGGCAAGAACTTTGTTTGTCTAGTTTGTCCAAAATGAATTTCAAAGAGGTCTCGGCAGTAAGAAGAGTAGCTTCCCTTCTACACAGAGCCTCTACCGCTAATTTGAATGGTTCCAAACTTTCTACGAGGTTTTTAATCGACGACCACTCTGAGTCGGAAAATTTGATCTCAGATTTGATATCGATTAACGCTTTATCCACGCAGTTTTTGAGCTTGTAGAAACGCTCCAACATGTTAAGTAAGCTGTTCCACCTTGTACGACAATCCAAAAGAAGGGCCAGCTCCTTTCCTGTTTCTTCGATAACATATTTTTGTAAATAGGTATCGTATTTTGTGGGCGACTTCCTGAACAACTTGACCACCTTCCGAACTTTTTCTACAAGTCCTCTGAATCCAGGTTTTTCTTCAGCGCGTGGAAGATCGTTTCTATTTACTGTCACTACCAAGTCTGTGTCAACGTCCTTTTCAATCTCACAATCTTCATCTCCATCGTCGGTATCGGACTCGAATAAATCTACGTCTTCGATTGCAATCCCCATGTTTTGATCTTTCCATTTTTTGTATATCACATCGACAACGGCTAACTGAATGCCATGCGCAAAACATAATTGTTGGAAGCAAGGCACGAGCCTACCAATTTTAACCATAACGCTGGCACCGTCCGTTGTCATCGCAATAACGTCACTTTCTAAATTAATGCTAAAACTTTGTAATCTGTCCTTTACCAAACCGATCGCGTGCTCTGCAGTACATGAACCATGAATTCTTACTAATCCCAGATTATAGTGTTTTTGTTTACTATGTAAGTTTATATTTAAGTATCGGTGGTTATGCTGTGAAGTCCACTCATCGAACGAAATGGAAAATTTTTGCCCTGAACTCTTTAAATTATCAAATTCTATCACCATGTCAGCTTTGACGGTGTTTTCAAAATTCATCACTATGGATCTTATTGTGTTTGGGGATTTGGGGAGTTGAAACCCAGCATTTGAAAATAAAAACCTCATATCCGGGTCAGCACAAAAACTGTTAAGAGAGTAACCACCTCTCGAAACCATTCTTGAAACCATCGTCTCCATAGACCTTGTATTTTTGAAAAAAGAATCAATTTTCCTCTGTTTTTTTGGAGGTAGTTCATCTATTGGAGTCTTATTCTTGTCTGGTTCTGATGTTGAAGTAGATGCCGAGGAAATAAATTTCGTTGCAGTACGTTTTAATTGAGTTTCTGCGGAAACTATGTTAATATTGTGCTTTGATGCTAGATGTGTTTTAACACCTTTGTATGATCCATTTGTTATCTTATAGATATTATTGCACATTGAACATTTTGCACCATTTCCATCGTTCACTTTGGTAAAGTAATCCCATACTGGATGTTGATTGTGAAGATTAATATTTTCATGTTTTTGTTGACTTGGACCTGGTCTCGATGATTTTCCAAATGACATGATGGATGTAAAAACGTACGACCTACGAGTTAAGAAAAAATGAATGCATTTTTCAATATTTTATTCAAATAAGTACAGACAACACAACTTTTGTATATATTATGCAAAAATGCAGTGTCAGTTTGATAGCACGTATACAATCTAATAAGTACCTACCTAGTAGTCGAGTCGAGTACCTAATCTATCTAAGTAAATCAACACACAAGTAAATTTATATAATATTCGTAATTGTAATATGCAAATAACAATTGAAATTAAGGTGCGGTGGCGACGAAATGGAGCAACTCATATATACTTCGTAAACGAAGGGCAAACTTCGACTAAGTGAAGGAAAGAAACCACGCATACAGCGAGCAGAGACGTCAGCAGCCAGGGTACAGAACGGCCATTGGCGCATTAGAACGGCAGCCCCGTGGTAAGCATCGCGGGATTCGCGGGTCGCGGGCTTCCGTATTGCAGTTTTCGCAACTACCGGGCCCGGTATAAAAACGTCCGGGCCCGGTGGATGTCTAAAAGGGCACCGGGCCCGGCCGGGCCGGGCCCGGACGGGCCCGGTTTGCAATCCCTACTAACAAACAATAACGAAAAAACGTCAACGATGAAACAACTATATCGTAACGTTTCGGAGTCTATTTCAGACTCCTTAGTCAGACACTTAACAAAAATCTTCAGAATTATTTTTGTTGATTGCTATTCTGAAATTGGACAGTTTCTTATTTTGGGTGATTGCTATTCTGAAATTCAGAGTTTGGGAGAGAAACACCAGAAAGAAACCATTTAATAGTGAATATACCTACCTCCTACAGTATCCTTTAATGATTTCTTTTATACATATACATACTCAGCAATTTTGGTTTTTATGCATATCTGTTTAGAATTACTGTTTTGTGAATGAATTATTAAGGATATTAAAAAAAAATCGTTTTCAACTGCCATATACTTAAGGAACAAGTTAGAAAATCAGTATTTGCTTGTATAGTATAAGTAGTTATATCTTATCGTAATTATTTCTCATTTTTCTCTTGCACACAGTAGAAGGCACATTCTGAATAAAATATAGGTACACATTATTATGAGAACTACCTTAGTCAATTTAAGTTCAACAAACTCTGCTAAGAATCATGATTTGAAATAAAATTTTGTGTTCACCTTATAAAAAATTACGCCCTGCTTAAAATAAACAATTTCAATGAAGCCATTACGGTATTAAAATTTTATGATCTTGCGAACGTTCTCTTTGGTCTTTTGACTTTTTATGACCTAGTGGAATCCCCATCAATGCTAATTATGTTATTAGCATTCAACGCTAAAGATTAATAGATAATTCTTTATTCATGATTCTCGCTACGTTGGAGATCTGTTTGTGGATACTACAGATCTGTTCTTTCGCTTGACTGAGCATTTAGTTAAGGTTATTATTGAAATTAAATAATACTTATTAAGAAATACTATACATGTTTCATTACTTCAATCGAAGAGGGTCTCAAACAATAACATCATTGAATCATGGACATCTTGATACTGGAAAATTGATTCTGTCCGTCCGGCTTTTTGAGAACACGAAATCTTTCGAAAGTAATATTTCAAGACCTTGAAATTTGCAGGGGAACATCGAAAACTCGAATAAAGAGAGAAAGGAAAGTATGATTATTTAGCACCTGACTGATTAGTACAACAAGAATTAAATTTCTCAAATTATGGGTTCAAATATGTATGACACAAAATATGCAATCACAAATTCAAAAGAAATCCCAAATAATCGTACAAATTCTGTCAACCCGTAAAAGAATTTAACATCACGGTAGATGATTTTTTGAACTAAATTAATAGATGACAAATCAAGAAAATGAATTTTCTTGCTCTTATACCCGGATGGACGACTGGTGTAACTTCGATGAACTAGATGATTGATAAAGCTGATGATTTCGGTGGCGGTCGGAAGCAACTTCACTAGAAGGATAGATGGAAGAAGAATTCGGATATAGTCAATTCCTTATAGTGATTTCCTTTTGCACAGCAGATTATGACGACAGCTATTCCTCGAGAACTCATTAAAAAATTCACACTTTCGTCATACATGATTATTGCCTAACACAATTTTTACAGACGACTTGATGCACTTAAATGATGATAAAAAGATTTGGCAGTGATAAATCGAAATTATGTCGAAGATGATCAATTCGATGAATAGCGAGGTGTCGGAGACACATAATCAGAAATGAAATTTCTAAAAGAAAGAAGATATGCTCGCTGATGGCATATGTACCGAACGCATGCATATTCCTTAGTTAGATGAATCCTTTAAGATCGCTTACTTATTAGCTTACGGGGATGAGTAAAGTCTATTGCGCACTAACAAATTCTTACACATTAATTGATGTATGTAGTGTCATACTCGTATTTGCAAACAGAGCATTGAAAATGCATATTCGCTCATAAAATAATGATTTATGAAGTTTTGTTGTTTTGACTTGTACTATATCATAGTGTTCTCTCGAACTTACATTCATTAAATTATATGGGTATTCATCTCCTTTTTTGGCGCTCTTGTTCCTCGGAACAGAGTGCTTATCAATTTGCCCAAATGTTTGTAATTTTCGAATTTTTCGATGAAAATAGTCTTAAACGATTTGGTCGACTCACTGATCAAGAATCCGTGGTCGAAATTCATTCTGTCCGTTTGGGAGGTTTGGGAGATAATTATCTCGGCTAAGTTCGTTATTGGGCAAAATCGGACAGATGGTTTCGGAGTAACAAAAAAAAAATTTTTTTTACAAAACAAATTCCAAATTAATTTTTTTTCAATAAGCAGTTTTATCATAAGAATCCAATGATATCATTTTTAACTCTAACAAGCTAATACTTTCAGAGATATGATTTTTCAAAATTTCAATAATAAATCGTTTTCACAGAATTATATAATTATTCTATGTATGAATTGTCATAATGTCAACTTATTTTCCTGAGACATGACATTGTCTAATTCCTTGCTAATAGTTGGTTCGAGAAACGTCAAAATCGACTTAGAGAGACAAGGGTAAAAAACCGTCAAATAATCCCCCATGTGGCGATTTTATGTCGAAAAGTGAAAATTAAGAATATACATCCCAGGTAAGTACCGACGTTTTATTCTAATACCGGAGATCGACAAGATCGTACGAGGAGCCCGATAGCCGGTTGGTTTAGGCCGTCGGGATTTCGGTTTCGGAACGAGAGAAGGCGGGCTCAAATCCCGGAAAGGGAATTACACTTTTTGGCGCTCTAGTTCCTCGGAACTGAATGCTTATCAATTTGCCCAAATGTCTGTAATTTTTATTTAAGATGCAGTTTCACCATTAAAATCCATCGATATCATTTTCAACCCTATCAAGCTAATACTTTCGGAGATTTGATTTTTCTAAATTTCAATAATGAATCGTACGTACTTCTATGTTTTCACAGAATGCTATAATTATTCTATCTAAGCTTTATTATATGATCTGTGTTCATACTCGTACATTTCATCCTGTTCTATAAGAAAGAGTCAAATTCATTTCAGCTATTTTAATTTGATTTCTTCCATGGTGCAGTTCTCATTCTCAGATTGCTCATTTAATCTTGATAAATAAACTATTATTTGAATTGAATTTCCTTTATGATGCAGTTCTTTCATAAGAATACATTGATTTAATTCCCAACTCTGAGAAACCAATACTTTCGGAGATATAATTTGTCTGCTTGAACTAGAGCGCCAGAAAGCTCCTGTCCACAGGGCTTGAACCAATTTTTTTAAAGTACGAATCAAAATACCTTGGCAATTAATCATGAATCATTAATCATTAATTTATAATCAAAAACAAGTTGGCGCTCTCAACACTCTGCCTTACGGAAAGCCAATTTAAAACATGAACCTAAGAGGTGCGTGAAAATCAAGTCCTTGAATGGACATGATCTGATAGAAACATTTAATCGAAAATTTTGTGTTTGTATTATCCATAAATATTCATATCATGGCTTGTCATGAATAGAAGTCTCATTAGTATAAATAATAAATGCCACTCAGTGGATTTTGCCCATTAACGAACTTAGAAGGCGCATTTGGACTCCAAACCAACTCTGAAAATTTCAACTCTCTAACTCACTGCGTTCGAGTGTAATCGTGCTGACTGCCGGCCGGACAGAATCTATTTTGACCTCGGATTCTTCATCAGTGAGTCGAAACTTATCATTTGAGACCGTTGTCGGCCAAATATTCGATAATCACAGACATTTGGACGAATTGATAGGCACAATATTCGCCTGAACAGCGCGCCAAAAATATTTTTCGTCCTGATATTATTCTTCTACTCATCACCAGTCATATCTATGAATAGAAATGAATATTCATGAATACATTAATAATGCAAACCTAAAATGTTCGAATATTCAAATCATCAATTAATGATTCCCAGTCCTTTAATGAATCATTCACGAACATAGTATTCCTATTCGAACTTCAGATCTTTTCTGTAAGTTTAAAATCCTTAGGTTTTTTTTCGAGCGGAATAAATTCTCAATTAAGTGAAATGTAATTGATATAGAGTAATTTCGGCTTGAAATTATCCAAATATGGATCCATTGATAGTGTCCTGGTAAGAGTACGAAAAAATAAGCACTGACGTGTTGTCAGTACTCTTTGGCGCGCGTGTTCTCGTTGGATAATTATAATTAAATAATGAGTGTTGCTCGTTCTATCCACTGAGCTTGAACAGTGGATAGAACGAGCCGGAGATTTACCCAGATGGTAGTGGACACCACTCACTGTCGGGTCAAAAATTAAGAGTGCTTTGTCTAAGCTGGCATAAGGATAGAGTAACAAAGTTGACAAAGAACACAACTGACTTTCCTTAGTCGCTCAAGCTTCTAGGAGCTTTTGAGGTATTTCCTTAGGGAAGACTTGGGAGGGTCAGTATAATCATAATCATATTTATAGCACGAGCGCCAAAACAGATTGACCCAACGTCGATGCTCTTTTAGCATTTCTCTTTCCTTATGAAGTCAATCTGCAATTGGCGCGCGTGCTTTAAATATGATTATGATTATACCGACCCTCCCAAGTCTTCCCTAAGGAGATACCTCAAAAGCTCCTAGAAGCTTGGGCGACTAAGGAAAGTCAGTTGTGTTCTTTGCCAATTTTGTTACTCTATCCTTATGCCAGTTTAGACAAAGCACTCTTAATTTTTGACCCGACAGTGAGTGGTGTGCACTACCATCTGGGTAGATCTCCGGGTCGTTCTATCCACTGAGCTTGAAACACTCATTATTTAATTCAAATTAGCCAACGAGAACACGCGCGCCAAAGAGTACTGACCTCACGTCAGTGTTTTTGGCGCTCTAGTTCCTCGGAACTGAGTGTTTATCAGTTTGCCCAAATGTCTGTAATTTTCGAATTTTTGGATGAAAATGGTCTTAAACGATTTGGTTCGGCTCACTGATCAAGAATCCGTGGTCGAAATTCATTCTGTCCGGCCGGTCCGGCCGGCCGGCCGTAGGCACGATAACTCTCGAACGGAATGAGCTAGAGAGTTGAAATTTTCAGAATAGGTTTGGCTGATAAATATCTCGGATAAGTTCGTTATTGGGCAAAATCGGACAGATGGTTTCGGAGTAACAAATAAATTTTTTTTTTACAAAACAAATTCCAAATTAAATTTTTTTCAATAAGCAGTTATATCATAAGAATCCAATGATATCATTTTTAACTCTAACAAGCTAAATACTTTCGGAGATATGATTTTTAAAATTTCAATAAAAAATATTATTTTTACGTTTTCACAGAATTAGGTATATAATTATTCTATGTATGAATTGTCATAATGTCAACTTATTTTCCTGAGATATGACATTGTCTCTTGCTAATAGTTGGTTCGAGAAACGTCAAAATCGACTTAGAGAGACAAGGGTAAAAAACCGTCAAATAAACCCCCATGTGGCGATTTTATGTCGAAAAGTGAAAATTAAGAATATATATCCCAGGTAAGTACCGACGTTTTATTCTAATACCGGAGATCGACAAGAATGTACGAGGAGCCCGATAGCCGGTGTGTCTACGCTGTCGGGTTTTCGGTTTCGGAACGAGAGAAGGCGGGACTTTTTGGCGCTCTAGTTCCTCGGAACTGAGTGCTTATCAATTTGTCTGTAATTTTTATTTAAGATGCAGTTTCATCACTAAAATCCATCGATATCATTTTCAACTCCAACAAGCTAATAATAATAATAATAACTGATCTTTATTGATAACAAGTTATCAACGGGCAATCGACCGAGGTCCTTCAGCCCATGTTATATCAACACAGTCTTGAAGCAGATTTACAAAAAAAAAAAAAAAAATTATTATTTATACAATTTTACAATATCTCAGTTTTGATAGGTGTTCAGTTTCTGCATTAACGTTTGGATTGGGAATTTTCTTCGGGGACGTTCTACTGGATCATTGTGCATGAGTGCCTTTATATCTTCGAGTTCGTCAAGGCGCTTCAGTTTCTTGATTCGGTCTTCAATGGGTTCTATCCTGGTTATCTGATAAAGGAGATCGTTGGGAGGGTTGTACAGTCTGTTATTTGGGTGTCTCATTTTGGTAATGGTTCTTAGGGATGTTGTCTCAGCCACCTTTAAAATTTTCTTCACGGATTCTTTGCAGTTTGCATAAAGGGGATGTCCATATTCAATTAAAGGTCTGCATATAGATTTATAGATGATGGATGCTGTTTTCATGTTGATTCCTTCGTTCCTGTATGTCAATTTTCTAAAGTGCTTGGCTCTGCTGAACAAGCTAATACTTTCGGAAATATGATTTTTCTAAATTTCAATAATGAATCGTACGTACTTCTTTGTTTTCACATAATGCTATAATTATTCTATCTAAGCTTTATTATATGATCTGTGTTCATACTCGTATATTTCATCCTGTTCTATAAGAAGGAGTCAAATTCATTTCAGCTATTTTAATTTGATTTCTTCCATGGTGCAGTTCTCATTCTCAGATTGCTCATTTAATCTTGATAAATAAACTATTATTTGAATTTAATTTCCTTTATGATGCAGTTCTATCATAAGAATACATTGATATAATTCCCAACTCTGAGAAACCAATACTTTCGGAGATATAATTTGTCTGTTTGAACTAGAGCGCCAGAAAGCTCCTGTCCACAGGGCTTGAACCCATTTTTTAATATTTTTTCGAGTCCTTTTAACAAATTTGGCTATCGATATAGACTGGCTATTAGTTTTACCGTAGATTGAAATAAAAAAAATGTGGTTATGGGACCCCTGTTGGGAACGCAATTGCTCACACCTATTCTCCAAATCCGAACGTAATTTAATATAGATCCTCCAAAAAAAGATATTAATAAATTGGCCCCAGGGCTACGATACAGACAACTCAACTCGAAAATAACTCAATTTCCTCGAAACTGACTTGTTGGTGCACAGAATTGCCATGAAATTAATCTTGAAACCTCACAATATCGGCCTAGCACCAAATCCATGATAGCAGACACAAATCACTCCCAACATAAGTCATACAACCCAAAAAGAACCACTTCACCTCTGCGCATGCGCAAACTACTCGTGGCCGAAAGGCGTCTGAAAATCTCACATCTCATACAAAACTTTGATTCCTCAACACCATTGGTTCAGGAGATATCGCAGCTTCAATCCGCGCCTGCGCGGACACCCCCAAGCGAATTGTATGGAGGAATAGCACCCTGCACCTCCAAACCCCAATCCTCTCAGACGAAAATTACAGCAGTTCAATCACTTCCCGTTTGCTCATGCGCATAACGTAAATGCCCGTAACGCCCCCCAGGGCCCCAGGGCCACGGTACGGACACTCCAACTCGCAAATAACGCAATTTCTCCCTAACTAACTTGTCCGTGCACATAATTGCCATGAATATTCTTTTAAAACCTCACAATATCGGCTAAGTACCAGACCAATGATCGATAGTCCTAAACCACTCCAAACATAACCCATACAACCTAAAAACAGTCACTTTTCCTATGCGCATGAGCAATCCACTCCTGACTGAAAGTCCTCCCAAAATCACACGCCCCACAAATAACTCCGATCTTCCGACACTAGTGGTTCAGGAGATATCGCATCTTGAATCCACGCATGCGCAGACCCTCACTAGGGGATTATTTGGGGAAATAGCATCCTCCCAAAACCCCAATCCTCTCAGACGAAAACTTCAGCAGTTAAATCACTCCTCATCTGCTCATGCGCATAAGAAAAAATGCCCAAAAAGGGTAATATGAATTTCAAAAGTAGACCCAGGAAAACGGTGCGGACACTTCAACTCGGAAAAACGTCATTTCCCCCAAACTGGCTTGTCCGTGTACAGAATTGTCATGAATTTTCTTTTACATCCTCCCAATATCGGCTCAGCACTAGTCCCATCACAAATATTCCTAAACTACTCTCAACATACCTATACATTCCAAAAACAGTCATTTCTCCTCTGCGCATGTGCAGTCCACTCGTGGCTAGAATTCCTTTCAAAATCACAAACCTGACACAAAATTCCGATTCACCAACACCAGTAGTTCAGGAGATACGCATCTTCAATCCACGCATGCGCGGACCCTCACAAGTAGATTTTATGGAGGAATAGCATCCTCCACCTCAAAACCCCAATCCTCTCAGACCAAAAGTCCAGCGGTTGAATAATTTCTCGCCTGCTCATGCGAATAACGAAAAATGCCCGAAAGAGGCATTATGAATTTCAATATTGGCCCCAAGGATTATGTTATTAACGCTACACCTCGGACACTACGCTGTCTTCTAGAAACTGGCTCGCAAACTCACAGAATTGACATGAGCTGTTAATATGGCTTTCCAGTTTCACCCCCAGTTGTTCACCGTTCAGAAAAATTATGAAAACTAATTTAAAATTCCACATATTGCTCACGCATTACTTCAATTCGCGCAGTATATCCTCGTCCATATTTTAATCATTTGCCCTCGTACATATCGCACTGATTCAGATAAACGCGGAAAAAACCGTCAAAATATATTCACACCAGAAGTTAGATATTCCGTGTAGGAATTCGAACTGAAAAAATCCAGTTTGGAAGTTCAAAATTATAATTTTTTTTTGAGACTCCTAGTGGTCTGTTCTCAGTGAAATTCTGCACACCCCAAGAGGTCATCATTGCTCACCGAAGTACCAAAATTGAAGTCAATCCGATATTTGGTTTCGGAATTTCAAGCAAAATATTCCGCTAATAGTAAATTTTTTTTTAAATTTTTTCTACTCATGCTATCCCCAAATTTTGCACAAGTGTTTTCGTCGGTACTTTACATCTAACTAACAAGCTCCAATTCAATCGGATCAGTATTTTTCGAGTCAAGGGCGTAGCCAGGGGGGGGGGTTTTGGGGGTTCAAACCCCCCCCCGAAATGTTATTTTTTCTCTTAAAAAAAATTGTTGCTGCAGAAAGTGACCCTTACACCCCCAACCCCCCCGAAATGAATTCCTATTTCAAACCCCCCCCGAAATTAATTCCTGGCTACGCCCTTGTTTCGAGTTATAGTGAAAACAAAATTTCAATTTCATTTTCAAATATTTGACTTTATTTTTTCTAGTTCATAGCCATCCGATCAATACAAAACTTCGCAGGTGTATAAAGGTCATGATTCTACAATTTGATGCAAAATTTCAGATAGATCGGGTGATCGGTTTCGGAAATATTCTTGAAAAACGTTAAAAAGTAAAAATGGTCATAACTCCGAAACCGCTCGATGGATTCTGCCCATTAACGAACTTGTCCGAGATATTTACGCTCCAAACATGCCCTGCAAATTTCAACGCTCTAACTCGTTCTGTTCGAGAGTTATCGTGCTAACGACTGGCCGGACCGGACGGACAGAATTGAATTTGACCTCGAATTCTTCATCAAGGAGTCGAACCCAATCGTTTGAGACCTTTTTCGCAAAAAAATTCGAAAATTACAGACATTGTGTCGAAATGATAGCACGCTGTTCCTTGCGGAACACGCGCGCAAAAACGGTAGACAAACGGATTCAAAAGTGAATCGATTCGTTTCATTTCGTAAAAGTTGTGAACTATGTAATTTGTTAAACGAAGAAGTCGATATAGGGTGGATATTGGCATTAACAACCGTTTGTAAAACGTTTTTTTACACGACGAGCACCGAAAGATTTTTTTGCACTTGTTGATACCTGCTTAAAAATCTGCAAGTCTCCTCTTAGCATTTCTGAGAATCTAGATAATCAACGGTTGGTTGCACTCTCAATACAAAGGCACCGTTCATACTGCAAACAATAGATACTATTTACGAATAAACTATTAACATCAAAGAAATAAAAATAAACTGGTTACGGAAGTATTGAAATGAGGTTTTGAAAGGACCGGATTAAACTCCTGGTATCGTTGTACAGAGATTATTTTTGTCTTTACATTGGAAGAGAAACCACAAAGTAGCTTGACTTATTTCAAATGTTAGTAGCAATATCCATTCTACATCTGAATTTTAATCTTTTGACTGTGTTATAAAGAATTTTTACCTGCGTTTGAATCAGTAACGTCCAATATCTACAACTATAATTGGTTGTAGGTTGCACTCAGCTATTTAAAAACTTTGATGGACTCATCAATTCGTTGAATTCAGTTCGAATTCGTTAGTTGAACCACAAATGAAATGTCTTTTCCAGTTGAAGCACTAGAAGATTAGTGAAACTGTAAATTATACAAAATTTTAAGATTTCCCCCTCACATATTCATCTACATATATATATTCAATATACAGGGTGTTACATGAGTGGTTGGCGATAGCCTAGTGGTATATACAGGTCAACCAGGCCCTTCAGTTCCAATTTCTTCTTTTATATCCAAAGGCAGTTAGTTTCGGAGATACAGGGTAATTCATGATTGCTGGTCCGAATTTCCGATATCCATAACTTGGGAATCAGTGATCCGATTCTGATTAAATTTGGTGGGGTTCACATTCAATAATTCTTTAAGACGACTAGGTAATATAATTTGATTATTTTCAGGGCAGCCCTCAGAATATCGAGGTTTTTGTTTCAAACTTCGAAATCTATATTATTGTTATCTGCATCAATTTGAAAAATATCGTTATTACCATGAAGAAATACACAATCCAATATAATAAATTCAGTTCTTGTTTTAAATGGCCCACTTGTTTCAAGAGAGTAACAAACAAACGAATTAATATTTTATTTGATTTTTTGGCGCACTAGTTCCCCGGAACTGAGTGCTTATCAATTTGCCCAAATGTCTGTAATTTTCGAATTTTTGGCTGAAAATGGTCTCAAACGATTTGGTTCGACTCACTGATCAAGAATCCGAGGTCGAAATCGATTCTGTCCGGCCGGTGGCCCGCCGGCCGTAGGAACGATAACTCTCGAACGAAAGGAGTTAGAGGATTGAAATTTGCAAGGTGGGTTTGGAGCGTAAATATCTCGAAAAAGTTCGTTAATGGGCGAAATCCAATTTGCGGTTTCGGAGTTATGGGCGATTTTAGTAAAAACATTTTTTATGAATATTTCCGAAACCGATCACTCGATCTATCTGAAATTTAGCACCAAATTGTGGAATCATGACCTTTATACGCATGTGAAGTTTTGTATTGACCAGGTTACCGCAAAGTGTAAAAAAATAAACTATTATTTGAATTGAATTTCCTTTATGATGTTCTATCATAAGGATACATTGATATAATTGCCAACTCTGAGAAACCAATACTTTCGAAGATATAATTTGTCTATTTGAACAAGAGCGCCAGAAAGCTCCTGTCCACAGGGCTTGAACCAATTTTTTGTAATACGGTCCTGTTTTTGTGTTTTGGCGCTCTAGCTCCTCGGAACTGAGTGCTTATCAATTTGCCCAAATGTCTGTAATTTTCGAATATTTCGATGAAAATGGTCTTAAACGATTTGGTTCGACTCACTGATCAAGCATCCGTGGTGGAAATTCATTCTGTCCGGCCGGTTCCGCCGGCCGGCCGTAGGCACGATAACTCTCGAACGGAATGAGCTAGAGAATTGAAATTTTCAGAGTAGGTTTGGGGGATAAATATCTCGGCTAAGTTCGTTACTGGGCAAAATCAGACAGAAGGTTTCGGAGTAATAAAAAAAAATTTTTTTTTTTACAAAACAAATTCCAAATTAATTTTTTTTTAATAAGCAGTTTTATCATAAGAATCCATTCAAATAATTTTTAACTCTAAGAAGCTAATACTTTCGGAGATATGATTTTTCAAAATTTCAATGTAAATCGTATTTCACAGATTGATATAATTATTCTATGTATGAATTTTCATAATGTCAACTTGACAGAAGGGAATATTGTAACTTCAAAAATATTGGGGTTGGTGAACGTAGATGAGGAAATTTTTGATCGATTACAAGGTAATTTTTTCATTATTTCTTCTCTTCTTTAATACTTGTTTTATGGAATATCTACTATTTGTAGGTACTTTAAACCTGTTTTGGGCAATTGTCATACGAAACTTGTTTTTTTAACGCCCTAGTTCCTCGGAACAGAGTGCTTATCAATTTGCCCAAGTGTCTGTAATTTTGGAATTTTTGGCTGAAAATGGTCTCAAACGATTTGGTTCGACTCACTGATCAAGAATCCGAGTGCGAAATCGATTCTGTCCGGCCGGCCGACCGGCCGTAGGCACGATAACTCTCGAACGAAAGTAGTAAACGGATTGAAAATTGCAAGGTGGTTTTGGAGCGTAAATATCTCGGACAAGTTCCTTCGATCTATCTGAAATTTAGCATACATTGTAGAATCATGACCTTTATACGCATGTGAAGTTTTGTATTGACCAGATTACCGCAAAGTGTAAAAAAAAAATTTTGAAAATTTAAAATATGTTTTTCCACAATAACTCTCGAACGGAATGAGCTAGGTGGTTGAAATTTTCAGAGTAGGTTAGGGAGATGAATATCTCGGTTAAGTTCGTTATTGGGCAAAATTGGCCAGATTTAATTCGATTTCTTCCATGGTGCAGTTCTCATTCTCATGATTGCTCATTTAATCTTGATAAATAAACTATTATTTGAATTGAATTTCCTTTATGATGCAGCTCTATCATATGTATACATTGATATAATTCCCAACTCAGAGAAACCAATACTTTCGGAGATATAATTTGTCTGTTTGAACTAGAGCGCCAGAAAGCTCCTGTCCACAGGGCTTGAACCCATTTTTCTGGTCATATTTAGTGTCATTTGCTGAGATTTTGGGTTTTAAAGCTTTTCAACGAAATAACGTGAATTATTTTGAAACATGCAATTCGTCAATAACAAGTATTGACCGTAATTTAAAAAAAAAAATTTATTGAAAAGAAAACAATCAAACCTATTTATTTCATTGTATAACACATCATTGAACGAGTATCATAAGATATGTTCGAAATGAAGTCCTTCCAATCCTACATATGTCCTAGCTCCCAACAAGAGATTATTTGTTGCCCTTCTCATCATGTCGAAACTGTGCCTTACTTCTGCGCAAGTTTCTCCTATCCTTTGTCAAAACTGCTCCTGTGAAGTAATTTCAGGTGCATACACCTTATCTTCCGAATAAACCCACAGAAAGTAATCGAGAGGAGTTAGATCCGGCGACCTTGGTGGCCATGCCACTGGGCCACCATTTGTTTTGAATTAAAATTCACCAGGGTAAATTCGATTAAGAGTGTCCAATACAGGAGAATGGACAATAGAACATACGCGCAAAAGCTCCTGACTCAGTGCTTGAACCAATTTGTTCTAATTACGTATTCAAAATCTTTCATGAAATCGCAAGAAATGAAAGATTCCATTTCATTTAAATTTTCAAAAATTTTGGTATCATTTCTAAACTTGTTTTTGGTGCTGGTTTCGAAAGGTAGTTCGGTAAATTTGAGAGAATGTTTGGGGGTTTTAATTATAAATATGTGTAAATATGTTAGGTAGAGAAAAAATGTAGCCTTAACCTATAAATTCTACAGCTTCTATTTTTTGGAAAACTGGTACAGCTAACATAATTTTCATTCCTTGAAGATGAATAATAATGGCTGTAACCATAGACCTACTATAATATTATATAGGTCTATGGCTGTTACAGGAGGGAACACATTGTCGATTCTATTGGTCTCAGCCTTTAACACCAGATGTACTCACCCCAAGTAGTAAATGTTCCAGGGGAAAATTCACTACACACTAAATAATTCACAAACACTATTTAATCACGAAACAGATATCTGTATGGCACTAATTCACGAAAACAAAATATATTATAATTCAACTGGCACTAGTTAACAAACCGACAATCTCAATAATATTTAATGGCGGACTGCGTAAACCGTTTGTTTCTACTATGTAGTAGTGCGGTTGGCTTAGTGGGGAAGCATTTGACTTGGGAGCGGAAGCCCCAAGTTCAATTCCGAGGCTAGGAAAGAAAATTTCTATTCACGGTAATCGCCACCATTCAGTGTTGGGTCAAAGAATTAACAGTGCTGTACCTAGGATGACGTAAGGACACAGTAGCAAAGCTTACACAGAACACAACTGGTTCTCCTTACTCGCACAAGCACTTTGAGAGCTTATGAGGGGTCTCCTTGGGGAATACCTAGGAGAATCAGTATAATAATAAAATAAAAATAATTATAAATAAAAATAAATGTTGCCATTCTATCATGTTCCTTGTTGTATATAAAGATGGCTTTGTTAGAGCTAGGTACATAATCAGACAAAAAATGCATTTACCCAAATTTATGTCACGCCTCTCAAAATAAAATACCTTGTGAACTACAGATCGCAGAACATTGTAGTCAAAAATTTAATATCGAGCCTAACAAACTAAATACATTTTGAAATTCATATGAATCCGATGCAAATTTTTGATATTTTTTTTTAACTCAACCATTACTTTTCAACTTTTAGTGGTTATATATTTATATCGATTTGAATGAAATCCTCAGAGGATCATATCAGTAGTAATTTCAGGTAGGGTTTATTCTTAGAAATAATAATGAGGCGTATTTTCAATGGATCGGTAGAAACAACTTGAAATGTAATTGTAATCAATTTTAACCGACGATTATGACAGTCTATAATTCGTAGCACGGTTTCAAAGGTTTATTCTTCGAAATATGTAAACCTTCAATGGACTTGAAGAAAAAACCGAGAATGTAATTGTAATCAATTTCGATTGACGATCATTAGTGTCTATAAATGGAAAATAATTCATGAGTTGCTAATCATCTTGTCATCACTAGAAACAATAAATCTAGGAGCCTAATTATAATTCTCACGAGAAGAAGTGCCAAGGAAATCACAGCCAAATCAGATAAAAATAATTACACTATTCAATTCATTATAATGATCACAGATAAGCACAGTAAACAGTGTCGAACCGTCGTAGCTGCTAACATCGAAATTTCCATCAGATGGCTCCCTATTTTAGGAATCAACCACGATTCATAGAATAGGTATTTAGGATTAATCCATGATCTTCCCAGCAACTGTCCCATATTACGAACCTGCAAAAAATTCCTGCATAAATTTATTGTGATATCATTCCTCCGTTATCTGAAATAAGTCATTTGTCATTCGTTATGTAAATGGAGCTGAAGAATGCTGACTTGCATTCTCCTCTGTAAAAGAAAATTTAAGTCGTAATTCTCGGGTTACAACTGACTTGCCGCAGATGAAAATCAAAATATCGCGCTGTTGCATGCCGTTGAGTTATTAAAGTCACGCTTGGCGCTGCGAGATATGGTGCAGAGCTGACATCTGTATAAGGTGAGATGCAAATGATACGGTACAAATGTGGAATATATTCAAGGTTTCATTATTGTCGAGAATAATAAGTGCTTCTGATTGATTTTATATGTAGCATATTAACATTGATTGCTATCATTTTGTCAGTTTGCAAACAAACCTCGCGGATTGCAGGGGGTGTTTTTGGCGCTCTTGTTCCTCGGAACAAAGTGCTTATTTATTTTCCCAAATGTCTGTAATCATGCAGTGACCTTCTCTGGATTTTTTCTCCCAATCTCTGAAGAAATAACTATAAAATCAACGATGAAACAACGTTTCAGAGCCTATAAATCCGACTCCTCTGAGCGAAAAATCTTCATAATTATTTTTTTTTTGTTGAACACTTATTCTGAAATTTGTCACCTTTGTCATGTCTTTGAAAAAACATAGAAAAACAGTTTCACTTCACATCAGGTGAATTTCCAATATTTCAACAAATATAGACAATTCAACTGAGCAATTTGCCAAATTGTTCTCTCTGTTGGATCCTGTTTTCTTTTTATGTCATCAGAATTCTTAATTTTACTCAATTCGATCATGTGATCTCCATTGATTGTACATACATGATCTGCTATGTTTCATGTAGGTACGTCTCTATTCCTTGAGTTGTGTTTATGTTCCGACTTTCTCTGTACTACACCTCTAGTAGTTCCGATGTTTTTGGCGCTCTTATTCCTCGGAACAAATGTCTGTAATATTCGAATTTTTTAATACTCTCGAACGATTTAGTTCGACTCACTGATCAAGAATCCGAGGTCGAAATCGATTCTGTCCGGCCAGCCGTCCGTTAACACGATAACTCTCGAACGAAAGGAGTTGGATTCAAATTTGCAAGGGTAGGTTCGGAGCGTAAATATCTCGGACGAGTTCGTAAACGGGCGAAATCCACCACGCGGTTTCGGAGTTATGGCCGTTTTTAGTGAAAACATTTTGTATGAATATTTCTGAAACCGATCACTCGATCTGTCTGAAATTTAGCATCAAATAGTAGAATAATGTTTATATATATGCGAAGTTTTGTATTGATCGGGTTGAGGTAAAGTGTCAAAAAAAATTGTTTCTAGAACAACAGAATGAGTTGACATTTTTTAAGATGCAGTTTCACCATAAAAATCCATTAATATCATTTTTAACTCTAACAAGCTTTGCCTCTTTTTTAGCAATGGATCGTAATTCCGGAAAAACTATACCCCTTCTTGAGAAATGGCCGAAATCTAACTTCACCGGTCGTATTCAGTTTGCCACTAATTGAAGATTTGTTAATTGTTGCAAAATATCGATAATTTAAGTTGCGTGTATCTAATTAAGTTCCTGTAGTTTTTGCCTGCAGCTCTAGGAAACCGCGTGCATTTTGCCAAATGTCTGTAATTTTTGATTTTTTTGCCGAAAATTTCCTCTAATTTTTAGGTTCGACTCACTGATGAAGACTTTGAGGTCAGATTCAATTCTGTCCGGCTGGCCGTTGCCACGATAACTTTCGAACGGAAAGAGATAATGAGTTGGCAATATGCACAATACCACGGAAAAGTTCGTCAATGGGCATAATCGGCCTAACGGTTTCCGAGTATTAATTTTGTCTTCAACCTACACAGATCCGATCGAATTGAAACTTGGTAACTAGTTTTAGAATACCCACTATAAAGACGTATGTGAATTTTTTGAGGATCGTATCACTAGAATATTTAAGAAAAGTCATTCAAAAATATTATTTCTCTGTTTCAGAATCGTAATGAGTCCATTCCAGCACTGAAAACAGTGCTGGAGTGAACTCATTCCCGCATTGTTTCTAGTTATATTTTTCGTTTTGTGGTAGTCAGCACTGACATTCGAACCTATCAAATTTCAACACACGTCGATTGACAATACAATATAATCTGGATACAGTGAAATAATTGTACAGGAAAAGCTTTATTTTCATTAAAAAATATGGTACTAGAGATTTCCTTCTTACTAATTTTGAATCATTCATGCTATTAGGAAACTGTTTTAAAACTGATCTCCATGCCCTATACGTAATGTTTCAAATTCAAATTCCGTTATCTGTCAACTTTCGTAACAGTCACACCAACTACCAAGATACAATACAAAAGTCACTAGGATGTATAATACGATTTTTTCATTAAATTTCAACAGTATTTTACAAAAATTGTCTGAAATAGAGAAAATATCGTCTAATATTCGTTGCAGAAGGCACTTCCAACACTCATGCGTTCGAAAACTCGCTCCTTCGTCGCTCGTTTTAGAATTTCGCATTCGTGTTTTATTAGGAGCCCATTCTGCAACTCGTTTTGGAATATAAGTACTATTATTTCACGATAAATTGAGAACGGAAAGAGATAGCGACTTGCAATTAGTAAGGTAGGTTGCGAATCGAATATTATGTCAGAATTAAAAATTCTATGATCTTAGACGATTCTCTCATTAATGAAGTATGTCATCAAAATAATACGAAATGTATTCGTATAATCATATCAATATGTCGACCTACTAATTTTCGCGCAATTTCGTGAATATCGTATCCTGGAGTTGAGGCGTAAGATTTTTCGTATTTCAATTCCTATAGAATACATATGTCAGAATTAAAAATTCTGTGATCTTAGACGATCCTCTACTGAAGTATGTCATTAACATGGTATGAAATGTGTTCATATATTATAAAAGCCGAGAAAACGGTCTATATCGATGGTAAATTTGATTGAGAGTGTCCAATAGATGTGAATAGACAATAGAACATGCGCGCAAAAGCTTCTGGCTTCACGTCAGTGCCATTTGACCGGATTACTTATAATTATTATTGTCGATGTTTGGAATACCAATCCACTGCCAGAACCAAAAAAAACTAATGTTGGCGGACCCCAAATAAGGCCCATCCTTATATTTTCATAACTTTTTAGTCTGTACCCAGCCGAACCATCGGTCGCGTGACGCGAATGGATGTCCCATCATCCAAGGCACAATCGGAAAGAAAAACTTGTTCGGTAGAATGCACTTTTAAAACAATAAAACAAATTCAAATATTTAACCCGGGATAAATGCCCAACAAGGTATTCCACTTAGGTGGACCTCGTCTCGAATTATAAATATTTGTTAATCGTACTGTTCAGGTACCAAAATCAGTGAGAACGATATACTTTCTTCGTAGAGCATAAATCTTTGGAAATAGACGAGGAGAAATTCTTCGTGAACGTTGAAACGCTTATTAATTAACATCGTACGGTCGAATAAGATAAGGTGTTGGTTTCATCTTGGAGTTAGACTCTGAACAATTCGGTGCATTGTCTTTTCAGACCGGACGTCAATTTGGGAGTATCTGTTTATCAACATACACAAGACCATGGGTTACCTAAAGTTATACTTATGTCTCAAGAAGATGAAAGCTTGTGGAACGTCACAATAAGGACTTAGGCGTAATGAAAGAATTAATTTCTTATGCCTCTGTTTCACATCTCGAAATAAAATGAGAGTCCCTCAATGATGAAGGAATATTTTGTCATCGTTGAATACTGCAATATTTACAGATAGAGAATTGGTCAATTAAGAACAAGAAAAGGCAGCAAAACCGAATTTGACTGAACAATTCGGTGCTTCGTCTTATCAGACCGGTCGTCGATTTGAGAGTACCTATTTATCAACATACAGTGTGGAAAAGCCAAATGGAATAAATTCATTATCTTGGTAACTGTACATATTTATGGAACATCTCGAAACACGTCAGATTTAAATTTTAAATTGTCATTCTTCATCGTAAAAACGCGAACCCTACCTTTAACCCCTTCAAAAGAAGGTTCAACCCCAATTTTTCAAATAGAATGTATGGACTTGTGATACATCGTTTCAAAGGTCTCGTCATTCTCTATTCAGAAATGTTATCACTTCCGTGTATATTGCAAAAATCAAATTGAAAAAAACCAAATCAAGAGATTAGCGAAATTTGGTACAATATCAAAAACTAAAATGTAATACAAAATTTAGCGAAATAATTATGAATGTTAATGGAGTAGATGTTCAAAGTGTTCTTTTCCAACATTATACAACATTCATATCAAGGGGTTATGTTTCTTACACAATGCTCTCCACATATTCCCATTAAAAGAAATCTAATGGGTTAAAATCAGGGATCTCGCTGGCCATTCGATCGTTCCTCGCCTTCCAATCCACCAAGGGCGTAGCCAGGGGGGGGGGTTTTGGGGGTTCAAACCCCCCCCGAAATGTTATTTTTCCCTTAAAAAAAATTTTTTTTGCTGCAGAAAGTGACCCTTATAGCCCCAAACCCCCCCCGAAATTAATTCCTATTTCAAAACCCCCCCCGAAATTAATTCCTGGCTACGCCCTTGCAATCCACCGATTTGGAAATATTGCTTCGAGTTATTGTCGGACATTGCGTTGGTAATGTGGTGGTGCTCCATCCTGTTGGAATCATATCGTATTCCGTGGAACTTGAGGATTTCTTTGATCAGGATATGAATTTGCTAAAGTTGGAGCGACATTGTTTGAAGTAGTACTAAATAATTATCGCCATTCAAATTGTCCTCAATGAAACAGGGGCCTATGATATGATATGATTTCGAACATTTTCTGTCCAAACATAAACCTTTTCAGGGAATAGCGTGTGTTCCTATCTCATCCAGTGGGGGTTTTCATAGACCACTAGCGGCAATTTTGACGACTAGCATGGCCGTTGAGAGAAAAAGTATACTTATCAGAAAGAAAAACGTCTACTAATTGGATAATATTGCTATCCAACTTGTCCATCATTAGTTCACAAAAATAAGTTCTCCTATCAAAATCGTCTTCCAAGAGCTACTGGGTAGGTATCATTTTTGGCGCTCTAGTTCCTCGGAACTGAGTGCTTATCAATTTGCCCAAATGTCTGTAATTTTCGAATATTTCGATGAAAATGGTCTTAAACGATTTGGTTCGACTCACTGATCAAGAATCCGTGGTCGAAATTCATTCTGTCCGGCCGCTCCGGCCGGCCGGCCGTCCGGCCGTAGGCACGATAACTCTCGAACGGAATGAGCTAGAGAGTTGAAATTTTCAGAGTAGGTTTGGGGGATAAATATCTCGGCTAAGTTCGTTATTGGGCCAAATCGGACAGATGGTTTCGGAGTAACAAAAAAAAAAATTTTTTACGAAACAAATTCCAAATTAAATTTTTTTTAATAAGAAGTTTTATCATAAGAATCCATTCATAACATTTTTAACTCTAACAAGCTAATACTTTCGGAGATATGATTCTTCAAAATTTCAATGTAAATCGTATTTCACACATTGATATAATTATTCTATGTATGAATATGAATTGTCATAATGTCAACTTGACAGAAGGGAATATTGTAACTTCAAAAATATTGGGGTTGAAATACTCGTATTTTAGCGATGCAACGGGGACCTCACCTGAAAATGTTTGAAAATATTACATTAATATTGAAAGCATAATTCTGTAGTTCGAGAGAGGAGAAAATTTGGTGAACGTAGATCAGGAAATTTTTGATCGATTACAAGGTATTTTATTTATTACTCATCTTCTTTCATATTATTACTCATCTTCTTTCATACATGTTTTATGGAATACCTACTATTTGTAGGTACTTTAAACCTGTTTTGGGCAATTGTCATACGAAACTTGTTTTTTTGGCGATCTAGTTCCTCGGAACTAGAGAATACAATCCCGGGTTCTTTTTTCGATTCCGGGATTACGGGATTCTTTATGCACAATCCCGGGTTCCCGGGACTATCCCGGGATTAGAATGTGTGGTTTCTCAATGTGTTATGAGCTCAAATGGAAAAAAACTTGTGTAATTTCTCTAAAAATGTTTATAATGTAAAAGAACAAATCACAAACAATAATAAGAAAGACGAAAAAAATACACTGAACAAAAAACTATAATTTGAAAAAAATAATAATTGAAAAACTACTTTGAATTTTTTAAATATGAAGGGAGTGATTCAAAGAAAAGAAAAAAGCTTTCCTTTTATCATGGGCCGTAGACACATACGAATTGAAGCTAGAATTGAAATAAAAACACATGTGTTTTTTCTCAAGCTTTCGCTCAAGCGATCGATATTTCTTTCATTTTGCTAAATTTTTCCAAGTTTGGTTACAAGAAACTGTGAGAGAAACTTTACCTGGTCACCCCCATAGTTTCTACTACTCTGCAAGCGTTTGGTTTATTTACTGTTATTTCCTATTCATTGAAATTTTGACTACTTAATTAATAATTCGAATCATATTATCTTGAATTAATATCCCGAATGTTTCGCGTATAGTTTTATTCATATCACCTTCAATTATCCATGATTATTCCCTTATGAGATCCCGATTATTAATGTTTGAGACAATCCCGAAAATCCCGGGATTATCCAAGTAAAATCCCGGGATTTTCGGGGTCAGAAATCGGCCGGGATCCCGGGATCCCGAGATTCGGGATCCCGGGATTGTATTCTCTACTCGGAACAGAGTGCTTATCAATTTGCCCAAGTGTCTGTAATTTTGGAATTTTTGGCTGAAAATGGTCTCAAACGATTTGGTTCGACTCACTGATCAAGAATCCGAGTGCGAAATCGATTCTGTCCGGCCGGCCGACCGGCCGTAGGCACGATAACTCTCGAACGAAAGGAGTTAGCGGATTGAAAATTGCAAGGTGGTTTTGGAGCGTAAATATCTCGGACAAGTTCGTTCG
Organism: Halyzia sedecimguttata; assembly: GCA_937662695.2. Lineage (NCBI taxonomy): Eukaryota > Metazoa > Arthropoda > Insecta > Coleoptera > Coccinellidae > Halyzia > Halyzia sedecimguttata. The sequence continues at coordinate 43,155,055 of OW569412.2, forward strand.
ATCTACCTGAAATTTAGCATCAAATTGTAGAATCATGACCTTTAACGCATGTGAAGTTATGTATTGACCAGATTACCGCAAAGTGTAAAAAAAAAATTTTGGAAATAAAAAGTTTTTCCACAATAACTCTCGAACGGAATGAGCTAGGTAGTTGAAATTTTCAGAGTAGGTTAGGGAGATGAATATCTCGGTTAAGTTCGTTATTGGGCAAAATTGGCCAGATTTAATTCGATTTCTTCCATGGTGCAGTTCTCATTCTCATGATTGCTCATTTAATCTTGATAAATAAACTATTATTTGAATTGAATTTCCTTTATGATGCAGCTCTATCATATGTATACATTGATATAATTCCCAACTCAGTGAAACCAATACTTTCGGAGATATAATTTGTCTGTTTGAACTAGAGCGCCAGAAAGCTCCTGTCCACAGGGCTTGAACCCATTTTTTATAGGAATGCATTTTATTTTGTTTTAGTATGTTCGATTTATGGTTGACATTGAATGTTGTGTAGGCATCTCTACACGATTAATGAGGATTTTTTTCAAAGTCAAGCATCGCATCTAATTGCACATCCTCACACAATGTATTAGCAGCTGCTTTTTTAATCTGCCTTACATGCACAATCTTGCGAAATTGCTTCTTTATTTTACTTATTGTCCCTTGGATTATAGGTGGCAAATTCTCATGAAACAAGCGCCTTCTTTTTGTGTTCGGGTATTTCTCCGTAACCCATCATTTGTAAAATTGCTATTTTCTGCTTTTCTGTTAATCGATCCATTATTCAAAAATGAAGTTAATGAAATTCAAACACAAACTAAACAATCTGTAAACTACAACTCATCAGCACAAAACAATTTTCGAAGGCGTTCTAAAGAAACTTACATTACCACAGAAAGTATTTTACGTAGTTTTCATTGTGTCATCTTGACATATTATAGTTTTTTTTCATTTTCTTTCTATCACATCTTGAAGGCAGATAAGTCTAGTCTTATTGTAATAAGATTTGGGAATATTCGAGGGAATATTATAATGAATTTCGGTAATCATATGATATATTTTTTTCTATGTTGAGTTTTGCAATAAACATGAAACTGATAACAATTCTGGTCGGACGGTCGGCCGGACATAATCGAATTTGACCTCGAATTATTCATCAGAGAGTCGAACCTAATCGTTTGAGACAATTTTCGGCAAAAAATTCGAACATTACAGACATTTGGGCAAAATGATAGCACGCTGTTCCCCAGAACGTGCGCACAAATATTAAACTTACTCAGTTATACTTATACAGTGCTCCCCAGCAACTCCGCACCAAGAGGGACTTTTCTTCTTATGTATACTCATTTGAAATGACAATTTAGATCAATGTGCAAAAATTCAGATCGTAAAAGCATGAACATTTTTTTTCCTATAACTCTCTTAAAAATTGTATAATTAACTATATTAGATTCAGCATGAATATGATTGGAACTAGAACATTCTGTTTTAACTGGGTTTTTCGATATTTCTTTGAATTTTTACACGTAGAAGGAAATTAACTGGTGTTGAAATCGAACTAACGATGGATATTCTTGACAAAATTCTATCTCAATCCAAAATTTAGCTATAAACTTGGCATTTTGCAGCATGATTTGCATTCTTGGGATTCTTAGAAGTGAATTGAATTCGAAATTAAAAGATTTTTATGGCCAAAATACGAATAGAAGTAACTTTGCACCAGAATGTAATGACTAATGTTGTCTAGTCACAAAAAAATTGCTTTAGGAAATTATTTAATTACCATTCATGGTTTTCAGATCTGAATTTTTGTGCATCAATCGAAATTGTAATTTCAAACAAGTTCACTTTACCTAAGATTTTTCATGTACCCACTTTTTATAAGAAACAAAATTTGGAAATATTAATAGAAACAAAAAGTCCCTCTTGGTGCGAAGAAGCACTGTAAAATGAAGTATGGAAATAAACTTCTGCTCAAAACGTAAACGAATTAATATATAAAGAGAATAAAGAATAATCTAATTATTCTTTTTCTCCGAGTCTACCTTTTACAATCAATCCATAAATGGAGTAACAATCAGAGGACGACTTATCTTGTTCTTCTGCCAATATACGTGGGATTTCTGAGAAAAAGGAACACTTCTGTTCGACGTGTTGATTTGAAAGCCGCCAGGTATTGGACTGTTAGATTCCCATAAACTGTCGGCAGATATTTGAGAAGCTATTAAAAAACCCCTTCAAACCAATAACTCACCAACCTCCTGGTCAGGCAAGAAAATTACTATACCACCGAGGTTCATTTGCACCCTTAGTTTGAAATTTTAAATCCAGACGGGCGTGAGAAATATTTTTATTCTTGGGCAATTCTCAGAGTTAGATTTGTAGCTACTTTATGTTTACTTCAAATTTGAATTTATGAATGAAAAGGTGGAATGTCAGTAATCATTAAAAGATACTTTGAGAGGTTGCATTCATCATTCAAGGGTTTTTTCTGGGGTGTCTCCCCAAACTCTGAACAATATCTACAATTAAATTTTGTTTAATTCTTTTGAAATTGCTTCTGCGTTAGGTACCACAAGATATGTTTCACAAGCAATTACTAATTGATTAATTAATCTAGTGTACCAGTACGAAATGATCTAAGATCTTTACTAGGACAAACCCGATAAATGAAACAGAAAATTCCAAAAACTGTTTATACAATATAGATCCGATCGTGTTGAAACTTGGAACTTGGCAGTAGAGATAGGTTTTGAAGGCTCTCGCGAAATTAGCGACTTGCAATTTTTAAAGTAGGTTGTGTATCTGAATGCGACATTTGAGTTGGTCAATAGGCATAATCGGCCAAACGGTTTTGGAGCCCATCTGAAATTTGGTTGTTATTTCCTCAATAACTTGAAAAATACGAAACCGATCCAACTCAAACATGGTTATTAGTTATAGAATGCCAACGTAAACATTCTTGCTAAATTTCGTGGATTGTATCATTAGAAAATCTCTAAAAATTAATTGAAAACAAATATATATATCAGAAACTTCGATAGAATTTGTATTTTTTAATTCATTGAGGAAAGTTGAGAGAAGTAGGTAGGTAGATATTAGTTCGTAATATTATTTTCACATTAATAATTGCTAAAATACAAAGCTGATCGACCTGAAATCCGGTCGATTGTAATCAATTTTAAAATGATAGTTTCTAAAATATACAATTTTTGAAGGAAAAATGGGTTCAAGCCCTGTGGACAGGAGCTTTCTGGCACTCTAGTTCAAACAGACAAATTATTTCTCCGAAAGTATTGGTTTCTCAGAGTTGAGAATTATATCAATGTATTCTTATGATAGAACTGCATCATACAGGAAATTTAATTCAAATAATAGTTTATTTATCAAGATTAAATGAGCAATCCAAATTAAAATAGCTGAAATGAATTTGACTCTCTCTTATGGAACAGGATGAAATAAACGAGTATGAACACAGATCATATAATAAAGCTTAGATAGAATAATTATAGCATTCTGTGAAAACATAGAAGAACGATTCATTATTGAAATTTAGAACTTCATCTTAGCAGAAATTGAATTCAAACATCATAGAAGAATTTAAAGTCAACAAGAGTGCCAAAAATTATCAATCCAAAACCAATAGACGAATTCTACCCAACAACGAACTCATCCGAGATATTCATTCCTCAATTCCAGTTTTGTTTTTAGTGGAGATATTCTGAACTCAATATTATTAACTTACCATTACCATTCCCATCATCATATGGATTGACCATCGGCATGAAAATATCAACCAACAAAATCTATGGTATTATATTATAATTCTCATATTTATACGATTGCTGGAATGAATGACAATGTTATTAACTTACCATTACCATTCCCATCATCATATAGATTGACCATCGGCATGAAAATATCAACCAACAAAAAGTATGATAATATTATAATTCTCATATTGATACCATTACTGGAATGAATGACAATGAGACAATGTCAAAGTTGACGTTATAACAATTCATAGAATAGCCACAGAATAATTCTATCATTGAAATTTTGAAAAATCATATCTCCGAAAGTATTAGTTTGTTAGAGTTAAAAATGATATGAATGGATTCTTATGGTGAAACTCCTTATTAAAAAAAAATTAATTTGGAATATGTTCTGTAAAAAAAAATTTTTTTTTTGTTACTCCGAAACCATCTGTCCGATTTTGCCCAATAACGAACTTAGCCGAGATATTTATCCCCCAAACCTACTCTGAGAATTTCAACTGTCTAGCTCATTCCGTTCGAGAGTTATCGTGCCTACGGCCGGACAGAATGAATTTCGACCACGGATTCTTGATCAGTGAGTCGAACCAAATCGTTTAAGACCATTTTCATCGAAAAATTCGAAAATTACAGACATTTGGGCAAATGGATAAGCACTCAGTTCCGAGGAACTAGAGCGCCAAAAATGCCAGAAGGCTGTTTTGAAGACTGACATAGTTTACTTCGTTATAAGGCTGAAAAAGTCATATTTTCAATTATTTGTGAATTACTTAGAAGATGTATAATGTTAAAGTAAACTACCTCGAAGTAGTACAAGTAAAGTAATACAACGTTATTGAAAATGTCAAAAAGCTGGTTTAAAGGTGGAGATAATTCTTTGTAGGAATTACATTTAAAAAATGGGTTCAAGCCCTGTGGACAGGAGCTTTCTGGCGCTCTAGTTCAAACAGACAAATTATATCTCCGAAAGTATTGGTTTCTCTGAGTTGGGAATTATATCAATGTATACATATGATAGAGCTGCAACATAAAGGAAATTCAATTCAAATAATAGTTTATTTATCAAGATTAAATGAGCAATCATGAGAATGAGAACTGTACCATGGAAGAAATCGAATTAAATCTGGCCAATTTTGCCCAATAACGAACTTAACCGAGATATTCATCTCCCTAACCTACTCTGAAAATTTCAACTACCTAGCTCATTCCGTTCGAGAGATATTGTGGAAAAACTTTTTTTAAATTTTCAAAATTTTTTTTTTACACTTTGCGGTAATCTGGTCAATACAAAACTTCGCACATGCGTATAAAGGTCATGATTCTACAATTTGATGCTAAATTTCAGATAGATCGAACGAACTTGTCCGAGATATTTACGCTCCAAAACCACCTTGCAATTTTCAATCCGCTAACTCCTTTCGTTCGAGAGTTATCGTGCCTACGGCCGGTCGGCCGGCCGGACAGAATCGATTTCGCACTCGGATTACTGATCAGTGAGTCGAACCAAATCGTTTGAGACCATTTTCAGCCAAAAATTCCAAAATTACAGACATTTGGGCAAATTGATAAGCACTCAATTCCGAGTAACTAGAGCGCCAAAAAAAAACAAGTTTCGTATGACAATTGCCCAAAACAGGTTTAAAGTACTTACAAATAGTAGGTATTCCATAAAACATGTATGAAAGAAGATGAGTAATAATATGAAAGAAGATGAGTAATAAATAAAAAATTACCTTGTAATCGATCAAAAATTTCCTGATCTACGTTCACCAAATTTTCTCCTCTCTCGAACTACAGAATTATGCTTTCAATATTTACGTAATATTTTCAAACATTTTCGGGTGAGGTCCCCGTTGCATCGCTGAAATACGAGTATTTCAACCCCAATATTTTTGAAGTTACAATATTCCCTTCTGTCAAGTTGACATTATGACAATTCATACATAGAATAATTATATCAATGTGTGAAATACGATTTACATTGAAATTTTAAAGAATCATATCTCCGAAAGTATTAGCTTGTTAGAGTTAAAAATAATATAAATGGATTCTTATGATAAAACTTCTAATTAAAAAAAATTTAATTTGGAATTTATTTCGTAAAAAAAAAATTTTTTTTTTTTACTCCGAAACCATCTGTCCGAATTTGCCCAATAACGAACTTAGCCGAGATATTTATCCCCCAAACCTACTCTGAAAATTTCAACTCTCTAGCTCATTCCGTTTGAGAGTTATCGTGCCTACGGCCGGCCGGACCGGCCGGACAGAATGAATTTCGACCACGGATTCTTGATCAGTGAGTCGAACCAAATCGTTTAAGACCATTTTCATCGAAATATTCGAAAATTACAGACATTTGGGCAAATTGATAAGCACTCAGTTCCGAGGAACTAGAGCGCCAAATAATATATTTTTACCAGTTGCACGATCCCCGCGGAATTTTATAAAAATTTGCGCATGGGCTTTCCACAATTAATTACTACATTTCAATTCGATCGGATTTATATTTTTTTGAGTCACGGAGAAAAGTAGATAGAAGTAGATAAAAGATCAAAATATTGTTTTCACTAGTAATATCACAAGTGATTGAATTTTCGCGATAAGTCTGTCGACTTATTTCTTAACGAAACTGAGTTGCTTGAAAACACCACGGGTCCGAAGGATGAGTGGTGTTTTCTCCAAGCAACTCAGTTTCGTTAAGAAATGAAAGACTTATGAGACGAATGCAGTCACGAGTGCTATTTCATTAGACTATTTCACGAACAAAATTACCCATGTTGACTTCTGTAATTTATATTTATCATTTATCAAACAGTCCGTATCCATGCTTGAGTCGTTGAAAACATCAAAGCTGTAAGACCAATACTAATTCCGAGTGTTTTCGCGATAATACGAGCTGTCTTTGGCCTGTGGTTGGTCAGATTTTGACATGAGTGAAAAAGTCACAATAATTCCTTAAATACAGGGCCGATCGAGCTGAAAAATGACGGCTTGAAGGTTTGTGCAGAATTTCAACTGATTGCTTGCACATGCCACATGCGCGAACGATATAGGCATAGTAAAATCAACCTACGATAGATGAAATATCAATATTTTCTCAATCATTTCTCTGTGGCAGCAGCGCAGCGGCGACAAACTAGTTTGAAATAAAATAAAGAGGAAGTCCAGCAACAGTCTGTAAGTTCTGAGTATTTTTGATATAGTTTGAATATTATTTACATTTAAAGTGTGGAGACCGAAAGTTCAGAGGTGGAGAGGGTCGTTATGAACCTTACTTTATATATAAACAAGTAGAAATTGATCTGGGAATATTCTAGAGGATGGCCATAACGGTATACCTATACAGTGGCGTAACGTACACCCCCCAGACTCCCCATTGGTGGGGAAGGGGGAAGGAGTTGAACCTTTTATTTAATTGTTACTTCATCTTGTTGGGAACCAATTGATAGTAAAAACTAATTTTCGTACTTCCGGGCCTAAAGTGACAACTTCACTCCCTTGTGACAGGTACTACAGTGTCACATTTATTCCCTCCGGGATTAAATATTGACGAAACTCCTGGAACGATTAAATCACAAACAAACGAATTTAAGGGATATTTTATTGAAAAATATAATTAATTAGAATGGTAATTAACGTTAATATTCAAATTAATATTGTGACAGTTCGTCATATTGACCAGTCTTTCCTGGGTTAATGCAGCAGGTAACTGATGAGTAACATTTTTTAAGCGGCACCACTTTTTAAAAGCATCGTACTGCTGCTCGTATAGTTTTCTAGATTTCGGTGGTAACAATTCTTCACCTACTTCGGCTGCTCTTTTATCAATATCAGATACACCTTCTTCACTCATGATACCAATAATTATCAATAACAATGTTTCTAAATTATAATTGTCACAACGCAATTTTACTATGGTAACTTATTTTAAAGACAGTTTATTAAATGAGTTGAAGAGAGAAAAAACTGATTGAAATTATTGAAATAATTAATAAAATCATACCGGAAGTACGAAAAGTATCGTATATACCTTGCGACTGAAGTACATTTAATCCTTCAGGTAGATTATGGCCCTCCCTGCGGTCGGGCCATAAACTTTACCTTCAGGATTAAATGTCCTACTTCAGTCCCGCGGTATATAATATACTATTTCTGCTAATGTAATATATGTATTTCCTGGTTAAAATGTTTAGTATAGGCGAGTGAAAATACTCTGGATCGTAATATATCGAAATAAGTAGTATCGATACGTGAATCGTATCGCTTCGAAAGTATCGATACATGAAATATCGAGTATTCACGTATTTAGTGTACAGTCAGAAAATAAATCATTTCGATTTGTGAATAAGATGTCTAAAAACGTATACAACAAGTACATGTACATCTTACCTGTAAGGATCATATAATTTTCAATTAAATCATTGAAATATTTATTATAATAAAACACAATATACTCCTAGTACCTAATTAATTCTCTGATTTACTTTCTTTCATTCATTTCTGACGCTGGCTGAAGAACGTTACGCCACTGGGTATATGGTAACACTATCTGATATGTAACCACAGAATATTGATTAATATGACACCTTTCGAATTCTTCCATCCACCTCACAAAATCCTTAATAATACGGTACACTATCGTTATAGCAGATGGTTCCCACCTCCATTAACTAGTCTCTAGAATCTAGAAGATATCCATCCAAGAGCTAGTTAACATTCCCTTCCAAAGGTTATGTGACGTATCCACATCTAATTCTAATAATTACGGAACAAATTCCGACTTCCATTCGAAATTGGCCGATTTCAATGGACCCATAAGTGCCCAAGTAAGCGATAAAGCCTCGCCAACATTATCCTGTGCAAGCTGGGATTCCACAATAGAGAAATACGACCAGATCTAATTGATTATTAGGTTCAGCCTGATTTATAACTTTCTACGGACAGGGGGGTATTATTCACGGACATGGGCTCGAAAAAAAAGTATTCCTCTCCTCTCATAGGTGAACTTCGGCAAGCATAATTCGTATTGACGACTCGTGGAACCGAGATAATCGACACATGTAATCTAGTCAGCCGTGAACGGTGTTCCCAATAAGATATGGGAGATTATTATCAGAATACCTGCATCTTTTCGTCCATCCATATGATCTGTTCTTGCTGGTTCGTATAGGGTGATGTACGGGAGCGCTGTTGGTTTAGTATTTTCTCCAATCGTGAATTGTTTCAGCCGTTACTAATTGGTAGAGTTGATCATAATTGAAAGACGAGTATTAGTCCAAGACCTAGGAGCTAGTTTCATCAGTTATTTCCTCTCGGGATAAAATACGTAAAATGCTTCGTGGATGTCAACTTCCGCTTCATGGGTGGGTCGACGAGCGGTAGCCTCCCAGGCACACCGGAAAAACAAATAATTTTCAACTATTTCCTCCCGATCTAAAATTTATCAAATTATAGCCAATATCTTGAAGAACAAGTTGGACAAGAACTGTGGCAATGACTTTCGGAGCGTTTCTTCAGATTTGTAGCTAGAGCGGTTACCCATCAAGTTATTGAACTTATTGCCTACCTCCAGGAAAAAAAATAATATTCCCAAGAATATAAATCCGAGTGTAAAAACAAGCCTCCAAAAAAACTGGTCCACGTTATGGCTGAGAATGATTTCAAACGATTAGTTTCGACTCAAATACATACATTCAGTGCTGGGTCGAAAATAAACAGTGCTGTGTCTCCGGTGGCGTAGTGTCCCATTTGAATACATACACTCAGTGTTGGTTCAAAAATGAACAGTGCTGTGTTTGTGGTGACGTAAGGTCTCTTTTCAAATACATACGTTCACTATTAATTGGGTCAGAAATAAAAAGTGCTGTGTTGGTGGTGGCTTAGGGACCCATTCGAATACATACATTTACTGTTGGGTCGAAAATATACAGTGCTTTGTTTGTGGTGACGTAAGAACACAAATCAGTTCAATCGTACAATCGTTCTGGGGAACGTCGCGTTAGGATTTTGCCCAAATATTTCGAATTTTTCGCTGAAAATGGTCTCAAACGATTGGGTTCGACTCCCTGATGAAAAATTCGAGGTCAAATTTGATTCTCCGGCCGTTGTCACGATAACTTGAGAACGGAAAAAGATAGCGACTTGAAATTCTCAGAGTAGGTGGCGCATCCCAATACGACGGACAAGTTCGTTAATGCCCAATGGTTTCCGAGTAATAATTTTGTCTACAACCAATACAAATCGGATCGAATTGATAATTGGTGAGTTGTTGTAGAATATACCTTAGGACGCTTGTGAAATTTCGTGAGAATCGTATTGCTAGAAAATTTAAAAAAAATGATTAAAAAATATTATTAATGTCACGATAACCTAAAAACGGAAAGAGATAGCGACATGAAATTTTCAGGTTAGGTTGCGAATCTGAAAGTGGCCCTTCAGTTTGTTTATAGACATAATCGGCAAAACGGTTTTGGAGTTAAACCCATCTGAAATTTGGTTGTTATTTCCTCATTAACTCGAAAAATACGTAACCGATCCAATTCGAACATGGTTATTATTTGTAGAATGCCAGCGCGAAGATCTTTGCATAATTTCGTGAGATCGTTTCACTAGAAAAATTTAAAAAAATCATAGAAAATTCTGGAAAAAAATTCTATATATCAGGAACTATTCGTCCGACATCGCTCAAATTTTGCGAGAGCCTTCAGGACCTAACTCTACTGCCAAGTTCCTAGTTTGAACACGATCGGATAGATATTGTTGGAGATTTTAGCAGCCTTGTGTGAGTTTAGCAGATGGATGGGTGACCGTTGCCTCGATAACTTTCGAACGAAAGGTGATAGGGACTTGCAGTTTTCAGGGTATGTTGCGTATCCGAATGGGAGTTCGCTGTTGGCCATAATTGGTCCAACGTTTTCGGAGTTATACCCATCTGGAATATTATTTCTCCGATATCTCAAAAAATATAGACTCGATCGAATTGAAGCTTGGTAACTAGTTGTAGAATATCGACATGAAGACGTGTGTAAAGTTTTGTGAGTTGACTCTTTGTATTGTTAACACTTATTCAGAGCAACTCCATCTAGTTTATTTATAAATGACTCTTTAGAATATAATTTCAACTGCTGAGCGATCAAACTATCCAGAAGCTTAAATAGGGGAGCCTGGGTTTTGGACACGTATACCACGGTTGTTTTTTACATCCTGTTTATTCTCCGATTTAAAAATTGTCCAAATTCTTTCAATGTTCAAATTCTTTTGTATTTAAAATCATTATGATTTGTTTCATTACTTCTATATACATACTTAATGGTAAAATGCTCTGTGATTGCATTGAAGCTTCGAATTAATAAACTGAAGATACGCTATTGGCATCATTTTTACTGGGTTGTGTGCTTGAAAATGTTCAGACGACAAATGTTGAGTATGACACGAAAGTGATGAACATTTTATCTATTAAGTCACTACCTATACTAATTATCCTGGATAATTAAGTTTATTTGTTACTGCTGAAAAAGAAAGTTATTAGGTATAATCCGCTTCTATCAACTGAAAAACCAGATGACAACTTACTTTTGTTCTTGATTATTTTACTGGATTACATCTGAAGTAAATCCCTATTCTTTAAAATATGTCCATTTGCACCATATTTAACTCGTCTCGACCCGGGATAGGCATTAAATATCTATTAAATGACGGCCGGCCAGACGGCCAGTCAGAATCAATTTTTATCTCGGATTCTTGATCATTCCGTTCGAGAGTTATCGTGTTAACGGACGGACGGAAGGACAGAATCGATTTCGACCACGGATTCTTGATCATTGAGTCGAAACTAATCGTTTGAGACAATTCTCGGTCAAATATCCGAAAAATACAAACATTTGGGGGAATTGATAGACACTCTGTTCACCTGTGCAGAGCGCCAAAAACAAAATGTTTGTGTTTTATTTGATGAGAGCAATCTATATGGTTAAAATGAATATAAAGGGTGCGCGCCATTTTTGACTGTCAATTGTTGAGTCAGCCATATTTGTTGTTTGTTTAATTAAAACAATTGAGACATTTACGAAAATGGTGCGTTATAGCTTAGGAGAACGTTTGTTAATAGTGAAAACCCGTTATATATTATTTTACGGTGCCGCCGTGACTGTCGACGGTCATCGTTACCGGGCCATGTTGACAAGACTTTTTTGGCAAGAATTAGACAGAATGGACTTGAATGAGATGTGGTTTCAACAGGATGACGCTACCTGTCACACCGCAAGGGAAACAATTACTTTCTTACAAACCAAGTTTTCAGTTCTAAATTTCTCGTTTCGGAGACCAAAACTGGCCGCCAAGAAATTGTGATTCAACTTGTTTGGACTATTTTTTCCGGGATTTTTTTGAAAAGTAAGGTCTATGCGAACCACCCTGAGACAATTGAGGAACTCAAAGAAGAAATTGCACGTCAAAATCGTCAAATCCAGCAGCCCTTACTGCTAAATGTACTGCAACATTTCATCAAAAGAGTGCATACCTGCCAACAGAGCAATGGTGGCCATTTACTGATATTTTGTTTCATATGTAAATGTAATCACTCCCTCCATACATATGTAGATGTGATAATGTTGATAAAATATTAAATAAAAATATATTTTGTAATTTTTAAAATTCAAGTTCTTGCTGTGACACCCTTTACAACTCAACACCATTCTCTAATAGAACCGACATAACACACTAAAATATTTGCACATTATCTGGAACAAAGGCAAGAGAAAATTGGAAACACGTTCAATTAATCCCACCAACAAACGGTGATTCCTAACGAATTCAAATTATTCACGCCATTTCCTCGAACAGAAAGGCAATAAATACAGGGAGACATTTCAGACGCACAACAGAGGTCACTGAATCAAAATATGCCTACACATTCTCCAGCAAATGAGGCATTATGATTGTTTTATACCTGTTACACACGGCTTGCAGTGACTCGGAATAAATCAGCGATTTTAAGTACCGAAGTTATACTACGACCATTCATCTCGAAGAAGCTAGGAGCAATTTTACGATGGTTATACTCAGCAAGGTGATAATTCTTCCGGAATTTACAGGCATTCCTGTTTAATTGAATTAATTTCAATGATTGCACGGATTCGATAGCCTTAGGTACAACTCTTTACGGGGATCTGATCCAGCGTGGTATAAATAACCGTGTGAGGGGCCTCATGATGTTTAGAACCATTCATTTCAGTGGTAGACAGTCAAATTTGTTTCTCAATGGGAGACAGACAACCTTCCGGGTTTCAAGCACGACTGGAGTTTGTACTATTTGAAGTGGAAACTATATACGGGGTTGGGATAAAGTAGGGAACCAAGTAAATATCATTTAAACGAAAAGAACCATATTTATCAAAATTTGCAGGTAAGTCCAATGGAACAATCTGCATCTGATCTACATTTTTTTTTGTTAATAATATACTTCCGGTTTAATGATTGAAGCGATAATAAATGTGAGTTCATTTTTTACAATGAAAAGGCACAAAAAAAAAAGTCAAAAATTCTCACAATTCCAACTAACATTTAATGTTTGACTACCATGGTTTCGGGGTCAATAATTACACCCCATCTTCAGGTCACTTGGCTACAAGAGAATATCAAAATTATAAAACAAAAAATTGTGATAACATTGTACGATTAATACTCACAATACAAGTTACAATGCCAATATCAAACCAAAACTGCTTAAAAAACAACAGCAACCTCAACCATGTACATGAGAGAAGGTTCAAAAAACAAATTATTTTTCTTGAAGGGATATCAAATATGGTGTCTGTCAAATATTCAAAGCTACGTCTAATTCATCAAATACAGTGAATGAACAGAAATATCACATCAAAACAAAAGAAGAAAACATTCCTCACACATTCAGAATTACAACGCTATCTAGGAATGTAATATGAAAACAAACAATTCAATAAATATATCTACTAACTTACAATATGCTAATACTAGAGACGGGACCGTGGTATTGAATGTCCCAAACAGGTGTCGCTAACATGAATCAAATAATTGAAGTAAAAATAGGGAGATAATTTTAGTTTATTTGAGAGTTAAGAGTCAAAGTTTTTTCATTTTTAAAAGATTTATGAATTTCCAGAAGCTCCAAATTATTAAGTTTATATCCTTTACCAACCGTGTGCAATATTTTAAAATTATTTTCAACATCAAAATCATGATTTGCATCCAAAAGGTGTTGTGCGAAATGAGAAAAACCTGTCGCCCCACTCCTCAAACATCTCAGGTGTTCCTTTAGTCTCACATCAAAATTTCTATATGTTCTACCTATATATTCAGCCTTACAATTCTTACACTGTAACTGATATACCCCGCAACGTTCCATGGGCTTTGTCTTGTCTTTGTTATTCAAAATAAAATTACGAAGCGAAGTAGACGACCTGAATGAGATGTTTGTAACAGGCTTAAAAACGTTTGCCACTTTGTTGGAAAAACCTCCTTCCGGTTTAACCGGAAATGACATCAACTTCTTTAATTTAAATGGGACACCCTATACATTTTTACAGATTTTGAAAAAGCTTGTTATTTTGAATTCATACATACTGAGTTTAGTGTCAAAAAATTTGTAAAAACGAGGAATAACTCACTGTTAGTTGTACAATAGGTGTACATTTAATTATTTTAGAATAATGAGAAACAAAATTACTTCAAATGTTCAAAATGACCGCCGTCTACTTGCTGACAATATGCCATCCTATTAACAAATTCTTGAGTCACTCTTTACAAGACTTCTCCACGTATTAGTTCACATTCACATTCATCAATAATTCTATGTCTCAATTCCTGTAAGTTTGTTGGTCGTCTAACGTAAACACGTGATTTTAGATAACCCCAATGAAAAAGATCTAACGGACTAAGATCCGGAGAACGAGCAGCCCACTCTATGAATCCTCTACGTTCAATGCATCGATTTGGAAAATTCGCATTCAAAAAATCCCTAACCCGTCTATCATAGTGGGGAGGTGCTCCATCTTGTTGAAACCAAACCTTTTTTGGTAATTGCCCATTCTGTTGGAGTGCAGGAATAATTTCGTTATTTAGTAGAACCAATTACTTGTCACCATTCAAATTTCCGTCGATAAAAAATGGGCCCATAAGCTTATTTTCGCCAATTCCCATCCAAACATTCAACTTCTGTAGATGCTGGGTATGTGCTTCATGAATCCAATGAGGATTCTCATTTGACCAATACCTTGAGTTATGGCGATTAACTGTTCCATCTAGACAAAAAGTTGCCTCATCCGAAAAAACTATGTTAGAAGCAAAATTTTCGTCGACATTACAGATGTCCATTAGCCGTTCGCAAAATTCCAGCCGTCGGTCAAACTCATCGTCTGACAATTCTTGAACCAACTGTACCTTATACGGATGATACTTTTCACTTTTTAATATCTTTCCTACAGAACGTTGACCGATATCATAGTTTAGTGCCAAATTTGTGGTGGAAGTTTGAGGTGATTCTTCTAAATCGATTGCAATATTTTGTTTAACAATTCGTTCATTGCAATCCGCGGTCTTCCAGGTTTCAGCAATTTTTTTACCATCCCAGTTGTATTAAAACGTTGTTATGTTTTAGTTACTGTTGAGCGTGATATAGGATTTCTCTCCGGATGAAAATTATTAAAAATATGTCACACTCCTTCATGAGTTCTAACACGATCACCATAACCGATCATCATTAAAATTTCAATACGCCCTTTTTCACTTAATTGAACCATTCTAAATTGTAAAATTTATTTCCGTCAATTAGAATTCGACACTTAGAGAACAAAAGACGTACTAAACGGTACTCGTTTATTCATTACTATGCATACAAACAACATCAATAATTAGTTTATCTAAATAATTTTTTGCTCTAATGCAAATATTCCTCGTCTTTACAATTTTTTTTACACTAAACTCAGTATGTATGAATTCAAAATAGCAAGCTCTTTCAAAATCTGTAAAAATATATAGGGTGTCGCATTTGAATTAAAGAAGTTGATGGCATTTCGGGTTAAACTGGAAGTATATTATTAACAAAAAAATGTACATCAGATGCATTTTGTTCCATTGCATTTACCTGCGAATTTTCATAAATATCGTTCTTTTCGTAAAAGTTATTTACTTGGTTCCATACTTTATCCCAACCCTGTATACGGGTTTTCGATATGTATCACCGTCTGAAGGGTGATACATTTCTCAATTGAATTGATTCTGGCTTGCAGTAAGTTTATTTTTCTTCGATCGTGGGAAAAGTGACACTATTTTGATCTGTTTTCTATGCGCAAAGCTGAACATTCCAGAATAGTGGGCAGTTGCTAAGCAATTAGAAAATAACAGTGCGGTAATATTCTTACCGCACTGCTGTAGCGTGCGGTAATGTTACAAATGGATTATTAGTATGGTTTTAATTTTTATATTGATAAAGTTGTTATAAAAGAAATAAAAGAAACATCTAATTCATAACGATATTCTTGAACACAAATTAATTGTTGTTGATATTTACATTTATTGTACAGTTTGTAAATTGTACTGGAGGGCAACGAGAATTTATAGACGTTGAAGCTGCATGGCTAATTGTTTGGTTTATCTCGTTTCGATCATTTTCATTTGAAGTAGAGGCAGGGGTGTTGAATATTTTATTAGCCACTTCTACTTTATTACTAAGTGATTCGTCAATATATTCTTCCACCACATTGGAAGATTACCATCCTCCGTGGCGCTTTAAAGAAAGAATATCAGCTCCAGCATCTACCAAATGTGTTGCCGATGATCTTCGGAAACAATGTCCTGTATATTCTGTCGGATTTGGCAACTGTAAATAACTTGCAACAATTTGCGGCATTTTTCCAAATTGATTTATTCCAATGACTGTCTTCCATCCTTTTCCCTTGTTGAATTTAAAAAAAAATCTAGGATTTTCAAAATCATTAGGCCTAAATGATACGTACTTTCTATAAACATTTAAATAGGTTTCGTTAATGATAAATGATCTAGGTTTATTTGTTTTTGTTTCTGGTATCTTTACCAGTATTTTTGAACCGAAATCTTCTATATCCTGATCTTTCATTCGGACAAGCTCATCTCGTCGACAGGCTCCTGCTATTCCAAATATTAGAGCTACCTTAAAGGTAATCAAAAATTGTATATTTCGTATTTTATGTATTTTGAGTAATACTATATTATCTATATCTACTTACTTTGGTCGATAAAAATATGTCATCTGGGGCCTCTAAAATGAATTTCTGAACTTGTTCCTGGGTTAAAATTTTGGATTTTTTCGGTTTGTATCCTGCAGCTTGTCGTTTTAAAAATGCTCGCAGTTTCTGGTACTGGGCAATATTAATATTATTTTTAACAGATATAGTTGATCGAAGCATGGAATAATGTGCCCACAACGTCGAAGATTTCATTGTTTTAGCCAAGTCAGCAACATACGCCATCAGTACATTCTCAGAAAAGGATACACTGTTGTTTTTTCTGCAAAAATCCATGAAGCGTTGGTACGCAAGTTCATACTTCTCTCTGGATTTCGCCGGAAGTAAATTAAGTGAAGCTGCGTTCGCGGCTTCCACTAGTTCAGGAGGCGTGCAGGGTAACAAATAATCACTATCAGTGTTCATGTTTATTAATTCTTTTTTAATTCCTTATAAAATATAACGAATCAAACAAAACCAGCTTGACAATTATTCTACTTTTGTCATAACAAAGTAATTTCCATGGTTACCACTTCTATATTTCAATATGAACACAGAGAAACCTATTTAACCTTACTTGATTACATCTTGAATGACATATTTTTTAATTAATTTTTTAAATGTAAATCAACGATCGAAGAAAAAATTGGTTCAAGCACTGACGTGAAGTCAGAAGCTTTTGCGCGTATGTTCTATTGTCCATTCTTCTGTATTGGACACCCTTAATCGAATTTACCATGGTAAATTCGATTAAGGGTGTCCAATACAGAAGAATGGACAATAGAACATACGCGCAAAAGCTTCTGACTTCACGTCAGTGCTTGAACCAATTTTTTTTTTTTTATTTATAATATCATTTAAATTAATATTGTTGGAACTTACTCTGAAAGTTCTAAGCTATTAGAAGTATACCTACCTATTTTATTCTGTAAAGTCTATAATTCAAGAAACATTGAAACTTTGAAAGTTCTAAGCTATACTGACTTACAGCAAAAATATTATAAAGAAAATAAGCAATTGGATAGTCAAACTATCATTTTAATAAAATGATATTTTTTAATAAAATGATATTTTTTCATTGTTCAAATAAAGATATTTTGTTAACTTACAAGAATTTCTCTATTCAATGGTATTTCAAAGAACTAATTACAGTTTTAAATATTTAATAAAAAAATTTTAAACACGTCTTTATGCTGATTTTCCACTACTAGTTACCAAGCTTCAATTCGATCGAATATTTATTTTTTGAGTTATCAAGGAAATAATATTCCAGGTGGGTATAACTCGGAAACCCTTAGACCGATTATGCCCAAAATTGAACCCAACTCTCCCTTTCGGATACGCAACCTACCCTGAAAATTGCAAGTTTCTATCTCCTTTTGTTCGAAAGTTATCGAGGCAACGGTTACCCATCTACTGAACTCACACAAGAATGCTCGAATCTCCAACAATATTTAACCGATCGTATTAAAACTTGAAAATTGGCAGTAGAGTTAGGTTATGAAGGCTCTCGCAAAATTTCAGCAATTTCAAACGAATAGTTACTGATATATAAAATTTTTTTTTTTTATTTTCAATGATTTATTAAAAATTTTCTACAAATGCTATCCTCACCAAATTTTGCAAACATTTTTGCGTTGGCATTCTACAACTAATGACCATGTTTGAATTCAATCGGTTCAGTATTTTTCGAGTTAATGAGGTACAAAAACCACCAAATTTCAGAAAATTTCAGATGGCTATAACTCTAAAACCGTTAGGCCGATTATGCTCATAATCAAACTGAAATGTCGCGTTCTAGTGCACATCCTAACCTGAACATTTCAAGCCGCTATCTCATTCCGTTCTCAAGTTATCGTGACAACAAAAATATTTTTTAATAATTTTTTTAAAATTTTCTAGCCGTACGATTCGCACAAAATTTCACAAACGTGCTTAGGTTCATATTCTACAACTACCCACCAAGTTTTAAATTGATCGGATTTATAATGGTTGAAAACAAAATTATTACTCGGAAACCACTGGGCCGATTATGCCCATTAACGAACTTGTCCGTCGTATTGAGATGCGCCACCTACCCTGAAAATTTCAAGTCGCTAGCTCTTTTCGTTCTCAAGTTATCGTGGCAACGGCCGGACGGACGGACGGCCGGACGGCCGTACGGCCGGACGGACAGAATCAAATTTGACCTCGAATTCTTCATTGGGGAGTCGAACTTAATCGTTTGAGACCATTTTCGTCAAAAAATTCGAAAGTTACAGACATTTGGGCAAAACTATAACGCGATGTTCCCCAGAACATACGCGCAAAAATAGTATGTATAATTCGTGGGAAAAGCATTATCCCAAACTCCTGTGTTACCAGACTCGTCGCTACGCTCCTCGTCTGGTAATTATCACAGTCGTTTGGGAATATTATGCTTTTCCCACTAATTATACAATATACTATTAGTATTCCGATATTCGAAAATGATTTTGCGTGGTACTAATTATCTAATTTTGAGCCTAAAATGACCACGATTCTATAGTAAAGGCTGTTTTTGGCGCTCTTTTTCCACGGAACAGAGTGCTTATCAATTTGCCCAAATGTCTGTAATTTTCGAATTTTTTGCCGAAAATGGTCAGATGATTAGTTCCGACTTACTGATGAGGAATTCGAGGTTAAATTCCATTCTGTCCGCCGTATGCTGCACATCTTACCATTATGTGTAACACAGTTTTATAGCAAAACAGTCCGTAAACGCTCAGATAAACACAAGAAACAAGCGTCCACCACATCGTTTGGTGTCCACCAAAACTGTCAAAGTTTTGGTTTCAGATCGATAGCGTTGCGTAGTACGTCATGCGGTGTCCCCTCTCTGCCCTAATCAAACAGTGGAGGTTATTTTCTATGATACCAACTTTCGTTTTTAGAATGTAGTACCCAGTTTTTTCATTGATAAGCAGGTCACCCATTGAATTATACATTGTTTCATTCCAATGTTAATATCTTGTAGATTTTTGCATGAAAATTCCAAATTTTCTAGCTTCTATTAAAGGACATACCAATGCTTCTTCCTGGTCAATTAAAAATTCCATTGAACATACAGAGTGTATCTATTTCAATACCAAAGTCAGTCATGACAAAAACCTCAAAACTAATTTTTTTCAAATGAGAACCCCTTTTTTTTATTGGTCAGCTGGAATCTACGTTAAAAAATAGTGTATAAGTGCAATACATACTACTGCTTTAAAATGCATATTTCCGAAGATTTTGAGCAAAATCTCATGGTCTGGTTCTCGTTTACATTATTGAAGTTAAATCCATTTTTCAGAAGTCATGGTGAAGAAAAAACAAGAATTTAATAATTAATATTATGTTTTTAATCTTACGTCCAAATGGCTACCGTTTTGTATTATGATTTACGAATTTCGGCAGAAATAATATGATAAAACAATAGGTATTATTTTTCGATCTCCAAAAACTCTCAACATATTGGATATCCTCTTTATCTTTCAAGTGTATTTTTACAGTTCTTGGTCAGAGCTGTTCAATTGTTACTATCGTTAAGAAGCTAAAAATTATTTTTCATCATGGAACATAATCCAATGATATTATCTTCGATTTATTTGTGATGTATGGTGAAAACGGCAGAGTTCTCGGATGAACATGCCGAGCATTCAACGCAAAATATCCACATCTATACCCTAAATGATGAAAGGAAAATTTAATAGATTGAAGAGAAATTTTCTGGATCATAGAAACGTAGTGAGACCTTATGGAAATGAAGAGAATGAAATTCATAATCTAGGATATTTCCACGCTTATCCATGTATGTCCATCAGATCCGCTTCTGCAGATTTAGGAATTTGTTACGCTTCCATACAGAGAATTATTAGCAGCCACATTTAAAAAACGAAAGTTGGTATCATTTCCGGTGAAACCGGAAGTCGAACGAATCTGAATTTTTTTCCAAGAATTCATCTCTCCTAACAAAGCTTAACTATAAAATTTCAAGAGTTATATTCAAGAGTCTTTCTTTGAAATATTCTAACGAACGGGCTTCGTGAGTTAGCCTGTATATTTCAAATCGAAATTCTCTAACTCATTGCGTTCGGGAGTAATCGTACTGGCGGCCAGATGGACATAATTAAGTTTGGCATGGGATTCTTCACCAGAGAGTCGAAACTAATCGTTCGGGACCATTCTTGGTCAAAAATTCGGAATGTTACAAACATTTGGGCAAATTGATAGACACTCTGTCGAGTTAAACATCCTACCCTGAAAATTTCAAGTCGCTATCTCTTTCCGTTCGAAAGTTATCGTGACAACCGACGGACGGATGGCTGGCTGAACAGAATCGAATTTGACCTCGAATCATTCATCATTGAGTCGAATCTAATCGTTTGAGACCGTTTTCGGCAAAAAAATCGAAATTATAGCACACTGTTCCGTAGAACATGCCCGCAAAAAGCATTTACATTTTATTTTGCACATCTTTGTTCCTTATACAAGAAAGAACGAATGCCACAAGTTTCAGTAACAATTTTTCCTAATATTACTTCGCGGGTAGCAAGGTTATTTCGTCTGCATCTGATACCAGCCACGTCGGGGGTTTCATGAAAAAACCCATCAGAAACGCCTGGAAAAGCCCTCCTAATCTGAAAAATTAAATATTAATGAATTGTCTGCGATGAAACACGGGAATTTGCAACTAGTTCACTTCAAATTACAAAATTCCGGTCGTAAAGTGTCTTGATGGTGTTCGCTAACAACAGTTATTACAACGCACTGTATTATTTACACTCATGAGTCACCGTGGAAATACGGGTGATAACGCCTTAACGACGTGGAATCACGGAGAGAAAAGAATAAAGCTAGTAAAGCTACCCGATCGCGGGGGAGGACAGCAAAAACCGGAGAGTCCACTGCAACTGTTGATCATTATCGAATGGTGGTTAGGCTATTCGTGGATCTCGGGTTGTAGATGTTTTTTTCCCCTCTAATACGCTGGATATTTCACAGGAAGGTTTATTATTTCGAAATGTTCTTTTTGTTTCTATTCTTTGACTACATAGAAAGTTGTACAGTAATTGTAACCTCAGATTCTCTCTTCAATTGAAACACTTTACGGGCATGTTCTAGGGAACACCGTGCTATCATTTTGCTCAAATGTCTCTAATTTTATAATACTAATAATAATAAATTGTCTTTATTTGTTCGCAAATACAAACAATGGTTACAAGAGGAGGAGTCTAGCTTAGGCTACTCTACTCAACCACATTTTTACAGATATTGATACAACAGAAATCAAAAAAAGTGGGAATGCCCTGTGGATAGGAGCTTTAGCGCCCTTGTTCAAACTTTGACAATTCATCTCCGAAATTATTAGTTTCTCAGAGTTGGGAATTATATCAATGGATTCTTATAATAGAAGTGTATCATAAAAGTAACTAAATTAAAATTAAATAACAATCTTTGACAAATCATATCTCAGAGTGGGAATGATACCTATCAGTGGATTCTTATGATAGAACCTCATCCTAAATTCAAACACCATAAAAGAATTTACATTCAACAAGAGTGCCAAAAATTCTACCCGATAAGGAACTCATCCAAGATATTCATTCCTCAAATCTACTATGAAAATTATATTATATCAATTGAAACTTAGCAAATATTCCAGTTTTGTTTTTACTGGAGATATTCTGAACCCAATTTGATTAACTTGCCAGCTGATTTCGCCCAATAACGAACTTAACCGAGGTATTTATCTCCCAAACCTACTCTGAAAATTTCAATCGTCTAGCTCATTTCGTTCGAGAGTTATCGTGTCTACGGCCAGACGGACAAAATCTATTTTGACCACGGATTCCCAATCAGTGAGTCGAACCAAATCGTTTAATTACAGACATTTGGGCTAATTGATAAGCACTCTGTTCCAAGGAACAATAGCGCCAATGATAATACATAAATTTGGTTCAAGCCCTGTGGACAGGAGCTTTGGCGCTCTTGTTCAAACTTTGACAAATCATATCTCCAAAATTATTGGTCTCTGGGAACGATATAAATGGATTCTTACGATAGAACTACATCATGAAAGAAATTGAATTAAAACAGATCGATTCTCCCCAATAACGAACTTATCCGAGATATTCATTCATCAAATCTATTCTGAAAATTATATTATATCAATTAGAATTTAGACAATATTGCAGTTTTGTTTTTACTGGAGATATTCTGAACCCAATTTGATTATCGTTGGCCTTATTCGTTAACCTGCTAAGTCCATTTCTACATAGTTCACAGGAGAGAGAAAACATTTAATGATATATTTCCTTTTTTACATATCAAGATTCTGTAAATTCGTGCACAGATTTTCTACCCAATTGAAAGATAATATCGACCTTATTCCTTTTGCTATATGGTAGGTGGTAATCGTCTAAACTTTATGACCAGCTCAAAAAATGAAATTGACCAAAAAATGGACTTGGCTTGCTAACGAATTAGGCCGACGTTATGTATCTCACCAAAGAATTTATTTCCATCATTATATGGATTATCCACGGGCATTATATTATCACCTTAAAAGTATAATATCATATCATCCTCATAATTTTACTATAGCTGAGGTTACTTCATTGGTCATTTTGCATTCAATCATGATTTGTTTTCTAGAACAGGAGGTGTATTTTATATCAAGAATAATGAACCAGAAATAATTTTGACATTTATCTTTCATAGGAAAATAAGATGACATGCAAGACCACAGATCATATAATAATTCATAGATACAATAATCAAGTACAGCATTCTGTGAAAACATAGAAGTACGATTCATTATTGAAATTTCGAAAAATCATATATTCGAAAGTATTTGCTTGTTAGAGTTGGAAATGATCTCAACGGATTTTTATTGTGAAACTGAATCTCAAAAAAAAATTAAATTTGAAATTTGTAATGTAAAAAATAATTTTTTTTTCGTTAATCCAAAACCATCTGGCCGATTTTGTCCAATAACGAACTTAACCGAGATATTTATCTGCCAAACCTACCCTCAAAATTTCAACTGCCCAGCTCATTCCGTTGGAGAGATATTGTAGAAATAAAATTTGATTTTTTTGACACTTTACGGCAACCCGATCAATACAAAACTTCGCATGCATATAAAGGTCATTATTCTTCAATTTGATTCTAAATTTCAGATAGATCGAGTGATCGGTTTCGGAAATATTCATAAAAAATGTTTTTACTAAAAACGGCCTTATAACTCCAAAACCGCTTGATGGATTTTGCCCGTTAACTAACTCTTACGAGATATTTACGCCCCAAACCTACCCTGCAACTTTCAATCCAACTCCTTTCGTTCGAGAGTTATCGTGCCTACGGCCGGCCATCCGGACCGGCCGGACAGAATTGATTTCGACGACGGATTCTTGATCGGTGAGTCGAACCAGATCGTTTAAGAACATTTTCAGCCAAAAATTCGAAAATTACAGACCTTTGGGCGAATTGATAAACACTCTGTTCCGAGGAACAAGTGTGCCAATTAAAAGTAAGCTTCACTAAACATTTACAGAGGTTAAACTAAACACCGCATAACAAAGTTATACCCACGGATCAGCACTAGATCGGTTTTTACAACAACTTAACATATTTCAATATTACTGATTTTGTAGCAAAATTTTTCCATAATTACGCTTTATGTAACTAACAGAGTTGTTTCAAGACCATAGAAATACAATTAGAAATTAACACTGCATTATAAGTAAATGACCATTGAATATTTATAACAAGCACTGAAGTGAAGTCAGGAGCTTTTGCGCGTATGTTCTATTGTCCATTCTCCTGTATTTGACACTCTTAATCGAATTTACCATGGTGAATTCGATTAAGAGTGTCCAATACAGGAGAATAGACAATAGAATTCTCCATGGTAAATTCGATTAAAAGTGTCCAATACAATAGAACATACGCGCAAAAACTCCTGACTTCACGTCAGTGCTTGAACCAATTTTTTTTTGAGAAGTCAGGATAGAAAGCAATGATGAAAAAATTAACACATTATCTTTAGGAGAAGAATACATAATTATTTTAGAAAAATATTACTGGAATGAATCATATATCATATTTAAATAATCAAAGTAAAGAAAATTATAAGTTTAGTTACTAACATATTGAATGAAATTCAATTGAATGAAATTCAATTGAATTCCAGTAATATTCAATCACTTATTCTTAACCAATAAATGCCCATTGATAGATCTAAAGGTGTTGAGGTGAAACATAAAGATATATTCTCATTAGTGATAGAAAAACTGGCCTAAAAAAAAAAATTTTGCGACTTGCAATTTCAGGGTAGGTTACGCATCCGAATTTGGCGGGTAAGTTCATTAATGGGCATAATCAGCAAAATGGTTTCTTAGCTATGCCCAGCTGAAATGTGTTATTTCCTGAAGAACTCATAAAATACAGATCCGATCGAATTAAAACTTGGTTATTACTTGAACAATGCAAACGCGCAAAATTGCTTGTTCTTATCACTAGAAAAAAAAATTTAAAATTGTATTCAAAAGTTCACACAGACCTTCGATCCGCATTTTATTTTCCCATTTTCCCAACATGTAACATGGCCATGGTCATGTCATTTTTATAATGGTAGGAGCAATTTGTTTAAAAGGTTATCACATCGATATTTAATATCTCGCGGGTCGAGAAGAGTTATATATGGTATACTCATGGATATTTAGGTTTGATTGAAAGTTAAACCATATACTTTTTGCGCCCATGTTTTGGGGAACATTGCATTTTCATTTTGTCTGTAATTTTCGAATTTTTTGCCTAAAATGGCCTCAAACGATTATTTTCAACTTACAACTCACTGATGAATTTATTCGAGGCAAAATTTAATTCTGTCCGGCCGTTGCTACGATAACTTGAGAACGGAAATAGAAAGCGACTTGCAATTTTCAGGGAAGGTGTGGCGCGTCAAAATATGACGGACAAGTTCGTTAATGGGCATAATCGTCCCAACGGTATCCGAGTAATAATTTTGTTTTCAATCAATACAGATCCGTTCGAATTGGAACTTGGTGAGTAGTTGTAGAATACAGATATAAAGATGTATGTACAATTTTGTAGGAATCGTATCAATAGCAAATTTAAAAAAATATTTTTCATCCCACGATAACTTCAGAACAGAAAGAGATTTTCAGGGTAGGTTGAGCATCCTAATGCAACATTTGAGTTCATTAATAGGCCAAACAATTCAGGAGTTATACCTATCTAAAATTTTGTTTTTATTTCCTCCTCAACTCAAAATATAAAACCAATCAAATTCAAACATGGCAATTAGTTGTAGAATTCCAACGCGTAAATTTTGAGCAAACTTCGTGAGGATCGCATTATTAGAAAGTTTAAAAAAAAAATTGTTAAGAATTTGTGAAAAAATTCTCTTTGTCTCAGAAACTATGCGTTTGATATCTCTGAAATTTTGCGGAAAGTGTCAAAACCTAACTCAACAACCAAGTTCCAAGTTTGAACACGATCGGATTTATGTTGTTGGAGATCCTTGCAGCATTGTATGAGTTCAGTAGCAGGAGGGGTGACCGTTGCCTCGATAACTTGCGAGCGAAAAGAATTTTGACAACCCAAGCATAGAATTTTTATGCAGAGGTGAAACTTGAGTAGAGATAATCTGTCCCACAAAAAAAAAATTTCACGTTACAGACTACAAATTGGACAATTTTGTGCTTGCATGCTCACCAAAATATCGAGTTTGATGCACTGAAACAAAAATCGATAATCGATATATTGCGACTGGAAATATCGATGATATTATATCGCATATTTCCTGAAAAAATATCGATATTTTGATATATCGATATTTTTTGCCCAATTCTACGCCGACATACAAAATTTCAGGACAGTTTCAGTACCGGTGGTACATGTATACAGGGTGAGTCTTTGACCACTGAATTAATTTTAACCAAAGATTCCTCTCATCAAATGAAACACCTTTTTCATTTACCATTTTTCCAGATTCGGCTCAGGTAAAAAGTTACAAGCGTTTAAAGATTTCACAATGTGCTAATACACTCCCGCATATTAATTATCTATGACATTGTTGGCGGACGAGAATAAGGCATGGTAACGTGGTTTACAGCTTGATTCGGGATTCCAACGCTCAGGGACGGATCCATAAAAGTAGTGAAATTTCTGGAGTTTTCCATTTTAAAACATTCAATGAAGAATATCTCGAAAACGGTGCGTTTAAGGAGAAATGATTAAGAATAATATAATGTTCTAAAACGATGGAATATTCTTGAAATGACTCAAGAAAAACTTTATATGCTTTCTTTATGCTAATTCCGTTTAGTTTTATGAATCCACGAGTCCATAACTAGAAAACCAGTAGAAGTAGAAAATAACTAATATTTGGAAAATATGTATCATAGTTATAGGAAAATTTACGCCAACATTCATTTTATTCGAAAAAAGGATGTCAAAGCTACAAAATAAAAACTGATTTTTTTTCAAAATTTCAACAGCCTGTATCTTTTTACCTGAGCTGAATTTGGAAAAATGTAAAATGAAAAAAGTGTTTCATTTGATGAGAGGAATCTTTGGTTAAAATTAATGCAGTGGTCAAAGACTCACCCTGTATAAATACTACAGAAAATTGGTGAATTGTGAAGATGAAAAACTGAACCTTTGTGTAGCATTTTCACGGCGTTTCTTGTGTAAAAGATAAATCAAATATGTCTTAGAAGGGTATTGGATTCACTATACGTAAAGCCCGCAACCAATTCTTCTAATGCGGACGGACTTACAGCCCACACTAAAGTCTCATTATGTTCTAATCTAATTAACTGATGTTTAAAGATTAACTGTGACTTTGCACGCAATCCAACTTTCATTCAGAGAGTTCATTAAATGGGCTGTTAATAATGACCCCCAAGAGATATGTGGGTGCAATGTTGTTATTTGATTTTCACGCCGAAGTGTAAATATTTGAGGCTCATATAAGGCGAAAGAAGAGTATTTTCTTCTATTCTTCATGTTTATTCAATGCTACCATTGTTTCCATTTCCTGAAAACCTTCAGAATATTCTGTAACTTTAGGATCCTGCTAATGAAGAAACATTTGTTCAAGCACTGACGAGAAGTCAGAAGCTTTTGCGCGTATCGATTAATGTATTCGATTATGTCCAATACAGGAGAACAGATAAGAGAATTCACCATGGTAAATTCGATTCAGAGTGTCCAATACAGGAGAATGGACAATAGAACATACGCGCAAAAGCTTCTGACTTCACGTCAATGCTTGCACAATTTTTTCATTTTAATACTTTTTAAATATTTTCTAGTGATACGATTCTCACAAAATTCCACAACCGTCCTTAGGTTTGTATTCTACAACTAATCACCAAGTTTCAATTCGATCGGTTTTGTATTGGTAGAAAACAAAATTATTACTCGGAAACCATTGAGCCGATTATGCCTATTAACGATCTTGTACGTCGTATTCGGATGCGCCATACCTACCCTGAAAAATTCCGTTCTCATAATATCGTGGAAACGGTCGGCCGGCCGGCCAGACAGAATCAAATTTGACCTTGAATTCTCCATCAGGTAGTCGAAATCAATCGTTTAGAGACCATTTTCGGCGAATAACTCGAAAATTACAGATATTTGGTAAAAATGATAATGCGATGTTCCCCAGGACATACGCGTAAAAATGAAAAGACAAGAGGAGGAAAATGAACAAATTAAAAATAATACATAACCTTTCAAAAGTCCCCTCTCATAAATATATTCCTCTGTAGCCGCATGAATATCTAGAAGAAGAATCGCCTCCGCTAGTTTTCAATATTCACTCTTGTTCATAGAAATCCCTTCAATATTTGATTACAAAAAGGAAAGCTCCTAAGGCCAGGAGGATCTCTTTCAAAACCAGGTCTGGCCAATCCAAACGATGATTATTCAAAACTTCATATGTTCGAAGACCGCTACAGGACTCTCATGTAGGTCTACAATCTCGCATAGATTTGTGTTATGGAAAAACTGGCCCAAAAATTAATTTATTTATTATTTATTTTCTAGTAATACGATCTTCACCAAATTTTGTAAGAATTTTTGCGTCGGCATTCTAGAACTAATTAAAATGTTTGAATTGAATCGGCATGGTATTTTTTGGGTTATTGAAGAAATAATAATCAAATTTCAGATTGATATACCTCCAAAACCATTTGGCCGATTATGCTAATTGACGCACTTAAATGTCGCATATCGACCGGACAGAATAAAATTTGACCCCGAATTCCTCATCGGAGAGTCGAACCAAATCGTTTGAGACCATTTTCGTCAAAAAATTCGAAAGTTACAGACATTTGGGCAAAATGATAACGCGATGTTCCGCAGAACATACGCGCAAAAATGTTATCTTACAAACAATAACGGAACAACATCAACGATAAAACAACTATTTTGTAATGTTTTGGAGACTAGAACAGACGTTGTTTCAGACAAATATCTTGTGTTTTTAACGCAGAAGCAATTTACAAAATAATAATCTTTTTTGGCGCTCTTGTTCCTCGGTACAGAGTTCAATTTGCCTAAATGTCTGTAATTTTCGAATTTTCGGCTGAAAATGGTCTTATACGATTTGGTTCGACTCACTGATCAAGAATCCGTGGTCAGAATTTATTCTGTCTGGCCGGTCCAGCCGGAGACACGATAACTCTCGAAAGGAATGAGCTAGACCGTTGCAATTTTCAGAGTAGGTGGGAGATAAATATCTCGCTTAAGTTCGTTATCCGGCAGAATCGGACAGATATTTCGGAGTAACGAAAACAATTTTTTTTTACATACTATTTACATAATTTCAATTATACGACAATTTTTTCGAAGTTGTAGGGTAACCTCTTATTCGTAAATTTCCCCTGATATCAACATCATCGCCTTCAAATTCCAAGCTTATTGCCTTTATTTCACACCTTTCCCAATACCCGATCCATAGACGAAAGATATAACATTCCCGACAACCCTGGGGCCACAAAGGCCCAACACGAATTAGATTTATATGACCCTGACCATGCTCGTAGCACAAACCTGACATAATCGTCGGTATTTTCGGCATTACCCGGGATGCCGAAAGCTTCCAAGTAGCCCGTCGACGACGTGTCCGTTGTCTACCTGTGTGAAGTGCGGCATCTTGTAATCACGTTGAAAATTGCTATTGAGACGAGCCGGTCTTTAAAAAGA
Source organism: Halyzia sedecimguttata (assembly GCA_937662695.2). Taxonomy (NCBI): domain Eukaryota; kingdom Metazoa; phylum Arthropoda; class Insecta; order Coleoptera; family Coccinellidae; genus Halyzia; species Halyzia sedecimguttata. The sequence goes on from OW569412.2 coordinate 43,185,311, forward strand.
AGCTTACAAGGAGGGTGAACGTCTTCTGCTCTGTTCTGTATGTCGAGATCGGAGGTGTTTGGCCGACCTTCTTCGAGAGGTTCCGTTCGGCGGTTTTTGTGTTTCATGTTACCATTGTTGACTTTGTAAATTCTCATCTAGGATGTTTCAGTATATTTATAAGGGTTTTTGGCGCTCTTGTTCCTCGGAACAGAGTGCTCACCAATTGGCCCAAATGTCTGTAATTTTCGAATTTTTGGCTGAAAATGTTCTCAAACGTTTTGGTTCGACTCACTGATCCGTGCGGCCGTTAACACGATAACTCTCGAACGAAAGGAGTTAGAGGATTGAAATTTACAGGGTAGGTTTGGAGCGTAAATATCTCGGACGAGTTCGTTAACGGGCAAAATCCATAAAGTAGTTTCGGAGTTATGGCCGTTTTTAGTAAAAACATTTTTTACGAATATTTCCGAAACCGATCACTCGATCTATCTGAAATTTAGCATCGAATTGAAAACTAATGTGCTTTATATGCGTGCAAAGTTCTGTATTGATCGGGCCTCCGTAAAATTAAAAAAAAAAATTAAAAATTTCAAAATTCGTTTCTACAATAACTCTCGAACAGAATGGGCTAGGCAGTTAAAATTTTCAGAGTAGGTTTGGGAGATAAATATCTTGGTTGAGTTCGTTATTGAGCAAAATCGTTCTGATGGTTTCAGAGTAACGAAACAAAAATTTTTTTTACATTACAAATTTCAAATTCAATTTTTTTAAAATGCAGTTTCACCATAAAAATCCTTTGATATAATTTTCAACTCTAACAAGCTGATACTTTCGGAGATATGATTTTTCGAAATTTCAATAATGAATCTTACTTCTGTGTTTTCACAGAATGCTGTACTTAATTTTTCTATCTATGAATTATTATATGATCTGTGTTCTTACATGTCATCTTATTTTCCTATGAGAGATAAATGTCAAAATTATTTCTGGTGCGTTATTCTTGATAGGAAATACCCTTCCTGTTCTATAAAACAAAGTACCTATGATTGAATGCAAAATGACCAATGAAATAATCTCAGCTATCGTACTTTTGAGGTGATAATATAATGCCCGTGGATAATCCATAAGATGATGGAAATACTCTCTGTATAAAAAGTACCCGGAAAATGTTATTTAAATGAACCGCCAAAAAGGAATCGGTAATTTCTTTTTTTTTTAAGTTGGTAGGACCTTCCTTTATTACCAAGGCAAATTTGAGCGCGATCTGTCAACTAGTGTGTTTACAACAGCTGTCAGTATCAGTCGACCTCAAAAGTGCTCTGCGAATTTTACAATGGAAAAAATAGTTGATCAAAGAGTTTGCCTCAAATTTTGTCTTGCAAACGAATTTTCTTGTGCCGATTCATTGAAAATGTTAAAAAAAGCCTTTGGTGATAATTGTATGTCAAAAACACAAGCATACGATTGGTACAAATCATTCAAAGACGGTCGTGAAGTGGTCGAAGATTTGCCCCGTTCTGGACGGCCTTCAACGTCAACAACCGACGATAACATCATCCAAATCAAGAAATTAGTGCTCGAAAATCGTCATTTAAGTGTTAGAGAGTTGGCTCGAGAGTTGAGCATTGATAAAATGACCGTTCATAACATTTTGACTAATGTTTTGTGTATGAAACGCGTCGCCGCAAAACTCGTTCCAAAAGAGCTGAATTTTTTGCAAAAAAAACATCGAAAGCAGGTCTGTGAAGACATGGTTTCTCGAGCTGCTAGTAATCCAAATTTCATGAAACGAATCATAACTGGCGATGAGATATGGGTCTATGAGTATGACACGTTAACAGCTCAACAATCGACCGAATGGCGCCTACCAAACGCCATCAAAACAAATTCGCAACGAGAATTTAAGGCCATACCTTTGGCGGCGTATGAACGGTGCATGGAAAAGTGGGTTCGCCGATATCATAGTTGTATTGTAAGCAATGGGGACTATTTTGAAGGAGACAAAATAAATATTGATGATTATATTTAAATTTATGTGTTTTTTTAACAATTCCGGGTACTTTTTATACAGAAGGTATATTCTTTGGTAAGATACATAACCAAATTGGGTTTAGAATATATCCAGTAAAAACAAAACTGCAATGTTGTCTAAGTTTTAATTGATATAATATAATTTCCAGAGTAGATTTGAGGAATGAAAATCTCGGATAAGCTCGTTATTGGGGAGAATCGGTCTGTTTGAATTCAATTTCTTCCATGATGCAGTTCTATCGTAAGAATCCATTTATATCATTCCCAGAGACCAATTATTTCGGAGATATGATTTGTCAAAGTTTGAACAAGAGCGCAAAGCTCCTGTCCACAGAGCTTGAACCAATTTTTTATTTTTATTGATATGGAATATAAAACAATCATTAAAGGACATTTTGGGAGGTGGATTCATCATTCAATGTTTTTTTCTGTTTTCTCTCACAAACTCTGAAAAATATGTATGAAATAAAAGAATTTATAATTCTTTTGAAATTGCTTCTGCGTCTGAAATCGTACTAGATACTCGTCGGAAGCAATTTATGAAATAATTTTGCCTAAAAAACAGTAAAGAAACGTCAGCTACGATAAAAAGAACTTCTCTGCAACGTTTCAGAGCCTACCTCATCAGACAGTAGGCGAAAATCTTCAGAATAATTTTTTTTTAAACTCATTCCCATGGACGTAATCGGCCAACCGTTTTCGTAGGTATACCCTCGGTTATACCCATCAGAAATTTTGTTGTTTTTTCCTCAATAACAAAAAAAAAATTGGTTCAAGCACTGACGTGAAGTCAGAAGCTTTTGCGCGTATGTTCTCAGTTAGGGTTTGATGGCTCTCGCAAAATTTCAGCGATATCGGACTGATAGTTTCTGAGATAGAGAATTTTTTTCAATGATTTTTTTGAAATTTTCTAGTCATACGATTCTCACGAAATTTGGCATAAATTTGCGCCTCCGCATTCTGCAACTAATTACTATGTGAGAATTGGATCGAATTAGTATTTTTCGAGTTATTGAGGAACAACAAGACAACGAAATTTTAAATAGGTATAACTCCAAAACCGTTTTGCCGATTATGCCTACTAACAAACTCAAATGTCGCATTCGAATGCGCAACCTCAAAAAATCTACAGATTTGAAAATATATATCCATATTTGTTTGACCAACGAATGGGTTTGAATGTCGATATAAATGCATCTAAATAACTGTTCTCCGACCTCCTCTAAACCTGATATTTGAAAATTTTTGAGATGTTTTTTGCGTATTGAATCAGTAAAAATTGTGAATCTGAAATATTCTTAAATATTATAAGTTACTTACGCTTTTTCATTGTTTGTTGTTTTATATTATACGGAATAGGTATTTCCGATTTCGCCAAATGCTCGAATCTTGGCTACTTAATGTTATATCTGGATAAAATATCGTTTTACTTCCAATCAAGCCTAAATATACAGGGTGACCCAGGGGTGCGTACATAGTCCATAACTTTGTTTATATCCAAGTTATCGATTTGATTTTTTTTAAACGATAGGCTCAGTGGGCTCTACCTGAAAATATTTGTATCTATATACAGAGTATTAAAATGAGGTGTACTGTGGCTAATTGCCAAATAACTAAAACAAGACACACGGTGAAATATTCATTGATTTTAACCATCAACAAATATTCCGCGTGGCCGTACTAGACTCCTCATCGCTCAGTGTTCCCCAAAGAGGAAAGTTTCATTCAATAGCAGACACAGACCCCAGGGTTTCATGGTTCTTACCAATCATCAGTGTGACTTAGCCTGAAACCGAATGATTCATTCGGTGCACCGAAGCTTAAGGAATCGACTGGAAAAAGAATGGTTGAGTTATGTGCAATGGTTCTGAAGTTGACATAAGTCAAAATCTAATGCAGATGAGTCAATTGAACCGGGGTGCTAAATTGTTGATATATAACTTATGTGTGTATTTCGTTTTGGGCGTCCTGTATATAGATAAAAAATCAAGTCGATAACTTGAATATAAGCAAAGTTATGGACCATGTACGTACACCTAGGTCACCCTGTATGTGTCAAAATAAGTCCATAAGTATCATATTGAATTCGTCTCGGTTCGTCATAGTTATTAAATATCGATTTAAAATAATCTTTTAATCCAATTGCTCTTGTCTTATAAAAATCCCATCACCACAGACATGGTATTTCTAATCATATGATTATGAAATTCTTTCGATTTCGCTTCCAAAATCTTGAACCGTCAACAAGTTCGTTGTTCGCGTGTATACAGTGGACCAGTACACTGTAATTGTTGTAATATTTCGATAATACGGATCAAATGGTTCAAATTTAAATCTGGAACTTTGATGGAAAATTATGTTTTGAACGCTCTCGAGACTAATCTTGCTAACGGACGAGCGGCCGGAAAGAATTAAGTCGGACTTCGGATTCTTCATCAGAGAGTCGAACCGAGTCGTTTCAGACCATATTCGGCTAAATATTCAAAAATTACAGACATTTTTGCAAATTGATAGTGATTCCTTCCTTGAATGTTCATTGGCTCATTTGGATGATCTTTGGACTTAACGAATCTCTTTCGCTGCACGTTTATAGAAATTCAAATGAAGAAAACCTCGATATTCCATAATCAGCTCTTGCAGTGTTGATGTAAACCTTGGAATCTTCTCTAGACTGTTGATAGTATATTAGGTGATGCTTTCAAGACATTCACCCAATTTATTTCCGTCATAAAACCGAAGAACGTTTATTTATCGCCACACAACGGAACCGCCTTTCCAACCAATAGATACACATAAAAATTGATTAGGTGCAAATGGTCTGGTTACGTTAAAAACTGCAATCATTGATTTATTTAGTCTACCGAGAGGCAAAAAATATTAGGCATTGAACATGAGGATAAAAATAAACATCATCACATAAATAATACAACTAAAGAGGCGGACTTGTTCAGAAGTCCTTTTTATATGCGGCACATCGCAAGTGCATCACACCAATTAGTGTATTTTATGGTTCAAATGGTTCTATTTCCAGATATCTTTCACATCTTTCCCGAGACAGAAATACCAAGTGATCCCATTTCGTGAAATATTTCATACTAATTTGAGTTTTGTCGTTTTCGAAGGATTTCTTAGGACGTAATTCCTGTAAACAGGATGTGTCTGCGTGAGAGTGAAGCGAGTCGGTATTGCTGAAGTATATATGTAGTACAAATGTTACACTATAGGTATGAATGAGACTGAAAATAGTTCATTGACAGTGTACGAGTGGACGAATAACATATAATTTGTTTCGATTGAGCGTAGCCCCCAGGTAGTTTTAATTGTGCAATAAGAAAACATTTCAAAAGCACTCACAAGACGTCATGTGACTTAGCGCGTTCATTCAATCAAAAGTCAACTGATTTCACTGATTTTTGACACTCTACACTTGTGAAATGTATGGTTACTAAAGATCTGATCAAATAAAAATTCTTAACGTTCCATTCTATATTCACGCCTCATACGAAGTCAAACGAACGGAAATTTGGTACTCGATCATAAAATGGTGGTGAATCGAAGGTATGTGCGGAATTTCAGCTGATTCTGATGTTTCAGCTGTTTCTGAAATATTTGGTTTTTTTTAGGAAATTTCTTGAAAATTAGCGCGTCGGCATTCTACAAGTTATTACCAAGTTGTAATTGGATCGGATTTGTATATTTTGAGATATAAAGGAAATAACTACAAATTTTAAGATGGGTATAACTCCAAACCCGTTTGGCCGATTATGCCTACTGACGAAATTAAATTTCGCATTCAGAGGCACAACCTACCCTGAAAATTGCAAGTCGCTATCTCTTTCCATTCTCATCGTGAGGTACATAATGATTTTTTTAATTTTCTAGTTATACGATACCCCCAAAATTCCACAAAAGTCTTGGTGTCGGTATTCTTCAACTAATTACCAAGTTTCAATTCGTATAAGAATTTTTTTCGATATTAAAAAATTTTAAGTTGTTCGATCCTCTTGAAATTCCGCAAAAAATTACACGACATTCTACGACTAATCACCATGTTTGAATGGGATCACATTAATATTTTTTGAAATATCGACGAAATAACAACAAAATTTCAGATGGTTATAACTCTAAAACCATTTGGTCGATTATGCCTTTTAACGAACTTGAATGTCCCATTTGGATGCGCAGCCTACCCTCAATATTGCAAGTCGCTATATCTTTTCGTCCTCATGTTATCATGAGATACATAATATAATTTTTTTTTTTCAATTTTCTAGTCATACGATCCTCACAAAATTCCACATACGTCTTTTTGTGTCTTTGTACAACTAGTTACCATGATTATTCGATCGGACTTGTATTGTTTGAAACACAAATCAGTACCGACTTTGATTAGGCTTGGGAGAGGAATATCTTGGTTAAGTGAGCAAAATCGACCTAATGCTTTCAGAGTAACAAAAAAAATTTTTTTTTTACATTACAAATTTCAAATTCAATTTTCTAAGATGCAGTTTCTCCATAAAAATCCATTGATATCATGTTCAACTCTAACAAGCTAATACTTTCGGAGATATGAATTTTCGAAATTTCAATAATGAATCTTACTTCTCTGTTTTCACAGAATGCTGTACTCAATTTTTCTATCTATGAATTATTACATGATCTGTGTTCTTCCATGTCATCTCATTTTCCTATGAGAGATAAATGTCAAAATTATTTCTGGTTCGTTATTCTTGATATGAAATACCCTTCCTGTTCTATAAAACAAAGTATGATTGAATGCAAAATGACCAATGAAATAATCTCAGCTATCGTGATAATATAATGCCCGTGGATAATCCATAAGATGATGAAAATATATTCTTTGTTAAAATACATAATCAAATTGGGTTCAGAATATCTCCAGTAAAAATAAAACTGCAATGTTGTCTAAGTTTTAAATAATATAATTTTCAGAGTAGATTTCAGGAATGAATATCTCGGATAAGGTCGTTATTGGGGAGAATCGGTCTGTTTGAATTTAATTTCTTTCATGATGCAGTTCTATCGTAAGAATCCATTTATATCATTCCCAGAGACCAATTATTTCGGAGATATGATTTGTCAAAGTTTAAACAAGAGCGCCAAAGCTGCTGTCCACAGGGCTTGAACCCTTGTTTTAAATTGCAAGCACCTGTTTTTTATCTTGACATGGATAGATCATAACATTCTGTAATGCACATGTAACGCCATTTGGGTCAATAGCTCTCGAGATATTAATTTTTTAAATTTTGAAAACATGTGAAAATTTTTTCTTAACTTCAATAATTATCAAAAGTGTTCAAATTGATCGCCATTCACTTTTTGACAGTCTAAAATATTATTTGTGATTTTCAGTATCAGTACTAGTATCTTTTTCGTAATAAAGAAGTGTTTATTTGATTAAGACTCAATTTAAAGATTTTCACATGTTTTTAAAATTTAAGAAAATAATAATTATTCACCCAAATGAGGTGCATTACTGAATTAAGTTTATGATCTCTCCATGTCAAGAATAAAATAGGGGCTCACAATTTTGAAAAAATTCAATGACCTAACAGTTAATGGTAGAAAAAAATAAAGAATCACGGGAAAATGATCCTTAAAAAATAAATTAATTTGAACTATATCAAACCATTCTTCGATATTCCAGCTTGGGAGGAGAAAATAAATCCATTATTCCAAACTTTTGACGCTCACTGTACAGGGTGTGTTGAGTTGTACATTAATTTTAACCATAGATTCTTATCATCAAGTGAAACACTATTTCCATTTAACATTTTTCCAAATTCGGCTCAGGTAAAAAGATACAGGCTGTTGAAATTTTGAAAAAAAATAAGTTTTTATTTTGTAGCTTTGATATCCTTCTTCCGAATGAAATGAATGTTGGTGTGGAGTTTCCTATAACTATGATACATATTTTCCAAATATTAGTTTTTTCCTACTTCTACTGGTTTTTTAGTTATAGATTCGTGAATTCATAAAACTAAACAAAATGAGGATAAAGAAAGCAGATACATTTTTTCTTGAGTCATTTCGAGAATACCCAATCATTTCAGAACATTAAATTATTCTACATAATTTCTCCTTAAACGCACCGTTTTCGACATATTCTTCATTCAATGTTATAAAATGGGAAACTCTAGAAATTTCAATACTTTTAAGGATCTGCCCCTGAGCGTTGGAATCCGGAATGAAGCTCTAAACCACGTTACCGTACCTTTTTCTCGTCCACCATTAATGTCATAGGTAATTTATATACAGGAGTGTATCAGCACACTGTGAAATTCTTAAACGCTTATAACTCATCCTCTATATATTATGACTGATTAAACTAAAACAGTTCAGTAAGATTTTCCACCAATGCCTTTGATTACCTAGCTACGCCTCTGTGATACAAGTCGATTAATGATTTCCTAAACTTTTACCATTATTGGTTATAACTTGGAATTTGTTAACGTGTAAATTGTTTATTCTATTATTGGGGCACAAGGCACAAGTATCCTCGAAGTATCATATCTATTCAATAACATATCGGCTTCCGATGCTTCAGCCAGATAAGTGGCAGCCAATGGTTCGTCGAAACCGGTGAGCAGAAGAAACCAGGGGATGAGGTTAACGAGATATCGGGTGGATCTGGTCGCCGCAGTCGCTTGGCCGCCAGCCTGTTAATTATATGAAGAGGGTGGAGGATGTATACGCAACAAACTCTTATTTTCAACCGAGGGGTAGATTTTCTTAATGGGGTGCTGCTGTTGATCTCGGTTTCATCAAGTATCACGTATACATCCTTCGGCCCTTCTTATTAAGCCCTCGCCCATTCATAAAATCATCTCATTTCCCGAGATTTTTTTTTGCAGTCCCCCTAGCCGTACTGTATTACTGATACCCTGGAATCGAATAAGGTGCGCCCTTAGTAGTGTAATATGCACGGGGTTATGCGATGAGGTATCGGAGCTGATTGGGATCAAAGGTGGAATACGTGGATTTCAATTATATCGATTTCTTCTTCGAGCAGATCTGGTTGTCCAATTATAAATCGGTTCTCATTTTTGCGGTCTCGTATAAGGGAGCCAGAATTCGTACAAATGTATCATGAGAATCTACAAACGAAAATAGTTTCAATCGGATACAGGGGACTGTGTCTAAAACATTGTGAGCACTGTTCGTTGTTTGAAAGATAATCCGCCGTATTCACAAATCATTCAATCTCCGTTAACTCCTAACTGAGGTCCTCAGTTAAGGCTAAATATTCACGTTAACTGGGGTTGCGATTCAAATGTAACCTTAACTGAGGACCTCAGTTAGGACTTAACGGAGAGCTTTGTGAATATGGCGGAAAAAATGCACCAATTTGGGCGTCATGGGTACCTACTGTTTCATGGTGACGCCATATGTCAATTGCATCATTTTCATTCGTTGATCTGCCTAAGGAATAATGCGCAGATTTTATTCCCTTATTCACTAATGCGGATTTCTAACCTGAAATGTTATGTTGAACTGTCATCGTTTGAAGAACAGACGTTTGACAGAAAGCAAATCAGAATGACAATGAATCCATTGTAATTGTAGTACCTACTTTGTACAGGCAAAAAAACGAATTTGTACCCATATTCGGAAAAATGGCAAAATAATTCGAAACAGTTTATAGACATCTTACATCAATATATTATACTGAAAGTATGATCCCGAACTCCTCAGCACACAGCATTACTGGAACCATTACCTTCCACGGATTTTATTTTATCTTTTCATAATTCTTTTGCTATATTTGGTGCCTTTCCGATACAATAGTACTGAAAAAAATATCAAAAAATGGTGTGCTCAATTGAGTACAATGGGAGGATCCATGAGAAAAAGGTTCAAACGCAAAATCAAAGTATTAATTACAGAATACCTACAAAATAAACTTTCTTCAATTATCATAATGAAAAAATGTTTCAACAGTTCGTATTGGAGTATCATTCCTTACAGCTTCTGCGATTTTAGTCTGTCTTTCTTAGTAATTTGTTCTCTTACTAGAAATACTAGTTTCGACATAATCATTAAGCCTGGTTCTCACTTCTCAGAGCTACGTAGTGTCGTTTGCGACAATCCCCACTCCTCACGACATGTTTTGGCCGCTGGCTGTCAGATTTTTTTACCTGATCATCGTGAAGTTGGGAAAATTCAATTTGAAAGGGGACGTGTCGCGACAAATTTCGCCAACTAGAACTGAAATGGTAGGGGTTAGCTCTGATTGGCTGAAATGCTGTCGTTTCGTATTGCAATCGACAGTACGTAGCCTTGAAAACCTAATCCACTCAGGTTTTTCTTCAGTTTTTCTAATGTTCTTAGGATTTATTGGGAAACAATAATGATTGGGGCACATTGTCATCTGAACTAGAACTATTTTCCCGATACAGTTTTTTTTCGTGTTTTAGCGGCAACTTTGCACGAAGGAAATTCAGTAGAGACTTAAGTTCTAGTTCGCCAGAAATATTATTAGGAGTGTTGGAATTATTTATTTTCTCATCATCAAATTTTTCGTCACCGGTCTGGGTATCTACTTCAGGCTCGGCTTCAGGAGGAATGATGATAATGTCAGATTCAAGTACCAGGTTCGAGGAAACAATATTTTACATTGCTTCTCCCAAACTCTTCAAACTCTTGATACATTTCCTGTAGAAACATTTAGTAGAAATGGGCCCAAAATTCAAATCCATATCGACTTCAGTCTGAAATGAAACTTATAATCTTATTATACCTATTCTCCCACTGTACCCAAACGAGTACATAAACGTACCTATTCTTTATTTTTTTTAAGTATATGAATAATCATCTAAGAAATTTGTATTTATAACTCACATACATACCTGCTCATAAGAAAAGTAGAGCCAACTGAGAAATCTCACAATAGACACCTCAAATGAACACTTTGAAAAATAGGAACAAGTCAAGACGTGTTTCAAGAGACAATTTAAATGATATTATTGTGATTTGTCACATCTGTAACAAAACCTCAGAATTACTTGAACCAGTTTATTTGTAAAACACAACCCGATTATTATATCTTCAAAAAATTTCAAGAGATGGCATTAGTAGAGTGTAGTTTGAAGTGTACTCAACTGAATACTATGGGAGGTAATGGGTTTGCTGCTTCATACAGGGTCTTTATAAATGATTGTAACATCGTAGTGGGTTCTGAAACCCTCCCATTTTGCCGCTTCATATGCATGCTGATTACATTTGCAATTCCAGCGCAGACTTAATAATATACGCATAATCTGAACTTTCTCCTTTGTTTACATTGGCAATGATAAATGATGAGTTCCGAAATGATGTCACTGAGAGATTACTTTTCCTCCCATCGCAGTTTGGACCAAAAATGTTTATTATATAAAATGAATGGACTTAATAGTTGATATAGTTCGCATTAGGTTTGTACAAAGTGACATTTTCAAATAAATGCATTTTTGGTTAAGTTTTTATTACACCTGATATTGGGCACATAGCATAATCGCTGAGATGATCAGAATAGGATAATTCGATTGAAAGAATGATGAATGATCAATGATACTGGAATTTTACACCGATTTAAGGACTTTTCTTTCAGAAAATATCAAGCTGATGGAATCGAGAGTGAATACTTCATTGGTTGGGATTCTATTCTCCTATGTCAATTTCAAGAGATATCTTATTAGCTATTGAACAGATATGGATAATCTGTTCCCTTGTGTTTGAAATGAAGAATTTTTGAAATCCTATTTTGAATTTTTGAGATGTAAGTACTGATAACAGAATGCATGTAATAAATCAATACAAACGGACAGAATACATCGATTAACTGTTTGGCCATTGGTGAGAATTCTAACAATGAATTCACACCAAATGTTCAAAATATGAAGTTTTGTTTTGAATATCACGCTCTATGGGTTTTTCACAAGATAATAGTCAAAAGAAGCCCTCCATATCTCTACAGCAAGTTGAGGTACAGATTGGATATATACTCCATTCACTTTTATAAAGTCTCCCGGTTGGCCATGATTTAGGTTTATCACGTTTTTGTAACTAAAACAAGGCAGGTTGGCACTGCTGATATATCGTCAAGGTCAAAACAATCCGCCGAGACGTTGCCAATTCTACTCTCAACATAATCATAACTTGATCTTAGACAAGATATTATCACAGATCTGCAATAGGAAAACTTCATTCTGACATGTTGAATTCTCGAATGAAATTACTTAGTTTCCTATCACTATATTTTATTTATAAGGTATAAGAATGACTAGGGTTTCGTAGTACTATTACATTTTAAAACTGGTGTATTTCAAGTTGAGCAACAAGGTATTTAAATGTCTTCTGTAGGCTTATTTCTTGAGAATTTCGAAAAGTCGGGAATACCATAGGTACGTCTGTTCATTTAGAAGTTTTCCTGCCTGGTTATTCAGGTACTTTTATTCTTTTTTCAAATGAACTATAACAATGTAACGGAGTATTCTATCCATTATTTTTCAATAAAATTCCAACACTTGATTCTTGATTTTCATACAAGAAAATAGCATAATGGAATCTTCCAACCAGTTTATATACGTGAAATATTTCCAGTAACAACAGAGGAAACATTTTCTTCAACAGTCGCCAGGTCTTTGGAATTGTTGAATTCACATAATATCTTCTCAAATTGATTATTTTGCCGAAGTAAATTCACATTGTGAAAACACGTAATTACTAGGACTTTTATGCACAGAGGACAACGTTGCTTAGTTATCTGACAGGAAAATGACTATTACCTAACATTTCCAAAATATATATGGTGAAATGTGTCAAATTTTCATGGCCAACCGGGAGACTTTATAAATGTGAATGGAGCATACATAGTGTTACTATAAGGTACAGAAATATGTTATCATGTCCCCATCACAGAACTTCTACATTCCCAAGAAGTTTCCGTTTCAACATATATAGGTTATACAATGTGCTGCCTGATGATTTCAAACAGTTGGACCAATTCATGTTAGAAAAAAAATCAAGGCCCACATTCTTAACTCCCTTTAACTGATTGTTGTTTGTCTCGAAGCATTTGGTAAATTATAATGTCATTGAGAAATTGTATGTTCCCTCATATGTTTCTTGTGTTCATTTCTTGATTTTCTGTAATTTTGGATTTGTTTTTTTTTATGTATTATGCTCTTTCAAGTGGTACCTATTGGTTAACAAGGGTTAAGTGGTAGAGCAGCTTTAGGTGAATTTCTCCTTGAGATTTCTGTACATCTTTTCTTTGAAATAAAGACATTTATTATTATTATTATTATTATATGCTCCATTATTCTCAAGGCATTAATAATTTCTTTTCCGTTTGTTAAATATATTTTTCAACATAAGTGGACCAACATTTTGGCAGCATATGGTTATTTATGATTGCAGGTCCTCAATATTGTCGCATTGTCCTTTGAAAACCTCATCTTTGAGATATGCAAAGATGATAAACCCCAGGGGAGTCAAGTGTGGAGAGCGTGTTGGAAAGGAAGGCTGGAGTCCTCGCCTTATTATACGGTTGTCATAGAACTCCTGCAAATAGCTTAGATTTCCAGAAGTAGTGGGATCAGTTACCCCATCTTGTTGAAAATATCCCAACTGTATTTCTTCTTCATCTAGTTGGCTCCACCATTATTTTTTTGTACCTTTCACCATTAATGGTATCATAAAAGAAAACTGGGCCATATATTGTTATGTAGTTCCCAGAAAAACCTTATTGTCTGTTATGACTAGAAAGCTATTTGGCTTATTTTCCGAGATATTGAATTTTCTAAACACTATTTTTCGTTTCTAGTGATACGGATTCCCATGAAATTTTGCATGAACCTTAGAGTTGATATTTCACACCTAAATACTAAATTCAAACTTTGTATCTATAGTTTTGGTATATACTGTTCACATTCGCGATTCCATCCTCATAATTTATTATCTAACAATACAATTACAAAGGCAGACAATTTCGAAGGCCTGTAAAATAGTCAGAAATAAATGATATCATATCAGCTGTCAATTACTGCCCGTGTTAACATTTTGCTGATGATTCGAAGCTAATGACTGCAGTTAGGAATATTATTGATGTTTATAATCTTCATTGTGGTATTTGGTCTGTTGAACAATGGTGTCTGCATAACAGACTGAAGTTGAATTCAGAAAAGAGCAAGATTTCATCTTTCCACATAATTATGTCAACGCTCTGGTCGGACTATGTTTTAAGGGGTGTTGAACTTTTTAGAGTTCAACAAATAAATGATCTTGGGGTCATCTCGATTGTCATCTCAATTTGAAAGAACGCTTTGAATATATATAATAGAGCCCTCCAAATGCTTGATTTTATTAGGCGCAATAGAGGAAACTAAGTTTCTGATCAGTGAATCTATAGTTGAACATTGTTGCCTAGATATGAAAGTCACAAGATCCAGATTGAAAGGTTCAAGATTTTTTAAAGCTGGAAATAGAATCTCTGCAATATCGTAGAGATAAATGTTATATACCATTTCTTTACAAGGTCAATATCTTCTGTATTGACTATCCATATATCTCAATCTCTGCGAATCTGAAAATTCCCCAATGCGGTACAAGACCTGGCAACATGTTTGAAATTCCGAATTACATGATGGATCAATCTCCGTTGTTCAGGATGTTAAGATAGGGTCATGGTATTTATTTGATCTATGAACACTTTTTAAATCTTGACATAGTAGATCGAGACAATTATATGGACTAAATTTCAAACTTTTTAATTTGGGGATGTATATTAACTGGTTCCGCCGTTTATTTATTAATTAATGAATGAAAATAATCAGTAAATACAGGATTCTTCATTAAGTGAATCAACTGGTATAATATGGAAATTAAGCAGAAAACTTCCCACCAGAAAATATACTACTCAAATATATCTCCCTTATATGAAAGGCATTGATAAAAACTCTATACAATTATAAAACTGATACCAGTTTGAAGTTCATCTGGTAAACAACACAATGGACATCAGACTCACTCCGAGCCCCAAAACTCGTTTGGTGAGAAGGGTTGGCCTGATTAATTACCTCCCTCGAGGATCCAGACTCTTAATTGTTATAATTCATCGACTAACCTCGTTTAAATAGCTGATTAAATCTTTTTGTCTATCACACCAGCAGCTCGGGGAGCAACATAGACCACGATCGTCAAAATGGAGCCGAAATAGAAAGAGAGGTGTGATAAATCCTATCAGTCTATTCCGTTGCTCATAAGCCGAACAATAGTTACTGAATGGTCGGTACTATTAATGGGATGATATATTACTGAATAATTAATGTTTATCGATGATGCGGCTACCAGTTCAATTTTCACGTGGAAAGACTACCGACGTTCAGTCAGTCAGCTTCTTGGCGCGCTTGTTCACCTAAGCAGCCTGTCAATTTGCTCAAATGTTTGTAATTTTCGTATGTTTGGCCGAGAATGGTCTCAAACGATTAGTTTTGACCCACTGAGGACCAATCTAATCAGCATGATTAATTTCGAACGTGATGAGTTAGAGAGTAGTTGAAAATGTCAGGGTAGGTTTGGAGTCCAAATGCGCCGGTTGAATTTGTTGTTGCAGTAAAATACCTCAGTTGATTTTGGTTCCGCGCTGTGGACTGTAGGTCTATGAAAAAGTTATGACAAAGTTCAGACTTATGAAAACCACTTTCAAATAGTCTACACTTACGTGGTTCGTCCCGATGTCACTTCTTCGGGGTTTCTTCACGAATAGGCCTATTCGGGGTTCCTCATTCTGGTAATCCTTCATGGGAGATTCTCTCAAATCGCACACTTTTTGCGTTCAACGGAACGTTCTTAAAACTAACACTAAAACTAATAATTGTCAGTTGTCATCAAGTAGAAATGTCATGTCTGTGGTGGTGTTATTTTTATAAAGGAAGAGCAATATGTTCAAAAGATGATTCTCAATCGATATTATAATACTTATTGTGAGTCAAAACGAGTTAAATATAAACTGCTTCACAAACGTTAAAGAAGTTCAAAATTTTGAGACTATTTAAAAAAGTTTGCATTTTTTCCATCAATTTTTTAAATATGAGAAATCTAAGCGTACTCACTATCTAACTCGTTCTTTTGTCCATTTCTTTATAAGTTTCACAGTTTCAGATGAAAATTTATTTTTAGTATTTGTAGAGCAAAATCAGTTCACTCAAAAAATTGAAAAAATAAAGTTTAGTAAAAAGCATGGCCTCCTGGGACATCAACCACTGCCTGACAACGCCTTTGCATACTTTCGATCAGATTGTTGAAGTAGCCTTGATCAATTTCTCTCCAGAGTTGCCATAAATGTCCAAAGCTCTTTGTGGCAATTGTATCTGATTTCAGCCATGTTCAATTAGATTGAGGTCTGATGACCGAGGGAGCAGGGCCAAAAGTGGAATG
Organism: Halyzia sedecimguttata; assembly: GCA_937662695.2. Lineage (NCBI taxonomy): Eukaryota > Metazoa > Arthropoda > Insecta > Coleoptera > Coccinellidae > Halyzia > Halyzia sedecimguttata. Next base: position 43,201,763 of record OW569412.2, read on the forward strand.
CCAGAGCTTCATCGACAATTTTCGCACGATGGCTGCACATCCATTGGAACAAATGACACTCAAACGATAAAAACTTGACTGAAACTGAAAAATCGACAAATCCGACAAATCAAATCTCCAAAATTATTGGTTTCTCAGCGTTGGGAATGATGTCAATGGATTCTCACGATAGAACTTCATCATAAAATGAATTTAATTTAAAACATCATAGTAGAATTTAAATTCAACAAGATTGCCCAAAATTATTAATCCAAAACCAGCAGACTATTTCTACCCAATAACGAACTGATCCCAGATATTCAATCTTCAAATCTTCTATGAAAATTATATTATATCTATTGAAACTTAGCCAATATTCCAGTTTTGTTTTTACTGGAGATATTCGGAAACAAATTTGGTTAACTTGCCAAAGTATATATTTCCATCATGATATGGATTATCCAAGAGCTATTTACGATAGCTGAGGTTATTCCATTGGTCATTTTGCATTCAATAATACTTTGTTTGACCTGTCTCTTATCTGTAGATGAGATGACAATGATGAAATGTATGAACACATATGAAATTCATAGATACGAACGTTCATTTCCGTGTTCGCATTCTGTGAAATCAGAGTTACGATTTAATATTGAAATTTTGAGAAATCATATCTGCGAAAGTATTAATTTGTTAAAGTTGAAAATGATATCAATCGATTCTTAGGATGAAACTGCATCTTAAAAAAATTTGATTTGAAATTTATATTGTAAAAAAATGTTTTTTTCGTTACTCCGAAACCATCCGACCGATTTTGCGAATAACGAACTTAACCCAAAGAAATTCAGAAAATTCCATCTGTCTAGCTCATTCCGTTCCAGAGTTATCGTGGTTACGGCCGGCCAGACGGACGGACAACCGAACAGAATCGATTTTGACCATGGATTCTTGATTAGTGAATCGAACCAAATCGTTTAAGGCCATTTTCAGCAAAAAATTCGGATATTACAGACATTTGGGCAAATTGATAAGCACTCTATTCCGAGGAACTAGAGCACCAAAAAATTTTCGACTTCGGATAGGATCCTGTGGTTGAATTTTCAACCCTGAAGATGTTATCAAAATCTCTTCATGAAAAAGCTTTTGCTTCTAGGGAAAAATGAGGTTTTTGAGTTTCAAGTTTCAACCCCAGGATCTCATCCAAGGTCAAGCATTTTTTCATTGAATATTGAGATCGAGTATGATCGGATTCACAAAATGAGTTCAAAATTCATTTCATCGCTCGAAGAAACTATCAGTTCAAGTTGTTGAGTCTTTATATTATCGCAGAACTTCTCTTGAATTCCTTCCAGAATATATTGGATCTATATGATTATGACTGAATAAAACAGTGCGTCACTGGTTCCAGCGTTCGGGTGTTTCCGGAGATTTCATCTGCTCTTTTCAAACTGGTTAATCAAATTACCACATTTTCCGCCGTATTCACAAAGCATTCAATCTCCGTTAAGTCCTAACTGAGGACCTCAGTTAAGGATAAATAAGAATCGCAACCTCAGTTTAAATGAAAATTAACGTGAAACAGGCCTGTTTTCGCACCGTTACATACGTTAACTGAGGTTGCGATTCTTATTTATCCTTAACTGAGGACCTCAGTTAGGACTTAACGGAGATTGAATTGTTTGTGAATACGGCGGTTTATCTTTCATCTAACCCTCAGATTGATAAAATTGGCACATCTATTTCAGATCAGAATATTTCTCGCTTCGAAATAAAGTCTTACCACTGTGTTAGTTCTTATAGTTCCATTATTTAAATTGAATAATTCAAACGTTAGTTCTGAGCATAATTTTCATTTCAAGTACTGAATTCAAATTGAACGTAGTTTAAAAAAAATCGGATGAAACCTCGCCCCATCTCGTACCTTAATGCTATTAAGGTCTCCCACTGTTCTCAGCTGAATGCCTCAAAGAATTTTAATTGGATATAACGCTTCTGTATATATCCAGTCCTCGATTGTTTTATTGAGGCAGTATACCGACCTTAAAATACGCACATCGTGTTCGTTCATAAATTTTAAGTATCGTGGTGCATTGGCTATAAAGCCAAAACCGATGTCCATGTTAATACAAACGCGGGTAATAATAATGATTATGACTATTGGAAAATTTACATAATTTGATCGCGGGATATAATTAAGGTTTATCTTGATTGTATGTAGGGGGATATCTCCTGAAATCTTTCCAGCGGGTGCGAAACATAACATATAAGTTTTGAATTTCTTATGGTATAGGTTGTATGAATATAGGATGTTCTTAAATGTAATTTATTTTGTTATCAGGACTCAGGAGTTAGAATTCATCCAAATAAACCATGTCCCAAAATATTGTTCAAAATCTAACCGATGTTCGGTTTCTACCGATGTGCTGCAGAGCTGCAGAACCACCTATTTTTTTAGTGAAATAGGTAATTACTCGACAACTGCTAGAGATAGGGATGAGGCCGTTGATACAGAAATAATCAGGAAGCTAAGGCGAATCGAAAAAAGCAATAATATACCGGGTGTCCCAGTATACATGTTCCAATGGATATTATTATAATTATATAATTTTATGATTTTCAATTCGTTCAAAGAACCTTCAACTGAGAAAAACAAGAATTGAAAATCACTCTCGGTTTGACCGGAAGTGACTCTGACTTTTTTATTTTAAATAGCACCCTATATATTTTTTGCAATTTTTTGAATTGAATTGCAGTAGGCTACGATAATTTGTGTAACCTTGATTTTGATTTCAATATTCGAAATGAATAAAAAAAAACCTTCCTCAAGTTGAAATCAACTATGTATTTTACCGAACGTTGAACAAAGAATGAATAGTAAAATATACAAAATATTACAAAAAAGTGGGCAAAAAATACCATAATAACTAAAGAATATATGTTCGAAATATTGACCATCTGCTTCTACACATCTTTCAGCTCGGTGGACTAGTTCACGCGAAGTACCACTTATCAACACCTCCGCATTAAGGGCTCTATATGCATTCCCTATTTTGTTTTTTAGATCTTCCAAATCAATAGGAGCAGTCTGGTACACACGCTCTTTCAAATATCCCCAAAGGAAGAAATCTAGCGGTGTTGAATCTGGAGATCTGCAGGCCATCTGATCGGTCCATTCGAAGATAGATGGATCGGCACACACGGATAATGAGTCAAAATCAAGATTACACAAAATATCATAGCCTACAGCAATTCTTTCAATTTGAAATTTCAATTGACGTTTTCTCCCTCAAATCAAATGTAAAATGCAAAGTGTGATACATCTTTAGAAAGGTAATTTTGAGTAGAATTAAAAAATTGCCAAGAATATACAGGGTGCTATTTGAGATAAAAATGTCGGAGTCACTTCCGGTCAAACCGAAAGTGACTTTCAATTTTTGTTTTTCTCAGTTGAAGGTTCCTTGAACGAATTGAAAATCGTAAGATTTTTCAATGTTTTATCTTTTGAATTGGCTGAGATAATCCATTGGATGTATACTGGGACACCCGGTATAGTTGCATTTGAAATATTAAAATAGATAGTAATTTTTTATATAAGCGACAACACCGCAGCGCCGAAAATATTCTAGATCGATGGAGCAGTGGTTCCTAGACAAGGAACCAAATTTTCAATAAAATTGTGGAAATTTTATTCTTGATGAAACCCATATCGAATAATCTATCGAGAAATATTATACAAATTCGTGTGTGATTTCGTGGCGCTCCGTCTTTTCATGCTGGTAATATTCATATTTCCTTAGGATATTGACAGGCAAATCTTTGAAAATATCGCGTGGATCTTCGATAGGAACTGGATATATAATTCCCCTGTCAATGAGGTATCAATAGAGTAGGGACCAATGATTTTGGTATCCAAAACACCAACCCAGACATTAACGACGAACCTCTTTTGAAAATTAGTGGCTCTACGTAAATAAACATTCTCCTGGCGCCAATGATAATGAATATTCCTGTTGAACCCCATCAATTATTTGAAAACCGACTTTTGTCGCACTATATAATTTTACTACCTTGTTCACCACCTTGCCATAAATATCTCAAGGGAAAATTCTGCAGAATGTTATGAGGATCGTATAACTAAAAAGGTATCATTTTCAAGAAAAATTTTATATTCACAAACTAACTGTCAGATTTCGCTGAAATTCTGCACCTTCCAGTCACTATTTTACAATCAATTACCGGATTTCAGCTTTGTATAAAAAGTACATGCAGTATTTCGTGAGGGTATGTGAGGTGTGAATAGACAATAGATCATGCGTGCAAAAGCTCCTGACTTCACATCAGTGCTTCTCTCGAATTTTTTTCAATAATTCTGTGCGATTAGAATTTGATTCAGCATATATTAAAGTCTGCTAAACGTCAAACATTAACAAACATTCCTCATTTGGTTGTCCAGTTCACCCCCCCATAAAAAAATTTCAGCTCCACCCATAACAAAATTTCAGCCCCCCCATAAGAAAATCCTGGCTGCGCCAGTGATGCATATTAATGTGCTTCGTCAGTCCATCAATCCGCATCAGTCTCATCGTGATCAAGGTCACGGACTGAACTGATGCGAGATTGATGGCAGATTGACCGTGTAACCTCCGTCATAGAGCATTCTTTGAAATCATAAAATTACGATTACTAATTGAAATTTCGAAAAATCATATCTCCGAAAGTATTGTTTTGTTGGAGTTGATATTTATAATGTAAAAAAAAATTATTTTCGATACTCAGAAACCACCTGGCCGATTTTGCCCAATAACGAACTCAACCAAGTTATTTATCTCCCAAACCTACTCTGAAAATTTCAACTGTCTAGCTCATTCCGTTTGAGAGTTATCGTGTTAACGGCCGGTCGTACGGCTGGACAGAATCGATTTTGACCACAGATTCTTGATCAGTGAGTCGAACCAAAACGATTAAGACCATTTCCAGACAAAATTCGAAAATTACAAACATTTGGGCAGTTTGATAAGCCAAAAAGATAGGACATATTCGTAGAGTTTGCTAAATATATGAGTTAGGGGAAGAGGGTGGTCGTAAATTGTTGCACCATCTATATCCTCAAAGCTGATGGTAGGTATATACAGGGTGGACACTACAAAAGTAACTACACTCTTGTCCACTACAGTTTTAGTCGTCTGACATATGTTTCGGAAACAAAGTTTCCATCTTCAAAGACGAAGCGTTACTGGTAAATTTGAAATCCGAAAGATTGATAACCGTATTCTCGCGTTGGACATCCGATTCAATTTTGTTTCTGGAATCCGAATATTGTATCGCGCTGGTAAGTTTCCTAAATTTGTTGTTGACCGATTTAATTTTCTGGTTCGTGCAGTAACGTGTCGTCTTTGAAGATGGAAACTTTGTTTTCGAAACATATGTCAGACGACAAAAACTGTAGTGGACCTGAGTGTAATTACTTTTGTAGTGTTCATAATAAGTCCACAGTGAACTCAAAATATAATATATACAGGCTGGGTTTTCAAAAACTTGCCATTGGCATATCTCCGAAGTTATAAGAGCGAGGAAAAAACATTTCAAGATGCTTGAATATTATAAAGGAGAAACAATAATGGCAACTTACCCCGTCCACCCCCCCGCGCTCTAGCCACCCTAAAACAAGAAATTCAAATGGCCCTACTTGTGATGATCATTTGAAAGCTTGTATAGAATGTGTTACAATGATATTAGGAATCATGCATTTATTTTTTGTCGATGCATAAACAAAGTAATTTCTATAAAATTGATTAAAATGATTGCCGTTATGTTCTAGATCTAGACAATAATATGTATTGTTCTCAACATCTTTCCGCACATGTTCGACGCAGTCATTTCGCGGCAGGCCTCTGTAATTCTATATCGCCGTTCAATAATTGTCTCTGATTTCAAGTGTTCCTAAAAAAAAAACGATCGGGGAAAGATCAGATGACCTGCTATCATTTTGCCCAAATGTCTGCCATTTCTGGCACTTTGTTCCTCGGAACAGAGTGCTTATCAATTTGCCCAAAATTCTGTAATTTTCGAATTTTTGGCTGAAAATGCTCTTAAACGATTTGGTTCGACTCACTCACCAAGAGGAATGAGCTAGACAGTTGAAATTTTCAGAATAGATTTGGGAGATAAATATCTCGGCTAAGTACGTTATTGGGCAAAATCGGTCAAATGGTTTCGGAGTAACAAAAAAAAATTTTTTTCACAGTATGCGATAATTATTATATCTATGAATTATTATAATATGATTTGTGTTGATACATGTCAACTTATTTTCCTGAAACAATATATGTAAAATTTTGATATTTAATGCCCATGGTTAATCTATATGATGATGGGAATGGTAATGGTAAGTTTTTAATATTGAGTTCAGAATATCTCGAGTAAAAACAAAACTGAAATATTGGCTAATGTTTCAATTGATATAATATAATTTTCAGAGTGGATTTGAGGAAAAAATATATAGTTCATCATAGAATTGAGGAACGAATATCTCGGATGAGTTCGTTGTTGGGTAGAATTGGTCTATTGGTTTTGGGTTAATAATTTTTGGCACTCTTGTTGAATTTAAATTCTTTTATGATGTTTGAATTTAATTTATGCTATTATGAAGTTCTATCATAAGAATCCATTGATATAATCCCCAACCGTTACCAATACTTTCGAAGATAAGATTTGTCAAAGTTTGAACAAGAGCACCAAAGCTCCTGTCCACAGGCCTTGAACCAATTTTTAATTTTTTGGCCGAAAATGGTCCCAAACGATTAGATTCGACTCACTGATGAAGAATTCGAATTCACAATCGATTCTATCCGACCGGCCGTCCGTTGTAACGATAACTTTCTAACGAAAAGAGATAGTGACTTGAAAGTATCGTACCACAAGGAAGACAAATGTTTTCTTGAAATATTTTAATTAATATTTCAAAATCTGTCAGATTCCGTTGAAATTTCGCTCAAACCTTCCAGCCGCTATTTTACAATCGAGTATTGGATTACAGGTCGATCGGTTTAGTGTTTATTATTTTACAAAAATAAAATTTTGAACTAGTTTTTGCTTATGCCTATGAACAAAGTCGAATGTCGCATGCAGATGCAAAACCTAACCTGAAAATTTCCGTTCTCAGGTTATCGTGACATAAATAGATAATATTTTTCAATAATTTTTTCAAAATTTTCTAGTTACACTATTCTCACAAAATTTCGCAAACGTCCTTAGGTTTTTATTCTAGTACTACTCACCAAGTTTCAATTTGATCGGATAGGTATTGGTTGAAAATAAAATTATTACTCGGAAACCATTAGGCCGATTATGCCCATTAACGAACCCTGGTCTCAAACGATCAGGTTCGACTCACTGATGAATAATTTGATTTCAAATTTGATATACTGTCCGACTGGCCGGCCGTTGCCACGATAACTTGACAACGGATAGAGATAGCGACTTTAAATTTTCAGAGTAGGTGGCGCGTCCAAATGTGACTGACAAGTTCGTTAAAGGGCGTAATCGGCCCAACGTTTTCCGAGTACAAATTTTGTTTTCAATCAATACAGATCTGATCAAAATGAAACTTGGTAAATAGTTGTAGAATATCGACAAAAAGATGTGTGTGAAATCTTGTGAGGATCGTACCACCAGAAATTTTAAAAATATAATTAAAAAATATTATTTATCTCATGATCTCACTTCAGAACTTCAGAACGGAAAAAGATAACTACGCGCTAATTTCCGCGGAATTTCGTGGATACCGTGTATCGTGAAATTACTTTTCTTGATAACTCAAAGAATTACTTCACACGTAAGTTTTTTCGTATATTTTGGATATCTAATGAATTTCAATTCCGATGGAACATAAATGTCAAAATTGAACATTCTGTGATCTTAGGGATTCTCTCATAACTCAAGTCATTGAAATGCTACGAAATGTATTCATATCTTATGAAAGCTGAGGAAACAGTCTATCTCGATCGTAAATTCGATTAAGAGTGTCCAATAGAACTTAGGCAAAAACAAAAGCTCCTGACTTCACGTCAGTGCTTGAAACAATTTGTTTAATAATTTTTTTTAAATTGGGATTCGCCACCTATCCTGAAAGTTATCGTGGCAACGGCCGGCCGGACTTAATCGAATTTGATCTCGGATTTTTCATCTGTCAGTCGAACCTCCTTTGAGACAATTTTCGTCAAAAAATTCGAAAATTACAGACATTTGGGCGAAATGATAGCTCGTTGTTCCCTAGAACATACGCGCAAAAGTCAATCCAACGGATAACATTAAACGACTACTAAAACATACCTCATAGACACAATCTCTTCGCCCAACACGCGGTCGTTTCGATTGCGGAAATCTTATTTCTCGTGAGGTCGGGCACGAAAAGTTTATGTTAACTCGATTCTTGGTGGTCCGAGCCATCAGGCTTAGTTCACAGCCTGCTTAACAGTATCATTTACAACTTGATTTAAGAGTTTAGTCGATTTCAACGTATTATTACATCGTTGAGTGGAGCGGATACAACCCTTGAGATTTGTGGCCCGGTATGTTATGAAATTCGAATTTTCGTTCGTTTCACCGGTTGATTATTATAATTTTGATGTATGAATGGACGCTAGGATAATATATTGGATCAATTTTGGGTTAGTTGGGATTGAAATAGTTATTTATGAACCAAGAACGAAAAACTATCTATTATAGACGAGTCTGCAAATTGCTATCCGTGGCGGTGCCGAGGATATAAAGCAGGCGAGACAAAAGACTCTTAAATAATTTCACAATAGCAAATGTGTGTATCATTTAAAAATACAAAAACAATTTGTGCTTTGTACTTTGAAATTATGTGATGTAAAAACACCGACAAAATTAATATAAAATAGTAATAAAAAGAATTGTGCAGCTTTATGTTTAACTTCAAATATCTCGAAAAATAATGATTTTATCCTTACGAAGAAAGACTATTTTATTTACATAGGAAGTATTAGAGTATCGAAAAAATGTACTAAAATGGAAATTCCGCCAGTGACGTAGAATTTGGTCAACCAGTAACTTGCTCCTGCCATAAGCCCCTGGTATTAGCGAAAACCGTCTATTCAACATAATTTACACTTCCCGCCAAGGATACTGAGTAATTTAGTTTAAATCTTAATATTTTGAGCTCAAGATTCAACCGTTAAAATATTTCCAATTATTAATAAAACACCCTGTACCTATATCTACCGGTAGGTACCGAATTAGGATGAATGTGATTTCGCAACTTTTCTCAGCTTTCCGCTCTCACTGGATATAGATACTTCATAACATCTGTTCTACTAACTAGATTTGCTTGTTTTTGAATTGATTCACAATAATTGTAGAATTACACAAATTCTGCTACTTTTTTTGAAACACATAAGTATGTAGGTATAATATCGATTTACATTGAGTTGAAACTATTCTATTTCCAAACCGTTAGTATTTTTTTAAATCGAATTTTTCCCATTTTTGGTATTTCGCACCTAACAAGAGAACTATACAGGGCGAGTCTTCAATTTGTGCATTAATTTTAACCAAAGATTCCTCTCGTCAAATAAAACACTTTTTCCATTTATCATTTTTCCTAATTCGGCTCTGGTAAAGAGTTACAGGCTGTTGAAATTTCGAAAAAAAATCAGTTTTTGCGCGTATGTTCTGGGGAACATCGGGTTATAGTTTTGCCCAAATGTCTGTAACTTTCGAATTTTTTGACGAAAATGGTCTCAAACGATTTAGTTCGACTCCCCAATGAAGAATTCGGGGTCAAATTTGATACTGTCCGGCCGTCCGTCCGGCCGTTGCCACGATAACTTGAGAACGAAAAGAGCTAGCGATTTGAAATTTTCAGGGTAGGTGGCGCATCCCAATACGACGGACAAGTTCGTTAATGGGCATAATCGGCCTAGTGGTTTCCGAGTAATAATTTTGTTTTCAACCAATATAAATCCTATCGAATTGAAACTTGGTGAGTAGTTGTAGAATATGAACCTAAGCACGTTTGTGAAATTTTGTGCGAATTGTATGGCTAGAAAATTTAAAAAAAATTATTAAAAAATATTTTTGTTGTCACGATAACTTGAGAACGGAAAGAGATAGCGCTTTGTTTATGAGCATAATCGGTCAAACGGTTTTAGAGTTATAGCCATCTGAAATTTCGTTGTTTTTTGTTCCTCATTAACTCGAAAAATACTAAACCGATTGAATTCAAACATGGTAATTAGTTGTAGAATGCCAACGCGAAAATTCTTGCAAAATTTCGTTAGGATAGTATTTGTAAAAAATTTAAAGAAATCATTGAAAATTGAAAAAAAAATTCTATATATCAGTAACTATTCGTTTGAAATTGCTGAAATTTTGCAAGAGCCTTCATAACCTAACTCTACTGCCAAGTTTCAAGTTTTAACACGATCGGTTGAATATTGTTGGAGATTCGAGCATTCTCGTGTGAGTTCAGTAGATGGGTGACCGTTGCCTCGATAACTTTTGAACGAAAGGAGATAGGGACTTGCAATTTTCAGGGTAGGTTGCGTATCCGAAAGGGAAAGTTGAGTTCGTCAATTATGTTGTCCATTCTCCTGTATTGGACACTTAATTCGAATTTACCATGGTAAATTCGAATTAAGAGTGTTCAATACAGGAGAATGGACAACATAATTTATCATGGTAAATTCGATTAAGGGTGTCCAATACAGAAGAATGGACAATAGAACATACGCTCAAAAGCTTCTGACTTCACGTCAGTGCTTGAATATATTTTTTTTTCTATCTTCGACATGGATATGATACCTCTATATCTCTGATCAAAACTGAAAGCCACAATGCCATCGTTCATAGATTATTGTTTGAAAATTTCATAAAACATTTAATAGGTGTCAAATAATTGAGTTCTATTAATAAACATGTATAATAACTTGCGTTTGTTCGCAAGTTCTTGATTCTCTTAAGAATAATCTGTATGTGAAATTTATATTCAAATCAGGATGTACCTATACCTATCGACACAAATAAAAATATGAACGATTCTGCAGAATTGATATCAACTGATTTTTTGCAAAACACAATGTTTTGCCCTACATCAGCTGATTTCTATCATTGCATCTTACTCTTATGTTGGAGTCAGTACCTCTCTCTCTCTCTCTCTCTCTTTCTCTCTCTCTCTCTCTCTCTAAGTTCTTCTTCTACTTATTTTTACATCATTGCTATGGAGTTCGATCATAGATTATTAGTGTTCTCTGATTTATATTGAGGTTGGAATTGGAATTAATTTCGAAATATTATTGAAGATAGTTAGGATATTCAAGGATTTTTCTTAATAGAAGATCATGAAATTGTGTATATTATTATAGTGGGAACAATTGGTTAATGAGGTATCGAATGGATCGAATAGGTATCAAGTTAAAGTTCACTGTTTTAATATTCAAGAATTGAAGAAAATTGTTGCTGGAAATGTTGCATGAATAGCGAAATCATATTAATTGAGTGAGTAAATAAGTTTTCTCCAACAAATTCAGTGAATT